>CM023624.1:6157733-6767733 GCA_013358685.1 Antennarius maculatus
AAATATGAAATGATAAATGTATTAATAATTATTATTTATTTCTTATATTAAATGTTCACAAAACTGAATTTCAGTAACAGTGAAAAAGCTATCTCCAGCAAAAGTAATAATACCAATATTTAAAGAAAATCACTTACACATCACGGTTAAACTCATCAAAATGGGAATTCCTGAAACCCCAGTGAAAAATACAAATACTGTATAAGCATAGATGTTAGGTGACAAAGCAACGGCCACACCAAACAACAGTTGGAGGAGGAGTGAAAGAAGGATCGAAAAGCGTCGACCAAACCTAAAACAAACAAGAATATTCAATTTCACGTAATTCTGCTCAGATCCTATTATTATTAGCTATAGTGGTGGTAATAATATTATTAATTGTAGAAGTGGTAAGAGTGTTTACTTCATTGATATACGTATATTTATAATTAAAGCATGTAGATGTGTGATGGTTCATACCTATCAGAAATTGTCCCAAATGCCAATGCTCCAAAAAAAATTCCTGCCATGTAGATGGACTGTGATACCCCAATCAAACTACTCTTGTCACAAACCACATCAAACTAAAGAGAAAAAATATATAAAAGTAGGAAGAGACAACAATAAATAATAAGTCAGTACACAGAACTGATGAACACTGAGCAGCCAACAACTATCAGCCAATCTGAACAATGGAATTAGTTTACCTCTGTTAGAATACTGGAAGCACCTTCAGGTGCTTCATAGTCCCATCCATCTGTGCATTCAGTCGTGCTGTTAATTCCATATGCTTCAATGGTTTCCAGATCCAAATCCACAGGTGTGAACATTTTACAGCTTTCAAAACCTCCATCTTCATTCACTGGGAGGGTGAGATTTTTCTGTTCCTCTTCTGTCAGGTTGGGTCCACGCTCCAAAATCCAGTCCGTGTTGCAGTGATGAGGGAAACTCATACCAGTAAACACCTGACCAAATGTAACAAAAGCACAAAACACAGTAGGGATGCATGATATAATTAATAACCGCTTCTGAAACAGACCAAACTCCCCAATCTCCCTCAGGACTTGTCCAAAGCTGCTCATAATTTCTCCTCAAACAGTGTGAGTGAGATGTAGATGGATCCAGCTCTTACACTGCCAACGAACAGATGTGATCCTGCTATCATATCACACAAAGAGTGATACAGTCCTTGGAATACCTTTGGATCAATAGCAACATAAGTCATATAGCAATATATGTGTGATAAAACTCCAAAACAACACAATAAAATGACCAATGAGGAAGAAATAATTATAACCTCAGTTAACCTTAAACATAACCCTTACCAACAAAATGAAGGGTTAAATAATGAAAAATGTTCAAACAAACTCACTATGCCATCAAACATTTAATGTTCTATGTTATTATATAATTTACAGAGTTATTGGAGAACAATGTAGTTTCTAAGAATAACCTATATTTAATATTGTATATAGTATTGTCACTCAGTTTGATAGGATATAATAAATTTTGTCCCTTATGTTCCAAAAACTGAGCAAACAACCTCATGAGCCATCTGTTTTGATAATTCCACTTTCCTACCACGATCTACCCACAGTCAGATGGGCAGTCTGCTATGTCAGCAATGATTGTGTGCTGCTAGGTCTTTATTTTCATAGTTATCCACCTAATGTTTTGTTTAACAAGACAACATGAGCAAGAAGGTTGTTTCTGTGTACGTAATATATTTAAGTAGGACTAACATTTGCCTGGCCCGGATCCTGACTTGTTTGCATTGGTTTGGCCGGGCAGCTCCCGTGTGGTGTGCCCTAATGAGCAACTTGTAATGGGGACGGCGCCTTGCTCAAGGGCGCTTCAGCAGTGCTCGGGAGGTGAGCTGACGCCTCTCACTGTCAGCTCACAGTCCGAGGTGGCTGGACGAGAGAGAGCGGAAATCGAACCCAGATCTTGGGAACATTGGACGACCCGCTCTACCACCCCCTTTGAGTACGGAGCTTAGAGTCCCATCTGTGTAGCAATCCAGTTATACTGTTAATGCCTGAGTCTTAAATGGTATGCAGGCCCACAAGAATGAATATTTAAACATCTTTAAACCCATCCATTTGTTCAGTGATGACTGGGAGGGTGAGATTTTTTTAATTAGACCTAAGCATACACAGTCATCTATCATAATCTAAAGTGAGATCCAGATAAGTCATGGGTAAATTCCATGTGAAGCACTACAGATGATTAGAGCTGCTCTTGCAAATTAATCTTATTCAAGCACAAGTCAAGTGTATGATGTGGAAGTTTATTTAGGTCCAATATCTCGTAGCATCAGCAGCAAAGCAGATAGTAGCAATAAAGTCTCATCAGCAAGAGAGGCACGCAGACCGAAAATTGCATTGCTGTACTACAATGTTTGTGGAACACATGTTCTTTTCTCCAAGCAATAAATCGTGAAAATAAAGGTTATAAGAGAATTACGATGTCCTGATGTGAAAAACAAATATCTAGAAACACCCTGGAAACCGGAAAACATTAGAATACGAGTGACATTAAGGGTTTGTTTTATATCTGGACACAGAAGCAATCAAAGACGTGATGATATTCAGAAGGGACTTGATTATCTTTATTGCTGCTGGCATTTGAGGCCAAAATATTGAGCTGGGTGGAAGCTTGAACTTTTTATAAACTGAGGCTGGCGAAAAGAACCTGGAGGTAAATTATTTCCTAGCATACCTGCTTAGAATTGGTTGATTGTGTTTCTATTGGTCATTTCAAAAATTTTAAATATCTGATTCTATACTTATTAAAGGTCCTGGTCATCAATATGATGCATACGATGGTGCAGTGAGTAACGGTGTTGCCTCACAGCTGAGTTGAATCCCTTTATATGCAAGAGTTGGTATGTTCTCCCCTTATCTGCATGGGTTCATTGGCTCGTTTCTGCCTCCAAAAATATGCAGTTTAAGTGGCTAAACCACTCCAAATTGTCCGTGTGTGTGTGTGTGTGTGTGTGTGTGTGTGTGTGTGTGTGTGTGTGTGTGTGTGTCTTCATTACACAGGATTAAGAATAGTACTGAGATTTTTGAAAAACAAAAAAAGATGCAAGATCTCAAGTAGATCCATTGGAAAGGATAATTTTTTGTGTTACATCAATATCACTCACAATAAATGTTTAACAGCTTGTTTTCTTTACTTAACTTTCACATGTAACAAAGTGTAAATGACTCAAAATATGAATACATGTGTCATAATTAGTATAAGTGAAAATAAATCGTGAACCCTCCTCTGGCTAAATTTAATCAGATTACATTGACAAATAAGATTAGATGTGCAACACATTTTAAAAATATTATTACTTCTACTACTACTATCATTATCATCATCATGATCATCAGAATCATCATCATCATCATCATTGATATTATTATTAACATTGTTGTTGGTGGTGGTGATCTAATAATAACAGCAGCAATACAAACAGCACAAATCAAAGTGCTTCGTGAGAACATGTAGCGTTATAAAAGGAAAGGAAGGGAGGTGATACAGTTAAGTGATACAGTGACAGTACTCTTATCTTTCTTTTTAAAATATTCAGTGAGCTGGCCTTCATGGTTTTCATAGGTAGTAAGTTCTAAACCATTGTGTTGTAATAAACTAAAGCTGCATCTATAATTTTCTTTTCATTTCTGGAAACCTACAATGAACCAGTAGCAGATAATCAATGCCGCTGAACGCAAATATCTAACAAGAGCATTAGCAACATACCTGTATAAGAACAGTGAAACCAGGAAGTGACATGAAGACAGCCAATGCAGGACAGCTAAATCTGGACTACTAGGTGTGCAGTATTCTTTTTATTATCTTGTTAAATTTCCCCACAAGAAAAGTACATGAAGCCTCAAACATTAGTTTGCCCAAAGGAATAAATGTATGAAAATATGACACAAAATGGTGGTGGAACAAAAAGTTTGATTAGGAAAAACAAACCATTTACATAATTACACTGATTTCTCATAAATTACCAGACAGAAAATACACTCAAAAGACATGTTTCTTTTCAAAACAACAGTTCCTAACAGTTCCTGGATTATGAATTGTAGGTCAGAGTAGCAAATCTGTAGCTGGAAGTTTTCATACCTGATAATCAATCAGAGAGAATGAGACACTTCTGATGATATTTTCAGACCAAATTACAGTTTGTGCTCTTCAATAACTACTCCAGCACTGTGTCCACATAACATAGCTCCATTCACTGGTTTCCTAAAGTCAAAAAACATTTAAAAAATTTTTTACATAAAGTATTTTAAACTATTTTAAATCATGATTAATCACAACCAATAAATGTCACTAATTCATTAAATTAAATTAAATTAAATTAAATTAAATTAAATTAAATTAAATTAAATTAAATTAAATTAAACACTGATATCCAACTCACTTCAGCTCAGCATGGTCTTGAAGTTCAACATTGAGGGTTTCAGGTAGAAGTAAACAAAGAATTCCAGCAAAAATGGGGATGGTGCCATATATCACCATGGGCACTGTGTAATGGAACATCTCCAGGAGCCAGACTAGTGGAGCGAGGATGCCCGCAACACGAGCACATGTGGAGTTTAGGCCCATGCCATTGTTCCTGAAAGCACAAATGACAAATAGTATATTGTAATAGAAAAACAGGTCAAATATGTTTACAGGAAGAAGACAATAAGTAGGGTGACACCTGTATTGAAACAAACTGCTTTCATCTAAAACATGACTTTAAGATTTTGTCTTGTTTTTGAGTAATCATGTTCCAGCTAAACACCAACAGTAATCTTCAGAGAAAAAAAAAATATGCAATTGTCTTGGGGAGTTGCAAAGAACATATTTTACCTTAAACTGGTTGGGTATAATTCTGCACTATAAACATAGGCAGCAGTGAATGAGGCAGTGGCACAAAATTTCCCCAGTACTGCTATGGTTGTTGTTAGTGCTGGAAGATCTGATAAATAATTTATTTCAAAATCAGATACATAATCTGATGATAATGAACTACAGCAAAATTTTCAGATCATAAAAAATGCACAGGTGATTCTGAATACCTTTTGGGATAGCAAGGACCACAAGGCAAGAAACACCCATAAAAACTTCGAAGCCTACTTGGGATTTTCTTCTTCCCAGATACTGAAGTAGAACCAAACAGATCAGGTTTGCAGGAATTTCCACTAAACCAAAGATGAACTGTGTGAGGTAGATATTGAGGCCAAAACTGCCGACATTGAGACTCAGTCCAAAATACACAAGACTTGTTGCAAACCTGGGATCACAAAAAGAAAGACATGTTCCATTTCCATTTTAACAGCATGGACTCTGAGCACAGCTACAATATTACATATCACTGAAGAATATTATTGATGTATATTGTCTAAAGTGATTGCCAGTAAGAAAGAAAATGTCACACCAGTTAAATCCCAAAATGAAAGATCGTTTTCTCAGATACGGTATTTTGAAGATGTCCAATATGTTTCTGCTCTCTAGTGAATTTTCTAACTCCAGCTGAACAGGTGAAGACAATGTTAGAAATTAGAAAATTAAAACAGGTTTACTGCAATTATGAGCCAGAGCATATTTAATGTAGCTCACATTGTCCAAGTTATCCTCTTGCATTGTCTTTCCATTCACCCTGGCTGCCCTATGAAGTACTTTTTGCGCGTCTTCCTTCCTACCCTGGGTAATGAGCCATCGAGCTGATTCTGGGAGGAACCTTTTTTTTTAAAAAAAAAAAAAAGGTTAATACTGATTAATGAATGGATAATAAATGTTAAACAAAAGTTTGACTAATGTTTTTTGTGAGTTGTACTTCATTGATTGTCAAGTATCATGATGGATAAAGTTGCTGACCAGAAAAATGCTCCCAGGAGAAGGACAAGAGGGCTGAAGAGCACAAGCTGCAGGATCCTCCAGTTCTGAATTGAATATGAGATTCCAGCTAATATCATCAACCCAACAGAATAGGAGATCATGAGGAGCATTGTACAAAAAGCAGCCCTCTTGGGATTATTCCATTCTATACCTGAAAGACAAATGAATGTAGCCCACACATGATTTTAAATACTGGATTGGTGTTGAATATCATTCACAATGGTAAATGTCCTGCAAACCATAAGTATATGCTGAGTGCTTACATTTTTCACCAACATAGTGTCATAGTCAGATTTGTAATAGTTTTTTCCAATTTGTAGGCAGCCTTTTGAAAAGAAAACTGGGAGGACTGGGAGAGAAATGCCACATTCAATTCATGTGGGATTGAATATGTGGATGGGAAACATACAACAGCTGTAAATTGGTGACTCTGTCTTGATCATATGCATGGATGTGTGTGTCTATGGTTGTTTTGTTTTGTTTTCCATGTGCTTGTTCACATTCTACCTTCACCACCAAATTTAGCTTGGAAACATTCCAGCCACTCCACAAAACTACACAGGATAAGTGAATGCAGAGAATGCAGGAGGATTATGTTTTGGATGTATTGGGTCAATTCTACCTCTTAAAAAACTTCACTAAAAAAAAGATTAAAAATCCTTTATTAGTTCCCTGTAGGGGAAATTATTTTTCTCTAGTTATTAGTACTCATCACACACGTACAGATGTATGGTACAGGCATGAAGCTGTGATTGTTATCCATCTATTATCTTTCTCTACTAATTCCGGAGTTGGGTCACAAAGAGCTGGAGTCTATCAAATGATGTTTAGCTGTTTAACAGCAAAAACAACAATAATAGCAATAATGATCCCAGTATGTACAAAGAAATAACTTACCCAACACATTTAAAGTCAGAAGGATGGGAATTCCTGTAACCCCAGTGAAAAATCTGAAAACTATATAAAAACAGATGTTGGGTGAGAAAGCAATGGCCAGACTAGACAACATTTCGAAAAGGAGTGACAGCAGGATCGCAACGCGTCGACCAAACCTAAGATGAAACAAGAAATTCCTCAAATTCATGCATTGGCAACCAGATCCTGATCATTATTGTTATTATTGTTATCATTTGATTTTTTCTTAACTTTCTAATGTCTCTTTATAATAAAAGCATGTGAATGTGTGACATTTCATACCTGTCTGAAATTGCCCCAAACACCAGCGATCCTACGAGCATACCTGCCATGTAGATGGACTGTGATACCTCAACCAAACTACTCTTATCACAAACCACATCAAACTAAAGAGAAAAGAATGTCAAAACAAGAGAAATAAATCAACCAGTCTAATAAACAGGACTTAGGAACATTGGGATAAGTTTACCTCTGTTACAAATGTGGAAGCACCTTCAGGTGCTTCATAGTCCCATCCAACTGTACATTCAGTTGTACTGTTAATTCCATATGCTTCAATGGTTTCTAGATCCAAATCCACAGGTGTGAACATTTTACAGCTTTCAAAACTTCCATCTTCATTCACTGGGAGGGTGAGATTTTTCTGTTCCTCCTCTGTGAGGTTGGGTCCACGCTCCAAAATCCAGTTGGTGTTGCAGTGATGAGGGAAGCTGATACCAACAAATACCTGACCCAATGTAACAAAAGAACAAAACATGGGTGGGATGCATGACACAATTAACAACCGCTTCTGAAAAAGACCAAACTCCCCAATCTCCTTTAGGACTTGTCCAAAGCTGCTCATATTTGCAGCTGAATTTGCTGTAGTTTCTCCTCAAAGCGCAGAGTGAGATGTAGATGGATCCACTTATAAGTCTTACACTGTCAATGGATAAATGTGATTTTGCTTTTCAATCTTTAACCTCAGACAATCAAAGAGTGATGCAATACTAAGAATACCTTTGGATCTATTTTGCAATGGAGAACACCAGATATATTTGGCAAAAAAATCAAAACAAAACCATAAAATGAGCAATAAGAGAGACACATTTTTTATTGTACTCAGTTTATGGCTTGATTTAATTTGCTCTTTAAAACTTCACCACTTGTGCATCATTGCAGAGATGGCAAATAACAAAATTAAGGGATATAATGAAATCAAACTTTGATATTTACATACAATCTATGTATTATTGGAATACAATAAATAATATACAATAAGTATTCAGTACCTCTCCAAGGAACCATCACCTTATTGTGCTGGAGAGGTTTGTGTGCCCTAAGGATCCTGGGACCTATATTGTTCGGAGTCTTGTACTCCTGGTAGGGTCATCTAAGGCAAACTGGTCTCAGGTGAAGGGCCAGACAAAGAATGGTTCAGAAGACCTCATGACAAACTGAAAAGGGAAAAAAGTGGCGCTGCCTAGAGGAAGCCCAGGGCCCACGTCTAGAGCCAGGCCAAGACAGAGGGCCCATCAGTGAGCACCTGGTGGCCAGGTCTGCCACGGGGCCCGGCAGGCCTCAGTCCGAAAAGGCAACAAGGGCAGGGCAGATTGATGAGGTCGGGTGGGCTGCCGTGTGGGTGGCAGTGATGATAGGGGGTCACGACAGACCAGACCCGGGTGGCAGAAGCTGGCTTTGGGGACGTGGAATGTCACCTCACTGGCGGGGAAGGAGCCGGAGCTCGTGTTGGAGGTGGAGCATTACCAGTTGGATCTGGTGGGGCTTACCTCGATGCATTGCCTCGGTTCTGGATCCAAACTCCTGGAAAGGGGTTGGACCTTGTTTTAATCTGGAGTTGCATTAGTCCAGCTGGGAGGAGACCTCGGGGCAGACCAAGGATCAGGTGGAGGGATGATATCTCAACACTGGCCTGGGAACGCCTTGGGATCCCCCAGTCAAAGCTGGTGGATGTGGCCAGGGAAAGGGAAGTTTGGGGGTCCCTGTTGAAGCTGCTGTCCCTGCGACCCAACCACGGATAAGCGGTAGAAGATGGATGATGGATGGAAGTATTTAGTACATTAAAATATCTTTATCAATATCCTAATTGATTGAATATGTCCAATGTGTATTGAAAATGTCCAAGTTTCTGTGGAAAGACTGATCGGGTGCTGCAACATCATACGCACAGTAACTGTGTTGTCATGTCAACCTGGAAGTATAAACTTCACCACTATTTCAAAAAGTCAATAAGTCAGCTGGCCTCATGATCCTTCTGTTTCAAGATTTTTTATTCTGAAGGTTTTTATTGTATTGATTTCTCATTTTTGTTTTATGCAATATCATTATTTATTATAATTTAAAATAAATGCATGCTGGTGGTTAAATTAGCTGTTTATGACATCATGCAGCACTTTCTCTTTTCCTCTTCCTCTGGTCAGATTGAAATGGATGCGCAGCCGGTGTGTGTGTGTGTGTGTGTGTGTGTGTGTGTGTGTGTGTGTGTGTGTGTGTGTGTGTGTGTGTGTGTGTGTGTGTGTGCGTGCGTGCGTGCGTATGTGTGTGTTCCAATAATGGTTGGCTATCATTACTATTGACCAGTTTGATTTATGAGAACAGAAGGATACCCTAAACTATAACCCATTTTTCACATTGAGTAATAACTGAGGGAAATGAGACTTTCTAAAGATTTTAGGTTTCATTTTCATGCTCTTCAATTATTAGAACAGATCCTTGTCTGTTCAACTCCAATCCATTCATCGTTTCCCTACAAAAAAAAACCCAGAAAAAAGTATTAATATGATAAATTAAGTAATGTGGTTAGTTATTTTCAAAATATTTACAAGCTTTTTTTACAAATAAATATTTGATATTCCACTGACTTCATCTCAGCGTGATCTTCAAGTTCAACATTAAGGGTTTCAGGCAGTAGTAAACAAAGCCCTCCAGCAACGATGGGGATGATGCCATATACCAGCATTGGGATGGTGTCATGGAATACATCCAAAAGCCTGACTAGCGGCGCAAGGACGCCCGCCACACGAGCACACATGGAATTTAGGCCAACACCATTGTTCCTGGAAGGACAAACAATAGATAATTTATAGCAATTATAAAAAAAATTTAAATTATATATGTTGAGGAAAAGACAGTAATCTCAGTAAGATTCTGACATGTTCTTTTCAAATTTCTACATAGAAACCAATAAAGTAAACAAAAACAAATTTCATTAGTTAAAAGTATGATTTACAGATTAACCAATCAGTTTTCAACATTTCTTTTTAATCATTATGATCAGAGAGGATAGTCTTTGTGACTTTACCTCACAACAGTTGGGTATAATTCTGCGCTGTAAACATAAGCAATGTTGAAAGAGGCAGTGGAACCAAAGTTCCCCAGTACCGCTATGGTTGTTATCACCACTGGAACGTCTGATGGGGAAACATATGTATTTGTACATATGTACATACATATGTATTTGTATCTGTCAACAAAATGACAACTTTACTAAATAATAAAAAAATATCCCAAATATTGTTTCAGAATTACCTTTTGGGATGGCAAGGATTATGAGGCAAGTAACACCCCCAAATATGAGAAAACCTGCTTGAGATAATCTTCTTCCCAACCTCTGAATAAGAACCCAACCAGTGAAGTTTGCAGGAAATTCAACAACACCAAAGACGAACTGTGTGATGTAGATATTCACGCCAAAGCTGCCAACATTAAGACCCAGTCCATAATAGAGAAGACTTGATGCAAACCTGGTATAGAAACAGACATGATGAATTTGCCTCAGAAACAACCTTATTTTTATTACTATGCCCTTTAAGCACTTTTGCACATTATAGATGAATAGTATTGATGTATCTCAAATATAGTCATTCACAGTGGAAAAGAAAAAGTCATAGACGTATAATTTAAAGCAGACGCACCAGATAAAACTCATTATGACGGTTCGTTTTCTCAGATACGGTATTCTAAAGATGTCCAATATGTTTCTTCTTTTAATTGAATCCTCCGTCTCTAGCTGAACAGGTAAGGAAAATATGCATATGTTAAACTACATGGAACTTCATTTATTAGTCAAAGTGTTTTTGATACAGCTCACCTTGTCTAGAAGATCATCTGGTATTGTCCTCCCATTCACCTGGGCTGCCCTCTGCAGCACTTTTAGTGCCTCCTCCTTCCTGCCCTGGGTAATGAGCCAGCGAGCTGATTCTGGGAGGAAACTATTGGAACACACATTCTTGATAAGAAACGTTTAGTTTCCAAGAAATGTCTTGGTGAAATTTATGTGAAGGACCTTTGAGTATGACAATGGATTATGTTGCTAACCAGTAAAACACTCCTAGGACAAGGACAAGGGGGCTGAAGAGCACAAGCTGCATGATCCTCCAGTTCTGAATTGAATATGCGATGCCAGACAACATCAACAGCCCCACAGAATAGAATGTCATGAGGAGGGCTGTGCAAGTTGCAGCTCTCGAGGGAACCGTCCATTCTATAGCTGAAAATGAGATGCGGGTTACACACCTACCTACCCTTCCATGAACTTTTGTGGAAAGGCCAAAGAAGGGAGTTCATTGTACAGGGTGCAAATATTCAGAACTAATCAAGCATCAGTGACAATAAAGACACTGATTAGGTCAGACACAATATGAAGAGAAAGTGAAACTGCATGGTTGCAAAATGACTTACAGAGGAAGCAGAATTAACTAACATGCCTGCTGTGAAATTTGCCCGTTTGCATAGAAGGGAATAAGCTGAGCTGATTGTGGATCCACAATCTAGAGATTAGCCACAAGCAGCTAACAATGGCAAGGCTTAGTTTCCATGAGAGACTTCCCTTAGAGATTTCTTTCTCAATTCATTAATGACAAATGGGATTTAACTTAACCAGATAAGCAGAAGAAGCAGTAGAAAATGAATTATTAAATAATGCATGAATGAATGAATCAATCAATCAATCAATTAATCAATGGGAATCACATAACAATACAAAATATGTGTACCAGAGTAAGAATGTGTCAATGAAACATCATCTCAAGTAGAAGGCTGACAACAAAAATAATTGTAAAAAACTACCTAAAGTGGACTTACCCAGTACTGATAACATTATCATAATGGCAGAACTTGAGAACCCACAGAAGAATTTGAAAACTATATAAACATAAACGTTGGGTGAGAAAGCAACGGCCACACCAAACAGCACTTGGAGGAGGAGTGAAAGCAAGATCCCACAACGTCGACCAAACCTGAAATGAAAGAATAATATGTCTCTATGTGGCATAATGTCAATTTAGATTTCTGGTTTCCTCACATCTTACAGTATGTAGTTCACATTTTAGTCATGGCAACATTAATATTATTATTAACTCACTGCCACTGACGTCAATATAGACCTCAAAATACACAATATAGACACAATAGACATCATTCTTAATTATGAACAGTTGGACGTTAGCGTTAATTTAATATAGAAATAGTACCCAACTTATGAACACAATGGGTTCCGAGAAGCTACTTGTAAGCTGAACTGTTCAAAGGTTGTTACATATTAAAGTTCAATATTCAGTTGCAAAAAACTGGGCGAGATGAGGGAGATGAGTTTTGGAAATGTGCGTATGGAACACTGCCACTTGGTGTCCGTATATGTCGCACTAGTTCAGGGAGAAACAATGTCATGATCATGAGAATAAAACAACAGAGATCATGGAAAAGACGAACAAATGGAGGTTTGAATCACATCCTCTTCAATGTAACCCCTGGACCCCAGAAACCTGTCATACAGCTAACGAGATTCATTCTAAGTGTGATAGCACAAAAAGAGAAATCATACCTTTTTATAAAATATAGATGTTGAACTTAGTTATATACTTATAATTAAATTATTTTACCATCAAAAGCCCTTTCTTAGTATTGTTTTTGTTGTTTTATAGAAGGAAACCACTGTTGATATGCTTGAGGTGTCACTAAAGCAAAAATATTAGTGTAAACGTCAGTATTCAACTGACAGAAAGCTAATTTTCACAGAAAGCTAATTTTCTCATTTTTTTGGTCAAAAACTTATGTTTTTTTTTGGTGAAAAAACTGATTTTCGCTGATTACTACAGAATCAAAAAAGGTGGAAACAAAAAAAGTACAGCCTACTCTTTCTTTTGGTAGCTTTGGTGTTTACATCCTCAGAGAACACAATATTCTGTGGGTCTTATAAGATAAATCAAAAGGTTCTAAAACTACTGGCAGTGTGGGGATCGCTGTAGTGAAAATGGCTGGCAGTGAGTTAATATACATTATTATGGGTTACATTACATACATTTTTAATAGCATTAACAAATGTAACATTAATAGCCCTATTGTGAAGGTAAAATCTACCCAACTTGTGACAAGTGATTGGATGTGAGACTGCTCATACCTATCCGAAATTGTCCCAAACACCAGAACTCCAAAGAAAATACCGGCCATGTAGATGGACTGCGACACTTCAATGAAACTACTCTTGTCACAAACCAGATCAAACTGATAATAGGAAAGAAAGAGAAAAGACAGAGGTGATTAATAAAAGAAAGGAAGGTGAGGAGACAGGGAGAAATATAAATAAATAAAGCCAAGACCCCAAAATGATGGCCCAAAAGTCAGGACTTAAGGACCCTGACCTGCCAACAACCAGTACACTACCTGACAATTACATGATTTATTGATCTACCTCTGTCAGGATACTGGAAGCACCCTTGGGTGCCTCATAGTCCCATCCATCTGTGCATCCAGTTGTACTGTTAATTCCAAAACTTTCAATGGTTTCCAGATCCCAATCCACAGGTGTGAACATTTTACAGCTTTCAAGACTTCCATCTTCATTCACTGGGAGGGTGAGGTTTTTCTGGTCCTCCTCTGTCAGGTTGGGTCCATGCTGCAAAATCCAGTCAGTGTTGCAGTGATGAGGAAAGCTCATACCAATAAACACTTGACTAATTGTATCAAATGGGGAAAATATTCCAGGGATGCATATTGCTATCACTATCAATTTCTGAAATAAGCCAAACTCCCCAACTGCCTTAAGGATCAGGCCGAAGCGGCTCATATTAATTCCTTCTTTCTCCTCAAAGAGCAAAGCAAGGTTTACATACAGACTTAGTTCTAATTTGTCTTGTTGTCTTGTGCTGTCAACGAATATGCTTGGCTAAGCTAATTAATCTTTAACCATGGACAATCCAAGAGTGTGATTAAGTCTTTGAATACCTTTTGATCTGGGTTGTAAGGCAGCAGTAGCAGTATATAAATGTTAGTCATGCAACATAAAATGAGCAATAAAAGACACAAGAAAATATAGAATTCTATTTCCTTTATTACTTTATTTTCTGCTACGAACATAATCCTTACCATATCATGTGCTTCTTTATTCTGTAGCCCAAAGCAAAATAAAATGGTAAACAAGGACAAAAATGAAGAATTAAGTTTTCATAAAAGGTAAACCAAGAAGGTGCATAAAAGGTGCATACAGACACAATACATAACACATAATACAAATTCTATGTACTAGTAAAAATTACCCCTGATTTGTCCTTGATGAAAAGGAAGAAAACATAAACTATCTGGAATTCTCGGTCACATTGTAGTTCCACAAATGTTAACTAATCAAATGTTCTAGATTGGGTCACCAAACCAAGGTTATATTATGAACCATTCACGCTTCCAATTGAAATATCATGAATTTCTTCATCATAAAATCTGCCACCTGGAAAAATAATTACTCTCAGTTTAAGACTACGTACATTATTTCATTCTTATTTTTTTAATTTATCCTTAATTAAACCAAGAAATCCCAATGAGATTAGAAAACTCTCACAATAGTCTCAATTCCTTTGTGCCACAGCCAGGTATTCAGCTGTCCGAATGTTGTGTTCGTGTGGTGAGCATCCACCTGAGTGTTAGGAAAGCTGTGTCTACCTCCAGATCCAGGGTCAAGGGGAGGCTGGAGAAGAACACAATAGTTTCTGTACTGAATTTTATTCTTTGTTCCTATTTTATAAAACAAGGTTTTTTTTTTTGCTCAGCATTTTATTGGCTTGTTCTCTTTTTTGTGTTAAAGGACTGTTATTGTGGTCATTTGACTTTTTTTATTTTCTTTTGTTTAAGCTTGTGTGCTGTGTTTTTGTCTTTTTTAAAATTTGCCACCTAATTTCTTGCGTTGTACATTCATACAGACAATGACATTCAGTTACACGAATGAAACACTTTGAAATTGTCATGATGCAGATTACAGCGTAGGCTACAGTTTGTGCTCTTCAAAAATTAGCTTGACAGGGTTCCTGTTCCATCTGTTCTTCTCCTTTCGGCTTTTCCCATCCGTTGGTTTACTAAAATCAAAAAAACAAAAGAAAGTACAGTATTACCACAATACTTAATTTTTGTTTAATGCAAATAGAACAACTCAAAGGGTTTGACTACAATATATATATATATATATTTTATGGATATTCAAGAAGGCATAATCAACTCTAATAATACAGTATCGAAGGACACTGGTAAAAATTCAACTGCTGACCCGGTGAAGTCAATACTAAACACCACTGGCATAATCAGAAGAATGACAATGTCCCTATCCCTTGACAAAAAATACAATAATATAAAAAAGTGATACCAAGAAAAATTTTTAATCAGCCTGTTGTACTTGTAATTAATCTTGATAGTGATTATCACACACTGCGATTCATTACATGTACTTTTCAAATACCTATATTCAGCTCACTTGAGCTCTGCATGGTCTTGAAGTTCAACATTGAGAGTTTCAGGCAAGAGCAGACAAAGAGCCCCAGCGATAATGGGGATGATGCCATATATCACCATGGGGATGGCATAATGGAACACCTCTAGGAGCCATATTAGTGGGGCGACGATGCCCGCCACATGACCACACATGGAGTTCAGGCCCACACCTTTCTGCCTGGAATAAAATACAATGGATAGAAAACATTCAATGTATAATTGTCACGTACGTGAAAAATAGAAAACAGAGCTTTGTTCCTGTAAAGAGTCAAATCAAATCAAATAACTTCAGTTATAATCCATTTTTCATGCAACGCAAAGTGGTTTACAAAAATTTAACAATAAACACAATTACAGAAAGCTAAAGTACTACAAATAAAACCCCTCACTACCACCCTCCTTCTACACACACACACACACACACACACACACACACACACACACACACACACACACACACACACACACACACACACACACACACACACACACACACACACACACACACAGACAATCATACGCAATACAGTGACATAGCGTGGCATGGAACTGAGAATCAATGCCACCTTTGGGGACATCTACACTAGGAGGAACCACAGGCCGTGCCTACGGTGGCACTAACACCCAGGCCCTGATTCTGAAAGACAGGGAAATCGCAAACATAACCCAAGGGCCGACCGGCCCCCGCCGGTCGGCCCATAGCAACCCAAGACTGCACCCCCATCAGCAGACTTGACAAAGCCCCCAGTGTGGAGAACCCCCCTGAGGAAATACTGGAGGACTAAAAGAATAACTATAATGAAATAAATAAAGTACAAATATAAAATATGTAAGATTAGAAAATGAAATAGAATAGATACGATACCAGTAAAAAAATAAATACAGAACATTACCTCACAACAGTTGGGTACAATTCTGCACTGTAAACAAAGGCGATGTTGAAAGAGGCAGTAGAGCAAAATTTACCGAGTACTGCAATGGTTGTTGTCACCACTGGTAAATCTGATGGATTGATAATATATTTCAGAAATATGTGAAATAAACAATAAATTATTGCAAATGATATTCCTTTAGCAATACCTTTTGGGATAGCAAGGATCACAAGGCAGGCAATGCCTGCAAAAACTTCAAAGCTTGCTTGGGATATTCTCCTTCCCAAATACTGAATTAGAACCAAACTGCTAAAGTTTGCAGGCATTTCAACAACACCAAAGGTGAAATGTGTGAGGTGGATATTGAGGCCAAAATTGCCAACATTGACGCTCAGTCCATAATACACAAGACTTGACGCAAACCTGGAAAGATGAAGAGACATATTCAGGTTTCGTTAAATTTATACTGCTGTATATTGCTAACACAGAAATGCACTAGGAATGGATTATTATACATCACTGACAATATCATTAAGCATTAAAAAGAAGACACACCAGATGCATCCCATTATGAGGGTTCGTTTTCTCAGATATGGTATTCTGAAGATGTCCAACATGTTTCTTCTTTCAGGTGAATCCTTAATCTCTAACTGAATAGGTAAGGAATATGTTTCATCAAACATACACATATCAAACAAAGATTAAGTTTATTTCTTTGAGAACACATGTACCATACTGTTCACCTTGTCTAGATTATCTTCTGGAATTGTCCTCCCATTCACCTGGGCTGCCCTCTGAAGCACCTTTAGTGCTTCCTCCTTTCTGCCTTGGGTAATGAGCCAACGAGCTGATTCTGGGAGGAAACTATTAAAAACACGATAATACAAAAGTATAATAAATCAGCCCTTCTGGCAATATTTTTGTTTAATTGTACATAATGGAATGTCAAGTATCATGAAGAAATATAGGCTTCTGACCAGTAAAACAATACCAGGACAACAATAAAAGGGCTGGAGAGCACAAGCTGCAAGATCCTCCAGTTGGGAACTAAATATGCGATGCCAGACAACACGATCAGCCCAACAGAATAGGATGCCATGATGACTATTGTACAAAAAGCAGCTCTCGACGGATCAGTCCATTCTATTCCTGTGAAACATGAATGTGTTTCACACGTTGAGTGTGTAGCCCAGCAACTATATAAAATGTATTGTTCACTATAATAATTTAACTATACAATAAGTATGCAGCCAATCTGCAAGAAATCAGTCCTGTATTTTTCATACTGCTTACTTTTTGCAATTCATAATTTTTCATGTGTTATAGGCCCACTTTATATAGGGTTTTATCAGAGGTCTTCCTAGAAAGTATATTGATTTTGCTGACACTGCATGAGATTAATTTGCAATGCCTATTCAAACATCAAAAACCGGTGTATAACTATCAGACATATAGTACGTAAATATAGTAAAGATAATAATGATAACAACAACAACAGCAATAAATATAATAAAAATATTGAGAAGAAGAAGAAGAAGAAGAAGAAGAAGAAGAAGCCTCTCCAAGGAACCATCACCTTATCGTGGTAGAGAGGTTTGTGTGCCCTAAGGATCCTGGGAGCTATGTTGTCGGGAGTCTTGTACTCCTGGTAGGGTCACCCAAGGCAAACAGGTCTCAGGTGAAGGGCCAGACAAAGAAATGTTTCAGAAGATCCCATGAAAAAAGGAAAAGGGAAAAATGTGGCCCTGCCCGGAGGAAGCCAAAATTGTTCTAGAGGATTGTCCGACACCTCAGGAGGGGGAAACGGGTGACCATCCAAGCTATATACGGCAAGGATGTGACACTGTTGACCTCGACTGAGGAGGTTGTCAGTCGGTGGAAGAAATACTTTGAGGAACTCCTGAATCCAACTACCCCAACTGACCCGTCCTCTGTTGCAGAGGCAGAGCTGGAGGATGATGGGGGATCCGAGTCAATCTCTCTGGGCGAAGTCACCGAGGTAGTTAAACTTCACGGTGGCAAAGCCCAGGGTGTTGATGAGATTCGCCTGGAACTGCTGAAGGCTCTCGGTGTTGAGGGGCTGTCATGGATGACACGCCTCTTTAACATTGCGTGGAAGTCTGGGACAGTGCCGAAAGAGTGGCAGACTGGGGTGGTGGTTCCTCTTTTTAAAAAGGGGGACCAGAGGGTGTGTGCCAACTACGGGGGCATCACACTCCTCAGCCTATCTGGGAAAGTTTACTCCAAGGCGCTGGAAAGGATTGTCAAACCTCAGATTGAGGAGGAACAATGTGGGTTCCGTCCTGGTCGTGGAACAACGGACCAGCTCTTTACTCTCGCAGGGATCCTAGAGGGGGCTTGGGAGTATGCACATCCAGTCTACATGTGTTTTGTAGACTTGGAGAAGGTGTACGATCGGGTCCCCAGGGATATACTGTGGGAGGTACTGCGGGAGTATGGGGTGAGGGGGCCTCTCCTTAGGGCCATCCAATCCCTGTACGCCCAAAGTGAGAGCTGCGTTCGGGTTCTCGGCAGTAAGTCGGACTTGTTCTGAGTAGCCTTCACCAGGGCTGCGCTTTATCACCAATTCTGTTCGTGATTTTCATGGACAGGATATCGAGGCGTAGTTGTGGTGAGGAGGGGTTACAGTTTGGTGGCCTGAGGATTGCATCGCTGCTTTTTGCAGATAATGTGGTCCTGTTTGCGTCATCGGCCTGTGACCTGCAGCACTCACTGGTCCGGTTTGCAGCCGAGTGTGAAGCGGCGGGGATGAAGATCAGCACCTCCAAATCTGAGGCCATGGTCCTCAGCAGGAAACCGGTGGACTGCCTTCTCCGAGTGGGGGATGAGGTCCTTCCACCAGTGAAGGAGTTTAAGTATCTTGGGGTCCTGTTTACGAGTTAGGGAACAATGGAGCGTGAGATTGGACGGAGAATTGGGGCAGCAGGATCAGCATTGCAGTCGCTTTACTGCACTGTTGTCACAAAGAGGGAGCTAAGCCGAGAGGCAAAGCTCTCCATCTACCGCTCAATCTTCGTTCCTACCCTCACCTATGGTCATGAGCGATGAGTCATGACCAAAAGAACGAGATCGCAGATACAAGAGGCTGAAATGGGCTTTCTCAGGTGGATAGCTGGTGTCTCCCTTAGAGATAAGGTGAGAAACACTGCTGTTCGCGAGGGGCTCAGAGTAGAGCCGCTGCTCCTTCAAGTGGAAAGGAGTCAGCTGAGGTGGTTTGGGCATCTGGTGCGGATGCCTCCGGGGCGCCTCCCTAGGGAGGTGTTTCTGGCATGTCCAGCTGGGAGGAGACCTCAGGGCAGACCCAGGACCAGGTGGAGGGATTACATCTCAACACTGGCCTGGGAACGCCTTGGGATCCCACAGTAAGAGCTGGTGAATGTGGCCAGGGAAAGGGAAGTTTGGGGCTCCCTGTTGAAGCTGCTGCCCCCGCGACCCAATTCCGGATAAGCGGTGGAAGATGGATGGATGGAAGAAGAAGAAGAAGAAGAAGAAGAAGAAGAAGAAGAAGAAGAAGAAGAAGAAGAAGAAGAAGAAGAAGAAGAAGAAGAAGAAGAAGAAGAAGAAGAAGGGTTGACTTGCACATCTCACGAAAATGGAGTTCAAATTGCTTTACAGAAAAAACAACAATAATTATCAACATTTTGACCTACCAATCACAGTTAAAGTCATTACAATGGCAGCAACTGAAATCCCACAGAAAAATCTGAGAACCATATAAACATAGATGTTTGGTGAGAAAGCAACGGCCACACCGAACAGCAGTTGGAGGAAGAGTGACAGCAGGATCCCACAACGTCGACCGAACCTAAATTCAAAAAAGAAGAGGACCTTTCTTAAATTCATACAGAGATAATGGGATCTCTTTGTATCTCAAATCTGAAAGTATTCATTTTTTCATTTCTTTTCTTATTTATTTCTTACTTACCTATTAACATTTATTATCTTACATATTGTTATCAAAACTATCATTTGACAGTAATGATAAAGAACGTTACCAAGCAACACATGACATGGGAGTGGATGGTCGATACCTGTCAGAAATTGCCCCAAAAATCGGCGCTCCCAATAAAAAACCTGCCATGTAGACAGACTGTGATGCTTGAATCAAACCATTTTTGTCACACACTAGGTCAAACTGAAAACAGGACAGAATGAAAAATAAAGAAGTGAAATGCCAGTTTGAGGAGTTTGATTGCGTGGGTCTATCTGTCACACAATTTGATTATTGCATGAATATTTTTTTTACCTCTGTCAGAGTACTTGAACCATCTTTCGGCGTATCATAGTCCCATCCATTAGTGCATTCAGTTGTACTGTTAATTCCATATGCTTCAATGGTTTCCAGATCCAAATCCACAGGTGTGAACATTTTACAGCTTTCAAAACTTCCATCTTCATTCACTGGGAGGGTGAGATTTTTCTGTTCCTCCCCTGTCAGGTTGGGTCCACGCTCCAAAATCCAGTCCGTGTTGCAGTGATGAGGGAAGCTCATACCTGTAAATATCTCACCAAATGTAACAAAAGCACACAACATGCCAGGGACACATGATGCAATTAATAACCGCTTCTGAAACAAACCGAACTCCCCAATCTCCTTTAGAACTTGTCCAAAGCTGCTCATATTGACATGACACTGACACTGTTTGCAGTGCTTTCAAATCAAAGTGCACAGCGAGATATAGAATAACCTTAACCTAATACTGTTAATGTATATAGACAGATATGATATTGCTGATCAATCATTAACCTAGGACAAATCAAGAGTGCCATTCACGACGAAAAATACCTTTGGGCTTATGTTGTAATAGGGACCACCAGTAATATTTTATTGCCAGCCATAAAACACCAAGCAAAACAATATAATGAGCTATAAGAGAGAGAAGCTGTTAATCTACACCACATGTGTCTAACTCATGGACAGTGGGCCTAATGTGACCCACAACATAATTTTATGTTCCCCGCAAGACCTTAAGAGGTCTGATTATTTACTAATAAGTCAAAAGGCCGCATTGACCATAAACCATTCATCCATCCATTTTCCTTCACCGCTTTATCCACCATCATGGGTCACGGGCAACTGGAGGGTATCCCAACTGGCTTAAGGCGAGAGACAGGAAACTCCGGGCATGAAAGACAGACAATGATCCCAAAATGTCCACAAAGAGAAAAATTGATTCAGATGAAATGGTTTTTCAAGAAAAAATGGGAAAGTGAATACGTGTTTATGCTTCAAGGAGAGAATCCGGTTTGTGTTTCGTGTTTTGAGGCAGTGTTGCTTCTCAAAGGATACAAGATAGTCGGCATTTTGACACCAAACGCGGAGCTAAGTATGCTAATGGGAGCCTTAAAGAAAAACAGCAAATTGTGCAAGTATTAAAAGTAAAACTGCGGTCACAGCAGGATATGTTCAAGAAAGCTTTGGCCAAAAATAAAGCAGCAGTCAAAGCTAGGTTTATTGTGGCTGAAGAAATCGCCCGTGCAGCTACCCACTTTTTTTAGAGGCGTAAAGTCAGATCTTTCTGTCACTGAGGAGCTGATGTAAGTCCGTGAGTAAAAATGCATTGCTCTTGGAAAAATTGGTGAGATTATCAACAGATTGTGCGCCTGCAATGTATGGAAGAAAAATCAGCTTGGTTGGACTCATCAAGGAGAAAATATAAAAAAGTAACAGCCATTTGCCTCTGGTAATGTACTATTGCATTATCCATTGAGAAGCACTGTGTGGGAAGGTGCTGGGGATGGATGATATAGTGAAAACAGTGAACTTCATTTGTGCACGCACCCTAAATCACCACCAGTTTGAACTGTTGTTGCAGGAGATGGACTTGGAGCACATAGACATGCATACCATACAGATGTACGGTGGATGATTTTTTGAGCTTGAGGAAAACATTGCTGTTTTAATGCGGAGTAAAGGAAAAAAAAACTGACAAATGATATTCAGTTACAAGAATGATACACTTTGAAAATGTCATGATGCTGATTGCAGTGTAGGCTATAGTTTGTGCTCTTCAATAATTAACTCGAAAGAGTTCCTGCTCCACTTAGGTCCATCCATTGCTTTCTAAAATTTCTTTTTAAAAAAAGAAGCAATTTATTTCCTTGATGCTCTAATTTCTATTTAGTGCAAATATAAAAACTCAAAGCATTTGACTTCAATATTTATTGTATCTTCAGTACCGAAGACAGTGCGGTCAACTCTGATAATACAATATTGAAGTACACTTGTCAAAATTCAACTGCTGACAGGGTGAAGTCAATACTAACTACCAGTGGCATAAACAGAGGAATGACGATGTCCCTCTCCTTTGACGATTAATACAATTATATAAAACAGTGCTACCAAAAAATAATTTTTAATCATGTACTTAAGTCGTAATTAATCTTGATTCTTCACACTGAGTAATCATCACACACTACCACTCATTACATGCACTCTAATTATTTTACATATATAGCATAATATAGTGCCTCATTAAAAATATTAAAGCAGACCATCAGTACTCATAGAAGAAACCTAAAATCCACTGTAAGAAAAGAAACAACCCAGATTTATTCTTATTTAATGAGAGGAAAGATTGAGCAATTTGGTATATACAGCAAAACATTTCAAGAAAATAAATAAACATTTTTCCGGCATGTGTTTGTGTGGTGAGCATACACCCAAGTCTTAGGAAAGCTGTGTCTACCTGCAGATCCAGGGGGAAGGAGAGGCTGGAGAGGTGACCAGAGAAGAACGCAGTAGTTTTGTTTTTTGGTTTCTTTTGGTTTTTTGTTTCTATTTTACTGTATGAGGTCTATTTTTATTTTTTATTAGTGGGTTACTTATTCTTTATTTTGTGCTTGACTGTTTTGTGGCTATTTTACTTCTTTATCATCTTGTGTTTCTGGATTTTTGAGAGCTGTGTTTTTGTATTATTGTATTTTAAATTTGTCATCTAATTTCTTACTTTAAGGCTTTCTGCATGCAGACAGACAATGATATTAAGTTACAAGAATGAGACACTGGGACTTTATGTAATGCTGATTACAGTGTAGGCTAACGTTTATGCTCTTCAACAATTAGCTCAGTGGAGTTCCTGCTCCACTTAGGTCCATCCATTGGTATCCTAAAATCAAAGAAAGAAAAGCAACATATTACCTTAAAACTCTAATTTTTGTTTAATACAAATATAACAATTTAAAATGCTTGACCCCAATATTTTATCTATCTTCATCACCGACACTCAAGACAGAATGGTCAACTCTGATAATACAATATTGAAGTACATGAGTCAAAATTCAACTGCTGACCCAGTGAAGTCAATACTAAACATCAGTGGCATAATTAGAGGAATGGCGATGTTCCTATCCTTTGACAATTAATACAATTATATTAAAAAGGGCTGCCAACAAGAATTTTTAATCAAGAATAATTCATCTTGATTGTCCACACAGAGTAATCATCACACATTACCACTCATTACATGTACTTTTCAAATATCTATTTTTCAGCTCACTTCAGCTCTGCATGGTCTTGAAGTTCAACATTGAGAGTTTCAGGCAAGAACAGACAAAGACCCCCAGCAATAATGGGGATGATGCCATATATCACCATGGGGATGGCATAATGGAACACCTCCAGGAGCCAGATTAGTGGAGCAAGGATGCCGGCCACACGAGCACACATGGAGTTTAGGCCCACACCTTTCTGCCTAGAATAAAACACAATGGATAGCAAATGATTAATATATAACTGTAATTAATTGTAATTACTGTACAATGTATAATATATATAGAAAAATATAAAAAAAAATTGAAGAGGTAAAAGACAACAGAGAGAGTGCAAGTATGAGTGTGAAAACAATTCTTGAAATTACTATTGTTTCAACTATTTTTGAGCAAAGTGATATTATGTCTTACAAGCCAATGGGTTCTACCCGTCAACCTTTTTTTTCTTTTCGGATGTTGTTGCTGATGTCTCAACACTGATGAAAGTGAAGTCTGTTGTAATAACATGTCTGGAAAGAAGAAAATAAACTGAATAAAACCGAAACCCGGGGGAAATGTGCTGACACAGTCAAATTTGGGAATTGAATTTTCAACATTTTTTAAATTTAAAGAGTGCTTATCTGTTTTAGTATATGCATATATCAGTGGCAGCTGCTGATCTTTCCTGGAGGGAAAGCTCATTGTTGGCCTATATCATAAAATTTGTTGTTTTATTTATATGTAAATGCTGCCCTCGTTCCTGTTCAAGGCAAATGGTCTGGGATCCTGCTTTACCAACAGACCCTATTTTCATACCAGGAGAGCAGAAAACACGTAATTTTCCCTGTAGTTTTCATGGCGGATTTTTAGTAGGTAATCACGTGATACCGTACGTGCATTCTATTGGCTGACAGCATCCGGAAGGGCGCTGCATTCCAAGACTCACTTAACGCAGCACACTTCTGTATATTAAAGAAACACTTAAAAGTGCTTTAAACAATTCATAAGAGTGTGTGAAAAGGTAATACAGATAGAAGGTGGTTTAATATCAGTATGGGGAGGGTTCATGAAGATTTAACGTAAATAATGAAATAAATAATTTTTCACAATATTGTGGAATTTTGTTATTAGCGGGTGGTCCTGGAACGCATTAACCGCGAGTAATGACGGATCACTGTATTTTATTTTTGACATTTTAGGGGAAGCTGAGCTTTCTTGCATTCTCAGAGGACATTTGCCTCTGGTATATCAACGTTTCAGAGATTACTACTGTATAAATTATGCATGCTTTGTTTATGTAACATACGTGGCAATTGGGCACAAAACCAACACTCTCTGATAGGTAAGTCCATAAAAGTTTCCTTGACACTCACAAGCCAACAAAATGCAGGACAGGAGATAAACAGACACAATCCAGCAAGGTACAGACGCGATTTATGGTCATGGACAGAAGTGTACATTTTTGAAAAGGGGTAATCGGAAGCAGGAAGGGTCAGAACTGGGAAGGCAATCAAGACATGCTGGAAAGTCTCACCTAAATGACAAAGCACAATCTGCCAGGAAGTGCACGTTAGAGTGCAGGATAATGAGAGATCATTTGGAAAATACTGTGACAACAGGTGGAATTGGAATTGGAAAAAAAAAAAAAAATTATATTAGACTATGTGAAATGGTGCTGTTTAATTCATGTAATTCATGATTGGCCTCATGCGGGCCGGACAGGGACGTAGGAAGGGCTGGATCAACACCCCCTGGCCACAGTTTATCCAGGTCTGGTTTAGTCCGTACTCAAAGAATAATGAGGGAAAATTTGGATTATCATATTAAAGGTGAAATACGTATATAAGAATAGGTCAGCAAAAATAGAGCAAAATATATCACCAGAGTACCATTGTTCACTACGTCTGTCTTATGCAGCCTGTGAAAGTCGCTACTAGATGTGATGGTTATGTTTGTGTTGTCCGTTGACTCAAGTTCCTCAGAACTGAAGAAGTCTCTTGGATGAGAGACAAAACGTCTTCAACAACTTTCTTAATGTCCAGTGGATTGACTTAAACAGCTTTGGATACAAGATAAATATGTGGATATGAATGAAAGCATAATCTAGGCTCGTTTTATTTCAATATGTTCATGATGAGCAGCAGAAGAAAAAAATGACATTACCTCACAACAGTTGGGTACAATTCTGCACTGTAAACAAAGGCAATTTTCCCAGTACTGCTATGATTGTTGTCACCGCTGGAAGATCTGATGGATTAATAATACATTTCAGAAACATGTGAAATAAAAAATAAATTATGGCAAATGTTATACCTACAGCAATACCTTTTGGGATTGCAAGGACCACAAGACAAGCAATGCCTGCAAAAACTTTGAAACCTGCTTGGGTTATTCTCCTTCCCAAAACCTGAATTAGAAACAAGCCACTTAAGCTTGCAGGGATTTCAACAACACCAAAGGTGAACTGTGTGAGGTAGATATTGAGGCCAAAACTGCCAACATTGATGCTCAGTCCATAATACACAAGACTTGATGCAAACCTGGAAACACAGATGAGGAGACATGTTTAGGTTTCATTAAATTTATACTGCTGTATATTTTTGACACAGAAATACGCTAGTAATGGTTTATTACATCACTGACAATATCATCGAGCCTTAGAAAGAAGACACACCAGATGCATCCCAGTATGAGGGTTCGTTTTTCAGATATGGTATTCTGAAGATGTCCAACATGTTTCTTCTTTCAGGTGAATCCTTAATCTCTAACTGAACAGGTAAGGAATATGTTTCATCACACATACACATATCAAAAAAAGATTAACCTTAAAAAATGTGTACAATATTGTTCACCTTGTCTAGATTATCTTCTGGCATTGTCCTCCCATTCATCTGGGCTGCCTTCTGAAGCAACTTTAGTGCTTCCTCCTTTCTGCCCTGGGTAATGAGCCAACGAGCTGATTCTGGGAGGAAACTATTAAAACAGGGCAATAATAATAAATAAATATCAGCACTTCTGTCAATATTTTGAATAATTGTACATGATGGAATGTCAAGCATCATGATGGGGTAGGCTGCTGACCAGTAAAACAATACCAGGACCACAAAAAAAGGGCTGGCAAGCACAAGCTGCAAGATCCTCCAGTTGGGAATTAAATATGCGATGCCGCACAACACCATCAGCCCAACAGAATAGGATATCATGAGGGCTATCGTACAGGAACCAGCTTTGGATGGATCGTTCCATTCCATTCCTGTGAAACAGGCATGTGTTTCATATGTTGAGCATGAAACTATACACACACACACACACACACACACACACACACACACACACACACACACACACACACACACACACACACACACACACACACACACACACACACATATTGTCTACCTTTACAAATAAAGTAGAGCAAGAATTTAGCCAATCGACATCAACTTGAAATCTCATGCAAATGAAGTTCAAAGTACTTAACAATAATAATAATAATAATAATAATAATAATAAACATTTTGACCTACCAATCACAGTTAAAATCATAAAAAAAGAAGCGACTGCTAACCCACAGAAAAATCTGAAAACTGTATAAACATAGATGTTGGGTGAGAAAGCATCGGCTAGACTAAACAACAGTTGGAGGAAGAGTGCCAGCAGGACCCCACGACGGCGACCAAACCTAAATTGAAAGAAGAGGAGCTTTCTTAAATTCACACAATGATAATCAGATCTCTCTGTGTATCCTATTTAACATATCTTTTCTTACTTACTACACTAACACTATTACCATTTTTTAGGTTTGAAACAGAATAACGATAAGAACATTATGAAGACAACACATGAAATGGGAGTGGAAAGTCGATACCTGTCGGAAATTGCCCCGAATGTTGGTCCTCCAAATAAAAAACCTGCCATGTAGACAGACTGTCATGCTTGAAACAAACCATTTTTGTCACACACTAGATCAAACTGAAAACAGGACAGAGAAAAAAAATTAATAATAGAAATACTTCAAAGTGAGGACTTTGATTGTGTGGTCTATCTATTACACAGTCTAATTATTACATGAATATTTCTTTTTTACCTCTGTCAGAGTGCTTGAACCATCTTTCGGCGTATCATAGTCCCATCCATCTGTGCATCCAGTTGTACTGTTAATTCCATATGCTTCAATGGTTTCCAGATCCAAATCCACAGGTGTGAACATTTTACAGCTTTCAAAACTCCCATCCTCCTTCACTGGGAGGGTGAGATTTTTCTGTTCCTCCCCTGTCAGGTTGGGTCCACGCTCCAAAATCCAGTCCGTGTTGCAGTGATGAGGAAAGCTCATACCTGTAAATATCTCACCAAATGTAACAAAAGCACACAACATGCTTGGGATAAATGATGCAATTAATAACCGCTTCTGAAACAAACCGAACTCCCCAATCTCCTTTAAAACTTGTCCAAAGCTGCTCATATTGACATGACACTGATTGTGCAGCGCTTTCAAATCAAAATATATGATCTTGCTTATCAATCTTTAACCCAGGGCAAGTCAAGAATATCTTTCATGACTAAAAATACCTTTGGGCTTATGTTGTAAAATGGAAGAACAGAAAAATTTTATTGCCAGCCATAAAACACAAAGCAAAACTATATAGTGTGCTACAACGGAGAGAAAATGTTAATCGACACGATCAGTTATTTAATTAATTTGCAATTATAGTACAATATAGTGCCTCATTAAAAATATTCAAGCAGACCATTAATACTTACAGGAGAAATCAAAAATCACCTACAACCCATCATCAGGAAAGAAACAATACAGATTTATTCATTTTTAATGAAAGGAAAGCTTTCACACTTTTGGAATACAATGCAAAACATTTCAGGAAAAGAAATAAACATTCTTCAAGCATTTGCTTGAGTGGCGGCGAGACAAGTTTGTGTGTTTAGTCTATCTGACAAAAGGTTGCTCTGCCCCCTCCAGCCAGTGTCCCAACTCCTTAGTGCCACAGCCAGGTATTCAGCTGCCCGAATGATGTGTTCGTTTGGTGAGTGTCCACCTGAGTGTCAGGAAAGCTGTGTCTACCTCCAGATCCAGGGTGAAAGGGAGGGTGGGGAGGTGACCAGAGAAGAACGCTGCAGTTTCTTTACAGAATTTGGTTGTTTGTTTTCATTTGCTTTTTTGTTTCTAATTTATAGTAAGAGGTTTATTTTCATTTCGTATTAGTGGGCTGCTTATTATCTATTTTGTGTCTGAATATCTTTGTGACTATTTTACTTCTTTATCTTTATCTATTTTATTAACTATTGTGTGCTGTGTTGAGTTCTTGTTTTTAAAATTTTATCATCTAATTTCTTGCATTTAGGCTTTGTGCTTTCAGAGAGACAATGAAATTTAATGAGGACAATGAGACACTTGGAAATTGTCATGATGTTGACTACAGTGTAGGTTACAGTTTGTGCTCTTCAAGAATTAGCCCAACAGCGCCCCCACTCCAGTTAGGTCCATCCGTTGGTTTTCTGAAATCAAAAAAGAAAAGCAACATGTAACCTTAATACTACTTTTGTTTAATGCAAATATAGCAACTAAAATGGTTTGACCACAATATTTTTTTTGTCTTCAGCACCGATGTTCAAGACGACATGGTCAGCTCTGATTATACAATATCGAAGGACACGAGTCCCCATTCAACTACTAAACACCAGTGGTATAATTACAGAAATGACGATGTCCCTATACTTTGACAATTAATACAATTATATAAAACAATGCTACCAACAAGAATTTTTAATCTACCAGTTGTGCTTGTAATTAATTGTAATTGTCCACACTTGGTAATCATCACACACTACCACTCATTGCATGTACTTTTCAAATATCTAAAATCAGCTCACTTCAGATCTGCATGGTCTTGAAGTTCAAAATTGAGAGTTTCAGGCAAGAGCAGACAAAGACCCCCAGCAATAATGGGGATGATGCCATATATCACCATGGGGATGGCATAATGGAACACCTCCAGGAGCCATATTAGTGGAGCAAGGATGCCGGCCACACGAGCACACATGGAGTTTAGGCCCACACCTTTTTGCCTAGAATAAAACACAATGGATAGCAAATGATTAATATATAATTGTAATTAATTTTAATTATTGTACAATGTATAATATGTATAGAAAAATAGAAAAAAAAATTGAAAGAGGGTAAAAGACAACAGAGAGAGTGCAAATGTGAGTGTGAAAACAATTCTTGAAATTACTATCGTTTCAACCATTTTAGAGCAAAGTGATATTATGTCTTACAAGAACCCGGGTGAAATGTGCTGACACAGTCAAATTTGGGAATTTAATTTAAAAAAAAATTTAAATTTAAAGAGTGCTTATCTGTTTTATTACATGTATATATCAGTGGCTGCTGATCTTTCCTGGAGGGAAAGCTCATTGTTGGCCTATATCATAAAATTTGTTGTTTTATTTATATGTAAATGCTGCCCTCGTTCCTGTTCAAGGCAAATGGTCTGGGATCCTGCTTTACCAACAGACCCTATTTTCATACCAGGAGAGCAGAAAACATTTGATAATTCTCCCTGTTTTTGCACCAAATTAATTTTATGTGACACTCTGCCCTGCTGTTTAATTGAAAGTTTCTGCTTGTAAGGAAAATTATCAATTGGCTTTGGCAACAACAGATTGACAATTGTAACATTATCTACATCGTGTCTATTTTGTGAGTTTGCTATTTCACTCCAACCGAGCCAACAATACGAATTTGTTTGGTGATACTGTGGTTTCATTGAACGAATCAATGAAATGGCAGTAAACTCAAACAAAAAATGTTGAACCAATCTTGAACTGAAACATGGATATATATGGTTATGTTTTATCTGCAGTTAAGAATGAAAAGCAAATAGAATTCACCAAGCAAATATCAAGAAATTGTCACATATTGACTTTTTCTTGCAAAATCTGCCGTGGGATATCTCAAAATATCTGTTAATCACAAAGGGATTCAGCCATTCCGCTGATCTTATATTCCTGGTGCAGATGCCTGCACCCAGGGCAGCCAAGGCCAGCCCACTGCTCCATTCACCCCCAGAGACGCAGTCCCAGGGAAGCAACTGGATGCCCTGCTTCTGAAGATAAATGCACTGATGCTATGGACACGTAAGAGGAGTTGATAAAATCGAGACCTTTGACTTCATTGTCTGCATATGAATGTGTTCTAACACATTTCTAGTCAATGAAATGTTAACACAATACAGTAGTACATATTTGACTACAGTAATCCCTCCCTCATTCGCGCTTCAAGATTCCCAGCTTCACCTCATGGCGGATTTTTAGTACGTAATCACGGAACACAACGCATTTCTGTATACTAAAGAAACACTTAAAAGCGTTTTAAACAATTTATATACTGATAGAAAGTGGTTTAATATCAGTATGGGGAGGGTTCGTGAAGATTTAAATGACCATAAATAATAAAATAAATAGTTCGTCGCAATATTGTGGAATTTTGTTATTAGCGGGTGGTCCTGGAACGCATTAACCGCGAGTAATAAGGGATCACTGTATTTTATTTTTGACATTTTAGGGGAAGCTTAGCTTCCTTGCATTCTCAGAGGACATTTGCCTCTGGTATATAAAGGTGTCAGAGATTACTACTGTATAAATTATCCAAGCTTTGTTTATGTAACATACATGGCAATTGGGCACAAAACCAACACTCTCTGATAGGTAAGTCCATAAAGGTTTCCTTGACACTCACAAGTAAGCCAACAAAATGCAGGACAGGAGATAAACAGACACAATCCAGCAAGGTACAGACGCGATTTATGGTCATGGACAGAAGTGTACATTTTTGAAAAGGGGTAATCGGAAGCAGGCAGGGTCAGAACTGGGAAGGCAATCAAGACATGCTGGAAAGTCTCACCTAAATGAGACATTCTGCCAGGAAGTGCACGTTAGAGTGCAGGATAATGAGAGATTGTTTGGTAAAAAAACTGTGCAACAGGTATATTAGGCTTTGTGAAATTGTGGTGTTTAATTCATATAATTCATGATTGGCCTCATATGCAGGCCAGACAGGGACGTAGAAAGGGCTGGATCAACCCCCCCCCCCCCGGCCACAGTTTATCCAGGTCTGGTTTAGTCCGTACTCAAAGAATAATGAGGGAAAATTTGGATTATCATATTAAAGGTGAAATGTATAAGAATAAGACTTAAGGCTGACTCAAGTCTATCCAGACTTTGAGCACAAAGCTTAAGTGTTGCAGTATACTGAAGTATACTAAGGGCAATGGAAGCAGGTTTACAGGTCAGATCTGAATACAGCTGGGCAAAGACTTCAAAGCCAACGTGATTTAGTGGCAGTGACTGTAGGAATGCAAAGACTCAGCAGGTATGGACAGTAGAGGTGAGAGACAGAGAGAGAATCCAAGCTGACTTTTGTAAGAAGCGAGGTACACCAGTCCTTTACTTGAGGACTACTACAAGGTAAATACAGTGGTACCTCTACTTACGAATGTCTCTACATACGAAATGCTCTACTTACAAAACGCCTCAACAGAAAAATATTGCCTCTAGTTACGAAAGAAACTTCGAGTTACGAAAGGTAAAAATACAGTATGGGCTGCTACTCGCAGCTCCCAAAGGTTCCTGAACGCAACATTCTTATAGCTGCTCTGCCATTGGCTATTACCTAGCATCTTCCTGACATCCCATTGGCTAAGAGGGACCTCTGTGTATAGCTAGATTGGTGTCTGTGCAGCGTCCTAGTCATTCGGCCCTCGACCCATGAGGTGTTCTGATAGTTTTACGCAAATATATTAACTTTTTGAGTATTCGCTATGGACCCCAAGAAAGTGACAGAGAAAAGAGGAAAAGAAAAGAAGAAGAAAAGAGTTTTTTTGTCCATAAAAACAAAGCAAGAGATAATAGAAAAGCATGAAAAAGGGATGCGTTTGGTTGATCTCGCCAAAGAATGGCCGTAATGCATCTACAATCGCCACGTTATTAAAACAAAAGGAAGTTTATGGAGTTTAAGGCATTGCGTGGGTGTTTGGAGAAGTTCAAATAGAGGACTGGAATTCACTCTGTTGTTCGGCATGGTGAGGCAAGAGCGCATGAACCAAAGAGGGCAAAAAACAATGAGGACAGCCGTTAAAAGGTAAATGACCATCATTTTTATTCTTTACTCTATTGTTTGTTTTTCACATTATGCACAACTCTCATTTATTGTGTAATAATCTAATTGTAACATGTATTTGTTACATGTTTTGATGCATTTTTATGCTTTATAGAACATGCATGTCTGAATTTTGGGGGGCTTGGAATGGATTAGGGCATTTGCAAGGAAAACGCATCTATACTTACGAAAATTTTCTACTTACGAAATTTCTTCCAGAACCAATTAATTTCGTAAGTAGAGGTAACACTGTATGTGGATATGAATGAAAGCATAATCTAGGCTCGTTTTATTTCAATATGATCATAATGAGCAGCAGAAGAAAAAAATGACATTACCTCACAACAGTTGGGTACAATTCTGCACTGTAAACAAAGGCGATGTTGAAAGAGGCAGTGGCTCCAAATTTTCCCAGTACTGCTATGATTGTTGTCACCACTGGAAGATCTGATGGATTAATAATACATTTCAGAAACATGTGAAATAAAAAATAAATTATGGCAAATGTTATACCTACAGCAATACCTTTTGGGATTGCAAGGACCACAAGACAAGCAATGCCGGCAAAAACTTCGAAACCTGCTTGGGTTATTCTCCTTCCCAAAACCTGAATTAGAAACAAGCCACTTAAGCTTGCAGGGATTTCAACAACACCAAAGGTGAACTGTGTGAGGTAGATATTGAGGCCAAAACTGCCAACATTGAGGCTCAGTCCATAATACACAAGACTTGATGCAAACCTGGAAACGCAGATGAGGAGACATGTTTAGGTTTCATTAAATTTATACTGCTGTATATTTTTGACACAGAAATGCTCTAGTAATGGTTTATTACGTCATTGACAATATCATCGAGCCTTAGAAAGAAAACACACCAGATGCATCCCAGTATGAGGGTTCGTTTTCTCAGATATGGTATTCTGAAGATGTCCAACATGCTTCTTCTTTCAGGTGTATCCGTAATCTCCAACTGAATGTGTCAGGAATATGTTTCATAAAAAATGCATATAACAAACAAGAAAACTTAATTTCTTGGAGAAAATGTGTACAGTACTGTTTACCTTGTCCAGCCTATCTTCTGCCATTGTCCTCCCATTCGTCTGGGCTGCCTTCCGAAGCAACTTTAGTGCTTCCTCCTTTCTGCCTTGGGTAATGAGCCAACGAGCTGATTCTGGGAGGAAACTATTAAAACAGGGCAATGATAATAAATAAATATCAGCACTTCTGTCAATATTTTGAATAATTGTACATGATGGAATGTCAAGCATCATGATGGGGTAGGCTGCTGACCAGTAAAACAATACCAGGACCACAAAAAAAGGGCTGGCAAGCACAAGCTGCAAGATCCTCCAGTTGGGAATTAAATATGCGATGCCGCACAACACCATCAACCCAACAGAATAGGATATCATGAGGGCTATCGTACAGGAACCAGCTTTGGATGGATCGTTCCATTCCATTCCTGTGAAACAGGCATGTGTTTCATATGTTGAGCATGAAACTATACACACACACACACACACACACACACACAGGCACACTGGCACACACATACACACACACAACAAACACACACACATTAAGTATAGAGCAAGAATTTAGCCAATCTACATCAACTTGACATCTCATGCAAATGAAGTTCAAAGTACTTAACAATAATAATAATAATAATAATAATAATAATAATAAACATTTTGACCTACCAATCACAGTTAAAATCATAACAATAGAAGCGACTGCTAACCCACAGAAAAATCTGAAAACTGTATAAACATAGATGTTGGGTGAGAAAGCAACGGCTAGACTAAACAACAGTTGGAGGAAGAGTGCCAGCAGGACCCCACGGCGGCGACCAAACCTAAATTGAAAGAAAAGGAGCTTTCTTAAATTCACACAATGATAATGGGATCTCTTTGTATCTTACATCTGAAAGTATTCAGTTTTAACATTTATTTTCTTATTCATTTCTTACTTCCTTATTAACATTCATTTTCTTACATATTGTTATTGACAATAATGATAAAGAACGTTACCAAGGAACACATGACATGGGAGTGGATGGTCATTACCACACAATGATAATCAGATCTCTCTGTGTACCCTATTTAACATTTCTTTTCTTACTTATTACACTAACGCTATTACCATTTTATAGGTTTGATACAGAATAACGATAAAGAACATTATGAGGACAACATTGACACGGTCGATACCTGTCTGAAATTGCCCCGAATGTTAGTGCTCCAAATAAAAAACCTGCCATGTAGACAGACTGTGATGCTCGAATGAAGACATTTTTGTCACACACTAGATCAAACTGAAAACAGGACAGAGAGAAAAATAAATCATAAATATATTGTGTGGTCTATCTATTACACAGTCTGATTATTACATGAATATTTCTTTTTTACCTCTGTCAGAGTGCTTGAACCATCTTTCGGCGTATCATAGTCCCATCCATCTGTGCATCCAGTTGTACTGTTAATTCCATATGCTTCAATGGTTTCCAGATCCAAATCCACAGGTGTGAACATTTTACAGCTTTCAAAACTCCCATCCTCGTTCACTGGGAGGGTGAGATTTTTCTGTTCCTCCCCTGTCAGGTTGGGTCCACGCTCCAAAATCCAGTCAGTGTTGCAGTGATGAGGAAAGCTCATACCTGTAAATATCTCACCAAATGTAACAAAAGCACACAACATGCTTGGGATACATGATGCAATTAATAACCGCTTCTGAAACAAACCGAACTCCCCAATCTCCTTTAGAACTTGTCCAAAGCTGCTCATATTGACATGACACTGATTGTGCAGCGCTTTCAAATCAAAATATATGATGTTGTTTATCAATCTTTAACCCAGGGCAAGTCAAGAATATCTTTCATGTCTAAAGATACCTTTGGGCTTATGTTGTAAAACGGAAGAGCAGAAAAATTTTATTGCCAGCCACAAAACACAAAGCAAAACTATATAGTGAGCTACAAGGGAGAGAAAATCTTAATCTACATTATCAGTTATCTAATTATCTTGCAAATATATAGTGCCTCATTAAAAATATTCAAGCAGACCATTAATACTTACAGGAGAAATCTAAATTCACCTAAATTCACAATCCATCGTAAGGAAAGAAACAACACAGATTTATTCATCTTTAATGAAAGGAAAGCTTTCACACTTTTGGAATACAATGCAAAACATTTCAGGAAAAGAAATAAACATTCTTCAAGCATTTGCTTGAGTGGCGGCGAGACAAGTTTGTGTGTTTAGTCTATCTGACAAAAGGTTGCTCTGCCCCCTCCAGCCAGTGTCCCAACTCCTTAGTGCCACAGCCAGGTATTCAGCTGCCCGAATGATGTGTTCGTTTGGTGAGTGTCCACTTGAGTGTCAGGAAAGCTGTGTCTACCTCCAGATCCAGGGTGAAAGGGAGGGTGGGGAGGTGACCAGAGAAGAACGCTGCAGTTTCTTTACAGAATTTGGTTGTTTGTTTTCATTTGCTTTTTTGTTTCTAAATTATAGTAAGAGGTCTATTTTCATTTCGTATTAGTGGGCTGCTTATTATCTATTTTGTGTCTGAATATCTTTGTGACTATTTTACTTCTTTATCTTTATCTATTTTATTAACTATTGTGTGCTGTGTTGAGTTCTTGTTTTTAAAATTTTATCATCTAATTTCTTGCATTTAGGCTTTGTGCTTTCAGAGAGACAATGAAATTTAATGAGGACAATGAGACACGTGGAAATTGTCATGATGTTGACTACAGTGTAGGTTACAGTTTGTGCTCTTCAAGAATTAGCCCAACAGCGCCCCCACTCCAGTTAGGTCCATCCGTTGGTTTTCTGAAATCAAAAAAGAAAAGCAACATGTAACCTTAATACTACTTTTGTTTAATGCAAATATAGCAGCTAAAATGGTTTGACCACAATATTTTTTTTGTCTTCAGCACCGATGTTCAAGACGACATGGTCAGCTCTGATTATACAATATCGAAGGACACGAGTCCCCATTCAACTACTAAACACCAGTGGTATAATTACAGAAATGACGATGTCCCTATACTTTGACAATTAATACAATTATATAAAACAGTGCTACCAACAAGAATTTTTAATCTACCAGTTGTGCTTGTAATTAATTGTAATTGTCCACACTTGGTAATCATCACACATTACCACTCATTGCATGTACTTTTCAAATATCTAAAATCAGCTCACTTCAGCTCTGCATGGTCTTGAAGTTCAACATTGAGAGTTTCAGGCAAGAACAGACAAAGACCCCCAGCAATAATGGGGATGATGCCATATATCACCATGGGGATGGCATAATGGAACACCTCCAGGAGCCATATTAGTGGAGCAAGGATGCCGGCCACACGAGCACACATGGAGTTTAGGCCCACACCTTTTTGCCTAGAATAAAACACAATGGATAGCAAACAATTAATCTATAGTTGTCATAAATGTGACCATAGAAAACAATTCAAACAGGGGGAAAGACAATACATAAAACCAGGTGCAAGTATGAAAACAATTCTTGAAATTGCTTTCGTTTTAACCATTTCAGAGCAAAGTCATATTATGTCTTACAAGAACCTTGGGAAATGTGCTGATATAGTAAAATGTAGGAGTTGAAATATAAAGAGTGTTCATCTGTATTAGTATATGCATACATCAGTGGCAGCTGCTCGTCTGTCAAAGAGGGAAAGCTTATGTCGTAAAACTTGTCAATTTATTTATATGTAAAAGCTGCCCTCTGTTCCTGTTCAAGAAAATTGTCTGGGATTCTGTTTTACCAACAGAGCCTATTGTCGTACCAGGAGAGCTGAAAACTTGTTCATTCATTCATACATTGTCTACTGCTTCATCTGCTGTGACAAGGAAAACTCTGAGCACGACACCAGTGCACCGCAGTGAAAATCTGTTAATTTTCCTATTTTTGTACCAAATCAATCTTATGTGTTGCTCTGATCTGTCAAATGGGTTTGGCAACAACAGATTGTAAGTACTAGCATTGTCGACAATATTGTCAACCTTTTGAGCTGGCTAGTTCACTCCAAAATAGCCAACAATATGAATGTGTTCAATGAAACAGTAGTAAATTTGAACAAATGTGGACATTATTTTGAACTGAAACATGAAAATACGATGTGTTTTCTCTTCAGTCAGGAATGAAAAGTCATGTAATTTCACCAAGCAAATACCAAGAAATTTGTTGCCATATTTTCACTTTACTTGTAAAATTCTCAATGGGACATCTTAAAATATCTGGGATTCAGCCTTTCTGCTGATGCTCTATTCATCATGCGGATGCCCAGCATCCAGGCCAGCCAAAGCCGACCCACTGCTCCATTCACCCCCAGAGACGCATACAGTCCCAAGGAAGTAACTGGATGTTCTGCTACTGAAGACAAATACACTGATGCTACGGAAAGTTGATAAAATTGAGACTGTCAACTTCATTGTCTGCATATTAACATGCTCTAACACATTTCTAGTCAATGAAATATGAACACAATAATACATATTTGACCATTTTATTTTTGAGATTTCAGGGGAAGCTGAGCTTGTAAATTATGCATGCTTTGTTTATGTAACATATGTGGCAATTGGGAACAAAAACAACACTCTCTGAAAGTGAGACCAATAATCTTTACTTTATTCATCCCCATAGGGTTTTTTTTCCCCTCTCTTTGTCTTCTTTCTATTGTCACATATGTATATATTGTATATATACAGGCCCCTGCACACATGCACACACACAAGGGAGCCTGTAGGCATGCCAATAGGGAGAGGGTGATGGTAAAGCGGCGGGCAGCTCCTTCGTGGTGCATCCAAGGAAGTTGTTGGGGGACTGCCTTGCTGAAGGCCACCTCGGCAGTGTTCCGGATAAATTGAACTGAATTCTGCTAGACTTTCTCCCATTGTAAAATACACAAAATAAAATATTTTGAATAGCTGGTACTGCTAATCCGAAGAATGAAACATACTTGTTGGGGAAGGCAGGATGTTACCCCAAGCTTTGAAAAATGTTTTTGGAAATCTTCAATGCAGTTTTTGCAAAACCCTCTTAGCAGACCAAAAAATAAATAAATACACATGAGAAATATGTGGACATGAATTAAAGCACACTCTAAGCTCTTTTTTCTCAATATGATCATGATGAGAAGCAGAAGAAAAAGTGATTTTACCTCACAGCAGTTGGGTACAATTCTGCACTATAAACATAAGCGATGCTGAAAGAGGCAGTGGCTCCAAATTTGCCCAGTACTGCTATGACTGTTGTAACCACTGGAAGATCTGAGGATGAATATTAAATCTCAGAAACATTCGAAATAAACAATAAATTATGGCAAATGTTATACCTATAACAATACCTTGTGGGATTGCAAGGATCACGAGACAAGCAATTCCCCCAAAAACTTGGAAGCCTGTTTGGGATATTCTCCTTCCCAAAAACTGAATTAGAACCAAACTGATCAAGTTTGCAGGGATTTCAACAACACCAAAGATGAATTGTGTGAGGTAGATATTGAGGCCAAAATTGCCAACATTGAGGCTCAGTCCAAAATAAACAATACTTGATGCAAACCTGGAAACACGAATGAGGAGACATGTTTAGGTTTCATTGAATTTATAGTGCTGTATGTTGCTGACACAGAAATGCACTACAAATGGATTATTATGTCATGGACAACATAATTAGATAAATATTATTAGATAGAAAGAAGACACACCAGTTAAATCCCATTATGAGGGTTCGTTTTCTCAGATATGGTATTCTGAAGATGTCCAACATGCTTCTTCTTTCAGGTGTATCCGTAATCTCCAACTGAATGTGTCAGGAATATATTTCATAAAAAATGCATATATCAAACAAGAAAACTTAATTTCTTGGAGAAAATATGTACAGTACTGTTTACCTTGTCCAGCCTATCTTCTGCCATTGTCCTCCCATTCACCTGGGCTGCCCTCTGAAGCACCTTTAGTGCTTCCTCCTTTCTGCCCTGGGTAACGAGCCAACGAGCTGATTCTGGGAGGAAACTATTAAAAACAGGGTAATGATAGTAAATAATTATTAGCCTTTCTGGCAATGTTTCAGGTGAATGTATATAATGGAATGTTGAGGCTACAGGGAGAAGAGATCAAGAAGGTGGAGGATTTTAAGTACTTAGGGTCAACAGTCCAGAGCAATGGAAAGTGTGGAAAAAAGGTGAAGAATCGTGTACAGGCAGGATGGAACGGGTGGAGAAAAGTGTCAGGTGTGATGTGTGATAGAAGACACTGGTCTTCTATCACACATCAGATGTGATAGAAGACGCTGGTCTCACCACAAAACTGTGGTGAGACCAGCGATGTTGTTTGGTCTAGAGACAGTGTCACTGAGGAAAAGACAGGAGACAGAGCTGGAGGTAGCAGAGATGAAGATGCTGAGGTTCTCTCTGGGAGTGACCAGGAAGGATAGGATCAGGAATGAGTACATCAGAGGGACAGCACATGTTAGAGGTTTTGGAGATAAAGTCAGAGAGGCCAGACTGAGATGGTTTGGACATGTCCAGAGGAGAGATAGTGAATATATTGGTAGAAGGATGCTGAGTTTTGAACTGCCAGGCAGGAGGCCTAGAGGAAGACCAAAGAGGAGGTTTATGGATGTAGTGAAAGAGGACATGAAGGTAGCTGGTGTGACAGAAGAGGATGCAGAAGACAGGGTTAGATGGAGGCAATTGATTCGCTGTGGCGACCCCTGAAGGGAAAAGCCGAGAGTAAAAGAAGAAGGACATAATGAAAAGTCAAAAGTCATGATTGGATATAGGCTGCTGACCAGTAAAACAATACCAGGACAACGACAAGAGGGCTGGCAAGCACAAGCTGTAACATCCTCCAGTTAGGAACTAAATATGCCAAGCCGGACAACAACATCAACCCAACAGAATAGGATGCCATGAGGGCTATTGTACAAGAAGCGGCTCTGGATGGATCAGTCCATTCCATTCCTGTGAAAGAGATATGTGTTACATATGTGTTTTATATACAGTATATATAGCCAATAGAATGAACGTACAGTATCACGTGACTACCTACTAAAAATCAGCGAGAGTTGATTTTTGATCTTGAATCGCAAATGCACGAGGGATTACAGTAGTACTTGTTTAGAAAGACAAACAATCATTCATGCACACACTTGCACCTATGAGCATTTTGACATGACCAATTCACCTAAACTAGATGTTTTTGGAGGTGGGAGGAAGCTGGGGAACCGATGCAGACACGGAGAGAACATACAAACTCTGAACAGAAAAGACTTGGACAGCGACAGTGCTACCCGCTGCGCCACCATGCCTCATGCAATAAGAATTTTATACGAAAATACGAACAATTCAGCTGACAAACAGCTTGTCGGAACCAATTGTGTTCGCAGTTTGAGGACTACCTCTATTATATACTAGTATTAAGTAGTATTATTTGTATGTATGGGTGTATGTCTGGATGTGTGTGTGCGTGTGTGTACAAATAATAAAAAATAAACATTCATTTATTCATTCATTCATTCATTTTCTCTAACCACTTCATCTGCTTGCGCGGTTCGCGGGTAGCTGGAGCCTATCCCAGCTGACTAAGGACGTGAGGCCGGGCAAACTTGCCTCGCCTCACGGAGCTAAAACTCGCCACGGAGCTACAATTAAACATTAATATTTATTAATAATTTATTAATAATAATATTAAGAAGAAGAAGAAGAAGAAGAATTTGAAAAAGTGGACCTACCCATCACAGATAAATTCATCAAAATAGCAACACTTGAAAATCCACAGAAAAATTTGAAAACTGTATAAACATAGATGTTGGGTGAGAAAGCAACGGCCACACCAAACAACAGCTGGAGGAAGAGTGACAGCAGGATCCCACAACGTCGACCGAACCTAAATTGAAGGGAGAAGAAGACCTTTTTCAAATTCATAAAGTGATTTCTGGATCTTTCTGCGTTTCTGTCAGGATTCTCCTCTGGACTGTTGCCTGCCTGTCTACAAATCCTGCCTGTACCTGGACTCAGTTTTGCCTAAATCCCGATTTTCGATTGATTCCCTTTCTGAGTTGTGATAGTATCTTATATCTGAAAATATTGATTTGGTCATCTCTTTTACTTTTATTAACACTATTAACATTTGTTGGTTTTGATAACAATAACGATGATGAAGTCAACATGTGTGACATGGGAGTTGATGTGTGATGGTCGATACCTGTCGGAAATTGTCCCAAATATCAGCGCTCCAAAGAAAATACCTGCCATGTAGACAGACTGTGTTGCTTGAATTAAGCCATTTTTGTCACAAACCAGATCAAACTGGAAACAGGAAAGAGAAAAATAAATAACTGAAGGACCCTGGAGTGAAACCTTATGGACCCTGACAAACTGTCGACTATCAATCTAATGATCCATGAATAATTTTTTTACCTCTGTCAGAATGCTGGAACCACCTTTGTGTGTCTCATAGTCCCATCCATCTGTGCATTCCGTTGTATTGTTAATTCCATATGCTTCAATGGTTTCCAGATCCCAATCCACAGGTGTGAACATTTTGCAGCTTTCAAAACTTCCATCCTCGTTCACTGGGAGGGTGAGATTTTTCTGTTCCTCTTCTGTCAGGTTGGGTCCACGCTCCAAAATCCAGTCGGTTTTGCAGTGATGAGGGAAGCTCATACCTATAAAAACCTGACCCATCACATCAAACGCGCACAAAATGCTTGGAACACACAATGCAATCATTAACCTATTTTGAAATGGGCCAAACCCCCCAATATCATTAAGGATCTGCTGAAAGCTGCTCATATTGATATGCCACTAAGTTTCCTGCGCTTTCTCATCAACGTGAAGAGTGAGATATGAATGAACTGAAGTCTGAACTGAACGTATATATCTGATCTTGTTAATCAACCTTTAACCAAGGACAACCCATTCAGTATTAAAAATACCTTTGGGCCTATGTTGTAAAAGGAAATAACGGCAATATTTTTAATGTCAGCCATAAAACACCAAGCAAAACAATATAATGAATTATCGGGTAGAGAAAGTGTCAACCTGCAGTATTAGTTCTCAATTTATTTTGCAGTTTTATCATCGTATACAGTACAGTATAAATATAATCTTCTGAAATAAAAGGAAAGATTGAACAATCTGAAGTTTCTGAATCTGAATACAGTACAATGCAAAGCATTTCAGGAAAAGTAAATCAAAAATCATGTTTCAGGCATTTGACTGAGTGACAGTAAGACAGATTTTTCTTGTCAGTCCATCTGACAAAAGGTTGCTCTGCCAGAATAACCTTGAGGGTGAGAGGAAGCCGCAGAGCCTTGAAAGAACCCACGCAGACGGAGAGAACATGCAAACTCTGCCGAGAGCGGGACTCTGACTACGAACTGACTTGATGTGAGGTGGCAGCGCTACCCACTGCGCCACCATATTTAAGGAACTGTTTTGTTTTATTTCCTATTTCCTGAAACAAGGTTTCTTTTTGTTTCTTAAAATTTTATTGACTTGTTCTCTTTTTTGTGGACTTTTATTGTGGTTATTTCTTCTGTGGTATGACGTGTTCTTGTCTTCTTTTTTTTTTTTTGTCACATAATTTTTCGCAAATATTCAACACAGACATATAAACATAGATATATTTTAATGATCACAAACTTGGTAATTCACAATTTACATATTGCTTGCACATTCAAACTAAGTGGCAGTTTAACAACTCCATCTTCCAGGTTGTTTAAAGTTTCACTCTTTAACACCTCTGACCATGTCTATGGTATAATATTACAGGGTTTTTTTTATAACAAGAAGATTAAATTAGATCTAATGCTGCTTGCCTGACCTCATTCACCCTGGCTGCCCTTTCATTCCTGCTACTTCCTGCTCTGAGTCAAGAGGCATCATCAAAGAACATGATGTAAGATTTATATCTTCTATTTACAACCTCTCTGGCAATACTGAGGAGGTTACAGCTCATTTTTCTTTCATTCATTCTTGTCGGATTTCAAAGCTCTTTTGCAATAATTTTATTCACTACAAAAAGGCAATTTTGAGACGTACTTTTATATTTTGTAATTATTCTATCTTTATGCAAGTTGACTGCTCACTTTTGGGAAAACCAAAGCATTACAGCACCGTATTTCATTGAAAATTTTATAAAAATAGATTGGAGGAAGAGGAGCCTATTTACTGATTCATGGACCAGTTTATGTCACCTTCATTAGGATAACATTTTACATCTTATGCTCACTTGGTTGCAATGCTTCCACATCCACACTAAATGCAGATGGGCTGTGAACCCTCAGTTTGAATTACTGCTGTCATGAAACAGATGGAAAAAGGGAAGTATATTGTCATCCTTTTGGATCCTGCAATGTCTGATTATGGTTTTTTATTTGGATATTGCTTCATTTTTTTCCACATCCAAGTCCACATTGGTCAACATTACAGCCCTGATATCACTCAGAGATCCAATCACCTTTATAGTGATGTGGGAATTGTGGACACATGGATTCTGCATTCAGAGAGACTTAATTCCAGACCTTCAGTCCCTTGACACATATATAGCATCATTCAGTTTATATTTTGTATTCTGTACTCCTCTGAATGGTCCCAATGGCATAGCAAGTATAACACCTTCCTTAAACCTGCAACAATTAATTATTAAGTACTAATAAACTTTATTCATGTAAATAGGGAGTCAAACTGAAGAAGGGGGGGGGGGGTGGCACTGCACCCAAATCATAAAAGCAAAACAAAACAATTGACTTTACGAGTGAAGATAAAGTTTAATTCCAAATCAAATTAATTAAAAACCTGTGACGTATTGAACTTACAACAATAAAAAAAACAATGTCAGTTACTATCAATCATCACTGCAGTACGTACAAAATCTAGAATACTAAATGGACTGTCAACTCCACAAGTTAATATACGCATGAAATTGCTAATCATGTGCCTGTTGAGAAGCTACACTGGCGACTAGTGGCTTTTGCATTGTCACTTCAGGTCCACAGCTACATGTTTCTTTTTGACTGTGGAAGGAAGCTGGAGGCACTGGAGGAAATCCACACGGACACAGGAAATACTTGCAAAGTTGCTGTGTTGCAAAAACTACATGTTCAGTTTGCATGTGATTCAAGGGGCTGAGAAAAATAGCCACATTGACTGTGTGACCATTTATGACCAGAACAAAGGTTAAAACTGCTGAAATGCATATAAATACATCCATAGGACAAGAGAAGTACACTCCCTGTGCCTTATTTCACAATGAAAATACAAACTACACATGTACATAAATGTATGTGCTGAATGTACAGTACAATACATTACAGTAAGTCAAGGTTTAATTTAGTCAAAGCTATGCATTAAGGTAGCTGCGCTCTGATGATTTCTTCTTACAGGAGCACTGAGAAAAGGAAAACATTTTGGTGATATGAAAAAGCTTTCTTCGCATGCAAGTTACATTTTTGTGCTCTTTCCAGTGTTGCTGGAGGATTCCATTTCTGCAGTCTTGTCCTCGATATCTCTGAAATTTAAAACAAAGTTCATGCATAGAATTGCTTTGCATTTTTTTTTTCTTTTAGAATAATGAACTCTGCTGTGACAGGATGCACAAACTCACTTGAGTTTAGTGTGGTCCTCGAGTTCAACATTAAGGGTTTCCGGCAGCAATAAGCAGAACCCCGCCGCGACAATTGGTATGGAGCCATATATCAGCATGGGAAGGATGTCGTGATAGATGACCAGGAGCCTGATAAGTGGAGCGAGGATGCCCGCCACACGAGCAAACATGGAATTTAAGCCTATGCCATTCTGCCTGTCAGTGTAGACAAGCAAACACATAGAATGTAATAATTGTTAGACGGCATTTTCTACTAAAATTAATCCTAATGACCTGGGCTATGTTTTTCTTCTGGTATGCTACTTACTTTACCTCAGTGCAGTTGGGTATAATTCTGCAGAATATACATAAACTGATTGGAAACTTGCAGTAGATGCAAATTTTCCCACAACAGCTACGATTGTTACCACAACAGGAAGGTCTAATGGACAAATGAGAGCCAAATTTAAAATGAATATGAAGAACACAATGTAGGCTGTGTGAATTCCTCTTATTTTAACAGAGTACCTTTTGGAATTGCAAGTATGGCAAGACAAGTACAGCCTCCAAAAAGCAGGACCGCTGTTTGATAGATTTTTCTCCCAAAATGCTGCAAAAAAAGCAGACTACCAACACGTGCAGGGATTTCCACTGCACCGAAAATAAACTGTGTAAGGTAGATGTTCAGACCAAAATTGCCAACATTCAGACTCAGTCCATAGTACATCAGACTTGTTCCAAACCTGTCCGGAGAGTGGAGGAAATACATATACCTTCAATAAAGTTCAAATGAAATAGATGGAGTTTTTCTGTTGGTCAGAATAAAGAACTCACCAGGCGGAGCTCATTATGAGAGCACGTCTCCTCAGATATGATATCCTAAAGATGTCCAAGATGCTTCCTCCTTTAGAAACAGCCTCGAACTCCAGCTGGGCAATGTAAGTGCAGTGCAGATTTTTTCAGTTGGAAGACATTGATTTCAGACCTCTGCTGTGCTTGATATTTTAAGCATATAAGGAGCCAACCTTGTCCAGCAGTTCTTCAGGTACCTTCCTACCATTTACCTTGGCTGCCCTCCGTATCTCCTTTATCGCTTCCTCCTTTCTGCCCTGGGTGAGAAGCCAACGGGCTGACTCTGGAAGCAACCTGATTGAGATATACCATCACACACATGGACTATAATTACAATAAATTCTTTCTTGGCTAAAAATTTGTTTAAAACTTTAAGCTGAGAGGTTGCTGACCAGTAAAATATTCCCACCACAAGAACAAGAGGGCTGAAGAGCACTATCTGCAAGGACCTCCAGTTGCGGATCGAATAGGCAACACCAGACAACACCATCAGTCCAATAGGGAAAAAGACGTGGCACACAATGGTGCACAGAGCAAATTTAGAGGCATCAGTCCACTCTCCAGCTGGAAAGAGGACAGAAATGGTATCATTACAAGCAAGACATTTAGAAGAAGTTGAGAGCAGGGTTTTTTGGGGGTTTTTTTGGTCTGGTTTTTTTTTTTTTTTTAGACGTAGGGAAAGGCTTTGTATGTTGGTGCTGATCTGGTTTGGGTTAGGGTTAGGCATAACTAACACCTAACTGCAGCTGATGCTGTGCTGACTTGGTTGGGTGCCAAATTTGATGCATTTTCATTTCAATTTGGATTCAAAACAAAGAACAATACCACTCAAATAGCAAAGCTAGGTACATGAAGAGGTCATTCCAAAGCCCAAACAACTAACAATTTGGAATGCAGACAACAACACAACAACAGATGATTCAGTTATGAACATTGAACCTACCTATCACAAAGCCATTCAAAAGAATGCCTGAGCTGGCGATGCCAGATATAAATTTTAGAGCCATGTAGACATAGACGTTGGGCGAGAAACCAGAACTAAAACCAAACACCGTTACGACAAAGAGCGAGAGCAGAATCACAAAGCGTCGTCCAAACCTACAAAAAGAGATCCAATGTTAGGCTTGTAATGAAGAATCAGACAAATGTTAAAGTTTCAGTTCAGCAAAATTTTAGATCATAATAGGAAATTGTCATTTAATTTAAGGTAAACAGCAGTTAATGATCATCAGGCTAATGTATGGGGAGTGAATATTTACCTGTCAGCCATCTGCCCCAACACCAGCGCTCCCAGCAGAAGGCCTGCCATGTAGATGGACTGGGATGCTTCAATCAGGTTGCTTCTGTCACATACTAGATTGAACTGACAACACAATATGGTGAAAGGAGAACAGAAGCCAAGATATTACTAAACTAAAAAAAACAAAATCAGGACTTTTATTTTCTTTTTGGGTGGGCCTGTTATTTTTAATGAAATTGTGAAATATAGGAGTTATTCAATATGAGTTATTCTCATCGTAGTCGTCCTATTCATTGTGAAATGTGTCTCTTTAAGTTTGAAATATTATAACTGGTGAATTTCTAATTATTGCTATTGAATGGAAAATCAAAGAAAGCAAAAAAGAATCAACTGGACTTGTTTAAGGTGGGTTGAAGACATTTCAAGACAATTAGTCTCACTAGGCGTCTTGGTGGTTTGAGTCATTTGTTGTTTCTGCTCCAACTGGACTCCCGACCAATCAGACAGCACTGAAGAAGCCTCTTGGATGAGAGGCGAAATGTCTTCAATTAACCCAGTGATTCTCAATTATTTTCTGTTAAGCACATTTTCGCTGAAAAAACTCTAGCGGCTTATCAATGTGATTGGGGGTGAACTATCTTTAAGTAATGTCTCAATTTACTAGGCTTCATGCTGTCCGCTGTCAGCATGTTTAGACACAGTAAACACACCGTTCTGTTGTCACAGTGACGCCCAGCGTTAGACGCTTCTTCATAGTTCCTTGTCTTAGCTTTCGGGTGACTTGTTTTTGTCTCATTTTTTTCCATCTCTCTCCACCTTTCTTTTCATCCCTGTTAAAAAAACTTTCATGTTGTCTCTTGAGGGTTTGTTTACTGCACTTCATATCGCCTATCCCTGCACCATAGAGCTACGACTCCCTGCACACACATGACAATGAGATCGCCACTGCCAACTACTATAGTGGATGTGCAATTACACTTTATTGTAATACAGGAAAAAAAAGCATGTTCCACAGGGTCACATACCCCCCCGGCATTGCACAAGGGCACCCCTAGGGGGGCGCGCCACACTATTTGAGAGGCGTTGACCCAACCCAAAGCAAGTCAAGCTGATTCTTTAATGCTCTTCTTGATTTAATTCAACCTGGATGACACTGAACATGCACCACAACAATGACACCAGGCAAGCGCTATTATTCATTCATTCATTCATTTATTTATTCATCGTGGGACCACACATATACAGGCACACATAGACAACCACTCACATACGCACACTCACACCTACAGGCAATTTGGAGTGGTCAATTCAACTAAATTGCAGGTTTTTGAAGATTGGAGACGAGCAATATAAAAAGTACTATATAAAAATAAGAAATGTATTTTTAGTCGAGCAAATGATGGAAGAATATCATAAAAAATTTAAAAGAAACTACCATGAGAACAGCATTAGGTGGAACAGTGCTGACATGTGGGAATACAAAGAAGTAACTCACCTCTGTCACAATGCTGGAGGTGCCTTTAGGCACCTCAAAATCTGATCCATTTGTACATCCTGTTGTGACATTTATCCCATATGTTTCAATAGTTTCCAAATCCCAATCCACAGGCATGAACATTTTACAGCTTTCATATTTCCCCTCCTTCATTGGGATGGTGAGATTTATTTGTTTCTCCTCTGTCAGGTTGGGTCCACGCTCCAATATCCAGTCAGTGTTGCAGTGATGAGGGAAGCTCATGCCTATAAACACCTGACCAATCATATCAAAAGCTGTGAAAAAGTTGGGGATGCATAGTGCAGCCACCAAACACTTCTGAAAAACACCAAACTCCCCCATCTCACTCAGGATTTGCCTAAAGTTGCTCATTTTGGTATCTAAATGAGTGTAGAGAGTGACAGAGAAAGACTGAGCTTTGAGTACCAAGCTCATGTACTTCATCATTATCTGATAAGTTAAAGTTTAATCCTACATGAACTATGTGACACCACACTGTTTTGAAAAAAAAAAAAAAAAAAAAAGCGCTGAGGCAAGTGATCTAATCCAACCCCCCCCCCTCCCCCCGGGCTGAACTGCTGTGGAGCCTTATTTGAATCATCCAAAAACCAGCTTCAGTATTCAACATTCACACCAGTTAACATCATCATGTGAGCATTGGAGGGAGAATTAGTTACTTCTGATCATTATGTATGGCTGCCTTCTGGTTTCATGCCAGAAAGTACACATCAGCAGATCCAGTGGGGCTCAACAAGCTTGCAACATATTGATTAGATGAAATTATATTCATGTTTCTCCTTGTACATGGTACATGTACAAATTTATTTATTAGTTTGGCCTTGATTTTGTCAGGGATTTGCAAACCTGACCTCTCCGGTTCACAGATAACCAGATTGCGTGTTTGCTAATTTCAGAAATGGCACAAGATAAAGATAAATCACAAGCTCTATTGAACAGACAGAATGAAAAAAGTAATAGACTGCAGAGGACTCTGACAGTTGACCTCAAGGATATCCAGACAACCAAAAGTCAAGAGTTTAAGAACTTATATTCTCTTTGGGAGGCTACAGACAATACAGAATGACCCGTTCATGTTTACATAATCTATTAGATGGTTTCTGCTATCTGATCTGAACACTCTGACATTCCAAACTTACGTTTTATCACCCAGACCTTCAGTGCATGGGAAAAAGGACATTGATCATTAAACACATGAGAATAGCTTAACAATGAATGATCCTTTCAAGCTTACAGTAGTTACAATGTAAATCAATCCTGGAATTTAGTTTAATGAGGACTGATCCAGTTATGGAACAGAGGATTGTAAATCAGCGGAAGGCGGAGAAGTTGACGCTTACACGAGCGAAAATGTCAGCACCTTACAGTCAGGTAAGAACAGACAGAAAACACAGATAAATGTAGGGAGCGTCGGAGAAAGTCCACCAAAGGAGATTATTTGCTACAAAGCTCTGGCAGTGAATGAGTTAAGGGTCATCTTGGAACATGAGTACCACCCACTGTAGAGAACATTGAGGGAACACAGTTGTTTGTTCAGTAGCGGGGTGACCCTTCCTAAACACACTACTGAAGGCCATAGAAAATCTTTCCTGCTTGTGGCATTCAGTCACAATGCGAATATCTGCATATATGATTCTTTTATTTATTCTCTTATACATCACTAATTCCTTCACTCTTTATTTTTAATTCTAAATTCTCTCTTCTTTGTCTTTACATTCTAAAGAAGAGCAGCTGGGATCAAATATTCTGATTCTGATTAAAGCAGCTCTTGGCATTACCCTTTGTTCTTGACTTTCTCATAATGTGTAACTTATCTAAATCATCCCCTCTTCAAAGCTCACCTTCAGCTGCCTATTTATCCATTTCCGTTTGCGAGCAGCTAATCGTTAGCAGTGCAGTTACTACTGAACTGATAAATGGGATCTCATTTCATGGTATTGCTTCTGCAGAATTCCATTGATGTTACTGCTTAGACATGCACCACAGCATTTTTGCCAGGGCGGCAGTAGCTCAGTCTTGGACTGGGGATCGGAGGGTTGCTGGTTCAAGGCCCATGTGGTCCAAACATTTGGAATGTGAGCAAAAACGCAAAAAAAGCCAGTCAAACGGATGAACAAATGCCTTCACAGACTTTTGCCATCTGTGTTTTTTCAGTCATCTTCCTCTTGTGAAGGGGGTCTTTTCCTGCTCCGCCTTTTTTATCGCTTTGCGTCTGCTGCATCAGCAAGTTGCCGAACAGCATTGTGACATCATCTAACAGAGACATCATGGGATGACTGGCATTATCCTCTGCCTGTCAGTCATCGCTGTTGCTCTCTAGGAAAGCCCTGGTTATCTGCAGCTGTGACTGACTGACAGGCCGGTTCGCATCATCCAAAAACATTGTCATGCACAGGACTGACTGTGTCCAATTCCTTCAAGCAACAACCATGAATAACACAAGATCATGTCAAATCACAAACAGAGGGCGATTAAAGATATTCTGCTTTCTCATTATGCAAAAAGGAAACAACTTGAATAAAATAAGGATTAATTTGTTATTACTGGATATAAAATACATCCTATAATCTACATACCCAGTAATAATGAGTGATGTGATCAGGACTTACATCGTCACTCTAGCTGAATATCTACTTTCCAATTAGTTTTTAATAATATCATAGCTTTATCTTATTATGGGGCGGGGGGGGTGTGTGTGTGCAAAGTCACTGGTGGCTCTCATTCTGTTCAGTTATCTTTCAGGTCCGCTGGGTCTACTTCAGACACTGAGAGGTCCCCAACTGTTGGATGTCTAGGGCGTGGGCCAATAGCTCATGAGTGCTTGGATTCATGTGAACTTGGAGTTAGCGCAAACCTTAAAATCATTTTTTACTTTAAGGTTGGCGCTGTTGTAGCATTTACAGGTTGCACAGTCGGACAACTGCTGGTCTATCGGGGCTGAGGGGGCCACCAATCTGTCTCAACATCTTTCAGAGGTCTTCCTCTCCTCTGATGAGGTCAATGAGAAGCCAGACAGGTGCGAATGTTCTACCATCACAAGTTTTGAAATTCCTTCATGCAGTCATTCAGTGTGTTCGTTAAGCATTTATATTTTAACAGAAAACATACAAAAATTACTTATTTAGGTAATGACTTACATATCACAACAGAAAGTGCCAAGAGTTGGCTGATACGGTCATTCTTTATTGATTAAAAATTATCAAGAGAAACATGCTTTTAAGATCAAAAATGGAGCAACACGTGGAATTTTGACTATAATGCAGCTTAATGAGTTATTGCCTGGACAATGGTGTTTTGCCGGTCGTCTATGCACGGTGTTGCACTTTTTTTTTTAAAAACTACACAGAAACAGAAGAGACAGATGAAGAGAAATCAAAGCCAAAAGATCTTCAATTCTGTTATAAGACACACACACCTCTCTCAGGGCTCACACACACACACACACACACACTTGATCCTGTCCTCATCTGTCGTTACCAGATGACTAAACCAGGTGAATGGCACCACAAACCGCAAGATAGTAACTTAAGAGTAACGTCAGGTTGCTGATATCCTCGCACCCCCTTTGAGGAGAACACAGTGTCGACAATCCTGTATCTTTATTTCATGTATCTTCAGGTGTAACAATGGCTACATTTCAAAGACACTGAAAATCTGAATCAAAAGTTGACATTTTTCAAAAAAAAAAAGAATACACTTGGTCATTTTCAAATTAAGGCTAGCATAAAAAAAACAGATTTTTTTTTCTTGACATTTTATCTGCAAGCAAAAAAAAAAAAAATTCATTCATTTTCATTCAATATGGCATCTGGAGGGTTATGACTTCATCACATCACCGAGTTCAAGAGTAAAACCTTGCTGGAGTTTCACAGCATGGTGTCAAATGAAGCCATTGGCGCCAGTAACTTTCAGACGCACATTCATTGTAATACATCCAGGGTGTTGCTGAATGGCTGACACATCTGTACTAATAACTTATTCATCCAAATCCAGAATAGATTACTTTTATTTAAAATACTTAACAATTTCAAATTTAGAGTGTAAAATCTTTTAAATCTTTCAAAGCAGCTGGGTAATTTCTGATGAGGATTAAAGAAAGGTAATTCTGAGACGTGTTTGTAGTCAGCTCAAAATTTGGGACAATTTAAGATAGCCAGACATTATCCGCTGCTGTTCAAACTTATGAAAGGCAAAAGAAAAAAAAAAGACTTAAATATGACATGCAGTGATGGCGTGTCAGATAACAATGAGAGGATTCAATGTTCAATTTGCAGTGTCATCCTCATCCGTCACGGAGAGCTACAACCCACGATCGTGGACAGAAAAAAGGCCAAGAGTGAAACACCCAGTATAAAAACAAATCGGAGCCAAATGTCACTATGTACATATGAGAGGTCAAATCAAGTACGTGTGTTTCACCCACATGAACAAAAAATGCACTTCAGTACTTTATAAGAATTTGAGAAGCTGACAAATGCAGAGACACGTTTGTGGTTTCAGCTACTGAAAAACTTTTTGCTTCACTCCAACTTTGACAGAAGGGGGAGTTATGGATTCAGAAAGTAATGAGAATGTAAAATTAAAGTGTCATACTTTATTTCACATTGAATTTGATGCACCTCATTACGTCCAGATTTCTTATGCGGGGTACATCCCATTTCCTAATCCAGTAAAAAGTTTGAAACAAGCAACTAAAACCACATTTGTACATTTCAGAAGACATATTGCTCCATATGGTAACAAGGGAACTTCCCCGAAACGTGCATTCAGTAGTTCTGATGGTTATAAGGCATTGTTACACTTATCAGGGTTCAAGGGCGTTAGTTCAGATTGTGCAAATGCATCACAAATTAAAAAGAAAAAAAAATGACAGAATGAAGGACACCAGAAAGGTAAAGGGAAAAGTTTGTTTGTAGATACTTGCAACCTCCTACATGTAAACTTTTTAAAGTGATTCTTGTACTGTATGCTCTGATACTTCAGTCGATCGCTTGGCTCAGCGAGGCGGCCTCACATAATCCTATGGGTGACAAAATGGTACTGTTTTCTTTGGCAGTAGTGGTTTCTTTACAGCCATAGAAAGAAAAAAATTATGGAACTTTTTTTTTTTTTTAATTTTCACATTTTTAGGCAAGTCACGGTCCCAAGTAGAACAACACTTTAACTAATGCTGAGCTGAGCAAAGCCCATCAATTTGATGTCATCTGGTATTTCAGATCCCTCAATTCCTGACGCCTGTGGAAAAAAAAACAAACAGCAGTAAATATAAAATACCTCAGAGCAGTTGCAATTAAATGATAGTGATATTTCTATTCAGTAGCAGAACATATTCATTTCTATTCACTATTCTTTTGCAATTCTAGGAGTTGATTTTTTAATTTATTACTTTTCTCATTGCATCTCAAAAAAATATGATATTCTCCAACACTTTCAGTCATATGCTTCCTCTATGTTAGGATTGATTTCCTATGATTTCCAACACAGTTTGTTGGCATGAACGTAAACACACTCTTGTTCACTTGTATAAAAACTTACACCTTTCAGCTACTGAGAGCATTCAACCACTAACACAGCCATTACAAAGGTGTATCTATAGAAAATATAAAAAGGGACAGTATGTGTATATTCAATAATCACAGTTTAGGTCTAATTTATTCATGTCAATCAGGTTATTTCATATTTTCTCTCCACTCCAAGGTGATCCATCACCTATTAGTTTGATTGGACTGTCAATCATGAAACGAACGCTCCCGTTTGCTGGTCTCGTATAAACCAGGTTTAAGCATTGTACAATAGTGGTGAATGTGTTTCACTCACCAGTTTAAAAGTGACATTTTTATTGGCCTGAGGCTCGTCAACTATTTTCTGCAAATTTGCAGCAACTATAAAAAAAAGACAATATTTCAGTCCAGTGAAAGCAAACAAAAAAAATACATTATGAATGCACAAGAAATTAGAATCAGAGGCTGAGAAGTGTTTGCATTTTAAATCACTGACCTATTACTAAGTCCTTCCCATCCACCAGGCCGGCAGACACCAGCTCCTGGGACACACCGTCTGCTGTGTCTGAAATGTCAAGAGCATAAGAGATTTAAAAAAAACTAAATAGCCAAAGCTGTTTACACTGTGAATCACTTAAACTCTTGATGTAAAATTGACTTACCTCTTCCTGGCATGAATTCAAAGCGGATGTCATTTAACTCTTTCTTTGAATTTCTGTAAAGATAAAAGCAAGAACAAGGTTATTGATCAGTATTAAAGACTTCCATCAATAGTAAAGTATCAATAGTAAAGAAGTACGGGCTAAATTGTATGAGTGTCTTTTGTTCAGTGAACGTACCTTAACCTTAATACCAAACTAATGGGTGCTTTGACATCCCCTGAGGCGGGTTGAGCCTGTAGAAATACAGATTAAGAAATTCATTTGAGCTTTAAAGAGGAACTAACACCTGTGCAGGAATACATGAAAGATTCTACATCATGGTGGATCGTAAACACATCTGAAGGCTTTAACAAAAGATGCATGATGAAAAACTGTGACCTGTGGGGGAACAGCAGCGGCAGCAGCAGTGGTGGTGGTGGTGGGTACACCTGGTGTGGGAGATGACGCCTGGGCAGTGGGTTGAGTGTTCACGGATGTGGGCTGCGGTGGGACCTGGCACGCAGGTTGAGGTAGTTCTGCCTGGCCCGCCGTCACTGGTTGGAGTTGACTACTTAAAGCCTCAGGAGTCTGGAAAGACTGAAAGAATGAAATCTAGTCAAATCCTGCACAGCGTTCCATGTCCATGCCTGTTTTAGAGCTTTCCTCTTCCGACTGATTTTGGAATGTTCAACTGGAAATGCCATGACCTGATTCTTACTGTGAAAACGTTGCAAAACAACATCTTGATCATCATCATGAAACCTGGGTTGAACTTTTGAAACCCACCTCTGAATTCTGTGATCCCTCCTTCACTCTTGGTGACTGTTCAAAAACAGATAGTGGAAGAAAATGTTCAGAAAAAGGCATCAATTTAGCAAATTTATCAAAGCTAACACATGTCGCAAAGAATGCACACACACACACACACACAAAGAAAGCGAGGTCAACAGACTTAAAGGAGTTCACTTGTTTACGTTTCTTTATCACTCTTCTTTTACTATCACCTCCTTTACTGTGATGCATCATTGAAATGAGAGTGGAGATACTTACTGTACACCACACCTCACTCCACGGCATGATATGGTTGGATTATACTGCACTAGTTAGTGAAGAGACAGTAAAGATGCTAAGTGCAGAGTCTGATCAACCTTGTACTGTACTGTATTTGTAAGGATTAAATACAATCATTAGATTGCCGTCACAACTGACAGCTTCATCTGCAGTTTTCCAAGAGTGCCTCACCTCAATTTTACAGAAAGTTCCCAAACTACCCCAAAAATATAATGTGAAATAGATTCATGGTAATTTTATTAAGCTCAGCAAAAAAAAAAAAAACCACATAGATCTTAGTTGTGAGAATAAAAATGCCATCTGCAAGAATCTATTGTAATTTACTATCCCAAATATGGTGTGGTCACTCAGCGAATGCTGCATGTGTGAGTGATATGACATATCACATGATGACTGAATACAGTCAGATGCATCCTGGGTGATCCATGCGTCCTCATGTAGTCTCTCCAGACTCCAGCATTGAACAGCTGATATTTGTGAAACAGATTTCCCTGCACCTACATCAGCTTCATCAGCAATATGTGTATTTGTGTTTCTTCACAGGTCAGACAGAAATGGTTTCATGATGCAGGTATCCAGGTCACATCCCTCACCTATGGGTTTACTTTTTGCTGAGCATTCACCTATAGGCGCACGTAACTGAGCTGTAAACAAGTGAAAATGTTTCTGTTCTTTAGCATTGCAGTTTACATTCATATTTCTTTATTAAGGAAGCGGAGAACAGATAGAGGTGAGTACGAAAGCAGAGAGAGGTCATTCTGGTATTAGTCAAACTGTTCATCTGCTTTACAGGCCCAAACGAAGACAAACTGACTTGACAGAGTAGTCCAGCTGATCCAATTAGCTCAGGAATTTGAGAAAATGACTGTGTATCAGGCTGTATTAGTCTTGAACACGCTCACTTATTACACAGAGTTCTGGGATTCAACAGTCAATAGTGCTGGTAAAATGCAGAAGTTCAGTTTGCTTATAAGTTGCCAAAAAAGCAGTATCAAAGCAGCAGATGCTGTAAAATCTGAATCACTTCTTTTTTATGGTCTTTAGAGCTTTAATTGCAAAAAAAAAAAAAAAAATCACTGAAAGGGTTGATAAGATATTTGCCCTTGTATTGATTAAATTTGGTCAGTATAAACAAAAAGTGATCTAGAAAGAGAAACGGAAATACAGATGGCTTCCAGGAAAAATCCTCCTACTTGTTGGATGAACAAAGCTCTCTAAAAGCAAACTGATAAGGCTTAGCTTTAAAACTGACGTGAGCTTACTGCATTTATCACAACTAAAAAGAAAACCTTTGAGCAGTAACAAAATGGTAATTTAATCCTGAATTTTAAGGAATAAATGGTGTACAATCCAGTTACCCATGCAATGTTAATATTCTACAATCCTAACACACCTTACCCTGAAAATAAAAACAAATGTTAAACGTCTTGTGTACTGATTAACTGGTTTGCAGTTGTACTTGATACATGCTGATATAATCTTTTCCTGATTACTTCTGATAACTTGCCATAAAGTCATGAATACTGTAGAAATGAGTTACTACCATCTGAAGGACAAGATCTTATAATTCTTGCTCTAAAGCGAATGTATATTTAACCAAAAGTCAGATAAAAAACAAAGTCAGTTACAGCCCCGGCAGGTTATTCGCCGTTTTGCTGTACCATATGTCTCCCTATGAGGTCTTCTCCTTCCTTCTTATCGGTCACATGCTCCCTCGCTAATATGAGCAGAGTCTTTCCTTGTTAGGGGAATGCCATCTGTATTGTGGGGGCAAGAGAACAACCCTGGATGCAGGCAGCTCGAGTGGGTAGGAGAAGCGCACTTGTCGCCTGGTAGCGCCAACAGGCTTCACCTGCTGCTCCTTGGCCGTAAGACAGAACATAAATACATACAGGAGGCTCAGTGGACAAACATGCTACTGCACAATAATTCAAATGCAAGTGATGCATAATGAGTGCATGTGAGGGGGTGGGGGGGCACAGTTGTAGGTTAATCTCACTCTTGATGCAGCAACAGCGGCTTTGCCCTCTTCACTTTCTTCATCCAACTCGTCATCACTCCACTCCCATTCCCCATCCTCTGTTTTATGCAGTCGACCACTGGACCCTGGAACTCGTCGCACCTGACAAAACGTGTTCCGAGCTGAGATCATTATCTTTGCAGTAAAAAACAGGGTATAGATATGATCTTTATTGTCTTACCCTTTTCGACCGCTCTATTATAGTGGGTGCCCTCTTAAGTAACTTTTCATTTAAATAGTCATGGGTCTGTCACCAGAGGAGAGAAATGAAAGACTGTCAGAAAACTTTGGAACTGTTTATCTTGTTTGATACCTCATTTGGTCAGAAATGAAATGCTACAAACATTAACTACAAAGTGAACAAATTTATGAAAGTCTCTAAATTCACTGTAAATCAGTAAATGTCGTACATTTCACCTCATACCAACATGTCGCCTATTTAATGCGTGTATTTTATTGCCAGTTGCCCCAGTGTTATATTTATTCTAACTTTAATATCATAAAACTAACAAGTTTAAACAGAGGCAACAAAGACTGGGAAGTTAGCGGTAAACTGGTACTGGTAACAGTATCAAAAAGCATGGGCAGAGATTCACCACATAATGAAAGGCAATTTTTTTTTTCCAGTCTATTTGCAAATGATTGCATTAAACTTTCACAATTAGATCTAAACTTATTTCACCTGCAGAACAACAAATAATAAAAATCAAGCAGCCCAACTGAGGACCAGTTTGCTTCTTCATTGGCGTTTCTGTTCTAAACAATACTAGAGGCTGCCCTCTGCTGTACCTACTGAGTACTACAATTCTTGCTTCTAACCAGAGCCAAGTCCAGGAAAACAACCACTTTGTATTTGTTTGGAGTGACATGCTGAACCAGCTTTTTTTTGTGTTCTAGTTGCTATGGTAACAAGCAGCCGGAAGCTCGAGTTAGACTGCTTATCCCTGCCTTTGTTAGAAAGAGCTTTGCATGGTCAATAATGAAAGGAATGCTGCAACGGCCTCAGCCTGCGTCATTGAAGAGTGAAGCCAAGTGAGAAGAATCCAAAGCACACATCACACAACTCCTGAGAGATATTAATGTACTATAGTTTAATTATTTATGCTATATTAAAGCTCTTTCACTACAAAGACAAAAAAAAAAGTACCACTTTCTCAGTAAATAACAGGTCAATTCACAAGTGAGGCCATTCATATCCAATCACGTCAGCAGACTCAGACCCTTAGTCATCAACCAGCTTAACCGATGCCTGATACAATGGTGATGTTGACTCATTGTGTAACTGATTCAGTTTAGAATCAAGCTCTTACCTTTGCTTTCTGAAAGAACTTATGTTTCAATAATTCTGAAGATGTTGGCCTAAAAAAACAACAGCATGACAACAAATGAGCAACACACACAGTAACACAATAAAAGTTAAAATGATCCAATACATTCCAGTGAAGCCAAATGTTTGAAATAATTATTAGTAACACCTTTTCTCCGGTTCCTTTTGTAGACACATGGAGATCATCTTTCTGAAGGATTTGCCGTATTTTTTCACAATTTCTTTGTCCGTGATGCCGGTCTCCAGGACTGGGGGGTCATTCTGTAGTGTCAGCATTAAGACCTGAGGGGACACACAAGGGATATTAAGTCAAGAGCAAGTTGTAAGTCCACAGCAAGTTCTTATAACTTTTATAATCTTGTTCTGAGTCAAATTTCTAATCAAGTAGACAGGTTTGGTAATGGTCTTACCTTCATTGGTGGATATTTGTGATACGGTGCAGCCCCCGTCGCGAGTTCAATGGCTGTGATCCCAAAACTCCAAATATCTGCTTTGAAATCATAACCCCTCAACTGTGGTAGCAAGCACATTCAACTATTAGAGATCAGCTCTGCCTATCAGAACAGTGCTCATGGAAAGAACGTGTTAAAAGAGAAAAACAAGTTCAGTCCTAGCAATACAAATGGCATTATTTTCACATTTAGAGTCATGTGACCTTCAGATTGAGACCCCACTCATTTCATTGTAGGGTCTCTGAGTGCTTAAGGTAGTTGTAGTGGAGATGACGAGCCTTGGCTACAGGCCATGAATTTAAAAATATAGCATCAGATAGAAAAGCTTAAGAGAAATATTAGCTGGCCTTATTCGTCTGTTTAAGATCAAGTGTTCTGTTGTCATGGTTACTTATTGGAACCAACCTGCTCCATGACCTCTGGGGCCATCCAACATGGCGTTCCCACAAATGTCTTGCGCACTTTATTTCGAGTGATGTCACCGCCCGTTGCTAGAAAGGCACTGACGCCAAAATCTGAACAAAGAGAGAAAACAAGCTGAATGAAATTAAGTTAATTTTTATTTCACAAACTAGGTCTCTTCGCTAACAGAGATGTTGGCATAAAAAGGAGTAAATGTGGTTACGCCGCAGCCTAACGACTTCTTCATTCCTAATCTGAATCAGCAGTTATAGGTGTCAAAGATGTGTTTCCTTGTGACGGAGTACCTGCAATTTGTACTGAGCCATCTTCCCCGAGGAGAATGTTTCCAGCCTTAAGGTCTCTGGAAGACAATACAACATTTTTACTGGTGTTATACAATCACTTCACACACTTCTCATAAATTCTTCTATTGTCTGAAAATTGTTCAGGAAAAACTGCCGCTGTCTCGTCTGAAAGTTATTAGTATTCCAGTTCCCTCTCAAAATGAATAAAAGAGTGACACAAGCATTCATTTCTGTGGTAACAGAAGAGTGGTGACAGTCCATAAACGTGCAAAAACAGATTTTCTTAAATTCACAAAATCAAGTCCCCTCAGTTGTCAGTATTACAATCCTTCAGATTAAACTTTAATACAACTGATGTGACTGTGCTCGGTAGCAAAGCCACACAAACTCTGATTCAACTGTTCACCCTGCTATCACATCTGCATGAATCTGATGTGCATCGGATTTAGGATCATGTTTGAAAGTGATCCACATAACAATTGAAATAATACGATTTTAGAACATTTATTCTGTTCACGCTGTCCGGAGAAAACAGAATTAACTCCTACCCCACAAACACACCAGTGACAGATGACATCTGGCCTGCGGTGTGAATGTAGCCGTACAGGGTTCAAGGCTTACTTCTTCCTACTACTGACTTTCTACTCATTAGGTCTTTATTAGCGACACGCTTACAGCCACTGGTTAATCTCTTCATTCCTGTTCAGCCTCTCCTGGTGGCGATTAAAAGGATTCAGCAGGGACAACTGTCTGGCTGCCCGTCTGTCTCCGTGTGCACTCACACACAATCGCACTGACTACCACACATGCTGAACACTGCCACTTCCCCAGCAAGGCAGAGTTGTCATGGCAACAGACTTTAATAGACAGAGTCACAGGGTTCAACTTAGAGGCGAGAGAATATGAAGTAAGGATGGCATCAGAGTCATTGGCGACAACAATTAGGTCTGTCTGCTGTCCAGGCAATAACTAAATTTAAAAAAAATATAGTACAACTTCCACCTTCAGTCAACCATGACATCATCTTGAATTATTTATAACAGCTCTGAATATATTAGCAGTGATACATCTTCAATCTATACTGACTGGTTGATAAATTTTTCAAAAGAATTGCTTGTAGTTCACCTCACTACCAGATGGGGGAGCTGAAGTAAAAAGGTAGTAGCTCTGTTGCTTGATTCCAGCAAAGAAACAGGTATTCATAAAGTTTAATTAGACTTATCTCTGGTTTGTAGATGAGGAAAAAATTCATCTTAACAAAAAAAAATAGTTCAATTTATATGGAATACAATTTAATCCGCCTTGACGCTTAAAAACTAGAGGTGCGGTCTTTACAAATAGCCTGCTGGAGACATGCAATACGCTCCGGGGTATCTCAAGTTTGCAGGTCCCCTCTCAGATTTTCCTTTAAACGGTGATGAAAACTCAAGTGGAGAGGCTTCTTCAACCCTAGCAATGCTTGAGTAAAACCCCACACAGACAACAGATCTCACTGACAAGGGTAGGGAGTGGCAAGGAGTGAGACACATAGAGGAATGCAGCATGTGTGACATATTAGGACCGCTGGCTTGAATCAAAGAAAGGGATTCCCGCTGCAGGGCAAAAATCACTGCTTGGATAGGAACAAAACTATGCAGAGGCCGTATAACGGGACCTCAGTGGTTTGTGTTGTTTCTTTTTTTTTACACTTCAAAACGTTTGATGTGTGTGCAGATTACTCTCAATTATGTAAATGTCACATTAAGGTTGAAGAAGAATAAAGCTGGAACAAAAAAAAGAAGACAGCCTTTGAAAGTGGGTTTGAGAAACTAGAGACATCTTCTCCTAAACCTTCTGGCTTGTCCCACCATCACTCTGCTGTCTTATAAGACCTAGATGACATGGTGTAATAGTGTTGTCCACTTTCTTGTCCTCATCAGCTCTGCTTAATTAAGAACATGATCGTCCTCCACTTTAGCAGGTAACACATACAACGGCGATGATTTATATCTGGCAATCTTTGATGTTGCTTTTTCAAGATGAGTGGCAATGAAGAGTGGACTATCTGAGGGTGAAGTCTGGGAGTATCCCAAAATACTTTTGCTCATGTATGAAAGCAGAGTCTCATCTCTTGATGGCTGCAGTCAAGTCGCTGCACGCTGGAGATTCAGGATTTACCCTAGTCGATGATGTGCTTGATTTAAATGAGGTATTATGGCTCCAGTTAAGGCCAATTACCCACTCTGGGCTTAGTGTTGTTCATGTCAGACTGATCAATAGTGTTCTCAATGTTTGAAATGAAAAACAATATGTAATAGTCAGTTCCACCACGTCCAATTAATGTTAGTAGCTCAAGGCACAGATCCTGCATGCCCTGTGGACGAAACAAGTGCAAACAGTCAAAGGTTTGTGCAGCTCCATTGCTCACTTCCCTCTGGTGCTCATTAATTGGCGTCAACGTAAAAGCTTGAAATAATTGATCCCAACTTCTACCACCCAGCTCCACTTGAAAGCTATTAATCAGAGCAATTTTACTGCCACAGCCTCTTTGTACTTACCTCAGCTCTTAATGTCTAAATAAGCCACATGACATTATTTCACGTATCAGTTCTCGTTTGCATGTTTCTTACGACATAAAACGATCCACCCTGGTGAAACGCCACCCGAGACATCAAGGCCATTTGACTACGTCGCCGTCGCTAATTCAGGAAACACGGAAACTGTGGTTTACTGCAGCAGTTTGCAACGCTTTGAGAAAGAGGCTGCAGAATGCAGACAATCATTAACATTCACAGGAGAGGAAGAGGAGGAGAAGGGAGGAGGCAGTGGCACAATGCACCACACAAACTCAAAAAAACACTGTGGCAGAGAGGAAAATGTTAACCTGCAGTTCCAACTCCTTCTTGTCATCCTGCCATACTGTATGTCATAATAGCAGGTTGCCTCAGGTCAGGAGAACCAAACTATGCTACTTACTTCTATGTATTAAAGCAGATTAAATCTTATCTATGATGCTGGATGGTGTTGTGCAACCAAAATAAACTGAAAAATAAACCATTATGTGGTTTATGACTTACTGAAATGATACCCAGGCAGCAGCCAAGTGGGAACAGCCATGGTGTAAAGTTGTCAGGAAGATTTATCATTCTCATGTGGAAGCTCCTGCACCTTGCAGGTTTACTGGGTCACCTCCTGCGACATCACGTCTTAGTGCAAGGCTCTCAGTGCCCATAACAAGATTATGAAAGGGTTTTTTTTATTTTATGAAATCCCCTCCCCTTCTTTTAAACCATGTCTTCGGAGACCGCAACAAAATCGTCCCTTTGCTCTGCTTAAATTGCTTTGGTTGATCTGCTGGGTTTCAATCTCATCTGGTTTTCTTTCCAAACTTTTTTTTTTGTGTCAATTTCGACTTTATGACATTAAAGTTTTATTTTTTAAATTCTCCTTATATGTCCAACAAGAGACTCTTTGCTTCAAGACGTAGCAGAACCACAGCCATTATCCGATCGTTATTAAACCACATGGAGAGTAATTTGCCAGGCATGTACCCTCAGAAGACAGGAGTTTTAAAAGATGAGTGACACTAAGAGCTCCCCACAGCAGTACGAACGACGTCTAGGGGCCTTTTGAAGTAATTAACTCAAAGTCTTACTTTCTGAGATTCGACCAACTGATAAATTTAGCTTAGAGTGTTTTTTTTTTTTTAACATACGCATGACATCTACCTGTTTTTCAGGTTAGAGGATCAGTGCGATCTCTGAATCCCGACTTTCCGCGCTGCTGTGAATGTAGACGCAGAGCAGTTTGCCATCTTGTGGTAAATGTCTCTGGCTGAGGATGCAACCACAGCCGCAACGCTCTAATTGCTTTTCTGCCATCCCAGGCTGGATGGTGCATCTCATGTGCTCATGTGACACTTTCCTCTCTCCCTCACTGTCAGGCCTCTGTCGATCGGCTCCTCCCCGGAGGCTCCGACTCATGTGATCCAGCTTTATACAGGAGGAACTCGCACTGCCGTGTGTGCACGTTTACATCAGCAGGCCCTGATCCAACTGAGCAGGGTGTCTCCAGTCTTTCAGTGCTGAGGGGGATTATCTCACACTCACTTTTCCTTGAGTCATACCTCTCTGCCTGGGGTGGACAGAAGTGATGAATGAATAATCTATTAATGATCCTCTTCAGACAGGACACAGAGTTGAAGGAAGCTTTTAATTTAAGAAAAAAAAACATTCCCTATCTAGTACTGATGGTAACCCTGCCACATTTTGCTGCAAGTCCTCTTCAATGCTGCAGCAGAGGTATGCCGCAGTGGATTTTCCTTATCGCAGCCATTGACACTGTGTATGTCAATTCTTTTTCTCCATCTATAATTTCAACAGGATGCAGCCTTTATTTTCTAAACTAACAAGTTAAGGAGCTGACACTTTACCTAAATGATTACATTAAAATTATATTTTAATCAAATCTTCTTCCCCCTTTTCCATTGAAGGGCTACTTTAAAAGCTACAGAGCTCTTAACCGCAACGAAAAGAAAAAAAAAACCTATATATTATTTACACTTGAGGCTATCACTGGAAGTATGTGTGTAAGTGGAGAAAAGAGAAGAGGTATGGAAAAAGTGAGTCATGAATATTAAATAAAGAGGAGGCAGAGCATAGGCTTCCGACCAGCGTGTTGACTGGGTTGGCTGTAACGGCTGAAGTGCAGGGATTTAAACGTGAACTGGCTCAAGAGAACTTCCAAGTTAACATTTTTTACGGCATGAAAATCTGCCATTAACACATTCCACCCATGCAAATTTATGCAGTAATTCTTGAAGATTATCTTGTAAACCTGTTATTCCATTTCTTTATAACAATGAGTGTGTGTATCACCAAGATTTATAATTAGAAATTAGGAATGACAGTCATCAATGTGATTCTTTGTCCTCTTCTGGATGAGTCGTTGTGGCCCAACTGGGCAAATATACTGCCTCATCTCTATAAATAGGTGCCAAAGACATCCCTGACATTTAATGAGTCAAAATGGATGTCTGAAAATGCCATTCCCTACGTACTTTTGTCCGGCCTGAAAAAGAATGGCAATGTCTTCTGTGCAATAAACAACACATTAAATTGGGTGCTAAGAGCACGACTTAATTAGCAGATTGCCAGTGACATTGCCGGGATTTTTTTTGTTTGTTTTTGTTATTGTCCGTTTTTTACAAAATCATAAGAATTATGTGACAAGATGACTGAAAAATACTAAATTATGGTGGATAAATCATAATGAATCCCTAAGAAAAAGACATTCCAAAATCTATGTTGTATACGCTAACATATTACAAGTGTGCACAGGTATGTGATTCAAAAGTCATTTTTCATCCTACTTCTCCTACATGTTTTGGATGTGGGATGCCGTTATACCCTGGGTCTGAAAGGCACAGCACAGACCTGAAATCACCAGTGGTGGTCTCAGTTCAAACTTCTGTCGCTACTTCTAAAATGTCTGCCAAGAGCATCTTTGGTAAAGTTACGGCACATGGTGAGTGTTATTAATAGAGGACAGGAACATGAGTCTTGTTACCTGTGAATCTGTCCATTCTTGTGTAGGTACTCAAGACCCTCAAGCACATCCTTCAACACAGTGGCTATGCTGGCTTCATCCAGGACCCCAGTCTTGTGTTCGCCACGAGAGATGATATGCTTGATCACGTCCAGCACAGAACCTGGATTAAAAAAATTTGATTTCTCATATTTCGATTCTCTTTTCTTGAAACTGCATTGGTGATGTTTAACAACAGTGTCAAACAAATGTAAGCTAATCATCAGCTGACCTCTTCAAACATGTTACTGTAGTTCCAAAATCACCTTGGATATGCATGTATCAATTATTTGGAATCAAATCTAAACTGAAAACATATACTTGCTGATGGATGGTTGTGGGTAGACAAAGACATTTCATCCAACACAAAATAAGATTGATCTTATTGAATAAAAAAAATGATTTAGCTGCATTTGAAAGAGAGCAGATAACCATTAACATGTCCATGACCCTTCAATCTGGCAATGGCAAAACAAACAACATTCTGGAGATAGAAACAGCCAGACAGCCCACCCTTAATATGAATTCATGTTGTTTTATGCGCCACTGTAAAAAGTGAAGTCGGTACCTACAAAACAGACCCCCGTCTCATCGAATAAACAGCAGAGTGAATGTGTAATATCATCAGGAGACTTTGGATGTGGTCCAGAGGTTAAATTAGATTAACTTTGTGTTCTCAGAGGACTTTTGTTCAAACTTTACCATCTAAATGAGTTTAATATAAACGTTGAGTTCACAGCTGGCAATCTGCACCCACTTACAATCACCGCAGCTAATGAGTCATGACATTGTCTCCGTGTTGATGACATCATGACTACAGTCCATCTCTGTGGTTAAGAACAACTTAACTTACAACTAAAAAACAGAGCTTCAGAACACTGATGCTAATAACTGCATGTGAATTCTCATGCACCTTAAATATCTTTGGAATTGCCCAGATAGCTCATAGATAAGCATGCCAGTCATCTTATTTCCCCAGTCTGGCTCCTGCTGAATGAAAGCAGTGATCTGGATGAGGAGTCAGACTGCTGTCTGTGTCTCATTTCTTTTGTGCAACTTTCCATTGAATAAAGAACATCCATCTAAAAAGAGGCTCCATATTTGCATTAGGTATTACAGAAAATTGGGTGACACCGGTGAACGGGGACAAAGCGGAGAGCCAAGAGGAGTGACAAGCTGCATTGTGTTGCAGTTATACACAAACATCACCCGTCCATGTTGTCTGTCACACACACACCCTCAGCCAAACACGCACACACGCACACATACACACACATCTGAGAACAAAAAGCTGAAAATAGCCTTTTCAAGGTTCGGATCATTGTCCATGACACAATTCAAGGTTTAAATTGATTGTGCCTGATTGTTTGCCAGGCTTGAAGTGCAAAGTTATTTATTCTCTCAATTACTTCAGAGTGTCCTTGTCTACGGCTCACAGTAGAGCACTGAATTACCCAGTGGAACCAACACTCACGGTCCACCTGAGACTAGATGGTGTTATTGTAGACAGTCTGAGACACAGCAAAGCAGACTGGGATGAGCAAGTAAGGGAGAGACAGTGGGTTCATCGGGTCCATCGTACAGTGACGCTGCATGGAGGAAAATGTGACAGAGCCATTTAAAGAGAGAACAGACGGAGGAAAATGTGAGATCAATAGCAGGTGTGTGTGTGTGTGGGCAAGTGTACTAGCAAAGAGGGAGGGCATAAAAAGACAGCAGCCTCTGATGTTACGGCTCTTTGAAGCACGTTACGAAAAGGCAGCCAGTTCGACTGTTCTCAACACGGTGTACTCCTCCTTCAATCCTTCGGCTGTAGCGTCATGGCATTGCTCTCAATATGAAATAACAATAGGGAGGAGAGGAAGTGACAGGAGACAATCAGGGAGTGACCGGAGTGAGGAGGATGAGTGAAAGGAATGAAGTTCAAGAACACATTAGAAAAGTGACAAAATAGTTCATGTGCAAGAGCTTATGCCCAAACTTTGAATTAATTAACCATGCTAACTGACTGCTGGTGCCATTTTTATATTCAATACATTCGTGTGCAGCGTGTGTTATCTTTTTATCCATCTCTTGACAAGAAATCAAGTAACTATTCTGAGAAAGCAAAACCTTTCATATAATGGAAGAGAAAATTATTGGTAGAGAGAAAAGGTACTTCAACAAAACCGCTCACAATAAACACGTTTCCAGATTACTATCAGGCTTAGGGGAATAACTCAGCTTCACTTGAACTCGTGACAGAACTCTTGCTGCCTCATTAGGTTGTTTCAATACGGTGACGCTGCCTGACAGGTTTACAATCAAGAGGTTTATTTTGCATGGGAAAAACTTTCTCTTCCTACAGAAACAACACCTGTTTAACAGCTTTCCAACTCCTCGAGGGAACTTCATTCAAATCACAGGGAATGACTTAGGTTTTAACAGCCTGATGTGCAGTCAAGCATGTAAAATCTCAAGTTGGTGTCAAAAGCATCACATCAGGTAATCTCTTTGTTGGGATTTCAAAACTAAGTCAGTGCAAAACTACAAGGAGTCGAACAAAGTACCAACATCAGATCACACTCAGCATCTGGACGTGTGTCTCAACGGACTGCTTCTCATATAATCTCACATGACTGCTCTAAATGCAAATTAAGTACGCATTCCTGGAACAAACAAACATGAAGTTTAGTATTTTGCTTGAATTGACAAAAATTCAAATAAAAAGGAAAATTTACAAGATTTTCATATTGTTCCACAACCGTTTTGTATTATCCTCCATCATGATCATAAATAATGCATTTTAGAAATAATTAGAAATTGTAGACTACATGTGCATTAGAACACACAAAGGCTGCATTCACGTTAACATGATGAAATGGCTTAACTGCAATTTTTTTTTTTGTATTATTGTGACAAAAATCTTTTCAAGTATGTGTGAAGATACAATCTGATCTTCATAAATCCAATTCAATCACTTTCACATGTGGCCCTTGAATCCCATAGGAACAAGGACTTGAAGCAAAAACGCTTTGATAGTGTTCTACATTATCCGATGGAAATTCGACCTACTTCTGCTGGTAGTTTGCTCTTAAATGATTGTGTACAGTGGTGTTAGATTGATAAAATATTTTGATGGATGTAGCACGTGTCTATACACAGCACCACACACATTTTACTGCCAGATAACTGATAATAAGGTGAAATCTAATCATAGTTTCTTTTTTTAATACACGGTGTCAAACATCCTGTGGGTGTGTTAGTGCCACTATCTGGCAATGGTTCTGCATTACTAACAGGTGTTGGTAAAAATAAAAACAAGAACCAAGGCAGTCAGAGACTGCAATATCCCACAGAGGGTAGTTCTGGGTACCCTGAAAGTAATACAGTGGCACTTTTACTTAGGAAATTAATTGGTTCCGGAAGAAATTACGTAGGTAGAAAATTTCGTAAGTAGAGACGCGTTTTCCATGCAAATGCCCTAATCCGTTCCAAACCCCCAAAAATTCCGACATGTTTTATAAAGCATAAAAATGCATCAAAACATGTAACAAATACATGTTACGATTAGATTATTACACAAATGGGAGTTGTGCATAACGTAAAAAACAATAAAAAGGATGGTCATTAACCTTTTAACTGCTGTCATCATTGTTTTTTGGTAGTAGGTCAGGTTCATGTGCTCCTGCCTCACGATGCCGAACAACAGAGTAAATTCCAGTCCTCCTTTTGAACTTCTCCAACCACCCACGCAATGCCTTAAACTCCTTAAACTTCCTTTTGTCTATTTGGTGTTGTACTACTTTCTATGTGCTGGTGCTTTCTGTGTGCTTTTTCTGTGTTTCGTGTACTTACTGTGCTGTGTGCGACGGAGAAATTAATTTCCCTGACGGAAACTCCTTAAGGGATAAATAAAGTTATACTCTACTCTAATAACGTAGCAATTGTAGTAGATGCATTACGGCCATATTCTTTGGCGAGATCAACCAAACGCATCCCTTTCTCATGCTTTTCTATGATCTCTTGCTTTGTATGGACAAAAAAAACTCAAAAAGTTAATATATTTGCACAAAACTATCAGAGCACCTCACGGGTCAAGGGCCGAATGATGAGGACCCTGCACAAACACCGATCTAGCTCCACACAAAGGTCCCTCTTAGCCAATGGGATGCCAGGAAGATACTAGGTAATAGCAAATGGCAGAGCAGCTATGAGAATATTGCGTTCAGGAACCTGTGGGAGCGGTGAGTATCAGCCCATGCTGTATTTTTACCTTTTGTAAATCGAAATTTCTTCGTAACTAGAGGCAATATTTTCCTGCTGAGAAGTTTTGTAAGTAGAAAATTTTGTAAGTAGGGACATTCGTTAGTAGAGGTACCACTGTACTTGACAAGTGCAGAGCTTTGACCTTTCAGGGTAGGTCAAAGCTAAATGCATAGGTAGATCAAAGCACTACTCACACTGGCCTTCTCCCTCGTCATTCTATCTTATCTGGTTCCTGAGTGCACAAAAGTTGACATTTGACCTTGACCTTGTTTTCTCAAGGTCATGGTCATCTCATTTTCATCCCCTTTGCCGCTCAAGTAATGTGTTTTTTGTTTTTAATCTTTCTATCTGCAATGTTTGCAAAGATATTTGGTGGACTAATGAACAAAGGAACGAAACAGATGAACAAACACTTACAATTACAATACATCACCGCTTTGAAGCTGGATGTAATAAAGACTTCTGTGTTTTATGTCTTCATAATTTCGTCACTATCTGACGAAATGCATGCATGCTCTTATTGGTAATGAGTGATGTTTTTTTTAGTGTTCACAAATACTGCATCTACTGCGTACCATGAGCTCATGAATTTAATTACTGTCCATCCCGCTTCAAAGCAGTGAGGTATTGTGAGTGTTAGTGTTCATGTGTTTGTTCGACCGTCGTTTGTCCACCAAATATCTTCGCAACCGTTGCAGATAGAAAGATGAAACAAAAAGAACAGGGGATGAAAAGGAGATGATGACCTTGACCTTGAGAAAAGTAGGTCACAGTCAAATTTCAACTTTTGTACACTCAGGAACCGCATAGGATAGAAAGACAAGAGAGACGGTCAGTGTGAGTAGGTCAGAGCACTAGCTTTGATCTTTGACCTACAGAAGTAGGTCAGGGTAAAATTTTTAATTCAAGAGTGTCGCGGGATGTTGCAGTCTCTGACTGCATTGGTTCTAGTTTGTATTACACACAGCATGTGATCCACTCTGTGGTTTCTTCTTGTTTCACGGAACACATTGACAAAATAGATAGTCCTCAGAGATGGTCTACGCAGGTTTGATCTGGTTCTTCACGCAATATTAGATAAATCGAAGACTGATTTTAAAATAACAGCTCTACTTAACCTACATCATCAAGTGACGTCACCTTCGCCGACATTCATTTCTCCTGTTCAGAGCAGGAGGTGTGAAATTGAGTGAGGAGGAGACAGTGAAAAGGAGACAGGGTGGAGTACAGGGGGGGAGAAAGGAGAAGAGCTGTTACCAACTGTGCTTAAGTGGGAATACAAAGCAAAGCTGGAAGGGCATGGGGAGGGGGGGCGGGGGTTGTGGTGAGGAGTGATAAAAGGTGATGAGCAGAGGCTTATTGGGGCAGACCACGTCACTCTCCATCATAGTCTAAACTAGGGCGAATTAACAGGTTTCAACAGTGACAAATGGTGGGGTCACTGTCAAACTTTATTGTCACAATTCTGGAAAATGTGTTCCACATCATGATGTGGAATGATGGGAAAGTCAATGGCTCCAAACATGACGAGGTCCTTTCATATGCTAAATTCAAACTGCCAAACAATCCAAATTAGCCGGATTCCACTGTGTGGCATTTGATTAAGCTCCACAGTGGCAGCTGTGGGTCAGTGAAGGCTTCACACTAATCTCCTGGGAATGCAATCCTCGGCTTGCTTTGGTATGAATCATATTCTGCCCATGGGTTACAGTGGATGTCTCTCCAATGCGAATTCAGTGACTGGTGGTTCTCTAATGAAATGGTTGTTTGTGTGTCATCAGGGTCCGAAACCAACACTCAATAAGCACCAATGGAGGGTAAAACGTCTGTGTGAGTAAAACGTTGGTATCCGCCACACTGGCGGGTAAATGTTTCTACCAACAATACATAAAACTGCATCTTAGAAGAAGAATATTATTGCTTAAGCCCAATCTCCTGTTAGGCGGCTAGCGTTAATATTTTTTTCAAGTATTTTGTGGCATCTGAATACTGCGGAGAGATGATAACAAAGTGACAAAGAAGACAAAGGTGGAGATGCACCTTCAAGGAGGACATTTTTGTGAAGTTTGGAGATTAAGGAGTCCCAAGAGACTGGTATGATGCAGTCATGTGCAGTGTGTTTCCAGCATGGCAAAGAAAAGCATTGACACATCCATGACTATGAGCGCAGCCGATTTCACAACTTCTGAATGTCGGTGTTCCGACCTCAGTTGGAGCGTCTCCAGAGATCAAAAAGTCTGATCTAACCAAAGCCATTGTGTTGTGGCACAAGGACTCTGTCAGGACCAGGAGCCCGGACTACATGGACTGTGAGAAGAAGAGGATGATGACTGGATGTGAATTAAATAACGAAGCATCTAATGCTCTGTTCAGGGACCAAGTCTATCATGATTGTAGATTCTTGTGATTCATTTATTTTTTTAAATTTGTTTTTATTTATTATATCCTGTTGAGATGAATTCCTGAATTATTACTCAGGGTTAAATTACTCAGCCATCCACGGCACTAGTCAACCTGGAAAAAGAACTGTCAAAATGAATCTACAGTAAGAGGTAGATCCCAGAGTTGTAATTGGCAGTAGAATATAAGCCTCATGTCATCTGTAACTCCTTCACAACAGTAGGTGTGGCAGCATCAAGGCACCTTACAATTTGATCTCACAGTTTGATTTCAATTCCAGTTCTGAGGACTATGATTAGAAAATAGTGATGCATTCTTTTATTTTATTTCTATCATGTATCATTTCTCTTTTTTGTCTGTGTTATTTGATAAATTTAAAAACAAGGAGCCTAGAACTACTAAAGAAAGAGCCAGTGAGGGATTGCGGCTAGAAAACGCAACTCAACAAAATGAGTAGAAATGTAAAACAATACCTTGTCCAGAAACATTTCTGTCCAAGTGACATCAGATAGGTTTTCATCATTGGGACTGAAAATTAATTGATTCATTTGAAATCGTCTTCAAGTCTCCTATGTTGAGACTGTGTCTTCTTTGTTACTAAAGATCACAAAAACAAGTGTAGCATGGCATTGGTATGTTTGTTCCAAGCAAATGCAACATGACCATGTGTGGTTCAACACTGTACTGTAATAACCATCTCCAATAGGTTTATACCAAGAGCCTCTGGATTACAGTGATCTAGAACGATGTGGTCTGACAACATTCTTCTGTTTGAGATAGAAGATCCACAGGAATGTACCCCACTGCTCCGTCATTCAGCAGTGCACAAACAAAAACTGAATAAAAAAAAAAATCAGATCAAGATGTCAGTCTTTCAACAGCCGAAGACAGAAGGTCGGAAGCAGTAGGAGGGTGGAGGGTATCTTATACTCCAAGCTGGTGGAGCAGACGGGGTTTGGCTTCAGCTTGGCTGGTACGCTCTGCCTCTGCGGAGCGATGCTCCATAAACCCGACCTCATTCGAGGTCCGTCTCCATGGCAGATGTCACCGCTTCAATCATTTAATTACTCTGCACAATAAAACCCAACATCGAGGGTCGTCTGTTTAACAACGATGAAGAGAATAAGATCCATCTCAAGTGGTGTCTGCTCCCGCTGTGAGGCTGGCCGCCTTTTCCAGCGTCGCTTGGCGGGCGCCGTGACCCTGGGTACAGCTGCGAGGCGTCTGCCAAGCAGTTCATAACCAGAGGGTTTCCAGGAGCCAGACATGCCACCTGGGCACTATTCATTACAGTGGGACACTGTTTAAACAGGGGGAGGGGAGGGGGCGGAGAGCACAAGGGAGGGCAGGAACAGAGTGTAAATGTTAGTGTGTGTAGATGTGTCTGTGTATACTGGTGTTTGTATAATTAAGTGTGTGAGACTGGAAACAGGAGTTTGAGAGAGACGTGAAGCCATTTCTTGCCTCTTTATAAACAGAAGACCATTACTTCAGACTGTCTCCCGAGTTATAGGTGCCCACTTCTTCGAGCTTTGTCAAATGTTTGGCACGAGATACCTTCATCTAAATGCTGCTTGTGTCTGAGAGTGCTCACAAACTGATCCAGATACACTTTTAGACACCATAGCTTGATGTGACAATGAAAAATGAAACAAAACAACATGAAACAGATGCAAATATTGCATTTTGAGGTCTTTCTCTTCATGGTAATCTCCTCCTCATGCTCCTCTCACTAGTTAATTACAGCAGCAGCCACATGGGTGTCATGACGTCAGCTTGCGGGCTGTTATTACCTCTTCCCTGTCATTAGTTCCTGCACTGTATGGAATTAAAGCCTGGAAAGAGCTGCAGCTCACACAGGACACAATGAGGATCAGTATTGTCACATTCCCTACAATCACAGTTGGCATCAATGCCAGAAAGCAACCCAGTACTAGCCACTAGGCCTTCTTTTGGTTCAGCCGAGTCCAGAAAAAAAATCTGGATCCAAACAGATTAGACCATATAGCCAAAAAAATACAATCAACCTAAAAAGTAACTCGAAAATTGTTGATTTAAGAATTTTTTTTTTTTTTATTAGAAATGGACACAATGAGATTTGGATTCTGTCTCGTAAAGGCTGACAATGAAGAGTAGTAAATCAGACAGAAAATGGAAGGAAAAAGCACTTACCACCACCAAGCAGCTTCATGACCAGCCACAGCTCATCTTTTACCACAAATGAAGTGTAGTAAGACACAATATTGGGGTGGTGGCACTGGCTCATGGCATGAATCTCTTTCTGTTCAAGGAAAACAAAATGCAAGACAGAGTACACTTAAATGGACTGAACGACATTACAATTCAATTTATCATTGGTGTTGACCCGACATTAATGAAGGTGCATTTAAATATACAGAAACCAAACAACCCTTTTTAGACATGTTGGCAAGTCTGATGATTGTAATATAATAACCCTTGAAAAAGAAAATATATGTCCGGTATCACATTGGTCTTTTGGTTCCATAAAAAAAAGTATGGAAAAAAAGTTTAAAGCAAATAAACTTGTATTTTATTAACATGAGTTGTTCGAAAATAAATAGGCTAGGTAAATATAATCCAGAACTGTGCATCAGCAAAAACAGCCAGAACTCAGCCCTTTCTACAGCTGAACAGCTCCCTTTCTGTGTGTGAGTTTGGAAAGGAGGAGGGCTGAGGTAATGCTGGCAATGAAGACTGATCCATCACTTCAGCACCAGTCCTAAGGTTATTTAAGGATAGATGAGCTTCCCAAGAAAAAGACTTCAGAGTTGGGGCCACTGCTGCTGTTACTACAAATGAACACTTAGCAAATGACTCATGCTGTTACTGGAGCGGCATAGAAATTCGCAGTATCTCAAAACTGGTTACTTTGATGATATTTCTGTTTTAAAGGTCTTCCTCAAGTGAACTGTAAAAGTACTGGGATTGTAATGCAAGCAGTTCTAAATCTTCAAGGGTACATAAGAAGAGTTTTGTAGAAGTTGAACTTTTGTTTTAGCAGGCAGACATGTGTATAGTTATTTGTGACAGTAAACAGATCTGTATGCATTTTGACTTAGGGGAAATTAAGCAAATTTTCAACTGCTATTATCTGAATGTTGCACCCTGACAGATGGTCCACAAGCCTGTCAACTGTGAAACCTGGAGCAGAGAAGGTTTGCTAAAGGCAATCAATCAATAGATGCTTGTGGAACAAAAACGAAGCAATCAAAGCCTGATGTCCCATCAACATAAATGCATCGTTTACACAAAGTGCATTAGCAGCAGTAAGGAATGCCTCTGCTGTAGAGTCATCAATATCGAGTCCATGGCTTTCAGTGATGCCTCTTCCAACAGAGACTAGTGCAGGCAGTTGACATCATGACACCATAAGAGGCCATTTTTTACACAGACGTATAAAAAAGGGATATTATTTACTGCACTGCATTATTTTGTATAAAATTTTAGCAATAGGTCGTAAAAACATTGCATCAGCATCTGTAAACTGTTAGAAATCCTGATGATTTAAAAATAAACTATTAGCAGTTAGCAGCTAAGTCAAGGAAGTGCTCATTGTGACGTCAACGCCAGAATACTATGTAAAATCCACACTGGGCTGATACAGTGTGGATTTTACATCATCAACGCTCGCGACTTCACCTCATCGCGGATTTTTGGTAGGCAGTCACATGATTCCGTACACGCATTCTATTGCCTGACGGCATCCGGAAGTGCGCTCCCTTCCGTGAGTCTCGGGCTTACAAGAGACACAAAAGTGCTTTAAACAGTCGATAAGAGTATGGGAAAGGTAATACAGATAGAAGGTGGTTTAATATCAGTATGGACAGGGTTCATAAACGTTTAAATTACCGTAAATAATAAGAAATAGTTCTATCGTGGAATTTGTTAATCACGTGTGGTTCCTGGAATGCATTAACCGTGTGGAACGAAGGCGCACTGCATTGGATAAATAAAGGTAATGTAGAGAAGGACACATGTAATGTAACGTAGCCACAAGAGGACACAAACCAGTGTCTCATTGTGCCGGTCCCAAGCCCGGATAAATACAGAGATAAATAAATACATGCGAATCAAACCTATGACTTCCATTCCGGATAGGTCGAGGCCCGGGTTAACAACGACCGCCATCGGTGCTGTTGACCTACAGGGTGCCGGTGGAAATTGGACTACTGTTCGTCGAAGAAAGAGAGGAGGAAAGTGTGATTGTAGGAAAAGAGAGAAGAGGAACGCCAAGAGTATAGGACTGAGAGTAGGGATGTTGAATGTTGGAACTATGACAGGAAAAGGTAGAGAGTTGGTTGACATGATGCAGAGAAGGAAGGTAGACATACTGTGTGTCCACGAGACCAGATGGAAAGGTAGCAAGGCTAGAAGTTTAGGAGCAGAGTTCAAGTTGTTGGTGTAGATAGGAAGGGAAATGGAGTAGGGAGGAGTTTGTTAGGAATGTCCTGGAGGTAAAAAGAGTGTCAGATAGAGTGATGAGTCTGAAGCTAGAAATCTAATGTGTGATGTTCAAAGTTGTTAGTGGGTATGCTCCACAGGTAGGATGTGAGTTGGAGAAGGAGAAATTCTGGTTGGACTTTGATGAAGTAATGCAGAGCATACCTAGAAGGGAGAGAGTAATCATTGGTGCAGACTTCAATGGACATGTTGGTGCAGGAAACAGAGGTGATGAGGAGATGATGGGCAAGTTTGGTATCCAGGAGAGGAACGCAGAAGGACAGATAGTAGTTGACTTTGCAAAAAGGATGGAAATGACTATAGTGAATACTTTCTTCCAGAAGAGGGTGACCTATAAGAGTGGTGGTATGAGCACACAGGTAGACTACATCTTATGTAGACGGTGTAATCTGAAGGAGATCAGTGACTGCAAAGTAGTGGTAGGTGAGAGTGCAGCCAAACAGCATAGGATGGTGGTGTGTAGGATGACTCTGGTGGTGAGGAAGATGAAGAGGGCAAAGGCAGAGTAGAAGACGAAATGGTGGAAGCTGAAAAAGGAAGAGTGTTGCATGACTTTTAGGAAGGAGTTAAGGCAGGCTCTGGGTGGTCAGGAGGTGCTTCCAGATGACTGGACAACTACAGCTAATGTGATCAGGGAGACAGGTAGGAGAGTACTTGGTGTGTCATCTGGAAGGAAAGTAGATAAGGAGACTTGGTGGTGGAATGAGGAGGTACAGGAGTGTATACAAAGAAAGAGGTTAGCCAAGAAGAAGTGGGACACTGAGAGGACTGAGGAGAGTAGACAGGAGTACAGGGAGATGCAGTAAGGTGAAGGTAGAGGTAGCAAAGGCCAAACAAGGGGCTTATGATGACTTGTATGCTAGGTTGGAAGGTAAGGAGAGAGAGACTGATCTATACAGATTGGCAAGACAGAGACAGCAATGGGAAGGACGTGCAGCAGGTTAGGGGGATTAAGGATAGGGATGGAAGTCTATTGACAGGTGCCAGTAGTGTGATGGGAAGATGGAAAGAGTACTTTGAAGAGTTGATGAACATGGAAAATGGGAGAGAACAAAGACTAGAAGAGGAAGAGGAAGTAGCAAAGATTAGTCAGGATGAAGAGTGGAAAGGCAGTCGGTCCTGATGATATACCTGTAGAGGTTTGGAAGTGTCTAGGAGAGGTGGCAGTAGAGTTTCTGACTGGGTTGTTCAACAGGATCTTAGATAGTGAGAAGATGCCCGAGGTATGGAGGAGAAATGTGCTGGTGCCCATATTTAAAAACAAGGGAGACGTGCAGAGTTGCGGCAACTACAGAGGAATAAAGCTGATGAGCCATACAATGAAGTTATGGGAAAGAGTAGTTGAAGCTAGACTAAGGGCAGAAGTGAGCATTTGTGAGCAGCAGTATGGTTTCATGCCAAAAAAAAAAAAAGAGTACTGCAGATGCAGTATTTGCTTTGAGGATGTTGACAGAGAAGTACAGAGAAGGCCAAACAGAGCTGCATTGTGTTTTTGTAGATCTGGAGAAAGCTTATGACAGGGTGCCCAGAGAGGAACTGTGGCATTGTATGAGGAAGTCTGGAGTGGCAGAGAAGTATGTTTGAACGGTGCAGGATATGTATGAGGACTGTAAGACTGCGGTGAGGTGTGCTGTAGGTGTGACAGAGGAGTTCAAGGTGGAGGTGGGACTGCATCAGGGATCAGCTCTGAGCCCCTTTTTGTTTGCTATGGTGATGGACAGGCTGACAGACGAGGTTAGACAGGAATCTCCATGGACTATGATGTTTGCAGATGACATTGTGATCTGCAGTGAGAGCAGGGAACAGGTGGAGGAGAAGCTAGAGAGGTGGTGGTTTGTCCTGGGAAGGAGAGGAATGAAGGTTAGCCGTAGTAAGACAGAGTACATGTGTGTGAATGAGAAGAACCCAAGTGGAAGAGTGAGGTTACAGGGAGAAGAGGTCAAGAAGGTGGAGGATTTTAAGTACTTAGGGTCAACAGTCCAGAGCAATGGAGAGTGAAGAAAAGAGGTGAAGAAGCGTGTACAGGCAGGATGGAACGGGTGGAGAAAAGTGTCAGGTGTGATGTGTGATAGAAGAGTTTCAGCTAAAATGAAAGGAAAGGTGTACAAAACTGTGGTGAGACCAGCGATGTTGTTTGGTCTAGAGACAGTGTCACTGAGGAAAAGACAGGAGGCAGAGCTGGAGGTAGCAGAGATGAAGATGCTGAGGTTTTCTTTGGGAGTGACTAGGATGGATAGGATCAGGAATGAGTACATCAGAGGGACAGCACATGTTAGAGGTTTTGGAGATAAAGTCAGAGAGGCCAGACTGAGATGGTTTGGAGAGATAGTGAATCTATTGGTAGAAGGATGCTGAGTTTTGAACAGCCAGGCAGGAGGCCTAGAGGAAGACCAAAGAGGAGGTTTATGGATGTAGTGAAAGAGGACATGAAGGTAGTTGGTGTGAGAGAAGAGGATGCAGAAGACAGGGTTAGATGGAGGCAATTGATTCGCTGTGGCGACCCCTGAAGGGAAAAGCCGAAAGAAGAAGAAGAAGAAGAAAAGGACGCATGTCATGGTGCTATCGCCATAACTCTGTAAAGACAGCAACAAACTGTGTGAAGACGGTCTGCAGACCATGAGGAGTGGCGGCAAGTTTCAAAATATGAACATAAACATCTGAACTAAAGCTGTTGATAATAGAGCAGTCTGGTGTGATCGGCCAGACATCAACCTCTGTGGATTGTCTCCGTTACCATTATTTTTCTGGATAATGATTGGCTGAAAAAGAACAAAAATGTTAACCTGTTGGCTGCTAACTGGCTTCACACATGTGCTGTGGATTCTCTGCACACCAAAAGGCATCTCTGTCAGCTGGGGTAACCCCAGAATAGTAAAACAATGGGATAACAGGGAGGATATCGTGCTCTGACAGTTGGCAGGTTTTCACATCTTTTCCTGCAGACAATGTGTGAATCAGACTCTTTGTTGTGGGGATTAGGTCATTGTAAACCTACACTGCAGCAAAGGCAATGGAAATCTCCTCATTCATATGAACTTCCTTCTCTGTGACCTCCAGTCTTTGACATGAGGAAATTTTGCTTTGCGAAATATGTTTGAGACATCTGAATGCTGAAAAACAAAGATATTTTCAAAAATAAAAGAAACTGGTAAACACTGAGCAGTCTCTGCAACAGAAGTACTGTAATCATACAAAGGCTGCATGTTGTATATACGTTGTGTAACTTCAGTATGAATTCACTTATATTACTTATATTTTGCATTGGCCACTGATGTAGGACACGGGTAAAACACTTCTCTCTCCACATCACATGTGCCGCAAGCACATCCAACTCATGAAGAAAAACACAAGACACTAACTTCCCTTTTATTTCTTCAACTAATCTATTCAATCACGATTTTCTCATAAACTAACATCACTCCTAACTAAATATAAGCAAACGCCTCTAAATTTCAGACGACTAACTTTTATTTTTATTCACAGAAATCAACATTAGTTTATAAAGTCTGAAACATTTTAAGTCATATTCTAGCAACATGCTGACAAAAATTCCTATTATCCCTACCAAAAAAAAAAAAACCTGAGAAAATCAGGCCATCCATGTGACATGAGTGAAGCCATTTTGGCTAATTTAATAACCAAAACTCCAGCTGACCCTTCCATCTTGTGATAGTCCAATAAATCTATGTTAATGCTGTAGAATCCAAGACAAACAGTAAACCCTTGAAAACATTTAAGTGACTTGTAAAGATTCTCCATAAAACAATCCCATCCAACACTTATGTTTTTTCTATAATGGGCTTTATCTCTGCTGTATTTGAGGACTCTTAAACTGAGCAAAAAATAAATGACCTATTGTCACAAAGTGAATACAGTACTGGGTCACAAACTGGTGCCACAGAATCTCAATGATGGCAGATGCACAGAGAAGCCACTATGAAAGCAATATTGCGTCACCATCAGCGAGTCAAACCCTAACAGACTAACTAGAAGCCAATCTCCCTGCAGTGAGCACACACACACTGAGCTGCTGCCAGCTGAGGGGAAAAACACACTAAAATGTGATCTTAATGCAGAAAACACATTTACTTTAGCCCAGTTTGGACTTACTACACTATATGTAACATTTTTGGAAGTTTCAATGAACCAGTGAAAACAAATAATTGCATCAGTTGTGTCATAATGAAAGAGGATCTTCAAACTGTCCTGTAATGCATGTCAACAAAATTCCTCATCTGAGTTTTTTAGAAGCGCTTGTTCCTCCAAACGCAGCGCCAAGAATAGCTTCAACACAACTTTATATTAAAGAATTTCACAGGTATGACTGAACATACTAAAGCAGTTTTTTTTAGAGATTCAATCTGGGTTCAATTTAAAACTTCCTCGTCGTTTAAAAGGGTAACTGTCAAGCTGTGGAATGGGGGGTGGGGGGGGACCACAGGCAGGAAATCCGACCTTGCTGAATTCCATGTGACCGCCTGCTCCCAGAATCCGGGAGCAACATTCTCGTGATTCATCCTCCAGAAAGGAGAGAGGTGGGGTGTGGGTGGGTAATCCTCAGCCATGATCTTCCATGAAAAGTTATTTTCAATGACTTCTGGGTGACAATTATTTTTGAGCACTAGAAAACCAAATCAATCCCTCTAATGTAAGCAAGCCACAAAAGAGCACCTGATCACCACTCCTCTGATCAGGGGGAGGGTTCAGAGAAAACTAATGATGAAAACCAGAGGTAGGATCAACTCCATACACAGGCACAAACTGCAGAAACATCCTGTGGTTGTTCCAAGAAGTCCTAAATGTAATCTTGTGCTGGTGGGAAGTATAGCTCCCTTTGATAAGAGGAAAAGTGAGCTCACAAAAAGGTGCCTATAAATCATATGCAGCTTGCAGTTAGTGGTGCAGAAATGTGACGATCCCATCAGCATCATACTTTCCCAAAGTGGGACTAGCAGGTAAATCTACAAGCTGTTTTAAAGTGTAGTGGCCAAGTATAGCTTTTTAGCTATCTGACCTGAAACCTTGTTTGCTGTGAACTTTCCCCCAGTTGATGTTTGATCCGTTGCTCCTTCAACAAGCTGAGGTGCAGGACAAGATGTGTGTTCAGGTTTCAAAGTTAAATAACAAGGAGACAGGTTTTTCCAGAAAGATTCAGTGTGAGGGTGCAGTGCTATGGGCATTCGAAAGCTACCTGGAAAGAGAAATTATCGTTTCTTCTTGTATTCTTGCTCAGTGAATGGTCCTGATCTTTTATGTCAACAGAAAAGTTACTACTGATGGATAAGTAATGATGTTCCATTGAAATAACACACAATCAGGAACCGCCATTGCGAAATCACAAAATCATTCAAACATATGTTTAAGTTTTGCCAGTATGTTTGATCTAGTTGAACTTCATCCAGCGGTTTCGGTTAGTCGTGCTCTGTTTGCCTTACCAGGAGTTCATCCACACTTGTCTGGCACTTCTCGAGGTTGATCCGTTTGATGGCCACCTTCTCCTTGCGTGGTATACAATAGGCTGCTTGGACCACTGCCGTTGCCCCACTCCCTAAAACAGATAAGATGATGTATTTATTACCTAGTTTTCATTATTGATCATCTCAGGCAATAGTAGAATCCAACTTTGGTAAAAAAACAAACAAAAAAAACCAATCATTTTGATTCATAATCACATTCCTCAGCTTCTTGGGCGTCGTTCAGATCTTTCCTTAATCCTGCACATGTGAAAAACTAACGACTACTGCAAGAAAGTAAAACAAACTTTTATTAATAGCTCAAAGCATACGAGTTCAAGAAGTTTAAGTATACTTATGGTTCAAAAACTGCCTTTTTTCCCTGGACATACAACCTTAAGACCTTAAATCAGCCTCGTTTAAAAATTTCATTTATTTTCCTATTTCATGGGTGGCACAGTGTGCAGTGGGTTGTGCTGGTGCCTCACAGCAAAAAGGTTTGATTCCTCTCAGTGTGGACTTGTATGTTCTCCCCGTGTCTGGGTGGGTTCTCTTCTCCCGCCTCCCAAAACATTCATGTTAGGTGAACAAGTTGCACCAAAATGTCCGTAGGTGTGAATGTGAAGTTGGGTGGTTGTCTTTCATGTGGCACTGCAATAAGCTGGCATCTTATCTGGGGTGTACCCCGCCTTTTGAACTAGCTTTCAAGGTTTGTGGTAAATTGCACAAACTCTCAAAGCAACAGTGGCAAATCAATGTTAGATTATATCATCACACTTCCTATCTTCATATACAAAGCCAACAGTACACAGATTGTGTTCTGATTGAAGCACACATTCTACAGTCAGAGAAAAAGCTTGTGAAGTCCTCCCCAGGAATGGTACACCTGTTATTCTTGCATAGATTACAATCACTTAACTCCCCCTTTCAATGCTCTTACATCAGCACACACACACACACACACACACACACACACACACACACACACACACACACACACACACACACACACACACACACACACACACACACACACACACACAAAAGCAGTAGCTTCCACCAACTCTCTGGGGTATATGTGATGTTGAGCAATGTTGGGAGCACATTCTCCTCTGGCAACAGGTTTTGTGAGCGAAAGAGTGAGAGGTGAGTCGGTTCGCCTTCCAGTAAGCTTTTCCTCATCTTAGCGATGCCCAAATATTAACAAGGTGCTCATTGTTCGGAGCTTTCATTGGGCCAGGTGTGTATGGAGCTTTAAAAAAAGGTCATTTAAAAAAAAAAAAAAAGAAAACAATATCCTCATTTTAATTAGAATGTAAAGTTGTCCCCAAACATATACTCCTTTTATATTTAACAGTGTATATCTAACAGAACTAGGACTTCAGGCAATGTGAAGAAAAAAAAACTACCCTAAAATCCAATATATCTAAGCACAAACGCTTGGCTTCAAAGATAATCTAATAAAATCACAATTTCCTTGTAGTGCATGACAAACAGTAAATCACTTAATCCTCGTGGATAGGATGCATCTGAAACCATGCTTCCTTCAGCAGTAACAGGTACCAGCTATTGACTGGCAGCCTATGCCTCCTTGGCCTTGCTCAGCTAGCCAGCGTCAACAAAAATCACAGCCATCACGCCACCCTTTAGAACAAAAGTGCTGAACATCTCTTTAAATAAATCCATGAGCCCCATCCCACCACCATCACCAGCAGTACCAAACAAGCCTTAGGATGATGGCAAGTGATGGGGGGAGGCAATGCTGGCTGGACCACAGGGAGCCCAGTTGCTCTACACACCCCTGAGTGTAAATTCCTCCACACAAACAAACAGCCAGTCGTCAGGGCTGGTTGGACAAGAGGACAGCGTGTGTGTTTGAATGTATGTATGGAGGGAATGGAAAAAGGGGACATTGTTGGGTTTTTAAGAGGCAAGGTCAAAGGTCATGAAAGCTCTGAGAGCTGTTCAGGGAAGGTAGAGCAATCTACCAGCCAGTTGGGACTTGGGATTACTACAGATCTTTTGCTCTTGATGTTTGCCAAGTTCAAACTTAGCTCAGGGTTATTCTGTGGAGAGACGTCATGTCTCAGATATATAAATATAATCAACTGACATGATTATTAAATACAGTGGTACCTCTACTTACGAAACTAATTGGTTCTGGAAGAAATTACGTAAGTAGAAAATTTCGTAAGTAGAGACGAGTTTTCCATGCAAATGCCCTAATCCGTTCATTGTTTGTAATGTCTTTAATATTTTAAGACATACAAATAAACTATTACTCTTTTATTCCTTTCAATAGAAAGAAAAAAATCAAATGTCAGTTTTACAGTAATTGATATAATTAGTTCCAGAACCTCCACATAGTTTATTGCTGGAATTTATCATCCAATCCAATTACATTTAGCTGCAAATTTTTATGTGTGACTTTTATATATAATTATATACACACACACACACATACAATCATACACATATGTTTTTTCAACCCATTTAGTATGAATATACCGGTATGCACAGAAATCTACACCAGATAGTGAAAGAAGTATTGCAGACAGGGTGAAACATCTTCATCACGCCTGAGAGACAAACATTGACAAAACAATCATGATCTTTGGAAAAGCAGACTGTTTTCTGTAAGCATGTTTCCTAAAAACAAGACCATCTTAATGCAGCGAGTCTTTGGGAATATGCATGGGACATACATGGCTGTTTTTCCCCCTAACAAACTGTATGAGTCTACATGCCCCTTTGAGGGTGCCTAACCTCGAAGCTAACATGTTGTACTCTACAGTGAGTTGACACCAGAGAATGGAACCCTTCTCAAGTGGATCTCCATGAAACCTTAATAAATAAACCAGACACAAAAAGGAACAGTAAACGGAATAATAGGCCTACTTTGGACACAGAAGAAGCTACAGAGACAGATTTCATTCGGATTGTTGAAGCAGCTCAAAAGATCATTAAAATACCAAGAGGCCATTTAATTCTCCACATTTCAGTAAAGTGCTTTTACTGAAGATATGAAGACCCAAAATTAAAAAAAAATACCTTACATTATAAGCCAGCATTTAACATATTTGCCTAAAAGGGTTAGGGAAGTTCAACATTCGTTTGTCGTTCTTTCCGTGAAAAGGGTACATAGTGACCGACATCACATTATCATAGAGGACTAACTTGACCTTGAATTAACTTCTTAGTGGAGGATACCAAAAGCGTGGCAGTGGTTCTCGGTAAGACTGTACAATGAATCATTTCTGCATCAATATTTCGATGTGTCCATGAACAAAAGAAAGACATGCAATACTAATAAGAAGTAATCTTTCCCTGGGAGAATTAATAATAAGTCTACTGTAGCCAACAGCTGAAATGACAGTCAAGAAATAATTACATAAATCATTTTCATCATATTTTGCATGAAAACTAATTGTTTTAAGTATGAGCAAAATATGAAACAATAAAATACAAACAAATTAGTATAATCATGTTGGGGGGGGTTTACAGTCTTTATTGGGAACTGGAAAATGGATTTTTATTGTCTGACATCAGTAACGGCTAACTGCTTTACAGCGGATGAAACAATTAAAACTTTCATATTAGACCTACACGCTTACTAAAGAAGACATGATGGGATGAATCGTCCTGACCTGACCTACTATATATTAGATGACAATAATAGATGAGATCTCTGTGTCAAGCCACGCTGTGCTTGACGAGCAAAGTCGTTAATTTTGTTTCAAAATAACTTCAAAAATGTCTAAACTTCATGAACTTGTTGAAGTCCAAATCAACCATGATCAAGATTTTAATCACAAGGTGCATGTTTTCATGCGTCTTGTGACAAATTCATCTCTGAAAGCCTCTCCACCAGACGCACAAAGGAGGTAGAATTATAGCACCACATGAGGGGTTCATTCTGCATCTAGTGTTGGAAAATTGGCATGCTTCCAGAAGTTCATTAATGTAGATTGAGCACCTAAATATTCCCAACATATTTTTAGTTATATACAGGTCAGCTATAACATTATAATCCAAAAATCGAGTTACTGTAGCTGAAATTGCTGAAGTTGTTAATGCTTGTTCTGACAGAAAGGTGCCAGAATACACAGTATTCTACAGTCTGTTGCTGCATAGATGCAGATCGGTCAGGCTGCCCGTGCTGACCCCTGTCCACCACTCAGAGCACCAACAATGGGCAGGTGAACTGAATTAATCAGATTTGGACCACGGAACAATAAAACAAGGTCTAATGAATGACATACTGTATTCTTTTCCATTAAGCGGTGTGTGTACCTCGCCTACCTGGGGAACACATGGCACCAGGATGCACTATAGGATGAGGGCAAGCCAGCAGAGGAGGGGTGATGCTTTGGACAATGTTCTGCTGGGATGTACTGGAAAAACAAGTCCAATCCATGGAGGCCTAGACTCGCATTTTAAAGGACTTAAAGCATCTGCTGCTAACATTTTGGTGCCAGATACCACAGCACACCCTCAGAGATGTGGATCAGGGCGGTTTTCGCAGCATGAGAGGGACCTACACATTGTTGCATATTTTCACTTCAATTTTGTTTCAAAATAACTTCAAAAACATATAAACTTCATGAACTTGTTGAAGTCATAATGAATCATGATCAAAATTTTGACAATTTTCATTTCAAAATTATCAAAAAAAAAATTTCGCTTCTGTTGAATGCTGATATTTTCTGAAGCGTTGTGAAACAGGGCAAGCCACTTGGTGACTTCATCTCAGGTTTTTATCATGTACTTTTATCATGTACTTTTTTCTTCATTTCCTGTCAAACATTATAAAAGAATGTGTTTGACAATAAACATTAATTAAGCACAATCCTGCAATCAATTTCCCACTTGGGAAAAGAAGACGGTTTTACTGCAATCAATACAGCTTCCTATTACTGCGTGAATGTGCAGTTCCGTATGCAATGGTGGGATATTAAATTAGAAAAATTACAGCTGTTTTCTCTTCATCTGTAATGCATTAAAGCAGCTATGCAATCAGTCCCACTGCAAGAAATTATGGAACACAAAGCTTCTGTGGTGATCAAATTAAGATCTGAATTAACATTACTACATTTACGTTTACCACCACCACCCTATATGCACACATTAAAACACCACCACAGCCCAGCCCTGACTGATTGTATAACTTTCAAGTAGATGCCATCCAATCATGGAGCCAAACACGAGTGCCTTTAAAGTCAAGCAATTCCTTCGGTAATCTACATGACCACATCTCTGTCTCATGATTTCCAGACTAAGTTAGGCAATATGTTTGGGAGGTCCAGACATTGAATGTGAAGATGGTAACCTGAGATAAAAAGTCTAAGGAAGTGACTCCAATTAAATGTGATCCCCTATCCTATCCAAAAGAATGGGAAGAGCTCTCCAGTGCAGTTGCTTTTTATTAATACTCTGATATTCACTGATGGAAAGTTAATTACATTAACCAATCACTGATTTATTAGACCTTACAAGAAACAGCATGCAATTCACACCTAAATCTCAACTTTTTGTTTGTGTTGACTGTGTTGATCAAGCAAAGACTGGCAGATAGAGGAGGGAAAGATCTACAAGACTTCTGTTGTGAGGTTTAATGTGAACAGAAGCAGATGCCAAACTGGAGGACATTTCATGTTTACTTTGAGTTCAGCCTGGACCCAAACCGAGAGTGCTTCAAATTTAGATTAGATATGAAGTTGAAAAAGAAAAACTCATTCAGATTTACATGCAGAAATTATCAGCATTGAGTTGTTTTTATGAATAGAAACTGGAAACTAGAGTGACTTCACAATTCAGTTACTAAGCTGATAAAAAATAACCGCAGGTAAATATGCTGTTGTATAACCTTGAAATAGCCTTACTAGTTTAAAACGTTTGCTGACAATTTGTTCACCCATTGAGCAGGGAAATGCTGCAGGACTGGTTTCTATACAAGGGGGGCTTTATCTCTGTGTGCACGCTAAATTGCAGGGCGTTATCTTGTGGGGTGCCCCATTTCAAATTTTCCAAGGAGCTGAGGGAGGAAATATAGAAATGGGTTAAAGTTACATCCAGGCCTTATAAAAATACACAAAAGGTTAATTTAGGGCATGCAAAATGGACCCTTTATAAACACAAATTCCCAGTAAAAGAAGCATGCACCACTTAGGTAAAGTAAACCAGAGGTACAAACCATCTGATTTGAGAGTACAATACTTTGCTTATATGTTAGAGACTCCTTCATATACACAACTTCAACAAAGTCACCAAAGGTCAGCTATTTATGGGGTGGGACATTTCAGAACTTCATGAAAAAGCTGTCATTCCTCAGGCCAGCCAATCTGAACTACGCTCAAACTTGCCAAGGTTTGATATTGCACAGAAAAGGTGTAAAAGCTCCCATCATACTCGAGGGAATTGATGGATAAATTTAAGTATATATACAAAATAAAAATGTATGCATGAAAAATAATATATTCTTCTGCAAAAACGTATTAACAAATTAAATAAAGTTCCCTGCTCCAAGAAGGACTTTCAAGTTCAACGGATGGACTTTGACAGGAGTATTTAATAAAAAAAATAATTTGGTGCTTAAATATAAATTTGACTGTGCCTAGTACTTCGTCTTCACAGTGAGGATAACTTTGCTAAAACTCTATTATGTTCCCTTTAAATCTTACATCTGCAGGTTGGCTCAGTCTTCATTAATACCAAAGTGAATTTTTTTAAAACGATAGGCCACGGTTAATGTAGTACTTTAGTTTTAAAAGCTACTACGCCCTCAACCTAAAGTGCAGTTTAAGAAAGAATTAGGACAGCGTTTCATGTGAATACTAGACTGCTGAAGGAAACCGGTTCGATACCAGCAGCTAGTCAGAACCTGACTAGACGGAACCGTTATGATACTCGTTTATGATTTCAGCTTAGCTCCAGCGAACGGGGTTCTCACGGACGGTTCTCACTGACTTCAAGTCTCAACACCGCCCGGCTAGGGGTTAAAACGTGATAAACTTAACGTACCACGAGAGAAAGATAATGCGTTCGGTTCGCTTTAGACATACAAAATATTGATATTACCGTTAGCTTTCTTAAGCTACAATTTAGATAGCTCACAACATAAACTGTAAGACTGTCGGGTTACACATACGTTTAGCTTACAAGCTAAGCATCACTTACCAATCACCTCGTGGAGCTCATAATCATCTTTGTTGATGGACCAGGGTTGGGAGCTCAGGTCCTCCGACATGGCTGAGGAGTCTGCTGAGGCCGTACTATCTGTAGAAAGGTGGGGAATCCAAAGACTGCGTAAAAAGAAGTCAAAGTAATCCAAACAGGACCAACAAGGGCGACACTTCCCCTTCTTTGCGAATCCTGCAGCACTCCTGTCATTCCCAAAGTTTGACACTAGCCTAACAGCCCCGCCTACCGCATTCCTACTGAGCAAATGTGGATCTTCACGTCGGACATATTGGATGTGGGATATTATGCCGGGCGTGCCCCGAAAAAATGTACAGCACGTATTATAAAGGCAATGGTTTGCCTCTATGTAGCTATAACCACGGCAGAAGAGACAGTGTCAAATATATAGCACAATAAAGACACCCGTCGTGACTTAACCAACACAAAATCATAAGTAATTAAGCTATAAAACTAAACTTAATAAAAACCATCAGACGTACTTATGACTGATTTTTCTTTTTAAAAACACAAAAGTGTAACTGTTAGGTGACGTGTGGCCAACTAAGTAGTCAGGCCTTTCGCTTCCGCCACATCTTTAATGGCGAGTTAGTTGGATGTAAATTTACCCCGCGTATTAACTTGAAGGCATACGTTATTTTTAGATACAACACAAAATCATTTCTATTCTATTTTTATTATCTTATTGTACTTCTCACGCTTCCATCCCTACAACGATTTAATTCACAGTGCTGGCTTTTATGTTTAATGAAGAGTAGGTGATACCTGACAGGCAATAACCAGGAGATACAAATTACAAGTTCATGTATAGAAATGTTGCTCCGCTAATACTGTGTCCTCTGATTGGACAGTGCTGCAAATGCTGCTATATGATTGGACATTTATGTACCAAGCGTCAAGGCCAGTCACATTACAGCAATCAAATAGCGACACCAATGGTACGTTTTCTAACATGCAGCATGAGAAGGCATCGCCTGCCCTACAAAACTCCAGAAAACCGTGTTAATGACGCCATGCAGCGTGCATGGTAATGTATAGAAAACTGTCCTCAAAATACGGTTTTAGGAAATCATATTTAGACCATTTATTCAGGGTAGAATACATTCACTTTATTGAGCTGTTTTAAAAAGACCATATCAAAAATACAACTTTACAAGTCTAAAGGCATGTTTACAGACATAAACATGTCAGCAGTCAGTAAGAATGAACTGTATATATCACAATCATAGTCTCTTAATCTTAACCTTTAATATCACCTAGAGGCTCATTGAAAGAAGAAGTGATAAGAAAGTAAAAAAAACAAAAAAAAAAAACAGCTCTTTTACACCACAATTAAGTAAACCAACACAAATACATTCAGATTCTTGTTTTGAAATATAACTCGAGTATGTAAAAAAAAACACAGACAGGAAAAAACTATTTATTATTGGCATTTTAAACATAATGACATTTTGCACTTTTAAACTTGCTGATATTTGGTATCATTTATAAGTTGTATATACACAGTAGATGACAAACGGATTCTGAAGGCAACAGTATATTACTTCTTAGCAATAGTGAACACAAATCTGTAATGTTTGGACATCATCCAATAATCCCTGTGACAAAGCAAAAAGGCACTTTTACATGGGATGAGCTGCTGAGTTTGACTGTGGCAGCGAGAGAACTCTGGCCAGTCGTGTCCAGAACCAGGACTGTGTGCAAGGCCGGGTGTAGTCACATAAAGTGAGGAAGCGTAAAATGCTGGGGAATGGCTTCGTCATTGGTTTGTACTTCACTGGGATAAGCCGTTTATTTCGAGCCCCTACAAAGATTCACTTCATGAAAACATGATCAAGTATCAGAAAAACCGAAGATACAAAAAATAACTCACCAGGACAGAGGCTGAGAGCAAACTTAGTCTGGAAGTCGCACGCGTCGCTGTCAAGGTATTCATCAGAAATCACCACCACCATTCTTTTACACCTACAGATAGTTGCATAAAAACAAAATTAGTGAAATTTTAATCAGGCTGTGTTTTTTCTGTCACAGAAAAACTATTATGTTGCACTCCTTATATCCCACCCTCTTTTATTATGACAAATTGTTCAATATATGGACATTTCTTGACAATTCTTTCTCAGTCTCTTTGTAATTAAAGTAAAAATCCAAAGCATACATCATGTCCCACCTCTTTTCAATAAGTTCACTGGTGATGGTCCACACACAAGAGCCTGGGAGGACATCTCTGTCAAACACACACAGTTTCAGCTTGTACTCCGTCTGTTCTAGCTCTCGAATCATGTCATGAACGAAGTCCAGGTCACTCTGGCAGTAGCAGATGAAGGCGTCAAACAGCTCAGGAGTCCCTGCAACCAAGTGATTCATTATTAAACATTGCATTATTTAATGACAATTTACTTTTGATCCTCAAATTTTAGTCAGTAACACCTTTTTTTTTCAACATTGTAAGGACAGCATTGCACTAAAGCTTTCAGTAAAAAAGTATGACATAGAAATTATATTTATTCTACTAGTAGAATGAGATCAAGCCACAGAGCCAGGAAGAGGAACAGCACAGCGGTGCAGACATGTGAGCTGAGCTCCAGATCTACATCAGATAAGTAGATGAGGTATACCTTTTCCTGTTTGATCAGATCTATTACTTGAGCACAAAATGCAACATATTTTAGGTGCATGACACGGCAAACACTTATATTGTGTTTAATACCCTGAGTTGTAAAACTGAGAGAAAACAGAAGGCAGCATTCGAATTTCTAAAAATGAATAAAGCATGTTGACTGTTCGTAGCCCAGATAACTAAATGTTTATGTTTTAACTTGTTTTGTCTGACATTTTAGCATATTTAAAATCCGTCCTCTTTAAGATGTAGACATAACACTGGTGCAGACACATACCAGCAAGTCATTTGCACAACAACTAGTTATTAATTACTAATGAACATTGAGTATTTATCTCATTCATTCTAATACAATAGCTGAAGGCGTTACTTGACTGAAAACAAGCATTTCATTACCAATAACTGCTTTGTCTGACTGTTGTGCACATAATAATAAAGCCTTGCCTGACTGACTGATTGAAGAAGTGCAAAGATCCTTTACTGAAGTAAAAGTTTTAATACCACCTTATCTATATTACTTTAATTATTGTAATTTCATTTTGAAAAAAAAATTAGCCAAATCAGAGTGTTGTAACATATCACATAACAGGATTTGATTAGTATTACTTCAGTCAACGGAAGTTTGAGGATGTTGAGTGAATGCCTACATTTGTCAGACTGCCCACCAGAAAGGTTTTCAACTGAGTTTGGGGTAACTTTTTGCAGGGGTTGATCTTGGGCCAACTTTGGAAAAGCTGATTTAAATTTGGTGTTTTTGAGTCAGGATGTGTATTCAGGATCACCTTTACAAAATCTCAAGCATGGACAACTCATGATGTTGTACCACCATATGAAATTGCGTCCTGATTTATAATTTGGATGAAAAAAAAAACACATATCTGAAGGGATTTCATATGCATGAGGTCAGAGCACAGTGGCAGAAAGGGGTTACGACTCAGAACAATCATTACGCAATAAATCATTAGAAATTATTTATATAAAGAAGATTGTTCAGGTACTGACCTTCAGGGTCATCGTCCAGGGTGATACCAACTCTCTCTTGGGTGCGCGGGAAGCAGCTGTCGACCTCCGCGACCTGAACAGGGGGCTCAGCCGTCTTCCTCAGACTCTCTCTGTACTTCCTGACATCCTCATCTGGGGCCACAACGAAATGCGTACAGACGCACAAGTTTACACACATTAAACATATAGAAAGTACAACCAACATTAAAAACTTTAGGGATATTTATATTCTCAGGTAACTCATTAATGATTAAAAATAAATTTAAACAGATGTTTCTTTTGATTCCTGTGCGTTAATATGGCAAAAGACACGCGGATGACTTCCTGGAGAACAGTTTGAGGACGACGGAGACAGTTCTGAGAAAAATACATCAAATCGCTGATATTCAACAGGATTAACGCACCAATCGATGGACCGAGGTCCGCCAGGATGTCGTTCCTCTCCACGTCCTTCAGGATGGACAACAGCTTTCCTACTGTTGCGTCCGTGGAGCGAGCCTGCCAGTCCTCCAGAACCGACACCGTGGGGCTCTTTGTAGATTCATAGTTCTTTATTTCGAGGTAAGAAAACCCCATGGCCTGTGCGACGTCCATCCAATCCGCTGCTACCGTGTTTTTAGGGTTTAAATAAAGCCCCAGTTTTTTCCTCAAAGTCACATTAAATGCGACGAGAGGAATCTCCTCCAAGTCGAGTTTGGAATCCGAACACGCCATGACGGAAAAAAAAAAACCGTTCCGACACGTCCGCGAGTGGACGGGATTTAGAAGGGAACCATTGTAAAGATCAGACGTCAAAAACAGATTAAAAGTGAAGATAAACTTCAGGAGTCGCTCACCCGATCACAAAAAACAAAACAAAAAAAAAAAAAAACAGAAGGAAGTGATGTCACGTGGATGCGTCACACGTGGAGGAGGTGGACTGTTTACCTTTACGGCCGGTTGTAAAGTCCAAACTCCTACTACGGTAAGAAGCGAGTGAAAAGTGAACCGATGTTTATTTCCTTAGGAAGTGTGAGTCATATGAAGATTATTAACTTTAGATAATAATCTTTACCAGAAATTCCAACCGCCCATTTTTTCCAATGAGGTTTACGTCGTGGTTTATTTCTCATTCATTTCATTGCGCAGCCCAAACCCTCATGTATGCAGGTGGCAGTGGAACGCTGCGGACATCAGTTTCAGCTTCAGAATAAGTCCTAGAAGTGGTCATCACAGAAGCATGAAAACCCAGGTGCATTCCAGAATACTGATAAATTAAACTTTTTGCAAAATAATTTTCAAATGGAAACTGAGTGATGAATTTTTATATGTAGTTTAGTTTGATCTATTAAAGAAATGACTGGCAGCAGTGGGAACAACTGGGAAATCATGGCAGGAAGTAGAAATGGAAATCCGTTCCTCTTTTGGTCTGGACATGTGTAGAGATGTCTGTTCCCTTTTTTGTCCCTGAGTGCTCACTGCTCTCATCCTTCATGTGAAAAGGAAACTGAAATTATAAACTACAAAAAGCATTCTAATGCAGAAAATGTTAATAGAGAAATACCAAGACAAAATAATTTAAAAAGCTTTACTTTTTTATTTATTAGCTGCAACAAACAGGCAAATCAAACTGTCTCCTGGTTAAACAGAAATAGGAAAAAGTACGCTGATGATGATGCACTTTATCAAAACCACTTCCCTCAATCAGAATGTCAACTTGCAACACAGGTTTTTACAGCAACATTCCATGTTTGCATCATTGGACCTTCCATCTGTCAGCATCCATCTGCATGTCCAACTGTTGCTTGAGACAGATCAAAGGTTTTTGCTTCTGGAGAAATAGAAGTCTATGCCTCTGTCTCGATGCTGTTTGGGAGTGTGAGATGAACCTCTCTTTCCTCTCAGTGAAGGTCCCGTGCCACTCTGAAAGAAGGAGAAAAAAAGAGTGCACTTCAATGAATAAAACAAATATAGAGTTTAGAACATGATTTTTCACACAGAAATACACCAATTTAACTCCTAAAACATGGTCTGTATTCAATGCATTATCAGTGGAAATTATTCAGAGCACACCTCCCACTGTCAGCTCACACTCCAAAGATGGCTGGGTGGGAGCGGGAATCGAGCCTATGATGTTTGATCATAAGGCGTCTGCTCTACCACTGAGCCATAACAAATAGTTTCTAATATACTGTAATGTATTTTATATTGTATTTTATGCTTATAAGCTGGTGTTTCATGTAAATTCTTCAAGTGACAAGTAATACTTTTATTAATTCACATGAATATTGTTGTGTGGGAAAGATTAAACAAAACAGAAACCATACAATCAAGTTTACGCCTCACACAAATTAAAAATAACTATAGGAAATGTTTTTGACCACTTGTGTAGCCTAAAAGGAAAAAAAAAAAAGTTTCACAACAGCAGAAGCACACAATCATATCCACTTCCCTTTTTTCAAACACTCACTGGTTTCTTGTTAAAGTGCCTGCTCCATTCAGGGGCAGTGACGATGGGGGTGGGGTAGGTCTCACCAAGAGACACGCCAGCGTGCGACAGCGCTGCAGCACTGAGGGTCCAAGGCGTGTGCACGTCAGCTCCCATGATCCCCTGCAGCTCAGGAACCCACTGGCGCACGTAGTCCCCCTGAAGCAGAGGTGTAGGAAGCCAAATACTGATCACGTGCCCGACATTTCCATCCAATAGTTTCATCATATTTGTGCCGATTTATTTATTGTAAAGTGACAGAAATGTTAGAACGAAGTCGCTTAAATTAACAACCCATACATATTCTCAGACATACTTCATTGTCATAGTCGAGGCCTTGCTTAATCATGTTGAACTTCCTGTTTTCTCTGGGGTCATTTCCTAAACCGGCACTGTACAGCCAGTTGCCATAGTTGCTGCAGACATCATGGTCCACCTTTGGAAGATTAGAATGGAGACATTGTGAGAGTCATCGCCACTGCATGCAAATGAAGATGGTTGAGTCAAGTATAATTTTAAACCTGCCCTTGGGTTCTTACCAGGAGGTATTCAAACCACTCAGCTCCCATCCTCCAATCCAAGCCCAGGTCCTTGGTGAGGAAGCTAGCAACATTTTGTCGCCCCCTGTTGGACATGAAGCCAGTCATTGCCAGCTCTCTCATGTTGGCATCTACGAAGGGCACCCCTGTTCTTCCCTCTGTAATTTCCAACAATACATATTTTTTCACTTATTGATATTTAGATTTTCAATATGACTCTTTAAGACATTCCTAAAGAAATTAAGGATATTTTGAGAGTAATGACGAAAACCTCTTCAAACCTTTCCAAGCATTGAAAAGCGTCATGTCCTTTTTCCATGGAACAGATTTGTCTTGCAACCCTGAAACAAGAGGATTACTGAGAGTGTCTGACTGGTTTCCACTGCATTAAGAATAAGTTAAAAACTTGGGCTCATTTTACCTTCGACCTGGAACAGCTTGTTTCCATACTTGACAGCTACAAACTTGAAATAATCCCTCCACAAAAGTTCAAAAATGACCCTGAAAAACAGCAATGATGAGGACAAATTTGTGTATATTTCTTCATGGATAAAATGTGTTTCAATTAAAACTGTAAATATACATTTTGCGACTGGTGTGTTTTTTTTTACTAGTGAGGCTTTATTATATTTTTGACTCACCAGTATGTGCTCTGATTGGCTGTTCGTTCACTCTCATACTGCTTGATCTGATGATAAATAAACTTGGCTGAAATGCAACCCATGGCCAGCCTGCAGAATCACAACACCATTAATGATTCATTTTACATGAAATTAATAGATGGAATACTTAATTAGTGTAGGCAGTCACAAACAGAGGAAGTCATCACTCACCAAGGTGCAAATTTGGTAGAATAATCCACACCAATCAAACCATTGCGAGTCTCTTTGTAAGTTGCGACTGCATCCTACCAAACAGAAAGCATGCAGTATTTACTACATCATCAGAGCATAGTAGATCATTTATCAGCATACTGTATGAGTATAATTTAAAGTTTGTGCTCACTGTGTCCCAGAAGTAATGTTTGAGTCTGGCCAGAGCATGACTTTCCCCTCCACAACAGGGGAAGGCTGATCGAGGATCAGTCACAGGCTCTGCATGGAAAAAAAAAAAAGCAGCATATCAGCATCATACTGGATTCATATATGTTAAACACTCCCCCGATGTACATTAGAAGACACACAAAACCATAAAAGCTTAATTGTATATGTGGAAATCCACCTGCTGGTACTTAATGAGGAAATCTGTGTTCAGCAGTTTGGGTATTGATTTCTGAAAGTAGCAGCAGTGTGGATTTACTCATCAGAGGCACAGCATAAAGTGAACAATTAGCGCAGTTTAATAAGCACATAAAATCAATATCTGCTATGTCTTGGTAGTATTGTCATTATTAATTGCTCATTATTTCAAATTCCCATGCTGACATGAAGACACAAGAGGCAGGAGCATGATCAACTACAAGAATGTAACCATGAGGCTTATTAACCTGATTGCTGCAGGTCGGCTGCAGCAGGAATGGCCCCCTCTTCCAGCCCTTGGGGGAGAGGCTTTAGCTGCTCTGGGGTTGGAAACACAGGCCTCACTCGGCTCTGGGTCTCCACTGCCTTCCTGAACTGAGTGTACACATCAGGCAGCCTGACAGACCAGGAGAATGCTGCTGTTACATGTGTCTTACTCTGGAGTCAGGACTAAAAGATGACAAAGACCCTTCAACTTTATATCCTCTCCCACCTGGATATGTGGTGAAATGGAAGATCATCTCTGTGGAACAATGTAGACCCCCAGCAGGTGTGAACTTTGACCTTCATCTGCGCACAGACATCCTTCACTCCCTTCTCGACATTCAGTTCTTCAGAAGTTACCTGGAACACAAAGCAAAGAGGAAAAGTTTTTCAAAACCACCGGACAAAGTCATTAATAAGTGACGATCACACTCAGACTGTAACTACCTCTTCGTGGAAAGCCACGGTGCTGACAGAGCCCAGTTGCCGGATGAGGTCGGCAACTACATCCTCTGGCTTACCACGTCTCACTACGAGGTTGCTGTCTCACACATACACACACACATACGCACACGCGCGCACACACAAGTCACACCATGTCAGACAAGCTGCATCCTGGGTAGAGAATTTTAACTTCCCCCCCCGCTGATCGGAAAAAACGATGGGAACAGTGCGTGCATGACTTTTGCTAATCTAAACACAACCCCTAATAGAACAGGTGTGTCCTGATCCTGTTAGATTTGTTCAGTTAAATCCTCGACAGCTGAGGAATAAATAATAACTGTTGGGCTGTGCAGAAATCAGCAATGTCAATAAAACAGTAGCACCTCCATTACTGGAGGAGTTATGCAGAAGAATAGACAGCTCAGTTACCTGCCCTTGTTGAGTAATGTGTTTCTGAGGTCTCTGATACTCTCCAGTAAGAAGCGCAGGCGGAAAGGCCCGGTCTTTGGCAGGTTGTAATTGCACGTTCCAACATAATGTCTGGGGTCAAAGCAGTACAATGGAACAATGTGCTCTGCATTTCTTTGCGCCCAGTGGAAAAGCTGCAAGTGAAGAGAGGAACACTTGAGTTAAATCATCACATCAGCAAACAGATACTTAGACACAAGATATTTAGTACTTCACCAATCCTTTGACCCAATCTCAAAAAAACTTAAAAAAAAAAAAAAAGTTGTGCATTTGTATACAGGGCACAATTTTTTTTAATTAATTGTCACTATAAAGGATTGATGGGTCTTCACCCAGCAAATTTCAAAGACCACTCACTAGTTAAATAAACCCTTAAAACCTATAAAATAACATATTTGGTATAAATGCCATGTGCTGTAAATGTATTGCAGTTACAGAGCAAAACAATGGCAGCAAAAGTTGTGAAGAACTCCAAACCATCAAATCCTATTTGATGTTTTAAAGCAAATACATTTTGATGTCACCATTGTAGATTGAGTAACGGTTAACTCATAATGACAGACCTAATATTACAAAATAGAAGAAAAAAATAGATTAGGAAAAATATTCTGACTCATAATTTCAGCAGTTTTCAAAACCTTTTCCAACAATCCATTAACATTTGTTGAGTTATTAATCAGCAACAAGGTAAAGTGAGAGAGCACAACGAGTTCTAATGATAACTACAATATCTTATTTTAATACACACACTCTACTGTGGTTTATGGTAAAAAAGAGAATTGAGTGTATTCCACTCCCTCGGGAGGAGCTAATGCTACATTTCGATGCTAACAGTCTTTTTTTAAACCACCAACGAAGAAGTCGATGTTTACGTCTCTCCATCGCTGAGACTGATATAGCTTGATGCTAGCGGCTAACATCGTTCATAGTTTCGTATATCGTTTTTGAGAATGGAACCCATAACTTAATCCTACCACGTAGCCGACCACCTCAAACAAACACGTTTGTTGCGTATTTAGCGTAAAATACGCTCATTTCTTGAACACAGACTGGTTCCAGACGCTTTGCAGTCGTACCTCGTTATCGTGGACACGCAGGTCGTTCCTCAGCAAACATATGATCGTGCGGGAGGTAGACATTTTTTAAAAAAAATAAAAATAGAGGTTAGTAGCAGTATTTTGTTTCAGAAACGCCGACACGACTCCACACGGATGGACGGTGTCCTCCGTCTTGTGGCTCCACAGCAGCAGCTCCTCTTCCGGCCGTCACGTATTGAGGCGCCGCGTTACAAAACATCAGGTTTTGTAACGTGAGGCCTGAAGCTACATAAGTGTTGGATAACAAAGAACAACTGAGTCTTTGCCAAATGTTTTATTTTTGTTCGTGTAATTGGGGTATTGCTGGGAATATAAAAAATAAAAATTTATTATTTAATGATTTACTGGATTTCATATTTTAATTTAGAATTCAGAAAAAGTAGTGCAAAAACTGATATTAGCCCCACAGGTGGAAGAATACTAGATGCAGTTGTGATAAAACAGTACAAGATAATTCAATGAGAATAAAATAACAATCACACAGAGTTTTAGTCTTAGACCTTGGATTTATTAAGTTAAATGTACAAAAGATCAATGACTTGATACATTTCATGTTCAAGGCTTTATCATTTAGACAAAACTGCCCCACTCGAAAGCCTCCCAGCCTTTTCATACTGCCTTCAGCTGTCAGAGACAATCATACATGCTCCTGTCTAAATCACAGTACAACCTACTGTTTACCATTGCTACTTCGTCAAATAGATTTGTTTATAATGTAGACATTTCATACAAAAGTGCAGAACAATATGTATTTACAGTATACTCTATCCATATAAAAGATCTTCAGCAAATCCTGTGTGTGCTGCAGTGAACAGCTGCTCATTTTATTTAGAAGCTTTCCACATTGGCAGTGAAGACTTGTGTTTACAAGCAAATTCAGATAAGGCACTGATAAAGGTCAGAAAAGATTCTATTATTCCTTAAGTGCCACTGTATCACAGCTAGACACTGAATTCCAATCTCTCCTGTTAAAGTTTCATCACGTAACTTTACTGAATACAGCATTTAGCTTCATTTTTTCCAACTTAGCTCATTTTTTGGAGACGTAAAATGCTTTATCTGACATTACACAGAACAAGGTGTGCTGCCAAGTGGTCATTAGGCGACTCATTCATATAGTGTGGGAAGTAAAGTAAAGGCGTGGGGCCACTGGATTCATACAACTAAACCAGCGTCGATACATTAGATTTGGTCTGTGCAGCCTAGTGAGCACAAAGCTGCCATAACATTGAAAAGGCTATAGGGCTCTGAGGCAACAAAACAATCCAACATGACAAATACTGCACAGTAATCTTAGCCTAATGTTGCTGGAAGCTGGTCTCTGCAACTTTTCTTTGTCCACTTTCTTTCTGTGGACTCCAGGCTTGCAGCAGTGGAGACTAGAATGGGCATCACAGACTCCATCGGTTGTGTTGGTATTGCTTATTAGACTTTGCACTTATGCAAAAGTTTGGTTCTTTTTTTTTTTTCTTTACACTGAAAACAAACCACACGGTTCTCTTTATGAAAGGATATAAACAGCAAACCTTCAAATAGAAAAATATCTCCTCAGTTGACTATCCTGTGTGTTGGAAATATGTCATGATATCAAAAGTGCAATGTTGACAGTCATTCTAAACTTGTGAGTGCTGGGAAAATAATGCAACCCTCTTAAGATGCATTAAAAAAAAAAAAAAAAAGACATTCTTACTTACAAATTCTTATTGTAAGGCGTTGATGACAATACATTTACATTTATTCAGGTGATGTATAAAAATCATTGCTAAAATGACTTTGTATGTGTTACTGTCTTACAAAAATATCTTGCCACTTTATTCTCTGTCCCGGTTCTGGCTTACAGTACTGTCACGTGTGATCCACATCATCAGCGCCAGTCACAATTACATAACATCTGGCCAGACCTTGACTCTGTTCTGCAGCAGTAAATTACTCTCAAGGCCCAGAAAGCTTGAGACCTCACCGCTCTCTAACTTTGGTCGCATTTCCTACTCTTGCTAAAAGACAAGTCATGTGTAGCTTGAGAGACTGCTAAGTGCTTTTCCGTCAAATCTGTCCTGGGGGAGCAGCACTGCAATATCTCAGAGGACTCTGGAGGTCTGAAGCAAACAGCCTAGCCTCTGTGAAAAATCCATGTTGAGTTTAGTTGAGGAGGGATGCAGCGGTCCTGACAAGGCAGACGGTGGTGATAGTTAACAGAGCAGGAAGTTGGAGTGATGCTGAGCCCTGGAGCCTGGTGACAGGTGACTGGTAGGGGGTCCTGGGGACGGGGCGGGCCGTAGCGTACGGAGGGTGCCGGGGCCACAGAGGTCTCGCAGGCAGGGGTAGGGAAGGGGTCCGCAGGTTTCAGAAGATACCCTGGACAAATGGGTGGCTCAGCAGAACGTCTGCAGTGGGCCGCCATTTCTCCTCAACAAACACCTGCCGCAAGAAGTCTCTGCACGCATCGGTCACACCCTCGGGGAGGATGGGCTTCGTGGGCTGGGTGGCAATTTTAAAAATGGCCGCCATGGCCTCGTACTCGGCCCATGGCGGTTTCTGTGTCAACATTTCCACAACAGTACAGGCCACACTCCTATAGACAAAGAACCAGCAGAAACAATTGTTAGTTGAATCATACTAACCTCAAATATTACCTTACGAGTAGTTTCTTGGGCTGCTATGTTTGCTTAATTTATAATATAAATAATAAATATTTGTTATTAAACGTATGTAATAAATCTCCACAATAAACATGCTTTTGAATGTTAAGAGTAGGTTTAGTATTACTACTTTAGCTTGAGGCAGTGTCAAGTAAAGTGACATTGTCATGACAACATCACCACAGTGTGTGCTATTGGTGCACTGACTGCAATTGATGATATTCTCATTTGTTCTTTCAGAGGCTTGAATGATGACATTGACAAAAAGTGTCTTCCACAATAAAACTGTTTCACGATTGATCAGGTTTGGCTGAAGTATTTTTTTGAGTGAGTCCTAGTTACGTCTTTTTATCTAAAATGAATGTTCATGTCTTGGTAACTGTTAAGTTTCAGTGTCACCAACAAAACAACTACTGTATTTCAACAGTGTTCTGCTTTACTTAGCTTTCAATGCCACAGAATATTTTTTGTGCTGCAGCATTTGGTTGGGCTTTGTTAAAGTTCCATCTGCTCTTACTCTTACCATACATCAGCTTTGCGACCATAGCCCTCCCCATTGATGACTTCTGGGCTCATCCAGTAGGGGGTGCCAGTGACAGACTTGATTCCAGTACCAGACATGCAGATGGTCTGGATACGTTTGCTGGCTCCAAAGTCTCCCAGTTTAACATTCCCTGATGAGTCTCTCAGGATGTTAGCACCTGGTGGAAGGAAAACAAAACTGGCTCAGAGTTATTCAAAAGTCTCCTGTGAGCCGTTCAACCTCTTTGAAGGTCCGTTGAATGCGGTCTGCTTTAACAGTGAAGTTACAAAGAGCCAGAGCCTTAGCCGCCCGCGGAAACTTTTCCTACAGTCGTGATGTCAGACTAAAATATCAAAACAGGCCACTTTTGCATAAATACCACACTAATGCAACTCCACAAATACTGAAGTTTTCCTGCATCACACGTCAGAAACCTTAACATCGACTTGAACTGTCTGCTCCACGTGGATGAGACACCCTTTCTTCTCTTCCTCTAGTACTTTTCCAAATTCTAGCTGTGTCTATCCCATTTCCTCCAGGAGCGCCACTTGTTTGATCAGTGACTAATGTACGCCACTCGCCATTCACAATCTGCGCCTACTGTGGTGTGGACAGCTTGAGAGGTCGTGAGTCTGCGAGACCTTTGCCATTATGTTCTCACTGTCGATACGTTTGCCACGAGACTCTCCAATAAATGAACTCTTCGCAGAAACTGCAGAGTCTAATGTCACGGCTGAGATGCTAAGCTCTATCAAAAACCCCCATGTGCTGACAGCTCTTATTACTGCATACAGAGGAGCTCTTGTGCAGTGAGATGAACACACACCATATATTACACATGACGAGAATTACTAGGTGGAAAATCCCACACACATCTACTCTCACGGAGCCCATGTCCCGCGAGACCTACTATCTTTTTTCCCCACCAGACGGTATATTTCCCTTCTCTTGGCCGCCGCTAAGCGAAGCAGTGACTCCCAAAGCTGTGGGCAGCCAAACTAAAACCTTTCCATCCGGTGTTGTACATTTTTAGCCTGGTCGATTTCACCAGCATGAAGCCTAATTTATCTCAACCGACAGTTCAAAATAGCACATTTCCATGCTCTCTTTGTAGATGGTGAATAACAAAATGAGGAAATGTCAGCCAGGACAAAATCAATGGATTTATAGTGTTCTCGGGAGCGACTGCACCATAAAGATTTTCTGTTTACACACTGTCGTCCGACTCTGTGTGTCAAATATGGGTGCTCATTTGTTTTAAATCCAATTTAAAGCATATCCCGACCTTTTCAAAAGCCTCACCTTTGATGTCTCTGTGTACAATCATGTTGCTATGCAGGTAGGAGACTCCTTGGAGGATCTGTCTGGTGTATCTCCTTGTAACCTTCTCAGTCAGGGCCCCATAGGCCTTTAGTTGGTCTTTTATTGATCCCTGGAGAAAGAAAAAAAACCAGAAACCCAGAGAGAGAATTAGTGGCCCTTAGAAATGCATTTATGATCTTCATAATGTCTGTGCTGTTGTTATTGGTCATTGATGTATAAAATTCAGAAATTCTGCTTTGGAAAGACGCCTATAATAGACACAATATCATTCGGTGTCTGATATAACAATGATTTCACGATAAATATGGTTGCATATGTTCTTTCTATCTGAACGATTAATTGTTTTATTGTGGAAAGAGCCTGTGAGCCAAATTTGGAGTGCGAAAATCCGATATATATAAACAGACAACCTGCTAAAATCAATCATCTGGATTGCGCATCCAGTCACCTCCAATGTCCTGCATTTCCTTTCATTTCCCGTTTCCTCATGAGGAAAATCACAGCAGTAAAGCTCTGATCCAACAACACCCCGACGTCTTGGCATCGTAAAACCCCTCAAACTCTCTTCAGCCATTATTTAGTCACCTCAACAATTCTGTGGCTTTCAAAGGTGCATTTACCCCACCCTCACCCCCAACTACAACCACCAGCGGGTGACTTAGTCGGTGTCCTACACTGGTACAGTCGTGTCAAACAGTAACAGTCAAACTTGGCTTTGTCACCTCCTCTGTTTCCTCTGCCAGCAAAGTCGAGCGGAACGTAAACATTTCAAAGTTTCAGACAATGTGTGACTAAGACATTCAACGCCACTCAGGGAAAAAAAAAATCACAGGAAATATTGAAAACAGGCAGAGGGACGTGGTCCACAGGCGACAGCAGCTCATTAAGATGCTCATTTAGTGAGAAAATTATCTCATAAACTGAACTGTTGTGCTGACATCAACCACTGAGGACACACTTGTTAACAGCTGGTGATATTTCAACATTGGATTTGAGCAGATGTGGCCAGTACGGGTTTGATTTTATGTTAACATATCTGGTACTTATCTTTACAGCCAAAACAATTCAGAGCATGACATCCTCAGATATTGCTATTAGGACCGTTTCCTTGCTGTTTTATTGCATGTGACTTATAAATGTCTTGTACGCACCCCAGGCATGAACTCAACAAAAATGGTGAGTTTCCTCTGTTCGAGGTCCCGCAGGCAACCATAGTACTGAACGATCCGCTCGTGACGCAGATTCTTCAGCAGCTGAATCTCACACTCCAAAGCGTTCACCTCCTATAGACAAATGCATTTAGAGAACCAATTAAAAAATGTAACTTTAATCTTAAATCGTGAAATCAATCTCGTCTTAAAAAACATGCTGTCAGTGACTTCATTGTCTCACCTTGCTGGTTTCTTGACAGTCGGGGTCAAAGGGCACCTGTTTGGCAGCCAGCTCGCGGCCTGTGTCGGCGTCATAACAGAGGTAGACCTCACCAAATGCTCCACGACCCAGGAGCTTTCCCTGCCGCCAGTTGACTGGTGCCCGTGGCGCTGCAGGAACACAACACCATGTGATGAATACCCACGAGTGATTCATTTTGTTGCCAGTTCTCCACAGGCAGACAGATCCCTCATGATATACTGATTTGAGCAACTCCAACACTGGAGCCTGCATCTAAATCCACTGGAAAAAAAAATCGGCCTGCAAGTTGTTAAACCCAACTTCGCCAAGACCAGACATCACAATCTACCGCAGCGGTGTTAAATAATTCCCACTGCAGACCCTCTCAGAAGGGGGAAACCCACAGATATCGGAGTCAAACCGCACTCAGCCGACAGAAAGTCGTCAGAACCTACAGAGAGAAAGAGCATCTCAATAACTCTAATCTTCAGAGGCCCAGACTCTGACACTTTGTTTTGGTATTAACAACCGTCTTTGTGGCCGGGGTAGACAGAACGTTCATGTGTGGGTGAGAGGGATAGTGGAGACTGACACATCAACCACAGACTGCTGAGCTTTGGGTTTATGGTAAAGACAATTTCTGGGCAAAGCATCCCAAGGACCGAATGGGGACAGAGCCTGCGACATGGGTGATGAGAGGGGAATTCTGCTGCCTGCGTAGACAGTAATACTTTACATTTCAAGACTTTACACTCAGCGCCCCATTACTGCCTACTATAAATAAAAACATATTTGACAGCTGTAGAGTAATCACTGGAAAACAGATGATCCTTGTTTTGACTCCATTGTCTTAAATCCTTGTTTTTTCTTTTTAAGGCTCAGTGTTATCCAAGTCTTCCAGGATATGTTAATTGGATTCTAGAATTACTGGTACTGATAATTTCATTTTACTTACATTCACTTTCCAATGATAAGAGAAACAAAAGTATACCATTCAAATAAAGTTTATCTCAAAATAAACTTCTTTGCGACAGCTTGGTCTAGAGTAAACTCTCAAAAATTGGTAAAAATGTGTATTTCTGAAATAGTCATGTTACAAAAGAAGCCACCTTCCTGTTTTACAATAAATGTAAGGAAGTACATATGCATTTGTATTATGTGGTTAATAGCTCCAAATGAAAAATAACCAATGTCTAAAATCGCTACTCTTGACAAACAGAAGAAAACGATTCTTTTCATGTCTGGTTTATCAGTTTGTTTCATTCTCCAGAGGATCCATCCTGAGTTAGAACACCGATCAGCAGCCGGAGCTTAACTTTACAAAGGACTGTCTATATAGTATGCTTAGGGTGAAACATTATGTGACTTTTAGGGTTCTACTTACACTTAGATGTACTGCGCTGGCAGCTTTTGTCGGAGGCGCGACCCAGCGAGCGCAGGTCGCTGTACTGCAGCGTACTGTCTCCATTATAGCTGCGTGTGCGACTGGAAGGAACCAGCTGGAACAGGTTCTCCTGTGGCATGAAGCTGCGCGGAAGTGTCCTGCGACCTGAAAACACACATAAAAAAAAAAAATGGACGTATTAATGACTTCACACACACACACATACAGAGCTGCATCTTTTGTTTTTACTACAACTAGTTTTCACACAGTCACTTTACAGGTGCTGTGCAGAGGGTGAGCTTTTGGCCAACACTTGGGCCACCCTGAGCAGAGTGCCTCTTGCCACTCGGTCCCACTTCCCCTCAGACAGGAAGCAGAGAGCTGTGTTTTTATACAAGTTTGGGTTCACCGCAGGGAAACGTAAATCATTGCTAGCCAAGGTTACCCTCTGAGTAAGCAATCGCTAGCAGCTGCCTGGAACAGCAAGCCAGAGAAGCAAATCTATCATATGAGTTGAAAAAAAGAAATGCAGCTAACAATATGTTACATATTTTATCTGGAGAAGTGGAAGAAACGTGAGGAGACACAGAAACAATGTCTGGTTGTGGTGTGTGCCTGGATGTATTTTCCTATGCATATAGTAACATATCTGTTTAATCTGTGTCATAATACTGGTGTTGTTGTTGCTCTAGAAAAGCCGGTTTCTTACGGTCTCCATAATCCTTGCTGCGATTGGGCAGCTGAAACTGGCGAGGGAAAGTCCCCCCTTTCCCATGGCGACCTGAGGAGACAGGAATGAGGCAAAGTCTTCAGTTAGAAAATCAGTGAAGCTTTAATAACTCACCTCGCAACCCCCCTCCCCCCTTAAAATTACAGTAATTCTCAGTCTATAGCTTTGTGTTTATTCACCAGTTCACTAATGCGGGTTTAATTGCTTGGAAGTGGTCAGAAACACAAACCGAGGCCTAATAAAGATGACAGAGTTTCACATTTCAGTTGATCACAACTGACAGACGCTGCACTGCTACGGCGTGCCAAATCAAAGTCGAGTCAAATGGAAGACAGCTTTTCACACGCTGAACAGAGCCGTTGTGTTGCCTCGCCACGGCCAAGACAGACAGTGAACACAGCTCGTGTGTGCTAGCTTAGCCTCAGCTAAGAACCCAGCGGAGCAGTAACTAAAGGCAGGTGGGGAGCGCTGCTGACGCAGGAGAGTGCTGACACACTCTCTCTCACACACACACACATACACACACACACACACACACACACACACACTGAATGGAGAGAAGTGGAGCCACTTGCAATTGAAAGCAGCTGTTCTGTCAGATGACTGCCTCCCTTCGCAATGTTTTTGTGGCCGTATCCCATGGAGACGGGAGTTATTTTTTGTGCTTGGCAGTGCGGGATGGAGAGGAAAAATCTACTCATAGAGAATGGTAAACAAATACTGCAGGCCTCACCAGGAGGGGCCACACAGCTTTACATCTGGGAGGGGATAATCATGCATATGCGTGTTTGCAGGCACGTGCAATACAAATCCACTGCTGTTTCAGCTATATGAAGCTCCTATACTCCTGGTCTCTGAGCACAACAGGCAGCAACTCCCTTTTTAATTTAAAGTGCAGGGGATGATGAAAATGAAATAGAAATGGCCAGACTGGGAATGCTGCTGAGGTTCATCAGTTCATGGGGATGAGTGTAGCGCTATCTGTCATCCTGATGCACTTGATCTATGTTCTGAAGGAAAAGTGGACAAAGAGCTGAGGATGAGAACTTGATGATAAAAATGTAAGTGGTGAAAAATAACCCGAGGCGGCCACTATAAGGATGTCGAGTTATAGTGGCCAAAAAATAAATACAACCATCAAATAAAACCATCAAATAACATAACGTTCCTGCACACTGGTAACCTCAAGAGAGTATTATAGTAGTATAGGAGGCAATAATAATCAGAGTAAATTTTCTTCGTTTAGCACCTTTCATGCAAGTAGTGCAGCTCAAAGAGCTTACCATAAATTAATACGGAATATAAAAACAGGAATTGAAAACAAATGCAAATTTGATATGAATGTAAGATAGAGATGCATAAATGCAAGAATAGTAGAAAGAGAAATAAACTACAGGATGGTTGAAAATAAATACTAAATGATTATAAAAATTGAATAAAAGTAATTATGAGCAAATAAAACAGACCATCAGTCTTTAATTTGAAAAAGTGCTTTTTCTGCCACAATCACCACAGAACAAAAAAGTAAGAACAGAACAAAGGTTATAATAATGAGGCTTTTTTTCCTCGTTTTAATCATAATATCTTGTCTGAGTGAAACATTTTTTTTTTATCTGATGCAGATTCCACCCCTTACCTTTGTATTCATAGTTGAGGTTCAGGTAATTATTGTCACGGTTGTTCTGCGAGAAAGGAGGACTGAAAAAGAGAACAGAGTGGAAAAAGTTGAAAAATTGTTTGCTATTCCAGGCAGTAATTTCCCCTTATCTTCAAACAGGGTCTGGCAGCAGCTGTTGGACTGAAAAGCAGGACAAAATGTGTCAAAATGACTTATACATGCAAAACACTTCTTTCTGTCACAGCTGATGTTAACAAAGTGGGGAATTATTAAAAGATGACTGTTGGGAAACAGTCCGTATGTAAAACAAGAAAGTGAAAGCGAAGTTTATTAAACTGCCGAACTCCAGCTTTGTATCATTAATATGTCCACCGGGGACCTTCCTATCCTCCTACACTCGTTGGCCTGCCTGTGGACAGCCCTGCCGACCTGGGAGAGAGTGACGTCTCTGTTGACCGCAGGGCGGCGTGGGGCCACGAGACCCTGGATAAGGGGCACGCATGCCCGCTCCAAGGGAAAAGTTCCATGCGCTCGTTTCCTGCCATTGTTCTGCAGCCTGGAGCCCAGATAAGCCTCGTGCAGGTAGAGCTCTTTCCGTCCTACGCTCTCCCTCTCTCTCTTAACCTCACTCTTCCACAACTCTCTCTCTCTCCAGCTTCACACTCACTCTTTCACCACTTTTCATTTCCTGGCTCAGTCCTCACATTCAGCCTGTTCTAGCTCTACACTTTTACATCTCCCACTCGTTCTGTCTGTTTCGCTCTCTTTTTTCTCTTGTGATAAGAGAGGAATCCAGTCATCTAGATAAGAGTTTTATTGCCATGGCAACAGCAAACTGACCCGATTGCTTTTTCCACAGGGGCAGCTCAGGCAGGGTCAGGGAACTCTGCTGCCCTCTAACAATGATAGCAAACTTCACTGACAGCATCTGGTCGCTTCTACTTGTGTGTGTGTGTGTGCGTGTGTGTGTGTGTGTGTCTGCATGTGTGTGTGTGTGCGTGTGTGTGTGTGTTTGTCTGTGTAAAATACAGGTTTGCATCAACATGCTGTAATAGGCATGGAATAATATCATGCAAACCATGTCTCTTATCACTAGAAAAACATGTCTATAATAGGACTTAGCGCATCACACACACACACAGCATGACGACTCACCTGTCCAGCGCTTGATCTATTGATTGACAGCTGCTCGACAGTGAGTTGTCTGCACTCCCAAAAGGATCCAACATCTGACAGACATGATAAGACAAGAAATTGAGGGTCACAAAGCATGCAATCATGTGGGAGAGAGTATACAGCAGTGCAAACAGAGTACGACTGCAGAATAAAAATAAAAATATAAAGCAATGTATTAAGCGGTTCTCTTCAAAGAATGCATGCAAATGTTATATGCAGTTATGCAGTTTAAAACAGTTCTAAAATGCTGTCATAAGGATTTCACAATAAACTGTCATAAGGAAAGTCCCCGAGAAACTAGTAGATCATTAGAAAGGTTTGTTTAAAGCTAAATACCAAAAGCACACTCCTCAGGACTTTTATCGTGGGACCTTCTTGTTTTCTAGACACTTGATTTATTGTAGCTTTTACTTTATGACAGTGAAACAATCTGGAATATATCTCTTCTTCAGATGTCCCAGCTAAAAATAATGGGGGGATGTAGACATCACTTTTCTCTAAAATGAGTCCAGACATCTGACGTCTGTTGTCAAACACAGACTTCCTCACAGCCAAACTGTGTAAAACAGCCAATTAAACCATTGTGAAGTTGAGTTATTACTGTGCATTAACTTGGACTACAATATGAACATATAGTTTAGCAGGTTTCTGTTGAGTTTATGATGTGACAATATTGATACATATTTAATGTCACCACATTCATTACACCACATCTCTGGTAAACCATGACCACGACTGTCTTGTGTTTTGGATGTTTTCTTACATTTGGGTCGTGGGTTTCTGGGATGAACTCCCCCTCACTGTGGATGCTGGTGTAGGAGCCCTGACGGGCAATTTGCTGTTGCTCCTCGGGGACGCTCCCAGGAGGCGGGGACGTTCGACCTGTGTGCAAGGAACCTGGAAAGGAGCGTGAAGAAAGAGCGAGGAGCAGTGAGTAAAAGAGTAGGAATGGAAGAATTCAAGGCAGAGAAGCATGAGAAATATAAAAACACAAAACAAAGAAGAAATTGAGCGTTGACGGTGAAATGGAAAGCCGAAAGCACAAAGGAAGAAAGATAAAGAGATGAAAGTGGGGGCAGAGAGGAGAAAATAACGTCACAGTGTTATTCATGGGAACAAGCTTAACATTGCCAGGTCTTTGAGGAATGATTTACTAAACCAGATTTCTGCCACCTTTCACCTTAATTACTGTGACAAACGCTCCCCCGGATGAGCTGCAGTGGAGACTGAGCTCTTGTCCTTGAAACCGTAAGACTGGAAGTCTGATTGTTGTTTGTTGAAGGGAAAAGTACACTGAGGTCAAAAGGTACCAAAGATGTACAGGAACGGTCAAATAAACAGTCTACTTTTGACAGAAACTTAAATAACATCTTTCTTTTCTCCACAGTTGAGCTTTTTTCTGCCTCTTCCCCATCTCCATCCACTCCTCTACCGCTGCTGCTATATATCATCGAGGTATCCAGGCTCACATCACATCTTCACTCAACCATCCAGTGTGAAAGCTCTCCTGTCAACACTGATCCGCCACCACTCCCTTCACTGCCATACCCCTGCCGCTCCGACTCGTGGCTGGCCGGCGGAGGGATTGGGAGTGAGCGGGTAATTCTATACAATTTATAAGAGTCGAAATGGTGACAGCCCCGATGCCATTCGGTCTTGGTGAGACACACTGGTGCTGACAGCGATCATCAAGTGAGTGACGTGAATGCAATGCAGAAGCGAGAGCTGGACATTTCTGCATGTTTCAGGGTTGAGATATGAATATAACGTTGACCTCTCTGGACACACCAGATGTCAGTTGAGAAAAACGTTCAGATGTGGAAGACAGGGGTGAGTAGCACTAAGGTAGCCGTGGTGTGTCACAGCGCAAAATAAAACTTCGGAATGTTTAACCAAACAAGTGAGGAGGGACCTCTGATACCACTTTCCCATTTATTCAATAGTCTGCTAAATACAAAGCTACAGAATTCATCTTAGCTAAGCTAAATGTTAAGCTAAAAAAGAAAAGGTAGTATTAAAGTTGTATTTTGTTCACTTAATTCGTAAAAGGCTAGTTTTGATTTGACATTAATTTTTTGAGATGTCTTAAAATACATTAAATACAATGTAAGATCTTAATTGTTGTGATTTAGATGTATTGGTGGACATAATTTGTTTCCATTGGACAGAAGTAGGCTAGTTAGCTGTTTGCTCTATTTCCAGTCTCTGCTAGTTAAGCTAACAATCTCCGGTGGCTTAACACAAAATAGATGAGTGGTTAAGATCTCCTCATCTAGTTTTTACACTGGAGAGTGACCACAGGTATGTTAAACTATTTAAATACAAGAATTAATATGTTTACAATCGGCACAATCAAAGCGCTGTCTTATCAAGGTAGATTAGATAGCAGGCCTTAACATCTCTATGACAATGGCCTCTGCTTTGCACACAGATCTTGACGACCCACAGCTGAGGCCTCACAAGTTGAAAAGCAAATGGAATGAGCAGAATTTGCTCACTCTCCCAGAAACTCGTCGTATAACTCCTGATGGAAGAGTTATACAAGGGCTTCCATGGACAAAGACTTTGTACTTTTTCTTGTGTCTTCTACATTTTGACGCACCTGTTGAGTGTTTGCGCACTCTCTCACTGCCCTTGAGCAGGGATCCCTTCAGGTCTCCCAGCGATCGCGATGACCTCATTTCACTCTGTTTGTCCCTGCTGTTCACCTGTAGGTACTGCAAAAATAACACCGGAAAGAGGAGGAGGAGGAGGAAGAAATACATCAGGAGAGCAAATAAGCATTACGTTATCATTGTGTCACATGATCATATCAGTGAAGGAATTCCCCTCAGCTATGATGCAACTGAATGTTACAAAAGGTTTCATGATTCATATTTAAATCTAACGGCCCAGCAAAACTGGTGCTGTAAAGATCTGTCCACTGATGAGATTCATGTCTTCAAGAAGTGCTAATTGTCAGGAACTCACATGGTTGTGCTTAGGAGTTTTTAGCAGAATCCTGAGCAGCCCATTGGCCACCGAGCTGCACCCCAACGTCAACACTGCCTGATCCAGGTCCTCCTGGGTCTTCAGCGGCAGAAGCAACTAATAAGACAAGAAGACATACAGTGCATGACCTTTAATTGATCATTTATCATCATGAAAACATCTAAAAAATATCAATGGATGCATAATAAATTATTATGAACCGGAGAAGATGCACAAATGCAAGGCGGAAACAAAAATGGAACAAGGGTTAAATTTGCTTTGTTGTTTTCTAACACTTAATCATATTTGTTGTGTGATTGTTCTCACACCTCTTTCTCCATGAAGAACATGTCCATCTGCTGCCCGAAAGCCTCGGTCACTTTCTGCAGCAGCTCCTTGATCAACAGCGGCCTCTGAAACGGGATAATTCTGGGAAACAAAGAACAGTAGCAAGGTCAGGGGTCAGAGTAAGAAGACGGTGTCATGTCTAGCTTCACAAGCTCACACTTAACTTGTCAACTATGAGCGAGTATGGCTGACTTGCAGCTAGAATTGCTCATAGTTCACAAGTTGGTCTAATTTCATCAAGGCATAATGAGACAAAATAGAAGAGAAGAGAGGCAGAAAGAATGAAAAAGGGAGTCGCACATGTGAAGATGTCCTTGAATTGGATGATCAAGTAAGAATAGCTTTGTGAGCAATTTGATGACATGAGCATGGTAAGAAGAAGAAAACGGACACCTGGATCAAGGAGAGGGCAAACTGGTGCTTAAGTGGCAATAATTATCGCAATTTAAACCAACAGAGCCAGAAGAACTCTCTACTCTTCGCCTACATACACAATATGCATGTGCACACCCGGCACGTATGAGGGTTTCTATCAGGACATGTGTGTGTTTATTTACCCCTACACATGTATGAGTGTGCTTCCCAATCAGTCAGTGCATCGGCCACTGTTTCAACACTACTAGGCCTCTTCACTAAGCCAGCACAAAGGCAGATGGGAAACTTCCTGAGAGGAAAGGGGAAAAAAAAAAATCTGGAGCGGCAGCAAAAGCAGCAGGATGTGTGTCTTTCCCTCCTCTTTCAAAGAGCGACGGAGTGAAAGATACAGATACAAAGAGATATTTACAGACGGTGAAAGGAAAAAATGAAGGAGACAGCCTGACAAAATAAAAGGAGAGAAAGAGAAGGACATTCTCTGAGACATTTCTTCCTCACTCTCTGCTTCTGAAGAATCTGCAACCCACTATCTCTTTGTAGTATCCTGATAAAAGCACTTGTTTTATCCCATCATTTCCTCATCAGAGGCCAAAGCTCTGCCTATCTTAATGACTGCTTGGTTCCCTCATTTGAGGAGAGGATTCTGGGAATAGGGAGGTTTGCAGATCAGAGTCAAGCAGCACTGCTAAATGCTCTCCATCTCTGTTTATACTTGATGTGTCTGATAAAGAGCTGGAGGGATGTGGATGGGGCGGGAGGTGGGGGTCGGGAGTATTAGGATGCTGCTTCGAAAGATACGGCTTTCCTTCCTTCGTGCAAACATGTGGACACACAGATTTGCGAGGGGAAAAAAATGCCTTCACACATCCCAGCACACTCTCTCTTTCTCTCTCTCTCTCTCTCTCATGGACGGAATCACATGCACACAAAAAAGGTCTGGCGCTGTTCCTTCACTCTCTGGCAGGAGACCCTGAGGCAGAGCCAGGGGGAAGAGAGACAAAGCTCTTATTTCCTGCCCCAAACCTTCAGCACTTGCCAATGAAAAGAGAGACCATCCAATTAGATTCCATTGTCGACCGACAACACGGTTGTCCTGACTCAGGGACTTTGGATACCTGATACTGTATAACGTGTAATTAACGCTGGGGCTGCAAGTTTGATTGTAATTGTTCATTTTTTTTGATGGTATAAAAATAAAATACGATCTGTGTCCTCGAGATTGAAAGATTCTTCATAATTTTGATCATATTAAAGGTGACCTTTCATAATCGGATTTCGAGTTCTTGAGCTTGCTTGACTTCCACTCTGTTTTCTTTGTAAGCACTTCCTCACTGAGCCGAGTATTTTTTATAATGACCCAACTACAGAGAGAAGTTTTTAATCTCACTGTTTTACTTTGTAATGCTGCTTTGGTCAATGCTATATATTTGTCTCTGGAAAAAGAAACTGTTAACCTGCATTATACAATATTTGACTCCTTGGGGAAGCACTGACATTTTAAGTTAGCATGGCTGACTACTTGGCATACGACTGACTATTAAATCTTCTGCAAAAAAAGCTATCATTCTTATTATTTTGCTGCTTATTGCTTCACTACTTTACCAACTTATCCCTAAATTGATTGGTAGGCCATTTAGTGGTGTGAGAGTTGTGCATTTTTAGAGTGTTTTCCCTCTCCTTTGCAGGAAACAGCTGCCTGCTGGTAAAATCAGTCAGAGCGAACAAAAACAGTAACGTTGCAGACCAGAAAACTGAACGGTGAGCCGAAAGAACACTGCAGAGTTGTCAGGAACTGCAGGGTCTTTGTGGATATGTCACTATCAGTGAACACTTATATACACAATAGTGTGACCCATTGTTAATATATAAATGTTGATTATGGCAGGTTTAAATAAATGAATATGTTAGTCATACTAAAGTGACAATGTGACATTATTATTTTAGTGCTTGAGGTAACAAACTCAGGATATCCTTCTGTTTTCCAAAACAGGTTCTAAAAAGTGAAAGCTGTCAGAACTCGAACAAGCAGAACATGAAAATAATTAAATGATGATATGACCAAAAGAAAAAGTGAGAGGAAAAGCGAAATGAAAGAGAGCTGCATATGAAGGCAGTGGACAGTGTCTTTCAGTGTGAGGGAAGCTCAAGAGAAAGAGACAATGAGAAACAGGGGAGACAGAAATGCAGAGACATGAGAATCACATCTCCTTCTCAGCAGTAGCCAATTAGAGCTGTGAAAAAGTGAGAGAGGTCCGACGTAAATCCGCATTCTGCTGCAGGAGTGAACCGTTTCCTTCTCTTTCTAGTCAGAGCCTCACTGAATCAATTCCCGTTCCCCTGGTTTATATTCTGCTGCATCAAAGCAATTATTTAAGAATCTGGTCAGTATCTGTTTTTTTCCCACTGTAACATCTTGTCATGTTTCATCATTCCCCCTCCTGAGTTGTTTGGATAACTGCAGACTGTCAGAATAAAGGTTTCAAGAGGACAATGGATCTTTGCGATCAAGCACCTCAGACTCACAAAGCATCCATACATGGAGCTGCAAAGTCAGTGTCGACAAAATCAAGCAAACAATTTGCTATTTACAACAAGGCACCTTAGCTTGATTAGTGGCCTGAATGAACTTCAGGCGCCATGTAGGAAAAGCAGCTCTTCAGAGTGTCTTCAGACATCGTGATTGTAACCATGCTCAGACTCTTGAGTAACTCTGAGAATGGTGGAGGGAGGACAGATGGCTTGAGGGTGAAGGATGTGAAGACCGGATGATGAAGTATTAATTTGGTCTGTGTGAAAGACTGGACACTGAACTGACACTCTTGGAGCCCTCTTTCTTTTTATTCTTTTCTCTTTTTATTCTTTTCTCTTTTTTCCCTCTGTTTTTGTTTCCCCTCTCTCAAATGGTCCGTCCGAGTCTGAAACACAAGGCCGTGGCTAAATGTCAGAGCAGGAATTTTTCCTTCTCTTTATGCTATTCTGGCATGTAACTACGATTTCCCCTCGACTCAAAATCCCAGGCATTGCAAGGCATAACAAAAAGGATCCGAAATGAAGAGTTAACGCTTGGAAAGTGGAGTAGAAAAAACAATATGGAGGTTCCAACATACCGTTTTTCTCTCTCATGCTCCAGCTTGACTCTTAAATCCTGTTGAGAGGAAAAATAACAACAGAATGGAAAGTTAAAATGATTAATGGCTGTGTGTGGGATTTGGCCTGCTGAATAAATGAAAACGATAAGATGGACAACAAATTTCAGTGTCAGAAAGTCTTATAATGATATGCTTTTTGTACTTTTTCTTGCTATGGTTTTGTTCAGTGTAACAAAGGCAACACAATCTCAACCTGACTCGAAAGATAGCATGACACAAGCTAAGTTTTCTATTTATATAAAGCAGGAATCTGGAGGAGCCTGCAAGTCTACATGAGGTCATGCTGATAAACTAACACTGACACCATATCAGCGCAAACGCTGGCTAGAAAGTCGGGGTTTACCCTAACTTGCTTTGAGCCAAAACTCTCCTCTCTTCGCTGTTTGTTTATGGCTCATAATAAACACTGGTTCTTCAAGAGGATTTGCCAATTAGCATTCCACAGACGGAACAAATGCACGAGGAAATGAATTTAGAAAGCAGCACAAAATTTCAGTGAACAAAGACTATGAACAGACTCTTAAGTATGGCGGAGCATCGTCCAGATTCGATTCTGCTAAACAGGCCTGGTTCTTAAAGTTTTGATTCTGACTTTAACATTGTGTCTGACCTTCACAGTGTAACATGTTCTCTTTCTAATGTTCTGTTTCTGTAATTGAAATTAAGATTCTCTCAAACATTCAATTCTATTCTTATTGCACTAAAGAAAAACAAATTTAAACAACTTAATATTTTGTGTTAGATAATTCATATTTTAATGTTAAATGATTTCTATAATAAAATGTAGCTCTACATTTTATATAAATCAATAAGTAAATAAGTTAGCGTAAGTTTTAAAATCTAAAAGGGATTTACGGCGTTAAGAACCTTTTCACAACAAACAAATGAGATAATGAACCTGCAAGATGGCTTTAGTTTGATGTTCGTAATCCGATCGGTTTTCGTGGCATGTATTGATTTACATGCCTTATGTTCTTTCACAAACATAGTTCCCATGGTGAGCCTGATGCGTAGATGCGTACTGAATGTGCCGACTCAAAGAATGAATGCCTGTTACCAATCAGCTTACATGTCTGTGTTGTGAAAACATTCATACATCCATGTTATGTAATTGGATCACTGCCACCAGCTTACCCACAGTAAACTGGCAACTAATTTTAGCAGTCTGCAGATGTTCATCTGCAAAAAAATATATTTCAGTATTTGATTTTGCACAGCTTATAGCAAGGACTAAATCCTCTCAGCAGCTCTGTTTGCTTGTACCCGTAGCATGCAAATAAAGTCATGGAAGTCATGGAATCTAAAATATTATTGACATGATTTGACCATAGCTGTTCTTGTCCATCCCCACAGAACCTACAATCTTTCCTCAGCCACCAGTAACCCTTAACTCCAAAAGGAAGGTGTTGACATAATGAACACTTAAAACACCATCTGTACCTGTTTGTAGAGTAAGGTTCTGCTCTTTGGCTTGTGGCTATTCTGCTGGGTATAGCAGCGACCCAGGGCTGCCAGATCCTTCATAATGGAGTTCAGTGCCTCCTCGTCATCTGAAGGCAGAAAATACAGAAAATAACGGTCATGTGTAATCATTCCCACTCATTTGAGATTTAAAAATAAACAAATTAATAAATTAGTTATATAAAATGAAGACAACCTATAGATATGTAGTTTCACTTGATACAAGCTAAACATGTAACGATTCCTTGACATTCAGTGTGTCATGGATTAGGAGACATCTGTTTTGATGGCGTCATCTTTTTTTTTTCTGTGATTTAGGTGTGAGCAAGGTGAGGAATTCTAACAATGAGGAAGAATCTAACAATTACAGATTCCACTTCAACTCTGTGCTCTGAACAAAAAAGCTGTGAAAAAAAAGGAAGTGTGTCAATGCAGCATGTGTTAATGATTGCATTTTGCAAGTGGCGATGTGGTTGTGAGTGTTTCGCTTCGTCTTTGATGAGACTTTATTATTTCATGTAGTTTATGTCAGGAACATCCTGTAATCGAACAATTTCTTTTGTCAGACACTGGCTGGAAATTACAGCGGCTGAGATCTAAAACGAACTGACTGCTGACTCTGATGTTCAAAATTCAGGAAGAATTTCTTCCTGACAAGAGAAAGGCTCTTCATGAAAACCTTAAAATTCATTTAGCAAGAGAGCAACGCTCAGCATCTAGCCGGATCTGCATTTCTCACGTCTCATTTACCACCATACACACTAACACGATAACGACTCACTTTGGTATGTAAGGGGGGCAATCATGCAGTAGAGCGTCATACATTACCATATCAAGAGACCTTAATAGAGCCAATTATCTTAGTGAGGTGATTTTCATATAAAGAAGAGCTCATTGACCTGAGCTCCAGCCTGCCTGTCAGCAGAGCGCTGGGTACACTCATTATGAAGCTCACAAGCAGAAACCAGGCCAGGTGTGTGCCACACTACACAAACGGCACCTGCAGAATGTCATATTCTTTAAGATACAAGAGATCTTTGTTTGTGAGCGACCGGTGGGACCATCACTCACAAGAGTAGGTTAGCAGCAAGCACTATATTAGCATAAATAAGGGAGCAGATGGGGTCCGAGGCAACATCTGATCCCCAACTATGCAGCACCTGTACCTGGCTGCTTGGCAAGGATGGACCATACCGTTGGGTCCGACCAGGGGACACACTTACCAACAGATTTACACAATCAGATCATGGAAGCATCACATAAACACTTTTCACTTGAGAGCCGCTCTAATACCACAAATCAGGGTCTGTGCTGAAACTGGTTCCCAATCAGGTTCCAGTTCTTTGTCCCACATTTGAAACCTGGATACCAGTGTGGAATGCAAATGAAACACTAAATGTTATCCTGTCACTGGTGAAGAAACTGAATTTAACTGCGGATCCAACAAATATCTAATCTTCAATAATAAAGATCAGGTGGATCCCTGCTGTGGATATAGTATAGTACTAGGATTCACCATGGAACACATTCATGGGCCATGACTCACAAAAGTCAGGACATCAGTGATCATCTGTGGCCCTAGTTTTTGCAGTGTGTCCCACGACAATAGCAGTAGTCAGTCCATGTCTGTGGAGTTTTAGCTGATTGAGCATATTGAACTGACATCAAAGGCATCGTTGAGAGAATTCACTCCGAGCAGATAAATCGAATAACTGCACAATTACAGGAATTGAAGAAAGGAACGCAAGCAATTGACAGTCAGGGGACCAATAAAGGATTATGTAAAATTTAAATTGTGAGCACTGAATTACTGTAACATTTTCACAGTCGTACGTTTCCTTTTGGGAATGCCCAGTACAAACTATCATTACCTGCATAGAGAGTACACGAACACAAGAAAAAAATTATCTCACTGATCTGCCAATTAATGGAACTTGTAAACATGACTTTAGCCTACTGAAATAAGCAATGATGCAATTTTAATGTTTGCAGATTCATCCCTATTTTGCTTTTCACTCCAAGGTATTTTCACTGGAGCACTGTTCCAACCGGCTCTGCTGGCGATCACACATGTTCACCTCCAACAGGCCCAGTCAGAGGTGAACACCCAGCAGCAGCAAACGATATGGACTTCTTGTTTGATAATCCCGATATAGCAGCAGGAGAGTAGTAAGGCACTATGCAACTCCACTCTCCAATGACCCAAACACTCCCCTCCACTTTCAGATAAATAAAACAGAGCGATAAGAGGAGTCACACCCACAAAATCTCAGCCCACAGTGCAAACAGTGAAAACAAGGAGAGTCAGGGGGAAAGGGACATACAATAAGAACTTTTTTGGCACTATAAGTGGCTAATAAAAATTTTAATTAGAGAGAATCAAATAAACACTTTTCTAATCAATAGTGGTGGTATGTTGTACCGTGTTCACATTCCATTCTGTCAGATGTTGTTTTAAGTGTGTTGACGCACACAGGTAAGTGTAAGACAACTACTTTCACATGTCTTTTCTCGGCTTGTTCGAGAGATAAGACATCAGGAATAATAGAGAACAGAATGAATGCAAACAGGCCGCATACCTCCATGCATGTGACCACAGAATGTTCCTTCATAGCACCCTTCTACTGTATCGACCTGGAGCTTCCTGCTGGGACTTACACAGAGGAGGAAGAGGGAGGCTAGTTAAAGTACAAGGAGTGGTAGATGACTAACAGCTTGACTAGGCTTGTCTTTTCTGAACAGGAAGGAACTGAGTCACTGTCTCTGAATATGCAGCAGAATTGACCACAATATTCCACATCAGGAAATTAATGGATTTTTGATTGAAGCAGTCAAATACATCGGCAAAAAGCATTTTTATTCGCAGCCAATTTGTGACCACGCTATAAGTATCCAAGGATTTGCTTTGTGCTTTACTATGCATGCAAGACAAAAAGAATTGTCTTGTTTTGCTTTGTTTTGAACAGATTTATTTTAGAATAAGAGAGCACTTCATTACCGTAACTCCATTTCATTAACTAATGAAGTTTTCAGTCTTAAGTGGCATCTTTTACCTGCATAATGTAGATAATGATAATTCCCAAAATGCTCTCGACTGGTTTTCCTTCTGATCAGATGACATTTTGTGAGAGAAATGAATGTCTTATAATAAAATCTTATGCTCTTCAGTGCTTCCTCCCCTCCATCATTCTATTTTTTGCCTCTTTCTCGTACAAGTGTTGTTTCATTGCCGCCTCTACTGGCTCACAGCTCCAGACTACCCCAATACCGGCAGTCAAGGATACAAAACAAACACCAGAGGCCTGCATGTGTGTCTCTGTGTGTGCATATGCCTTCATGTGTCTTTATGTGACATGGATAATAGCAGGGGAGAGAGTGGGAGGGTCGGTTGGCGAAGAGGGCAGTGAGAGTGTGAGAATTGCGTGGTGGCATAAGGATGCGGTTGTGCTGGTCGTCCATAAATGAAGTTATTACATTACGGAGGCCCGGTTCACAGGCGCTGCCAGGCCAAGGTCAGCCAAGGCTAACCACCAGTACAGTGGAAAGCCATCAGCTCACACATCTCTGCCAGGAGCAGCCTCATGGAGCAGCTACAGTGACTGGAGTCAACAACAGCTAGAATGGTTTACTGTATGTTCTTGCACTTTATTATCCGGTGCTTCTTCTCATGTCTTGGGTAAAATGTGACTAGCGCAAGAAATCGGGGAATTCCAGGAAGCTGTGCGAAGAGAGCAAACATTACACAATGAAGATGGATTGCTAAGCATTGCATCATCACTCTGTATCTTTCTCTTTTTTTTTTTTTTTACAAGCTAAAGCACAGAAAGTAGCGGTGGGTGAAATGAAGGTGGAATTCCAGAGAAGTTATTCTCCTTCAGAGAAAAGTTATTCTTCTGTTTCCTCTAGCGGGTAGTTGCATGATCTCCAAAGCCAGAGCAGCCAAATGAGTTTGGAGTTAGAAATGCAAGTACCAAGGGTATTAAAACACTAGCATAAAGAGGTTACACCGCTGCAGCTTGCAAGTAAGTGTAAGGGCCAGCGAGGCAGCGACTGCGTGTGTGAGGCAGGCTGCCTGAATGAAGACATTGAGGGGATTTCCTGGTGCCGAGAGACACATCATGGCAAAGGCATCCAGCAGGATTAACAGCTGGGGCCAAATGTGTCCTCACTCTGCAGCAGCAAACACACACACAAGGACACACTCTTTTAACACAAGTTTCACTATAAATTCCAAGCACAACTTGCTGCCTGCTGGAACTCTGATACAGTTAATTAACTACCTAATGGGTGTGACATTTTAACCCCTGAGGTTAATTTTTCACCAAAAGTAAAGACGATGACGTAATGTGAAATATTTTGAGTGTGTGACAATAGATGTGCAATTAATGTTTACACAAGGTCTATGCCAAAAGTCTATGCAAACAATAAAATTCAATATCTAAAGCCCGTGACAACGTGTCTCATGTTCACGAGTGTTTCCACTACTGTAATGAAACATAATGCGTTCTTAAAGAGAGCCTTGTGTAGCCTGCATGGAAATCACATTTAAGAAATTGTTTGACATTTTGGGAAACATGTCCATTTTTTGTTTTTTTTTACCGTAACTTATTTATATAACTGTAATGTTTGTGCAGAATGTCTGAGTTAAGTCCAGGAGGCAATTAGACTAGCTAAGGTAAAGTACTGGAGGCAAGTAAAAAGAGCTATCTTGGTTTTCTCAACAATCCAAAAATACAACTACAATATGGCTCTCACTGGTAGAGCGGGTCACACCAAAGTAGGCCTGGAGAAGTCAATCTATTCTTCACAGGATAAACACAAGAAGCTCAATGATGCAGAAAACAGGGACATGTTAGTATTCCTCATGAAGTCAAGACTTAGCAAAGTCATGTGAATCCCTTTTTACATATGAACAAACACACCTGTTACACAAATATTACACATACCATACCATGTTACACAAGTGTAACATGGTATGTTCCTATGAAGATGGCTCTCATATGCTATTAACATGATTGCAGCAGTGTTTGTTGTCTGAGATGATTAACATTTTCATACCTTGTGAGTTTCTGTGCAGTCCTGGTCCATTTTGGAGACCGTCATCTGTGGAAACAAACGCTGTTTTGGTTACAGAGGATTGACGTCAAAAAATGAAGAGATGGGGGATGAACACCCTGCTGATGCATAGAGTATTGTGGTTTTCAACACCAAGAATAAAGGATATCAGCTTAACATTTCAAGCCTTGTTCACAGAGGTCATTTAGTAACAGGATGAGTTGCAACTCCTCCAGGTCTTTACAGGTTCTTTGCACATGCAAATATATGCACAGGAGGTTCTATTTTCTGAGCTGTAGTGTACGGAGGAACCCATGTGTGTGTGAGGGGCTGGTTTTGCTTAGATGTTGTGCACAAGTGTTTACAGCTTTGGTAGGAGTAAATAAGCATGCAATTTTGAAGCCTCACTCCAAATTTTGCAACCAGAAGCTTCCAATGAAGAATCAGGAAAACAATATGTTATTAGCATTGTAAAAACAAGATGATTTCCCAACAATCACACAAATTTCTTTAGGTAAATATAAGGTACAACGAGCCTATTTTCATTACTACTCACCCATGTTTACTGTCATCATCAGGAAGTGGCCCTGTTGAACTCGAGCACAGAGCTCAACTTCTTTCTGCAAGCAAAGTTTTCATCCTGAGAATGAAACACAAACACAACGCGGTTTCAGCATCCAATAACTGTGCCACTTTCCCTCCACTGTGTACATAACATTTCTGCGATTGCACAAAAACAACGACAAAACAGGACGCAGATGGTGTTTCAACACAAAGCCTTTTTTTTCCCCACAATATCAGTGTCACCACATCGGTCATTTGTTTAATCTTTATTTCACCAGGATGGTCTCTTGAGATGGACATATCCTTTTTTCCGAAACAGCCACGAGCGTCATTTGTTGCTTGGAGCTCAAGTTATCAAAATCCCGCTAAGGCCCTAAAGTCTCTTTATTAGAGAAGTATGAGTTAGCAGGAGAGGAATTCTTCAGTACTTGGTGACCGAGGAGCATCTTGCCCTGGAAATCTAATGAAGCTTCAATGTCTTCTTCAAGTGAAGACCGTTAGCACTCCCAGAACCAAAACAGATGTCAAATCCAATAATGATGTGATACAGAAAAGCTCAATTTATCTATATTTGTTTTTTAGTTCCATTAATAGATATGAATAATGAACCACAGAGAGAATCCAACTGCTTGGCAAATAGATCTCAGTTTGTTTCATGTATACCAAAGCATAAACCTTCACACAACAACCAAGGGAAATCCTGACTTTCCAGACGATGACTGTCACATCTTATCACACACGGACACAAAAGAGGAACATGACCTAGACTGTATCTAATGAAACACATTTTGCTATTGAAAATGCGTTTCCATCCATCAATTGGATGACCAAAGAGAAGCTACGAGTTTCAAAAATCAAAGAAGGCTTTTTAGTGCGACACAGAGATAAATTAAAGACGTATTTGGCGCAAGGTAATCTATCATTTGCAGACTAATAAATTGTCTCTAGTTTACCTCTAAGCTGTAGGTGTGTTTGACTGAGCAAAGGAGTGCTATAACAATGCCTTATGTCTTCTGTCATTGTGCTGCATTAACATGTAAAATGAAGCGGAATTAATAACTGGCATGCACACGAATGCAAACATGGAACACAAAGAAAACCATTGCTGGTGAAACCTTTGTGTTTTAGGCTGTTTAGAGGTACCATATGACTTTTAATCAAAAGGGTTCCTTGTTATGGTTGAATGATGTGAGAAGTAACCGCTTCTGGCTGCTTGTTGCTACAGAAAGACAACACAGAATCACAGCCGCTGTTGTCACTGGTTACAGTCTCAGAGTCTGGAGCCCCATTGACTGAGTCAACATTCGCTATCAGCTCTGCAGCTCCACTTCAAGGCTTCAGATCTGCTGCTCGGACATCTTTCATGACTGTTTTTTGCAGTAAACCCAACACTTCATCACGTATGTTATTGATTCATCCCGTGCTCTTGTTGAAAGGCAGACAATGGAGTGTTATCACAACAGTATGGTGAAATATGTTAGTACTAAGGAGAGATAATACACTGGTATGATAATATGCATTCTTACAGTGCTTTGGAAAGGGAACACACAGAGCTAGAAAGCAGCTAGAGAGAGAATAGCACTGTTAATGCCAGGCAGTGAAGCCAGAACCATCAGAAAATTGTTTCCAGGCTATGTTAAACTAAATCCTGTGACAACTCTCTCTGTAATACATTTTACTTCACCACGAGAAGAACATTAGTTCTATCACAAATATCACAATACAGTGATGTTTCTATGTTGATGTCTCTTTACTCAGATTTAATCTTATTTTAATTGACCATTTTCTCAAACTGTAGACGGAGGTTAAAAACGTAATCAAGAATCAACATCCATACCTTACCTGCCCACCGCTTCACACATCTCATAAAAATGTTGACCACACGATGTGTTATATACAAACAAAAGCATGCAAGCAATTGCAAAGCAGGCTCAAATTCTCATAGGCAGAAAACAAAAATGCAATGAAGAGGAAAATAATGCATGGAAGAAAATAAAACAATACTGCACTGATGAATGAGCAGGGTATATAAAGTTCTCTAACAGTTCCTAAAACAAAATCTTTGCAGAAACACAAGAGAGCCTCCAGAGAGACTAATAGCAATGCTTCCCAGATGATGTATTTTTTCTTTAAGCATGACTTACTTTATGTTTTGCTATCTCTAGTGCCCATGCCGCATGTGTTCTTGTGTTTTTAAAGCTTGCCACTGTGTGCACAGCGTCTCAAACATTCAGCACAGACAAACACAGCCCGTCTCACTGGGACATTAATACTTTCTTTCTCTATGAAAACTTTTCATAAAAGCAATGAAAACAGCCACAAGAGCAATTTACAGCCTGAGGGGCAGAGTCACAGGGTGCCAGCTTCTGAGCCCCAGCATGAGAACATGGTGTACGCTGCTGCTGATGGCACGCATCACAAAAGTTGATGGATCGGAAAGCTGAAACGTTCAAGTTTGAGGTGGGCAAAAAGTGTTGCAGAGTGACCAGTTTGTGAGAACAGTGAGCCCCATTCATTCATCCATTTTCAATAACTTCTTCCGTTACAGGGTCGTGTGAGGGCTGGAGCCGTTCCCTGAGCTTCAAAGTTCATTAAGATTAATGAACAACATTGTTTTGTATGATTTTTCTTACACTGCCAAAGTTCTTAAAATATATTTTCTTTCTGTTGTGCATCACCACTTTTGCCAAAATGAGTCTCACTGATCCACACAGACTTCATTTTTTCAAAATGTCACCAAAACCAATCTGCAAGCATTTTAAGGATCGTTCACAATCACACACATTGGAAGGGTCTGTGAGTCTGTGAGAGGTTCTCATTGTTTCAATCCCGTTTGACGCGTAAAGAAGCAAACATTCCCTCTCATAAAAAAAAACTCACCACTTCATCTATATTGCACATTTTGGTGCTTTAGGAGAACAAAAAAGAACCCACAACCTTCTTGGCACATCTAAAAACTACTGAACCACAGTAACACATATACCTAGAGGAATGTATGACCTCAGTATGACCTCTAGCTATGACCAACCGCAAAACTATCACCTAAACACACAATGTCATTTCTTTATGGTCAGTAGACTTTTGATGTATGGCAACAACAAGGTGACAGACAGGATGTAGTAGATGCCAGGTAGAAAGAAGGGTGTGATGGCAAAGCCAAGCTCTGTGTCAGGCTGTGGTCCTATGGCGCTGCTGACCACACATGAAAGAGATGAGGAGCGGCGACAAGACAGGTGGTCTCCAAATACCACGTGGCCGACACACACAAACACACTCATCCACACACGGGAACAGAACAGCCCCTGTCTTGTGCCAGCAAGCCACCAGATGGTCCATCTGCTTTGCCCCTCTACCCAATGGGGTGCCAGGCTAGTGATGCCCACAGATCGCTAGCCCAATTTGCCACACTCGCCTTGGCAAGCGGTTACAGTGACAGCCCCGCTTGTTGAAGATCAAATGGTAATCACCAGTCGCTCTTGTTGTTTTACTGCCACGCATTCCCCAAGAAAAGACTGTCAGTCTCTCCATTGGATCATGAGACAAACCTACCAATGCCACCCAAATCCAGAAGTGCTACAAAGGGTGTGATGCACTTCACTGTCAAATGTGGATACCATCACCGCTCGGGCCAATGTTTGACTGGCAGAGGCCGCTCCTTTGTCACTGTCTGAGGACTGTGTTGAAATGGCAGTGAAAGTTAATTGAAAATGGACAGCAAAGGATGGGATTTCAGATAAGTGTTGTGGGAAATTGTCTAGGCCGAAGTAGAGCTGTGCTTTTCAAGCGACGCACTACGATTATATTTTCATTGGATTGATTGAACGAGAATCACAGCCAAGAAAAGGCCGGTAAGAGCGTATATACTTGAGCACTTGTACGCTAAACTCTTTCTGCTTGGTTACATCACTTTCCTACAAGTAAACAATACGATGCTGGCCGTCGGCCTCAGAGGGAAACTCCCCCTCTTTGCGACAGAGCAATGGAAGGTCTTTCTCTCCAGCTGCACGGTGGCCTGAGTACCGGTATGACCTAATGTCTGACATCACCCTGCGGAGTCCCAAGGAAATCGCCATTTCAGAGGTCAGCTTCAAACTTCGCAACGTGTCTGAGAAAGTCACATCCATTCTCCACTATTTGTCCAGAAAATGCAGATACAGTATATTTTTCTACCATTACATTAGATACCATCCCTCTACTATATACTGTATAGGACTTAAACCAGATGATTAACAACACACCACTCCTTTTGGTCATTCTTCGTTGATTTTTGATATTGCAAAAACTAAATAGTTACAGAAATAGCCATAGAGATTTTTATCCAACCAATCTCAAATAAGCACATCTTTGTTAAACAAAACAGTCTTATTAAATAAATGACATGAATATCAGGGATAAATAACAATTGTCAGGAAGCCAAACTTACAGTAACAACACCAGGTTTGTGCCACTGCCTTCTTCTTCTTTACATTGACTACCATTGACACTCATAAGAGGTCTGTACATGACAACCATTGTGAAAACATTTGAGAATCGTTGGACTTCAATCCAACTACTTTACACCAGTGCTGGATCCCTGAGATTAGAGTAGAGAGTAGAGTAGGACTTTATTCATCCCTTCAGGAGGGTCCATCAGGGAAATTAATTACAGATTGGATTGCAGGCGGGTGCTGTGTCCAGTTTCTGGGGGATAATGGCGTCAGTATTTTGGCTGACCAGCCATGAGTCCCGACCCAAATTCAATGGAAAATTTGTGGTGTTAGTCTAGTGCTTGGATAGATTTATTTACACTGCTACAACTCTGGTTATTGTCCCAAAATCCTCTTTATGTTTAGTTGTATACCACTTTATTTCTTTATTTTGTGTAGGAAACCAAAACCAAAGAGCAACAAAACTTCAGATTTTTTGCTACAACTAGTCGAAACTGGTTTTAATCTTCTTTTCTGAACAGTTTAAAGGAAAACATGCATGGATACAAAGGAAAGCATGAGTTGGTGGTTTAGATTTCAAGATTGGCATAAAGTTCAAAAAGACCATACAACTGTTACGTGTAAGCTTACATGTATTGCTTGTTTTGCTGGAAGTTAAATGATTGTAATTTATGCCATCCACATCTCTGTGTACTAAACGCAAACCTACAACCAGCTGCATGTAGTTTATCCTACCATAAAGACTGGGATCAGGGGGAGACAGCTAGCTTGGCTCTGGCCAAAGGGGAAAAAAACCTGCCTGCCAGAACAGCTCAATAAAAGCTCAATAATTCATCCAACAGCTCATTTACCAGATTATTTCTTGGTCGGTAACCAAAATGGCTCATTATTGTTTTTATTGTATAGGATCGCACAGATTGAACACATTAGTTATCATATGTTAATGAGTGAATTGTGATGTATTGGTGGGTAGCTTTTGTAGCTTTTTGATATGGTTTTCTCCATCTCCAGTATTTATGCTAAGTCAAGCTAACTGGCTGCTAGGGCTAGGTTCTAGTTTCATATTTTCCATATAGTTGTTTGAGAATCAGTCTCCGCTTCTGACTCTCAACAAGAAACTCAACCTTTCCTTTCACGACAGAACATTTTTAACTTTTGAAGTTTCTGTATTAAATGGAAATTTTTAGATTCTTGGAACTCGCTGAAGCTGAGTAGTCTTACGTGTATTTCTGCTGTATATTTGCTGTGTGATAGCATAGTTTAAATGCAGGTAAATGTGACTTAAAAAGTCTGTACCGCATTGTCTCCAAACAATAATGCATCATGGAAAAAAAAATAGCAGGACACAAAACTATTCCAGAACTCAAGCAAGCTGGAAGTTTCTGGAATTCACTAAAAGATGTACTTACAGTACATTACAGCTAGTGGATCCCCAGTTATGTGGAATGCATACATCAAAATAAAAAATAGATAGAATGGTTGTCATTGTGGTTAACTGCGACTTAAATCAAAATCCATGTGATGTGAATATTTTTGCCATTGTTTATATGACAACACAGATTTTTAAATTCTGTTTCCAAACAGAAATGTGAAACACTCCACATATAATGCATCATAGGCCTGATGACATGAGGTGATGCACTGGTCACGATAACCGGTAGGCTGAATGAATTGCAACGCAGACAGGAAGTGAGTTGTTATTAGTGAACTATGGATATTTAGGTGACTTACGTTTTTTTTTTTAAAAGGTCAGCGACGTGGGTGTCCTGTCTGCTGAATGCTTGCCAAGGCTGTGCAGTGGCCAGATGAATCAGAAATATTATTCAGGCTGATTTTAGACAATAGATCATGTCTTCCTGCGCATTGAGTAAGCCAAGGGTTTTGCTACGCAAGGACTTCTGGGAGGTGGTAGGACTGCGTAAGCAAGCAAACGTTGACCCATGTGGGACCTCAGTACTCATTCATCACATCCTTGGCCTCTCTTGCCGTTCAGCGCACAAGTTATTTATGAGAAGAGATGTGAGATTTTCAAAGCTTAACAAATTTTCCCCTCATCAGAGCAAGAGGATTATTCCTGTCATCTGGCAATAAATCTCTCTTATTTCAAATAGAGTGATTTTTAAAAAATGTCCCTTTTGAATTGATGCCATTATCTAAACATTTGTATCTCTTGTTTCAACTGTAAATACATGCTCGGCTGAAGGAACAGGGCAGGGGTGCCAATTATTCAAGTGAGCTAAATCTCTTCATTCTGTCGCACACTGGAGAGCTTCTTTTAGACAAGCAATTTAGGATTATTTCTACAATCGATGCAGTCTCTTAAGCCTCAAATAACAGTAGTAGGTACAGGAGGAAGTGTTATCAGCACCCAAAACGATGTAAATTGTAGAGCTGGATGTACTGTGTTAACAATCATACCCTGGTGATAGAGGATCCTCCTCAGTGGAAGTGAGAGCTCAGAGATAAGTAGATCTGTCTTCCATTATCACTAAACACGTAACACTGGATAAAAATAGCCAAATGAAGGAGAGATTCTCCTGCCATAGAAGATATATCCACTCCCTGGATCACCAGAATCATACTTGTCGCCCCGAGAGAAATCTAAGCACAATCTGTAAAGTAAGCCATCTTTTCCATTATGTAGTGACATGCTATTACAAGCACATTCATTCATTGTGTTTCTCCACCCAAATGCAGCCATGCAGAGACAGCTCACAGACTTCGACTTCACCAGACAGAATGTTAAACTGCTCCGGTTCAGAAAGAGGCATGGAAGTATTTCTTCTTTGCCACCAAAGATCTATCTGGGAAGACGGTCTCTGTTTCGGATTTTGAATACTCAAGAGGCTGAACGAGCGTGACAAGGAAAAATCCCCAAGGCTGCTTCTGCATTTAAATTTTAAAGATTCTCCTTTCAGTAAAATATATCTATAACCATCAAGAATGCCTGAGGAGTTCTGGTATTTCACGTGATATTACACAAACTAGCCTCAGTGTTATTGTTTGAGTCCAGTCTGGACGTGTGTTGATGTCTATCCGGTTGTCCTTGCACGCTCAGGCTGTGCTGCTTCTGATGGCATTGTCCTTACTGTCAGACAGGCCCTGTAGACAAAGCTCAATCAGACAACTTCCTGTTGGTTTCTGCGGGGGAGGCAGGCCGGACTTTTCCGCACTTTCGCAGATAAAGAAAGGCAACCCAGACTAACGCTTGATTGTGTTTCTTTCTTCATAGTTTGTTCGGCTGTAGAATTAATTTAAAAGTGAGTGAAGTTTAGCCTTGACCAAATGCACAATGACTAAGCACAAATCTTTGCTAACTGCTGTCAAGTTTATTGAAAGAAAAAAAAAAAAGAAACCTGATATTCCACTTGGAGACAGTTTCCAGATTAAGAAGCACCAGTGTCAGCAGAAGATTACATCATCTTGGGTGTGTCATAACTGGCTTTTTGTACCTTCATATGTGCAGTGTCACTCTTTGTTCACTGCACATGAGCTTCGGCTCTGTCACACTATTTAAAAAATATTGGAAATGTTTAAATCTTGAAGTAAATTCAAAGATTTTTCAAAGCAGAGTTCAGCAGAGACAAAGCCCTTCAGTACTGTTACAGCACGGAGGCATAAATCCTTCCGGTTCTGTTTACAGATTATTTTCCTAAGGGATATCTCGGTATTTGTATAAGCTTGCTACTCTCTGTCCAGGCCTGTCTTTGCAGACGAGCCGCCTTGCTTCACCATAAGCATGGTGGGTACGCTTTAGGTTGTCACACATTCCATGTTTGGCAGTCAAGACAAAGACTCAATTTCTTTTCTTGTCAGTCAAGATTGTTTTTCTCTCTCATGCTCAGAGCGGCATCTGGTAAAGTCAGAGAGGGCTTTCATGAATGTTTCTCTACAGCGTGGCTTCATTCTAGCATTCTATCTACCCACAAAGCTGTGATTGATACAGTAAAGGCTGCAAAGATTTGCTTCTGTCCCATTCCGCAGAGAACTGAAGGGATTTTGCACTGTTTGGTTGATTCATAAATTGTCCACGCTCTACAAACTCTTGCTCCTACATTTCCCATGATGCAATCTACGGCAGGGAGACCCTCCCTGATGAGGAAACTCTGATCTCTACCATGCTCTACATGTCAGGCTTGTAAAACAGACTCTCTTTTAGAAATAAAACATCTCTGCTCACTGTCTCAGATCTACATCAGTATTGTGTCTAATCATCCAGTGTCAAGCAAAGAAGAAATGAAAAACTTGTTTTGCTCTCTAGTGTAACCAGGCAACGTCCATAACAGGCCCTCAAGGGACAATAAACCATATTAAATGAGTCACGGCAACCTTTAACCTACATTCTCTCTGGTCAACGGACATCTGACAACCAGTCATGCTTCTGTGGGTCTTGGATGTGATGAGCATGACTTCTCACTTCTCAGCCGCGGTACAACCTGAGTGGGAAGGGGCTTGCCGTCGACACGATTGAGACACTTGGGGAAGGTCTGGCAAAGCAAGTCGGTGTGACTTTTCCTTGAGAGTTGACAGCAGGTATAAAGTAGTTAACTGATGAAGACAAAACAGACCCTTCCAGCATTAGTCCCAACTAGTAACCTATCACGTTTGTCTCTGACTGCCATACTGTGGGATCCACGTTGTTATCAGCCCAGTGAATTGTTTTGCTTGAGGCACACCAGCGGTATCTGTGGGCGGCTTCCACTTGACAGTTTGGCTCTCACTTTAAGGCTATTTCACTGTAAGGCTATCTCCCTTTTAGGCTATCTCAGAGGCCTTGGGGCATGCCAAGCTACTGATAAAGTCATCCATCAGTTTGCTGCTTAAGACTCCTGCGAGTGCACTTGATATGGATTTGATACGGCCTCATTAAAATCTAATATGGCAGATTCTTTCAGAGGTCTGACGATGCAGGAATGTGTTGAGCTGTGGATGAAGCTCTTCAAACGTTCATCATCACTTTTACCACAATGAAAAGCCTCAGCTTGAAAGAAAGCAAGAAGCTTTCAAGGACAGAAGATGAAGATTCCTTATTTCAAGGAAATATTCAGTGATTCAATATCCACGTTGAATCACTGGTGGCTGAAAGACTGACAGCAGAAGGGAAAAAAAAAAGCAGAAAATGAATGACTCTCCACACAGGATGACAGTGACTTTCCAGAAATGACTCTCCAGACATTCAGTTTATGCCTCGCTGATAAGTTCTGCACAAACCACTTAGGTTGAAATCAAGTTAAAGGAGCATAATTAATCAAATTTACTGAAAACCAGCTTCCCCTGCAGGGAGGTCTGGTCAGGATCAGCAACGTGCTTTTGTTTGATTATTTAAAATAAAAACATCCAAAGCAAATAATAGCCCCAAGTCTTTTTCAACGAGCTGGTATTTCATGTGTAATAAACAGGAAACAACAGCATGAGAGCAACTCCACTGGACTCTTACCTTGTTATCTGTATGTCTTCATGTTCTGGTTGTTGCTGAAGGCTTTATGGAGGTGAATTATTCGGCGAATGTGTGAATTGTCAGTCGGAAAAATCCCAACAGATGCAGAGCAAAATCTTCCCAAAACAGTGGGCTGATATCCGGAAACTGTCAGCAGAGAGGCGCAGAAAGCTCAAACTGTGTTCAGGCGGACGGGTCTTCTTCTGCGGGGCGCATAGTCCAGAGCTGCGGCTGACGAGAGAGGACAACCCCGCAATGGTTGTTGTGTTTCTGGAAGTTTTCTCACCCTGCTCTTCTTCTTGTCTCCACGCGCACTACAGAAGGGAACTGAGTTTTTCCCTGGAGCTTTTGCTTCTGATGTCATCAAAACGACAGCTACAGGAAGTGGTGACGCTCTCCGGTGGTGCGTTTCCAAGGCAGCGGTGTTAAACTGGAGAGAGTAGCGTCCCCGTGTGGACACATGTGGTAAGTACAACATGAGCTTCAGGGCAGGTGAGAAAAGACCAAACAGATAAATTCAAAATTATTTATTTTTGTTCAATTTAAAGATTTGATGTATGTGAATATGTGAAGAGTTTGTGATTACACACAAAATTTGGCAAAGATTTTTCTAGAGGCAGTCCTAAATATCTTTATTCAACTAATCTCAAAAGTTGACTTGTTAAACTCTTAAAGTAAACCATCCCTATTAAAAAGCATGAAGAAAATAACATCTGTAAAAGAGCCACAGCGGCAGCGTCATGGCCCACATTGTACTATCAGTGAGAGAACAGTTCTGATGGGTTGAACCAGTCCATAAGGAAGAGGATTACTGTCATAAACAATACTGATGTCCAATTTGTCATTGCATAAAATCTATATTAGTGTTGTTTCATCAGGGATTGTATTATTATTATGTCTTATTAAGTAATGATAATCATTAAAAATTCTTGAGAAACAAATGACAGATTATTATTTGTTAAAACAAACAACCAAATCAAATTTATATACCATGCATTTAAAGAAATTGGATGTGCTTAATTTGCATACTTTTGGACAGAATAGTTCAATTATTAATATCAGGAATCCTTGTTGGATGTTTGTCCATATAAATAATATTAGAGTGAATCACACAAAGAGTGAATCTTTGTGTGTGGATGCTTAGAAACATCTGTAGCATTTGGTCACAGCTCAGTCTTTACTCACAGAAAACTGTGACCTCTAGATTACAGGACAGTTTCAGTGAAACGGACTGAACAAGCACCATTGTGAACTGAAAGTCACGGAGTGACTGCACACATCATAACACGGAACTTTGCCAAAAATTATTCATAATGGGCACAAAAACAAAACCGGACCTGTCTCCGCTTATTTTCTCAGCGAAGCATTAGAGTAACAAATGTTCATCTCACCTTGGTTTCAGGATTGCTCTCTTCAGATTAGTTCCACACTGCTCGTGTTTTATTGTGATCAGACATGCCCTTGCCCTGTGTAAGACAGCCTGAGTGCAATGAATATCAATTGTGTATTTGCATCCCTCAGTGGATTTGCAACGCTTGTAGACATCTGTACCTGTGAACTGTGATGGAGACAAACACCACAGGCAGCTGTTACAAACAATGTGTTTGGATCTGTGCTTCTTTTTGTTTGTTTTTTTGCAGCATCACTTCTTTGTGTTTCTGAGAGATTTGAGGTCTCTGGAGAAAATGAGAATCTGCCTGCAGTCACTTTTATGGAAAGTAATCATGTTGCTTTTTCCACATTGTGTAAATGAGTATTTTAAAAGATGATGCATGGGTGGATATCATTTCTGTCAAGTATCAAGTTGTTTTTGAAATCACAGTAACTCAAGTCAACAACACAATGTTGTCAAATGTCAAAAATTATAATTTGTTCAGGGCAGATTGCATGGAGATTAAAATATTTATTCAAGAATTCCAAAATGTTCAAACAAGGGAAAATGAAACCAAACATATCCCATCTAGGAGGTTAACCTTTTCCAGAAACCCAAGATGAGGTAACATTAAGATAAAAGATTGAGAACATACGTACATAGATTTCCTCTTATCCTTAAGAGAAAGTAGAAGCATTTGCACTTAAACCTTGGAGCATTCAGGCCCCAAAGACAAAGTGGCCTCACCTAGTGGTTATTCCCCTCAGCAGGTAGAGATCAGGGAGGAGGTCATCCCTAGAAGCTGGAGAATACATCCACACAAACAGCCACAGCTGACTTTACCTTCCTAGCACTACTAGCACGAGATCAGAAAATGTCTGTGTGTTTAAGCACTACTTGTGTTTATTATTGCTTTGGGCTTTTTTCTTCTTCTATATTTACACTTTTTGATAAAGGTCTTGAGGAAAAATCCATTTTTTTCCTCAGGGTGACCCGTGGCTGATATTGACTTGTAGGAAATCAATGAGGTCTTTGGCAGCCACGTCAAAAACCTAAAAATACCAAAGAAGTAATTTCTATTTCCAGATAAAATGTTGGATTTCCTGTGGGCAAAAGATGAGATTCCCAGTGGGGAATCCCGAGAGGGGAGCGTTAGCTACAGGTCATCACATCAGCTACGCATCAGGTGATAACAGCTCGGGGACCTCAAACGCAGTGCAGGCTTCTAAAAGCTGCAGGGCTGCTGGTCATTTATTAGAGAGATACAAGAGATGTTTGATGTAAGCCCACTGCAACGATGATTCAAGGATCAAAATTCACTAGCACATGTCTCCTGCAGTTTAACGCTAAAAACTGCCCAGGGTTTATTGTATTGTGGCATCCAGGTACAGAATGGAAGCAGTACATCAACGTAGATCAATCCATAAATCCTTAATTAATCCATTAATCCATAAATTAACAGACATCTAACAGAATGTTCTTTATATTTATTTGCCATGCATATAGAAGTTGATTTCAGGACAGCAGGTTAAATATCGGGCGGTCACTGTGACGTTATGAGGACATCCGACATGTACGCTTCATCAAAGGATCCGGTTCCCTGGAGCTGCAGAGTGAGAGGAGTCTTCACCAGAGGAGCCCGGATCACTGCTGTGGCCCTGAACTCCCCGTCTCCACTGCAATACGTACAAGACAAACGTGATCATGAACATCTTAATATTGGTTTTACCTTTATGATTATCTATTATGGTCCCCGTGTAGACACTAATAGTGGTTTGCTTGCGCGTACTTAGGAGTGAAGCTGATCTGAAGACACTGCCTGCAGCTGGCGATGTTCTGCTTCTCAGACCGGAGAAGCCCGAAGTCCGGAGTCACTCTGAATGCATGAGAGTCTCCTTCAGTAGTGTCTACAAAAGAACAAACAAACACATATACATGTTCAATATATGTAATTCCAAATAATATCATATAGAAAAAAAGGATAAAATTCCACATAGTGCAGCCAATTTGTGTATAAATGAAGAGCTAAAGTGAATGAGGGTGTAGTTCAGTTCCAACCTATCAGTGATTTCCAGTAGGTGTGGGCTCCTTCGCTGCACAGGCTGATCTCTCTCGTCTGTGTCTGCCCCACATAGCAGAACCCAAAGTGGATGTTGTCAGTGGACAGATGGATTGTGGGAAGATACAAATCAGCCTGAAGAGACACTGTCTGCATAAAGCAGAGAGGAAATTAAATATTTTTTACTTACTGTACTCCTAAATTTTCAGAGACTTTCTGCGGTCTCTGACCTGCAGGCTGTTGTTGCTGTAGTGAATCAGGAGGTTTTGCTGGAACCTCATTCTCCTCCGTCCACCGGCGTCATGGATCAGTGTCACTCCAGAAGGAACCTCCTCATCTGCATGATCCAGAAGAGACATGGAGCAGTGGAAGGCCACCGTCACCTGGTCATCAGAGATAGGAATGTCAGATAAACGACCCAACTTCAGATTAAATTCTTATCTACCGGTATGTCCTCTATAAGCCAGAACTTGACCTGGATCTCACCTGGATGCTACGCTGCGGATGCAGCACCAGAAACTGTCCCTCACCAGTGGGTGGATTGCTGGAGCTGCTGGTTCGAGCTCGAGGCTGAGGTTTAAGCACTGAGAATGGAAGCTGAGTCCCCAGCCTGAAGTGTAGCGGCATCTCTAAGGTGTTTTTCAGCTGAAGAGTCTGCGTTATTTTAAATTCCCGAACTGATAGCTAAATGGCAAAACAACCAGAAAGCAATCATTGAGCACGACTAACCAGAAATACTGGACACCCTTGGATCAGTAACTCATGCAAACACTTATTTTGCAGATTTCTGACACCCACTCTCTCTGAATCTCCTTCTAGTAAATCACCAGCTGAGGCCCGAAACTCCAGCACCTCCTCTCCGTCCTCCATCTGTACAAACAGCCTGCGGCAACAGGGAGCCAGGAGGGACATATGAAACTTAATTGGACCACATCTAAGCTCTTCTGGTCCAACCATTGCTAATTTTAGAGAAAAATAATTTAGTTTAATCCATTGATTTGGAGACATAAATATTATGATTGGAATTTCTTACATTGCCGGCTTCACGACTGCAAGTAAATCCACTCTGACAGGTTCCAGCTCCAAACCCTGAGCTCTTCCAACTTTCCCAGGGACACACACAGCCATCTGCAAACATCCCCAGCAATAACACATTTTTTATGATTTAAATTAAACAATTTCAATTTTTAAGGACTTAAAATTCAAATTTAGCTTCACCTCAGAGTCTAAGCTCAGAAAGCCCTGAGCCAAACCCACACATCTGGATTCACAAACTGACCCAGAAAGAGTCAAAGGAGTAAAAGACACGTGGATTGTGCTGCTGCCTTTTGCTGGAATCACCTTGAGATACACAACAGAATGGAAAATATTTTGGTGTAACTACAATAAGGGTTACCAAAATGGATGCAAATCTAATCAACATACGATCTGCTGAGGTGTGATGCAGTATGGGTAATCAGAGAGGTTGCCCATGTGCGGTCTGACATGGACAGAGATGAGTTTCTTCTTTGGAGGAAAAAGAAAAAGACACATTTTCTCTTCCTCACAGACATCGTCAGATATGTATTCCTCCCCTCCCTGAAATGAAGGAATAAAATGCATCAATTTTGCCTGATTCCACTTCCTGGCATTGCAAAGCATGAGATTTACAAGACACAACTTCGTAGATGTTTATCATTCTGAATCCGAGTTGAGCTATAAATGGACTCACTGTCATGCTTTGGAGGCAGGAACTCTTTCCCTCTGAGTCTGGGGTCTCATTTCCTTCCCATCCTGTTTGAATACTTCCATCAGGAATCCTCAAAGCTCCACTCATCACCTCGTTGCCATCTGCATCTTTAAGCGGGAAGGCCCCTCCATATGCCACCACCACATCTACCAGTTTACGGTCACTCGGATCCACGTTATATGTTTCCCAGTCCACGCGAATATCTGGCAGCATAGAAATATTCAGATTAAGCTTGCAGAGGGAGCGGTAGTTTGGTTTCCCATTCTCGCTAAAGACTTTAGCCTCCTGCAGCACCAACCAGGGGAGTCGAAACAACTTTGAAAGCAGCCTTTTAATTTTAATTGGTTTCATGATTATACCAACCAAACGCGGAGGAATTGTTGATCCGAAGAGAACGAGATACTGTGTCACCTCCAGATAAATGAGTTCCAAACCTAACGATGCAGACAGCGAATGTCAAACGCTGTAAATTCGATAATGATGGCACATTTAACTGGAGAAAACGACGGTGGTACAGACCGAATGATTGGTCCCTGGTTCTGCTTGTCTGGATTCTGGCCTGTCATTTGGAAATAGAGAGGGCAACCTTTCACCGTCATCTGCATGGGAATGAGCGTGGCCTCAAGCTCCCCCACCTGCAAGAGGAAAACCACACGTCAGTAGTCTGCAGCAGTCATCAGTGAAATTAAGAAAATGCATGTGTGAAAACTGAGGCTTGTTAACTGAATCCTGCCAGAGAAGGTATCAACATACTTTGCATAGAAGGTGATCTCTGTATTCCCCCCACATGTTATTGTAGGCAGTGACATCCAGAGTCTGAGTCTCAAACGGTCCCAGCATCCCAGTATCTGGTGAGACGAAGAACGCTGCACCTTTTCCATGAGCCAGCAGACTGCTCACAAAATCTGCCGACAGATACGGAAACAAGGAGTCAGAAACTCTCCTCCGCTAATTTTCTCACTTTTAGAAGTCTGTACGCTCACCTTCGTGTGCTTTGTCCTCAACTTTCTTAGCTTGAACCGAGTGAAGCGGCTTCTTGATGTACGTGAATCTGCGATTTGAAATGCAGCCGGTGTCAGACCTGCAGCGCGGTAAAGTCATTCTTTGATCCATTATTCATGACAGTCAGTGAGTGTGAGCTCCCTTACCTTCTCTCTGAGGATTTATTTGTCTGTGAGGCATGGCAGGTGAAATACTCTGCCGCTACGGTGAAAGCAGCAGGAATGGCAGTTTGATTGGTTATCAATAACTGGTTTGTAACAGCTCTGTTCAGCATGACATCTCCAAAGTCAAGCAGCAGTGGTGAGGAGGTTGCATTGTTGTCTGGAGAGGAGCTGAAGGCAAAGAACAATAGAGATGATAAACCTGGGTATGTTTGATTAGTGCAGCTACAAGGTGTTGAAAACAGTTCATTTTAAGCAAAGATTATTACCGGTCCCTGGGAAGCGAGTAGGACACGCAAAGTTTTTTCGCATTAGATGCTATGATGTGAAGAACAAGAGGTGAGTTCATTTCTTGGACCTCACAAACAGCAGCCACCTCAGTCAGCTCCAGCTGGACAAAACAAAACATTAATAAAGAATTAGAAACTGAAATATTCCTAAAGAGAATCTGTGCATCTTTTAGCTGCACCCTTCCCCATCTTGTGACTTTCTGGTGTTTTAATAATTGTACTTACATCTGTGTGAGATGTAAAGTTAACTGTGACCTCTAGGCTGGCGTTCGGCCCCAAAGATCCATATGGGGGGTCGAAAATGGCCGAGCACAGCTCAGCTTGTTGACCCTGAAGGTGAGGCTGGTGAGAAAGAGATAAAACACGCATCTGCAACTGATACTGTAGTGCAAAGAAACTGAAGATGCAACACAGACACGATGGCGTGATTTTCCAACAACCGTCATTCTATTTAAAGTGAATTCTTGGTATTAAAATGTAGAAATAAAAAAAAGGGATGCCGGTGTACCATCCAACTGAAGCGTGAAGGCAGCAGGGTCTGGTTAAAGAGAGTGATGGTTGCCTTCGCAGGAATTCCGATGTAGAGGTCAGAGAGGAGCAGCTCACAGTTTAGCAGACACACCTGAGGAGTCTGCACATCTGCTTGCACTAATAGGTGACTAGAACACACAGCTGGTGTTACACCTTAACGGCAGGAATCCCCACTGAGGAGAATCACTGTTTAATATGAGCTCCAGCTGTCCTTAAATTGAGGATTATACAAGAAAAGCTTTCAATCTAGGCGTGAAAAGTTCAAGAGCAGAGCATCCTCACCATCCTGTACCATCCTCCACTGTCAGCTCCAGCTCTGTTTCATACTGCTGGCAAAAACGTGGCACAAATAGAATGTTCACACTGCATGAGGCCAATGGGAGCAGCACACCTCTGCAGGGCTCCACCAAGATCTGAGCAGCAGAGATTTGCAAAGATGTCAGATTTAATTATTTCTCAACACATGCTCTAAAAATGTTCAGTGACTAACACCTGCGTGTCTTTACAGTCCACCAGCTGCAGGGCCCAGGAGGCCTTTATTTGGGTGGTGTTGGTGAGGAGCAGCGAGGTCTGCGTTCGTTCTCCAAGCTTCAGGAGTCCAAAGTCCACACTGGGAACACTGAGGGTCACTATGGGACCCTACCCGAAATCACACGATGGGCACACAGTGAGTGCAACAGCTGCAAACTACTAATGAGGAATAATCAGGAATATTTCCCACCTTGAAAGAGACTTCCACAGCCAAAGTGACAGGCTCGTGATGGTGCTCTATGTAGCAGTCCAGCGTGGTGATGAGCCTTCCTGGTTTTGTCCCAGTAATAGTCAAGTCGAAATCAAAGCACTCATTCTCCTCTGGACCCAAACCAAAACAATTTGATCAATACCAAGCCATTAAAATTAGATGACATAAATGATCTTCACAATTTAGAAAGTCTCAATTCAAATGAACATATTGAAGGAGGGTGTTTATTTTGTGTTACTGGACATTGTATTGTGTGACACACCTATTCTACCAGTAGGGGGCACTACTTCTATGATGTGGCCGCTGCCGCTTCTTCTCTCCCATGTAAAAGAAATGCTTGTTTTACTGTGATTCCACATCTGATAAACACAAAAGACAAAGGAAAACCATGAATCACTGTAACTATGATTTGACATAAATCAATCAGTTTCAGTTTATATAAGAAATGTGTGACCTTGAAATAACTGCGTTTGAGTCTGCTAATATAAATTTCTCCAGGGATAACAACAGCATAGGGCTCCAGCAGGACTTGGTATGGCTCTGTTGACCCCTTGACCTCTATCGCCATGGCAATGACATCATTCAACTTGGATCCAGTGCCCACAGGCTGCAGGGTGCTAGATTTCCACAAACAGAGACCCAAAGACCTGGTAAACTGGATGCGCAAACGTTGTTTTGGGGGTTTTTTTGTCCATAATGACTTACTTACTTACTAATATTTACAATAAACACTTTTATCACTGAACACACAGTCACTAGAACTTTACCCATTGCCACTAGGCTCTGATGGCAGCTGGGGCACATCCCTCACAACCAAGTGACAGACACTGTGGTAATCCTTCAACTAAAGGAAACATTTAAAACGCATCAATAAAACTGCTTCTTTTAAGCACAAACAGAGGATATCAGACATTGAATCGCTTGTTTTCTTTCTTCTGTACCTCTTTAGGAAAGAAGGTGAACAGAAACTCTTGCTCCTGACAGGGAGCCAGAACCCCAGTTGGGGGGCTGATATGGAAAACATCATCCTCAGCCAGGTGGAATTGGATATGGGAAGGCTCTGGGATTTTGCCCGGAAGAACAGGGTGCAGGTTGGGCTTCATGATCTCCCAAGAAAAAGGCAGCTCCAAGTGGCTAAAGCCCCATTGAGAGAGAATGTTATAAATATGTATTAATATTTCCTGAAAGGAAAATAATCATTTTGTGCATAGACCCTAAAAATTAAAATTTGAGAATGCAGAATATACTAGTTAAATTATGAGTGCTCCAGTTCAGCTGTCTCCTGACTGACTGGGCTAAAAATAGCACAGATGACATGTGAGATGTGATGTGGTGTGGCATTAAATGATAAAAGATTTTTAAAAAAACCATATATTTGCTTTTGAAGGTGAGAGACTTACACATTGTTTTTAATGATGATTTTTCTTTCTTGCACAGAATGAGGGTTACACGGGCCAAATCTGACAAAGTGTTCTGCCATCATGTCCCGCGCCGCCCCAAACACAGGAGTCTCCATCGTCCCAGATTCCGACAAAAGCTCAAGCGCAATGCACTGGCCCTCGCCTGGGAAATGCACACATTATACAGAACACTTTTCTAAAATGAATAGTTTCTGACAAACGTTGCTGATCTCTCAAAAAAAATTCACCTTCGATGGCAACGTCTTTCACCTGGCAGTTGTCACACACCACAGTGAATTCTTGACGGCTCTTCTCAGCAGTCGTAGGAAAGAAAACCACCTGAAAACACACAGAAATATATTTATATATATGTATTAGTTCATAATTCATTCAAATTTTCCCCCACCAAGAAACTCACCTCCACCACAATGGCTTCTCCTGGCTGAAGAACAAAAAGAGACGGGCTCACTGCAAAGGGTGGCTCCTCAGAATAAGGGGTTCTTACTATAGACTGCATTAAGAAAAAGAAAATCTTATAACCTTTCATGCACATACTTGACGACTGTATTTTATAATGTGTCAGAAATTTTTTTACCCTGAGGTTTGAGGCTGGCCACTGTTTCTTTGGGATGATGCAGAAGCTCCCAGCACTGAGTCCAAGATTTTTACACAAGAACTCAACAAACTTTGTTCCTCCGACCAGACAATAGCCACAGTCCAGAACTCCGGGTACTATGTGATGATTAGAAGGAAGCATGTTGACAAAGAAAGTTCCACAGGTGAGCGTGAATACGTCAGGCTGTCAGATTTAATGGGGACTCACATGTGAGCACTGGAGGTGGTTTTTTAGCCACAATGGACACCACCAGCAATTCTTCAGCCTGAGTTTCCACCACAAGGAAGTCCTCATAGTCCCTCAGGGAGTCTGGAGCGAAGCGCACCATGTACTTACAGCTCATTCCAGGGGCAACTACACCACCCTCACCGGGGAATCTCCCTGTGAAAAGTTGGAAGATCAATCCCTTCCTTCATCACTCTCACTTATGCGCAGTTTACCTTGTACTGTTGTGTTTGATACAGTAGGAGATGCTGGTGTTCAAGGATGGAATCACAATAGAGATACCAAAATCTACCCACTGCATTTAAGAGATGTATGACTGTTCCTCAAAACATTCCTACATTCCTTTTTGATATAATAATTGACTTGCTTACTGCCAACAGGGGAAAGTGTGAAGTTGTATAAGCCAACCAAAATAAAGGGATTAGCTCACCCAGGCCAATAGAGAAGTAAGGAGTGGTAGGAGGGATGACTCGGATCTGGCGGCTTACAGAAGTCAAGTTTTTCAACTCCAGGGTTGTCTAAAGTAGGCCAGAATGTTTTAGTACATTTAATATCAAACAGCGTTTTTCTTTTGTAATGATTAGTATATATCACAGGTCTGCACCTCTGAAGCGTACCTCATAAACCTGTCCATTACTGTAGTTGGTGAAAACGACAATCGAAGGTTTCGCTAGGAAAACGGGAGCAGGCGTCTCAGTGGAGCTTTCAGAGAGAAAGAACACAAACGTGTTATCATTCTGTCTGCTCTCCTTTAACGTTTTCCACAGGAAGCATTGAGCGATGTCGCACGCTAATATTGTGAGCATATCCATGTTATCTTAAGTTTCACCCACAGCAAGAGAATTTACAGTGAATTATGCATCAGTAGAATTCAGACAGTTTGCTTTATACAAAGTAAGGAGATAAATATTCAGAGACACCAATGCAAATTGCAGATGGAGACTTGCCGCATTTTTCTCACAAATGTAGTTGACCCTATTTACAAAAAAATTGTATACACTAGTATATATACTAGTGTATATATACTAGTGTATACTATACACTAGTATACACTTTCACTGCAGTTAAATCCACAAACATTGCGTCAGCCTTTTTGAATGTACACTCGGCAATATTGGGTGTGTGCTTGTGTGTGTGTGTGTGTGTGTGTGTGTGTGTGTGTGTGTGTGTGTGTGTGTGTGTGTGTGTGTGTGTGTGTGTGTGTGTCTTCTTCCTGTCTGCCTTTGTGTTATTTCAAGAGTCAGTCTACATGCAAATATGACCGTTTGCAACTCACGGTCGTATTGATTAAGCGTGCAATGAGAGCATAAGATGGAAATAAAGACATTTGGCCTGAGATTACATTTTACATGTGGGAAAATTAAATCCATTTAAAGTGTTTAATTTAAGTTTGATTAACTATAGGGGACTATAATGTATTAATGAGGATCCAGAGGGTGACGGCTCACTGTATCCAGTATTCATGATGTAATGAAGCACACGTAACTTAGTAACTCAGTCATTATAATAGAAAAGTAAAGAATACAATCAAGACATAATTATCACTTGTGTTCTATGCTTTAAATAAATCTCTCTTCTATTTTTATTTTCATACGCGACGTTTACAGTGAAATGATAAAGTGGGCCCTTATTCTCAAGAGATACCTTTGCTCCTCCCTCCTTTGCTCCACCTTCCGCACTCTGGTTCTGGGTCGGATGAGGGATGTCCCACCATGCTGTGTGTTTGGAGGAAGGAAGCGAGGATTGCGTAGGAAGCTGGTTCGGTCTTTCAGCTTCTGAAGGTATTCCTGTCCCTCTGTCCGATCCTTTGCACTCGGCTCATCCTTCCATTTTGGTCTGGATTGGGTCTGGGTCGGCTGTTGAAACAGTTTCTAATGATGTACTTTTAACAATGTCCAGTATTTTAGCATCTGTATGATCTGTTTTAATGTCTGTACTTTTGCACTTTCATTAGTCTTTAGTTTTACCTAATGGATTGTTGACATTTATTTTCAGATTCTGTCAGAGATAGACACAAACTATTTCCATGTATTCTGAACTTCTGGATACTCACCTCCTTCTGATTTTTCTTTCCCTTTGAGATATCTGAGCCAGATTCAAAGGTCAAACTCAGATCTAACTCATTCATTTCAGGCAACTTCTTTCCTGGACCGGAAATTAGAGAGTAACCGTCATCCTGCGGCTCCCTCGACACGCGCATGGAGAAGGCGATGGTGGGTTTGGTGAGATCGTGTTTCACTGAGAGAAAAGAATATTAAAGAGGTGAAATATTGACCCACAACACACCGTTCATTAAAAATTCAAGACAATTCACAGAGAGTATTAGGTACTCGTTGTGGTTGGTGCTTCCACTTGTGGTTTGTGTGCAGTTAAGTAGTCCTGGGGGGAAATCAGGTTGTTCATTCTGAGGAGATCACTGTCCACGCACCAGGAAAAGGCGGATTTGACTAAAGGTATACAGAAGAGATATGATAAAGAACAGAGCAGCAACCCTGGTATGATGATTAAAAGCAAGTATATTCCCTCAAGAAAAAAACAGCTGACTTAAAACAGTTCACACGCCACATACATGAGTCTTTTCATCTCACCTAGAAGGATACCCCGCTGATCACAACCCTCTCCCATTGTCTCTCTCATCCTCTCGTAGGCCTGGCTCTCCGTTTCTGCAGCCCGAGCTCTGGCCTGGATGATGTGATTCTCCAGCATGTCAGCCTCTCTCACACTCTGGCTGTACTCACAATGAGCCTGAACGATCACACTGAATCACATCAGCCATTCTGAGGCACTCAATGCAGTTGTGCTTCTTTCATCGGAAGTTACCTGCTGGAGCTTTTCCACATATCTGTTATGGTAGCTGCTCCTTCCATTTTTGGTCTTGATGAAGTTGGACAAAGTGTCTTTGCCAATGACGTCTTTACTGTACAAGTCTTTGAATGTGCTCGCAAACACATGACAAATATTCTGCAGAAGAAAGAGGTGACATTAATGTTTAAAGAGAATCCAGTGAGTTGTAATAACACCTGTTGATCAGCAGGTGTTCTTTACCTGTGACTTTAATGTCGCCGGTCTGGGACGATTCACAGACGGAACCGAAAGCAACGTTGTTCTGGTTTCTGGTTCTCTTAGCATGATAGAAACGAGAATCTAACAATTTGTGCTTAATGTGGTGAACAGCTAGGCTAACGATGTAAAGCTAACGCTGCACAGGTCAGCATTTCATAATTAAAGGTCAGTTTGGCTCGCCTCGTCTGTCTTGTTCGTGCGGTTCCCAGAGTTGTTGTACAACTTTTGTGACATTACGCACGGATGGCAAAGTACATTTTTCATGATTTCTTTACTGCACAACGCTATATATCCTTTGAATCCTTTGAATCTCTCGAATGGCGACGGCCGGAGGTACTTCCGCATTCAGAAACAAGTATTGTGAAGGAAAATTGTGAAATATGGCTCAAAAACATTCTATCTTGTGTAAAAACCCACGGTGACATCAGTGTAACGCGGACATTGACTATATCTCTGTGAAGCTTTATGGCTGACCTGAACTCATTAAGTCCCTAAAGCTGCAGGCAAATCGGATTCCAATCAGATTCCCTTCAATATCCGATTGTTATGGCTTATTGGTCACATTTTTTTAGCGGGTGTCCAAATAGGATCTTGCTCTGTTCAGACTAGGCCATGTTGTTGTCAGGTTACCGTAGCAACGACGTCGGAGCGGAGGCGTGTAGGTCGCGTGACGTGCGTGACGTCATATAATTGCGACGACGTCAACAAGAACAGCAAGTCGGACGAGCATGGGGTTGATTTCATTAATAATAAAGTTGATTTAATTTCATCCATTACATTTCATTCATTCATTTCCTTCGTTTCATCTTTGATAGTAAAAATTGTTATTCTAATTTTTTTCAGAAATGTGTTTGACTTGTCTGTTATAACCTGCATAATTTTCCTTTAACAAATTAATTGGTCTTGGTTTATACGGGTTAGATAACACTAAACAATAACATATACAGCATAAAGATTTACAACATATTCTAAGAAATATCGGGTGTTGTGTGGAACTGTAGTCACGCTAGGCAAAACAATATTTCGAAGTAGTAAAAATACAACAATCCAGCGGTTTTTTTGTACAATAATGCTTGTGCTGAATGGTAAGTGAATTTATGCAATGAACTCATCAACAGAAATGAAAGAAAATACACAGAATTTGCCACACTAACTCTAAGGATTTTGAACCTGATGAACACTGAAGGAACAAATGTGCTTGCTTTGAACTGAATTTGCATATTTGTCATGAATAAGAACTCAGCACCAAACACTGAACTATATGTAACAGATCTATCATGAGAAAACTCTGAAGCTCGTTTACTAAACAATCACACCCACATACTGCACTGACAGGCGAGGCGTGGCATTTGTCTCGTACTTCTTCACCTTGAAGAAACATTTAAAGGATTGTTGGCTTCATTTATACAATGCAGAAGTGCATAGAGGTACTGGAAGAACCTGATCGCTGTCTGGGTTATGTGTTATAACTACTGCTGGAAATATGGATTTTGTTTGGGGAAAATAGGATTCCCACAAAAAAATGACTGATGATCAGCTCATGGAATGTTGAAGTGGGATTCTCAGAGAGGCCATTGTTGAGCTCACTGTGAGTCTCCTGCTTTGCCAGAGTTTTTTCTTCTCCAGACTTACCCCCAGTTCATAAGACTGAACAAGCTGGCAGGCTGATAATAAAGTCACACAAAGAGGGATCTGTCCAAAACCTAATATAGAACACTGCAGCATTACAATTATTAGGAGCTTGTTCTTCCATAAAACAAAAACGTTACCTTCAACTATTTCAAAGTAGTGAAGTAAAGAATTGACAGGAAAAGAAAACTCCAAGACCTCTGTGATAATTCACCTTTCTGTGGCCAGAGAGAGCCTTTATTTATCCACAGGGGATCTGAGACGCACACATGACAAACTAAAACAAGACATTGGTTTATTTTGGTTAATTTAGTGGATATTTCTGCCACACACTTTCAGTTGTGGTAACTATTGCAAAAACGTCTATTGTAGTAGCACAAAGGATGGAGGGGAAAGGCAAGCGCACGCCTCAGGAACTGAATGACACATCTTTGCTATTGGCAACACCTTTATTTAAACAAAACTCAGGCTGAATGACTAAAATCAATCTTCACGGGACTGGGTTGACATATATAAAGTAAAAGCTCTAAAATCAAGGCTCACACTTGACTTCTGTAAAAGTTCATTTCCAACTGAACTGACAGGAATCTGAGTTGATCAGCGGTTAAACAGAAAAAAAAACAAAACAAAACAAAACACGGTACTTTTCTTGTCTGACCGGTGTGGCTGTGGCTGTGGGTGTGGACGGAAAGCCTAATGGGCAGACCCGAACTGCGCAGTTGTCGGATCCATCGGGTCTGTTGGAGAGATTGGATTTAGTCTGTGGTTAAAATGCAGTGAGTGGACGTTTTTCTTTTATGGTTTTGATAATTGCTTTGCTGTAATCGACACCACTGTGGAGGAGAAAAGGGACTTTAATCCCACGCGTGGTGATTTTTGATGGCTGAAATCGCAATGGAGCAAAACAACGCGGCAGGAAAACTTGGTGAGTTGACGCGCGTTTTACGCTGGTCACTAGTAGACATGACATGTTTTAGGTTGTGTTCCACAGTGGAATTGGAAATATTCAGGCTTGTCCTGTCTGAAGGGGAAGAGTCATGAGTTCTGTTCAGTTAAGAAAGCGCATAATACAGAATAACACATGAAATCGCTGTTTTATTCGTCAGACAGAGACAACACCGAGTTTCTCAAGGCTTTCCTTTGGAATTTATTCTCCTGTCCACGGTGGGGTCAGTTTGCTCACTATAATTGATATACTTAATGCACTTATACTTAATGCACAAGTGATATTAATGCTTGTAAGGTGTCACTTGGTATGATGATAATGATGTGGATAACGAGAACAATGACAATGATGATGGTGATAATTAATGACTTTAATATGATTTTATATGATAAACAACACGTAAATTAAACTCTAAACTATAAACCAACCTCTGCAAACAGGGATGTCCGAGTTTCCACTCGAACGCACCTGCCAGACGATGGCGCTGTTTCACAGCTCAAAGGGAAAAGATGAGCTGTGAAAAATCTAGATAAAGGTCTACATTAGAATAAATGAAAGTAGTCTGTGTGTAGCTTGGTCTTGAACAAAACTAAAAAGACTTATAAATGTTCAAGTTTTATTGTCTTTTCAACTTCGTAAAGCAATTGGGAATTATTCCAGGAGACCCCCACATCGCTACACAACCTAGGTAGTTGTCTTCAAGTCACTTCAGTTCACACAAACCACTGGAACTCAGTTGTTTGAATTCAAATGAGATGTAAAGACTAAAGGGAGAAGTAAATCAAAGTATAAAACTCTCCGACCCCACAGAACCCCAGAGCGCACAGCTGTGGACCTTCACCGGGTTTATAATCCAATAATACTGAGTTTAGACCCGCCCCACGCAGGGGGAACGACGTGGTTTTCCACACCGAACACAGTTTACACACCGACTGGATATTTATTTTTTTTAATCTTATCTTTTAATTAAACTGTTGTTACAATGTCTTGCTTGTATAAAGGTCCGAAAAGGACTAAATCACAGGAACTGGCTTTTCAGGAGCAGATCAAAAAAATTGCGCAGGAAAATGGAAGACGCCTAGGTAAGTTAAGTCGCTCTCCAAAAAAAGTCCAGATCTATCTCCGAACTTTGCGTTCCGAGCGAAATGACGCAGAAAAAACGCACAGAGTTGGACTTGATCCTTTTTCCCGCAGATCTGTGAATGCTTTTGAACTTGCAGCTTGACTCGTCTGTCGGAGTTGTTGGAGATAAAAGCAGTAAAAAGCCTTCAGGCTTTCTCATTGCCTGAAGCGTCGAATTCTTTATGTCATGTTGACAATGGAGAATGTTAAAAATGACTGACACATCCTTACATTCTTACGAGCAAACAAACAAAGGAGCGATAAAAATAGTCCTCTCAACTCCACTCAGGTGTGTCTGCGTCCTGCTGTTTTTGTAGAACAAACACAAGGGTGAAACATTCACTACATCCGATGAAGGAAATACTGTACAACCTTTATTATAGGCACCATGTAATGAAGTAGAAAGCCTTCATGTTTGTTTGTTTCATTTTGAATTCATTCTCCCAGTATCCAAACATCTTGAGGTCTCTAATCAGTTGTGGCTGTCCCATTTATTAACTCAAAGCCCCCCATCACCTCTCCTTGGTAAAGTAGATTACATGAAAGAAGGAATTCCAGACAAGAAGAGACAGGATTTTAATCACTGTCACGTCATCGTGGATTTAACAGAGGTGGAGTTGAAGTTCTGGAGCTACTTTGTCCGGGCCTCCTCCCTGAAAGGAGGGGAGGCCAGCGGCTGTAAACAACTTCTGTTAGTCAGTGGTGTGATCTGGAGAAAAAATGCTTGTAATGCTGAAGTCCTGCCCACCACTGACACACAGCCCGAGCTGAGCCATCCACAAATGTCTGATTTACTGAGAGGACTTCAAGCGTTTTACACACTCCTCTACATTAGTGTGCATTTAGTCACATTTTTTAGCTGCTTGTGAAGTTCAGTCCCACCCTCACACACTGGCAAATGGTAGCTCACATCAGCACAGCTGGAAAGGAAAACAAGCATCATCCCGTCAAAGTCATCCTGTGAAGTTATGGATCAAGTCTCACACACACACACACACACACACACACACACACACACACACACACCCTTCCCAAGAAACCTTACTCAGCAGATTGTTTGAAGTGGATGATAAACCGCTGGCGCTGCTTGTCTGTTCAGGCGTGTATTACTAGAGACACGTCAGCTGATGCTTCAGACAACCAACTACAAAATAAAAAATATGAATGAAATCAAACATGACATCATTAAAAGTGCTCCTGATGAGCAACATTGAAAGTCAAGGATTCCTCTAACATCAAATAAACTTTCACATGGGAGGCAGTGAAAGGTATGAAAATTGTTGCTGTTTGTTGCATTATGGGAAATGTAGGTGCAGCATTTCTGAACAACTAAGCCTCTCCTTTAAGATCAGGTCCTTTTTTTACATTGTCTGTGAGTGGTTTATGGACATGTGATCCTTACTGCCTGGAGAATCCCTCTGAGGAACAGAAATATTTATCAGAATGTCAGAATTTACATTCCTGGAGGGTGTTTGTTTTTTTGTTTTTTTTATCTCATGACATTTCTCTGTGTCCTCTTGCAGGTTTGGAGGGAGATGCCGATCTTAATTTCCTTCTGGTTGGTGGCAAGCTCATCAAGATTCGCTCCAGCACATGGAAAAAGTGTCGCTTCTTCAAATTGCAGGAAGACTGCAAGACATTCTGGCACGAGTCCCACAAAACATTCAAGCTAAACAACACGTGTGAGTGTCATCCTTAACAGAGTTGCATACGTTTTTTATTATTATTATTAATATTATTATTATTATTATTATTATTATTATTATTTACAAGTAATGGATTTTTTCATCTCCCTGTTGGCGGCCCCTCCTTCAGATCTCAACAATAGCTTGAATGCACCCAGAGAATCACATGAGTGGTCCGGTATAAGTGGGAAATGATGGTGATACAAAGACAAACAGGAAAATACGTTTTTTTGTGTGTGTCCATGTGTGAGAGGGAGATTACTTCCCTCCGATTTCTGGTTCAGTGATCTGCTGTCCACGTCCTCTGGGCCTCTGACGGCTTCCATATATCTCCCATCCTGGCTGCTGTTCCCAGGCCTGATAACCCCTGCCCCCTCAAGTCTTAAACAAACACTGATAGACAGAGCGGTTTCTCTTATATTCCCCATACAGGCACAGATGTGTTACATCATTTGTCAATTTGACAACACCAAACTCCCTGAAGGGTGGGACTTGCCTTCCCAGGCATTTCCTTGTTTATGGAAATAAGCAAGCATGTTTTATTACTGTCCCTCGAACTCCAGAATACCACAATCAGCTCCAAGTGAAGAGTGTATGTGAAGACAGCAGTATTTTTTTCATGACTTTTTGGATATAATTCAGTAGTATCAATAGGTGGGATCATTATTTTATCCCAGGCTGTAATTCTGATAAGATTGCTTTATTTGGTTTGGTGATGATTTTAATTTTGGATTTATCTGCTCCAGTTTGACAGATTATCCACATTATTTCAGGTACACACTGATGGAACCCAGAACATTCTTGCTGTGAGGCGACAGTGCTACCCACCCCATGCCACCCTATATTGGTCACATCCATCAAATTCATCAAAATCTATCAATAATCAGTGACAATGTGGAGGATAATCCCACAATTGTCCACTTTCCCAATTTTTCAGGTTTTTGTATTTTCTATGCTCTCACTGTGTCATTGTAATCTGCAGCAAACGCACTGTGCTCTACATGTGCAAAAAGTGCAGAAAGAAAAAGTATGCAACTACCGTGTGAACATAGTGGAGCATTCAGCCACAGAAGAGACAGATATTTTCTCTAGGAGGTGGTGGAGACCATAAAAAAACAAAAACAAGCTGAGTTTTATGCCAGCCTTGTAACACTTTTCACTGTTGAGATGCTGTACCTGTAAATCATTTGCTGTTTTCTTCTGCACTCAACGACCATCGTTTACCTTGATAGCATTGACACCCACCTACACACACACACACACACACACACACACACACACACACACACACACACACACACACACACACACACACACACACACACACACAAACAAAGAGGGTCATCTGAGGATGAGGACGCAGAGATCTCATAAAACGTTCCCGTCTTACGAGTCAGTTTGCTAGATGCAGCTGAGATAAATGATTTAATGTTTATATTCAGAGATCAAAGTTTCACTGGACGATGTTCATGTAAATTTTAAACAGATCCAGTGAGTACATGGTTATAATGTTATGTTAACCTTTAAGTTAAGTCTATAACAAGGCTACCATTTTCACTGGAGACCCCACTCTACAGCTAAATGCTGTGTCTTACAAACGGCAGCATGAACTGTGTCTGGGCTGCCACAATAATTTCATTGTGTGCAGAGGAATGCCAGCACGACACGGATGACATGACTTGAAAATGATCCAGACTCGCTGCTTCTCTTCAGAGCTCTGTTTTGCTGCGCATAACATGCAGATTAAACAAACCTCTTCTGGCGAGTGCCTCCAAGATATTTTGTTCATCTAGCAGTCAGGTGAGTCTACAATCACCAAGCCTCGGGTGTGTTTCTCCAGGCCGCCCCCTCGTTGTTGCTGTTTTCTCATCTAGTATTGTGACCTTTAGATTCATCCTACCCATAGACGGTTTGTAATTACCACAGGAACAATTGGCACACTTCATTAGCCTCGGGACAGAAAGGGTAGCAACACTGCTTGCAAACCAGCTGCAACATATGGCCTCCTAACTAAGCCTGTAGTCTTTTGTTATGAAGGCAGTAGGTTAGCATGATTACATCATGCATGGCTGTGCATAGCTCTTCCATACATTGAGCCACACAACAACAGAGCCAGGCCCCAACGTATGGGGTACATTAGAAAACACACTCTGTGTGTGTCAGTTCAGTTTGGTACCACATAGATCTCAGTTTACATTCAAACTCCTGAGGCTCTTAATTTTTTTCCTAATATAGAAGAGAAGTATTTTATTTTTATTAGATTGTACACTCTTTATTCTATTAAAACTAAACGAATTATCTTTAACTGTCAGTAATGGCTCATAAGACTGCACATGACGTTGAAGGAGCCACCTTTGGATGACAAGCTCTTCTGAGCCTTTTGGGTTCTTTCAGCACTTTATTTTTGATTTTGCAATTTAGAGCTTTAAGGCTTTGGTTCTCCACTCTTAGAAACACCACTACCACTCACTGTTGTGAATTCAGAGGCTAAAGAACTTGTACATCTGGTGTTTTCTCCCCAAAAGAGTCATACAAAGTGTTTTTAGCTGAAAAATTTTGTTTTAATTATAATACAGAAATGCAACGTGTATATAGGATATCGTTTTTATTGATTATCTTAGGCCTTGTAACAGGAGCGAGCTGCCACACGCAAACCAAATCTTTCCTGTAGATAAGACGGTTTCTTCTACTCTGTGCTGTTGTGTCCATCAGGACAAAACAGTCTGCTGTCTCGAGACACTAACTTGTCCCTCCAGGCTGCCGACTGTTACCATTAATCCTACAAAAAAAACAAAAAAAAATCCGCTGGTACCATCTCTAGGCTGAGTATTTCTAACTAACAAAATCTTCTGCCCTAACAGTCTCCATTGATGAAGTTGACTCAGTGCGGAAGGGCCGTCAGTCCGAGGGGCTCAACAAACACACCGACCCCGGCGTTGAAGAGCAGTGCTTTTCCATCATTTTCAAGGGTCGTAAGAAAAACCTCGACCTGATGGCATCCAATCGTGAAGAGGCAAAGCAGTGGGTCAGCGGCATCGACAAGCTCCTCAACAAGCTGCGCACCCTCAGCCGCCAGCAGAAGAGAGAGCAGTATCCTAGAAATTAGTCTGTATCTGAGTGTATTTGCCTGTTCTTACCTGCTTTTTTATTACCACTATTTTGAATTCATTTGTGTGCTTTGATATAATTGTTAGATTAATGTACATATGTTATCCCATATTTACTCATTTTCATTTTAGAACCAATAAAGGATTTGTGAGTGTCTTGCTATGCCCTGAATATGTTTAGATAGGGGTCAAAAAGATCACAGCTGAGGTAGCAGCTTACGACTAGTTTAAGATGTAAACCTTGACCTGCTGAAAATAAGACGAAACCATATAAAGAGAAGGGTTTTACTCTTGTGACAGTATACCATACATGGTGCATTGTTGATATTTTTGTCCCCTACCCTTTAGGACACATTGTAAACAGGGTCTGCCCAAATGAAATAAAAAGAGGATTTGGCAGAGAAATGTTGAGAACGGGGTGGAGATCTGTAACTGAGCACATCTGTCCGTTCTCCTCGCGAGTAAAAAATATAACTGTTGTCTTCTCCTTTTTGTGAGTGTGTTTTAAATGTTCTAGGTTGCTTGAACCTGACAATAATACACGTAAACATAATCCTTACATCTGAGCGTCAGCTGGATAATCAACTGCATGCGAAAAGCAGACAAGAATGCTGACAATCAGATGACTCTAAAGGAGCTGAAGCACTTCCTGCGACAGATCAACGTTGAAGTGGAGGACACTTACGCAGAGGAAATTTTTAAGGTGAGTTCATTTGATCATTCTCATCCTGCGCAGCCAGATTTTAGTTTCACATCCGTAAATGTGTAGCTCGTCGAACTTAAAGTCCGCTATGTTTGTTTGAATGATCGTTTTAATCGTGTGATGTGTTGCACAGAAATGCGACACGTCTAATTCAGGCTCACTAGAGGGTCCAGAGATCAAACATTTCTACAATCTGCTGACACATCGAGAGGAAATAGATGTGATTTATGGGAAGTACGCGGAAACACAGGGTCAGATGAGCACCAGAAACCTGCTGAACTTCCTACTGAATGAACAGAGAGAACAGGCGTCCATGGAGGACGCGCTAAAGCTGATAGAAAAATACGAAGTGGACGAGACTGGTATGGCTGACAAAGAAAGTTTTTTAGCAACACACAATGTCGTTCACCGGTGTTTTCATCATGCCTGTCCTGTCTGTCTACCAGCAAAGCAGAATAAGCGGATGACCAAAGACGGCTTCTTGATGTATCTGCACCAGGAGGATGGCTCCATCTTGAATCCAGCTCATAAAGTGATTTACCAGGACATGCACCAGCCCCTCAACCACTACTTCATCTCCTCCTCACACAATACGTACCTGATGGAGGACCAGCTCAGAGGACCCAGCAGCACAGAAGCCTACATAAAGTAAGTGCTTTATGCAAGCTTTCTTTTTCTTTTTCCATGAAACAGAGTTTGACTGTGAAATATTTGCTTCCAGGCTCCTATGCTTCTGTGCAGACATGGAATTCATTCACTTGCCCTGTTTTTTTTTTTTTGTTTGTTTGTTTTTTAAAGAAATCTCATTAATCCAGGAAGGCATTGTAAGATTTTGTTTTTCATGAAAATATCTGTTTTTTCTAAGCAAATATGATGATTATCTTGTTAAATCAGAAAAATATGGCAGAGATTTGCATCATACTTTTTGTATTTAAAGCAAAATCTGGACCTACAAACACATTTTGTTCACTCTAAAAAACTATTTATTTGCAATTAGTCCAATTAGACAAGTATAATCTTTACATATTTGATTTTTTCATGATGAAACACTGTTATTTTACCTTATTGGACCAAACTGACCGTATCATATTGTGCTTATTAAAAGCTGACATTGCAATACATTTCTACAGTATCCTGTATGTTGTGGTGAAGCAGTTTTCTCCAGATGACTTGAAACTCTCTGCCAGGACCCTTTTAATTGGAGAAGGCAGGCAGTTATTCATGTCCAAAGTATAATAAAAAGGCATGCAGTGAATTATTCCTCCTCATGACTCCAGACACAAGGCTAATCTTGTATCACGTGTTGGCTGCAGTGACGCAGATCTGATGCTGAGGGTATAACCAGCATAACTCTCCTCAACTGACTGTGCGTGTCAAACATCCTATGTAAATTAATCGTAGGGAATGAGAACCACGATTGTTTTCCTTAGGCCTCTTTCACATCAGCCCTCTGGCGATCTGACGATTGCGCATGGGCGCATTGTGTTGATGATGGTGATGTAATTACACGTCTGAATTTAAATTATTAGCAAATAAAATGTTGCCCTGCTCCCACACGCTTTTGATCAGAGGTTTTTACGAAGAATTTTTCTTATGCAGAGCACTGATGAAGAGCTGTCGCTGCGTGGAACTGGACTGTTGGGACGGGGCTAATGGCGAGCCTGTTATTTACCACGGCTACACACTCACATCCAAAGTGTTGTTCAGAGATGTTATTAAAGTCATCAAGGAGTTTGCATTCAAAGTATGTTGGATATTGCATCACATCACAGGATTACATTTAATTTCCTGTCTGTTTGTTCTCAGTCATGCAGATATGAACTGTTTGAGGCTGAGCGTCACTTTTGTTTTATTTTATTTTTTTTCCCAGACATCTGACTACCCGGTCATCCTCTCCCTAGAGAACCACTGCACAGTGGAGCAGCAGAAGCTAATGGCGCATCATCTGATCTCCATCCTGGGTGACGCGCTGGTCACAAAGCCTCTGGGGGACACCATGCCCACCAACTTCCCCTCGCCTGAGGTGTGTTTCCTTTACCAACAGTCACCGTTAAGAATTAGAGAACCACTATCCCAGACGTTTTTCAAGTCCCTGGTTACTTTAACTTAATAAAAACATTTATGATGTAATTACACGATGGCATCAACCTCATTATGTGAGCACCAAATTACCGATGCAATCAATTTCACTCCTCTCCTCCCCCTCTTTTATTACTGCAGCCTATGTTTATGAGAGGTTGGAGAGCAGTTGTTTATTAACTAATATGTTATTACAACAAATGATTACGAGGTTGGGCAGCCTGCGGGACGACACGTTCGATAATCGGGGTTGTTTCTCGAAGGGATTTAATGTGTTCACACAGAAGTTGATAGGGATAGTTTGCTTGAAAATCAAAATCATTAAATTATTATGATATGTAGATGTTCTTTACACTCTTAAACCACCTTTTGGTGAGTTTCTTTGGCATAAATTTCTTTTTTTCTTCCTTGTTCTGCTTGTATTTTTCTCTGTAGCACATCAAATACTTTTTCAGACATTTCCCATAACATTTTCAAGCACATTTATGCACCTTTTTGTCATCCTTAAGTGAAATTAAAATGAGTCTTTACACAACGTGTCTGGATCAGATGTTGAGAGGTTGAGGCAAGCAATTACCTGTTCTTAAGCTATTGAATATTGAGAATATGCTTCTCTGTACTCGAGAGTTATCTGCCACATTGTGTGTGCAGTCCTTATCTCGAGTTTTATTTCGATAAATTCAGTAACAGCACATCAAAACACACTTCTTGTTTTTGTTCAGGAGCTGAAGGGTAGGTTCCTCATCAAGGGAAAGCGACTGGACAAACTGAATACTGTCTTCAACAACAACAACACTGTCGAGGAAGGCACCGTGTCTGAGGAGGATGAGGCTGCGGATGTTAAGGAGAACGGCCAAAAAGCAAAACCAAAGGTCTGTCGAGAGCTCTTTACTCAATGGCAATTACTTTACATTAATTGCGACAATAACTTCTATCTCCTTTTCTTTCAGAAATCAAAAATCAAACTTGCCAAACAGCTCTCAGATGTCGTCGTCTACTGCAAGAGTGTCCATTTCAGTGGCTTTGAACACGCTAAGGACAGCCTTTCTTTCTATGAGATGTCATCCTTCAAGGAGAGTAAAGCTTTCAACCTGGCAGACACTTCAGGTAAACACCATCCTATTGTGGTTTTTTCATCTAGTTGAAGTGTGTGAATGAAATGTGATCTCGTAGCTACTGCATTCATCCATCACAACACGGACAAACTCAGTCGGATCTACCCGGCTGGCTCCAGAACTGACTCCTCCAACTACAACCCAGTGCCCATGTGGAACGTTGGCTGCCAAATAGGTACTGTTACAAGTACATGCAGAAATCCAGCCATTTTTGCTGAACAGTACAAAAATCAACGTAATGGATTCACTTCCTTCTTCCTCCGTGGTTTGGTTTTTAGTGGCATTGAACTTCCAGACTCCCCACAAGGAGATGCACATAAATCAGGGTCGATTTCTGCCCAATGGTTTCTCTGGCTACATCCTGAAACCAGAATATCTGAGAAGCCAGTCATCCCAGTTTGATCCCGACACATTACCCAAAGGGCCCTGGCTGCAAAAGAAAGTCTTTCATGTCATGGTGAGATTTATTTTGGATAAAAAACTGAACATTAAATAAGTGGAATTTACTTTTGCATAGCTTGTTCCTTTGCTAGAAATATTTGTTCTCCCTGTAGACCAATTTTGAATTCTGATAAAATATTTGCTAAGGAAATTTTCCTGTGTTGTTTCAATTTTTCAAGCTTGGCTTCTCCGTTTCTTGGCAGTGTTTGTCTGTGAGCTTAGTGATGGGAACCTGTTATGTGATGGGAACCTGTCTTATGTGTTTATGCACATGAGAAAACCCTAAAACCACCCCATGCTAATAGTAGTGAAAAAAATCACTGCAGGGTGCAGTCAGGCTTTTTTAAATTTACATTTGCATGATAACTTGAAACTCTCCGTGCAGTATGCATGGTGTTATTTGTATATTTGTGTTGTATAATGCTTGCTATTTTCCATTCCGATGAAAAGGTAATTTCAGCTCAGCAGTTGCCGAAAATCAACAAAGACAAACAAAAATCCATTGTTGACCCTCTGGTGAGAGTCGAGCTTTACGGTGTCCAAGCAGACAATGCCAGCAAGGAGACACACTACATTGAAAACAACGGTGAGCACTGGATTAATGAACAGATATTTTCTCCTCTTTTTTAGAATAAATGTAACATAATTAATGTGAAAATGTAATAATATTCTGTACCTGGCATCATGGTAAATAATCATCCTTCTCTGCAGGGTTCAACCCAATGTGGAATGAGAGATTTCAGTTTAATATTCATGTCCCAGAGCTGGTGATGGTGCGGTTTGTGGTGGAGGACTATGACTCAACATCCCAGAATGATCTCATTGGGCAGTATTGTCTACCACTTACCAGTGTACAGAACGGTGCGCAAATTTTCATTTCTGACATCAATGTGTTACATTTGTTAATACTTAAAGGGCGTTGACTACATTTTGCTGACAAAGCCAAAACTCACTTCCTTCCCTTTTTTTTTTTTTAATTCCAGGATACCGACACATCCCACTGCTCACCAAAAGAGGAGATGTCATCTGCTCTGCTGGACTGTTTCTGCATCTCATGCTCATCGATGCAGAGTAGACTCGTATTCAGATAAATATACCAGCAGCAGCATTTTCAGAGGACTCAAAAGGAATTTGATCACATTTAAAGCAAAATTAAACAACTGTCACGACATGTTTCTTAAGTTTTTTTTCTTGGAAAATAGAATGTGTCATCTGCAACTACTTACTCACTGTTGTCTGGGTAACACTACCCTGTTGTAATTTAAGCTTTTTAAAGGAGCGTAGTGGACAATGTCTGTGTGATGTAGAAAATATCACTGAGCTGTGTTGGAACTAATTTAAAGAAAGTCATTAAACTATTGCTACCATACCAGAAGGAAGTACAGTCATTGGAACAAGAGGGTTTAGATTCCATCTGAAGACATGATGTGTAATTTTTAAACATGAATAAATGATAATAGTAAGTAAAAAATAGATATTTTAATATTTTCCTTTGGATCATACAAACAGTATCAATGCTCACAGAAATGATGAGCTGTATTTATCAAGCAACACAAGCAGTTAACTTTACACAGTGTTTAAAGACTTCCAACTAGTACAATCTGTTCTCTACATTGTTCTGTTCAATGCTGTAATGCTATTATTTCCATTGAGAGAAAGTTGAGTGTGTCTTGAGTGCAAGCATTTAGTCATCCATTCATTTTGAAAGCAGATAGTCCTGTAAAGATGACTTTACAACTTTTGAGTGTGTTTTTATTACCGTGAGTATATTGATTGTCATGTGAAGCTGCTCTAAACCATGTTTAATTCCATCAAGTGTTAAGCGTCAAGCAAATCCTAATATTCCTTAACATGCTTTATTTTTATTTTTCAATCCCTGACGTGTTTTACAAAATGTTTTTTGTTGCACTTTCAAATAAAACCAGCAGAGTCCCTGAATGAAGGTTTCCACGTGTTTCCTCACAATTGCAGAGCAATCAAAAATAATGTGAATGTTAAATCATGGTGTTAAAATGTAATTAATTATAATAATAAGGTAATTCTTGTAAACATTTAACAGTTATGTGTTTCCTCACAATAAGTGAAATGATCAAGGCCAATCCAATCTGTCTTCATAACAGTTAAAAAGGCTGCTTTAATTTTTTTTGCTGTAATTTGTACAAATTATTGCCACACATTACAGTGACAGATTGTGAAACGATTCGGTGGTTATTCATCAGAACAGTCCTGCTTTTTTCTTCAAGTCCGCCTGCCTCCACTTTGGCAGGCGCCTGAAGTCGGCCCGACTGGTGCCCAGAAGGTTCTCAAAATCCGCATCAGACAAGTAGTCCTAAAATCAGACAGAAAACAGTCAGTCTGCCCTCTATGGGAAGTTTGTGGTACTGCATTAGGGAAGTGGCACACGCCCATCATGTCTGGCCCCTCCCACTGAATCACAGTCACGTGGTTTATGAGATTATAGGATTCTTGGCATGGTGTGTAAAACCCCACGCCCTTGCTCAAATAAAATCAAGACAACGAGACTGTCACTAAAACCAACTCCAAAAAGACACAACAAATTCTTATGGATTCATTTTGCATCTCCTCATCCTCATTTTGCTCCACACCCATAACTTTGCACCCACCTCTCTCTGGGAGGGGTCCACTCCTTGAGGCAGTTCACCCGGGGACTTGTTAATCAGGAGTTCTGGGTTCAGATACGTTCCAGTTCCACCAGTAGAGGGGGATGCAAATCCACCAGCTGGGAATGATGGAGCCACGCTGGAGGAAGGCCCCAGGTTTGTGGGCACAGGTGACTGAGATGTCTGGGTAGAGGGGCCCGTGGGAGAAGAGGGTTTAGGGTCCTGATCAATTCCGTGGACCCTGTAGATGGGAGGAGAGCTAATGGGTCCTCCTGGAGCCTCATAACTCCCCCCTCTGATCCCAACAGGAGTTTTATTCAGTTGTGAGTTGTTGAGATCCTGAAGACAAAGAACACTGGCGTGTGAAAAAATATTTCTGGAAAATTTTTATACCACATATCAACAAATAAAATGGGATTAGTGACATTAATATGCATCACACTAGAGACATGAGCATCTGGGACAGTACAGTTAAGTGTTAGTATTAATTACAGTCAATCACTTACTACAGTGATCTGTGAGAGAGATGCATCGCTCAGCTTTTTTTTCATCTCCTCATAGGAGTTGCCTTCCTGTTGAGAAGATCATGTGAGCCAAGACTGAAAAATTAGTGAGCATGCAGGGATTTCTTCATCATCAAACAACACATAAAATCATCCACTGATACGGTAAAGTTCTCTTTCAGGGTGCGCAAGATTAGTCATGGTATTCATGCAATATTTTGTATCCCTGTTGCAGAATCAACGTTGCTGTAATGGAAATGTACAGTCTCAGAAGACGTCTGATTTGTGACGCTTTGATCGCTCTGCATTTGTCGTGTCAAACACAGTCAAGTTCGTCTCACTGAGATCAGAGGGGGTTTTAACAGACTCACGCTCCACTTATGGGGATCCCATGCATTGAACCATCCAGTGAAGGTTGGGGGCTCGTAGCCCTGTTTGACCACTACAATTGGGGTGTCGGTGTCACGGCCTGCCGGGTGCATCTGGAGGTATTCCTTGGCGCAGTTCCACGCCTCCTTGGTCTCATACTGGTTGGCTAAGTTTCCCACCCACAAGAAAACCTGAGGTTGGATTTGGAATAAAAGCAAAAGAAAAATTAACCTGTTTCAGATAATTATAGACTTACAGTATTTCACTACCAGAAGTTAAATATGAATATTTAATCAAGTACGCTACTTAATTATGGGTTTGAAGATCTTAAATCTTACTTAGTACAATTACAGTGTAAAGTATATATAATATTATTTAATGCTACGTATTTAAAGTTGGGGTTTCTTTCAAAAAGTAACTTTATACTTAAACATTCTCTTTACCTATGTTTTGTTTTCATTTTGGTAACAGCCAGAGATCCATTTGTTGGCATTTTCTTAAACACAATATAGTTTTAGATTTAAATCAGGTCCAGATTTTTATTTTCGATAACATGCAAACCAAGCCTTTGATGGCTAAAGACCATACAAATACAGTTTTGTACATTCCCCACTTTGTTTTATTTTTATTTTTTTTATTTCAGCACCTTTGACCTCTCACCTCTTCCCAAGTGTCCAACAGCATGACGTCCTCCTCGTCCAGGTCGCTCTGAGCGAAGTCGTCCACCTCGGTCATCTTGAACGTCCCCGTCTGATTGGAGCATTCAAACAGGCGGGGACTGTGAGGAGGCTCCTCCCTCTGCAGTCTGAAACAACCCAGTTCTCATGACCTTAACCTTACTGGAAATTATGCTGCACTCTGGAGGCGGGTAGGGGGACGCTATAATTCAATTGATGACACTGGGACTATTTTCCTGACCTCAATTTAAAAACAATCCATGCAGATTCAAATGTAAACTCCCAACCTTTTGAAAATACTATTTAACAGCCTCTTGATAAGTAAAATTTCTCTTATAGTAACATAAAATCAGATTTATAATTGTGATGTTGCTGTCTGTATTCACCTTTTATCACTGGCGTAGGGGGCCTTTCCTCCCAGAGCTACCCAGAATTCAGCTGGCTCCTGGCCCTCCATTGCCACTTGCTTGTCTTGCTTGGACAGCACATCAGACATCGCTCTGCCCATCACCCTCTCATCACCGTTGCAGCCCTAGAGACAAAGATCAGTGATCAGATGTCAAGCAAGCAATGACTGAGACAAAATAAAAACAATGTTAGGATTCTGGAGCTTACCTTTCCGTACCACAGGTAGCAGGTCTGGTCAGTCTTGAGCAGGAAAACATCGTTACTGTTCAGAGACGAGGCCCTCGCCAGAACTTCAGTGGCCTTGGTGTTCAGCTCACTAGTCCCCCTCACCTGGAAGAGCCTGGCACCTGCGTCAGGGCTGACCACACCAGGTCGGCCTGTGCCACCCTGAAGGCAAAAACAAGTACAAAGCTTGCATCCAGAGATTGTATACACACACAGATCTGCAAAATATGCAGCTTTGTGCTACCTTCGACTTCCTCGAAGCTGTAAATGCTTATACTGACTATAATTTGCTGTATTTTTTGCACTATTTTAAGAACTAAATCATTACATTTTAGTCTTCCTGCAATTTTTTCTCTAGACTTCTCTCAAATACAAAACGTGGACCTAATTTGCATGTGACCATTTGTAATCTAGACTTAAAGTCTTCATTGCGTTAAAGCTCACCTCAAAGATGATGAGTTTCCCTTTGAAAATAGCCAGGAAGTGGCGAGGCTCCTTCCCCATGACCACCCTGACCTGAACCGGGGCCCCATTGTACTTGTTGTCAACATTGACAGCCTGGTATGCACAAGCTGTGATCTCATCTTTGGTGGCATGACGGCCCTGTGTGGTGAAAGACAGACATGAACTTAATGAAGCGTAACAAACCGTTATATATATTATGTACTGCATATCGTTTGAGCAAAGAAGATGAGCTAAAAATAAAAATAATACACCGTCCATGACGCCACTGACCTGCCACATGTAGAGTATGTACTGCTGCTGGCCTGATCTTTGATATGTGTACAGCACCAGGTAGCAGTCTCCTCCATAAAACTGTCCATAGGTTTTTGGATTTACTTCAGCCAGTTCTAAGTTCTCTATACGCCACACCTGAGATGGACAAAATTCCAGAAATATAAAGAAGATTCACGCATTTCCTGTCTCAATACAGATAATAACACCAATACTGGACGTTCTTTGTCTTCACCTGAACATCTCCAGAGGCATCGTCCACCATACGCTGCTGCGCTGCCAGTTCAGGACGTGCGTGGAGCTGCATCACATCAAACTTGACCTGGTCAACCTTTGCTGCATGGACACACGCATCAACAGAAATAGAAATAGAAATAATCACTTAAACTAATAAATCATTTATGATGTCATTGTGAAAGAAAACAGCTGAAAATAAACATTTCATCTGAGAACATTTCATCCAGTTTATTTTGCATTTGAAATCACAAAATGGGTTTTTGTTACACATTCATATGTTGCTTAGAAATAAATTATTCCATCTTATTATATAGTCATGATGGCTTTTTCACCAAAAACATCTCATTTATCTAGGATTACATACTTTGTGTCTCTATGCAGGTAGGGTACCATATATATTATAATAGTATAATATAATAATATTCATAAATAAGCATGAATGTGTTTAGTGTAATAACAATAAGAAGGAATAAGATGACTGAGAACATTTCTTTTTGCAGCTATCTGACTCAAATGTGAATTAATCTGAGGTTATGTAGAGGTTACCTATTTTTCCAACGCTGTAGGTGGAACCCAGACCCTGAGTTTGCCCTTTATCTCTCCAGGATTTGAACAAGTGCTTGAACATCGATGACTCTCCTCCCTCAGCCATCACCTCCACACTGGTGCTAGATGGGTAGTTTTTGGCTTTGATATAACCCTGGTAGAGCAGATGAGAGTATCTTTCGTGTTGCTGATGAATTTTGTCTGCTTAGCTTTGGTAAAAGGAACCATAATTCTGAAGTAAAGTAGATTTATTCAGTCAACCAACCACAGCTCTGTTGAGAGCTTCTCGCCTCTCCTCCTTGGAGGCCTGTTTGCCTTTCCACACCATCACACTGGAGCCCCTCTGGTCCAGTATGTAACAGTCCTGACAGAAAGACAGCCAACAACAATATAAGGCTCACGGTCTTTTATAAGAATGTCTAATGATGATGTTAGAAGATTAAAAGACAATTACAGAGGAGTGCAGCAGATCTTGCGTCAGAGGCTGCGTCGCCACCTCTTGAACGACCAGATTCCCACCGTGTTCAAAAACGCTGAGGTGAAACAAGGAGATTTTATTAAGTGAACAAAATATTTCCAATTATACACATCAAGATGGAGTTCTCACTGGTAGAGTCTGACGTTGGCGTTCGGTGCCCCGTCAGGTCTGTCGTCAGGAGTGGCCTCCTTCAGAGGCGCGCTCCTCTGGCCGAGCACCGCAGTCATGGCCTTCATCAGCTCGGGGGTGTCTTTCTCGTTTCCTCCTTCGACCACACCAATCTGAGCTCGACCTCCTCTCTCCCGGTCCCGAATGTCCTGAGCCAACAGCACCGCCTGTAAACCAGAGAGGGATGCGAGGTGGAGGGGATTAATATCTCCGCAAAGTCACTTTGGGAAAACATTTAGTTTCTATGTAAAAGATACTTATGAATATAAAATGAATTGAAATTGCTTTGAAGAGGTTTTGATTTAAATTTCGTTTTGAGTGCCTGGCATGTTTCTTTTTGTCTGCTACTTTGCTGCCCTTCAGATAGTTAGTTTTCGTCTCATCTAGTTATCATGGTGATATTCAACATATAAGAATTTGATTAATTATTTAAATTCTGTCATTTCTAATTGACTTTCCTGTTAAATGCCACCATGGTTGCACATTTGGGACTTCATGCTCGTCTGTGATGTAATGTTACCTTGAGCTTCTCTCTCCTGTTGCTCTGGGGGCCGTTCCACTGAACAATTGCTTTCCCCATGTCCAGCAGGAATATATCTCCATTGTTAAAGCTGTCCCATGACACCTCCACCTGTTCATGAAGGGATGTGGAGTTATCAAGTCATTGCCTTATTCAATTTAACAGCCATTAAAAAAAAAAAGGTTCCCTCAAACAAGTGCTGCTATCACAAGGATATATCACTTACACACCATACAGTCATATCGCTCCTCTGGCAATTAGCACCTGCTTTGACAGCTCTGGCAACAAGAGTGCTATAATTTGTTTAAAAGGGAGTGCCAGCAGTCTTTGTAGCTCTGCAGTGTGAAGCTTGTGATATCTCCAGTGGGAGTTGTTGGTCTGACAGCATTAATACCTAATACAGCTCTTAGTAGTTGCATAAGTTGCATACCTCCGACGCTGTGACATGTTTTCTCCCTTTGACGTGCAGCAATCGCAGAACATTGTAGAAGTTTGTGTCAACGTGTTGAAAACCCGAGGCCACCCCACCCTTTTTGTAGCTGTGGAGAGATTGGCGTACATGACCAAAGTTCAAGTGCAATAAAACACAGCATAACGCAAGAACAGCTGATAGTACTTCTAGTTGTGTTTGTTTTGAAATATACCTTTAATGATAGAGCACAAACATCATTTAATGTCAGATGTTGCAGAACTTGACGAGAGAAAACTGTATTTCTTTGCTCAGCTTCAACGATATAATAACACAATAATTACATGAACAGGGTTTAGTTTCGTAAACTGTGTCTAAGAAAGATTACAGCATAAGTCTGTAAGGGAAAGAGAAACTCCCCTTTATTTGGTATCTGCCCCTTTCTAGTCAACACACCGCCCCATTTGTATGACTCACATGAGACCATTTTTGAAGTAGCTCCTAAACCGAGGTGACTCGTTACCCTGCACCTCTCTGTGCTGCACTGGAGTTCCACCCAAGTATTCGTCCAGCTGGGTGACGTAGATGGCGGCTGCGCCTTGCTCATCCTGGGAGGAGGTTTTTCCAATCCAGTAGTGGATGTCAGCTGACTGCCCCGAGCCCTTATTCTGACTTATCTAGTGATGCAGAGAGAGACAGATTGAAGACTGATGCTTCCACAGATGTTATCAAGGCGTGCATGAATCTCAGGCTTTATTGTAACTCACATAAAGAATAATGTAACAGTCTCCCTCAAAGAAGTTACCAAAGGCTTTGGCTGGAACAGGCACCATCTGCAAATTCTAGGAACAGAGAAAAAAATACAAATAAATTATGATTTTAGCATCCTTCACCGTACATAGTACAGTACCCAAGTACAGCCAGGAAAACACATCCATCCTATGCACTATGGCTGACTTACATTGATGGTCCATATCTGCAGGCCTGGCTTTTTACCAACATTCCTGAACGCATCTTGATTGTCATCGCTCATTCTGATGAACTGAAACGACGTAAGACAAGAAACAGTTTTTAACCTGAAGTGAACTATTGATCTTTTGCTGTGTGTAAATAATAATAAACATATATACAGGTATACATTTGAGATGAAAATGAACGAAGATATAATGATAGAAATGCAAATGCCTGAGTGATGTGACATTTTTTTAGCAGACTTTATTTAAAAAACACATTGACTTTACAATATTTACAGTAATATTTATATATTTTTTCCATTCCAAGGAAATTTAAACAAAGAAGCAAATAAATGGCTACTTGTACATAAATAACTGTTAAATTTTAAATTGGAATGATACCAAATAAAGCTAAATTATTTGCAATACCTGATCAAATTTATTCTCCTATGTCTTACTACGCTATTTTGAACATAGGATTTTCAATGGAAATGGAATTATAATACATTTAATACTTTTACATTGCAGCATTTTTTTAAAAGCAAAAGAGCATAAAAAATTATCTGCCACTACGTGAACATGAAAACAACAAAAATGTTCTTCTTTACACACACAGCAGATGTGGAGCATCGTGTTTCAACACAATATCCACTCTCCTTTAGCTCTCAGTTTTTTCTCCACCAGCTGCCTGAGAATACGTGTTACAACCTAAGATACTCCATGAGAAAACACGTTTTCAATTACAATTCCAAAGTACTTCAACAGAGAAACGCTGAAGCCTCTTATACTAATCCTTACAAGTTCCCTATCTTTTCACTGGAAACAGATGTCTCTGACATTACAAGTGAACCTTTTCAAAAGATTGAATCTCCGACAGTGATACATCACTAATCCCCCTAATGAGTGTCATCCTGGCTCCATAGCAGCATACAAGTTCTGCAATCAGTGATGCTTAAACCGCCTCTTGACTAAGCCATCAAAAACAACAGCACTGATAAGTCAACACACTGTATCACCAGCTGAGCCAAGAACACAGGCTTAGTGGTGACACTGGTTTTTTGTTGGCTGTTATGTTGCTGACAAAATAGCGTGAAAATATACAGGATATAAGCTCCACACATTCATGTTGTTGTTGGGGTTTTTTTTGTCAGAAAGATGGAGGAACTGTGTCTGAGGTTGGTCAGAGGAGAAATAAGCTTGGATTTATGGATGACATCCATCCTCAGACAAATCTCCAGGTCAGATAAAAATGTCTTAGGCAGTGATTGATTAAGAGTTTCTTTGAGACACGTCCGATCATCTGTACTGTACCAGGGTGTTCCCCACACCTTTTATTAATACTGTCATGACTTTGGTATTCTGGTAATCAGATAAAAAGGTGAGGCCTGCAGGGTAAACACAAAAAAAAGGGTTGGCACTGAAATTAAATGATATGACTTGAGCTGAAGTTACAAATACTTCTCCTGTGCGAGTCTGAGAACAGAGAGGCTGATTCATAATCCAGTCATAATATCACGAACACAGAAAGAGCTGCAGGATAAAACCAGCATAAAACAAGATAAATCTTTCTCTTTGGACACAAGTAATGACCTGTGAATGCTGAAATGGCGTTACTGATCAAAGAACAGTCATAAAAACAGACCCTTACCCAACTGAGAGCGATTATCTCGGTTATTAGCCATCATTAGTAACTGGTTATAGAAGGGTTAGGGGTGACATAACTCCTGACATTTGTTGCTTATTAGGTATAAGGTAGAAGTACATAACCAGTCACTGCTTATCCATGGTTTCAATGGTCAAACATGGATTTATCTCTGACACATCATGAAATAAACTGTTATAATAAAGATATTAATAATAATTGCATCTGTTTATGGCTTGTTTGTCTTCATGTATTTGAAAGGTGAATATCTAAATGTAAGATTTAAGCTCTGTAATCATATCTATTATTCCCTTCAAATGAATAAAATATGCATTAATCATTAATGAATGTCGAGAGTAATATCACGGACCATGTCAGTTCCTGTCATTCACTTTAATGTATTCCTTTTCATCAATCTGTTTTCCTTTTTCATCTCCCTGTTGTGAGTTTTAAAAGGATTGATTGATCTGGCCTATGCAATCTGATCCCACCCAGAGGCAATGACAAAGAAATGAACAAACAATATCTGAAAAGATTGCAGACAAACCATGCTTCTATTATTGTGTCAGGAAAGACTAGTTCCACATTATTTACGCAGCTGTGCTCATTGACTCTACTTATAAAATGACCTCTGTGGATGCTTTTAAACTGTTCATCTCCCTTTACACAGAATGATAGGGGTTATAAAACAGCACAGGAAGTCTGTCTGGAGGACTGATTTACAACAAATAATATATAATGAATATGTTGTTCTCTTCAAATTGCAGTGACTCAGATATAAGAAAAAGAGGAATATTGAAAGTAATCTAATGAGATATCTTACCAAAATAAAAGTCTCATCTTACCTTGTCTTGTGTCTGGCGGAAAGATGTCCTGGGCGTCTCCTGCAAGTTGTAGAAGGAGATTAGTGTGATGATGTCTTTACGCAAGGCAGAGACTCTGCTTGTACCTCTGTGTGCAGACTGGAGTGTGTGCGGCAGAGAGAGTTGGGTGTATTTGTCTCCACACCCTGGTATGAACACACCTGCAATTTCCTGGGTCGATATTTACAGTACAAAGACCTTAAATACGCCTCTGCTTACATTGTTTCCAGGTCCTCACAAAAAAAAAGTAAAGCCCTTCTGGCTTGTTTTGCAAATGAATGACGGCCACATAGTCAAGATCTTTGCAAAATTTTACTTCCTGGATTGAGATGGATTCAAGCCTCACTTGATGTCCTGGTTGTGCTTTAAGCACCCAGCCTGAGTTTCTGTTCGGCTAAGCCCGCAGCAGCATAACAAGCATCACATGGGTCTCCTGACACTAATTATTCATTTCACAACTGTTATAACAAGTAGATGAGGGAATTGAACTCAACAAGCATTCAGTGGTATGGGGAAAGAGTCATATGGGAAGGAATCTGTAGCTGGGTCGCTGCTCTGTAGGAGGAATGCTCAACAAAAATGTGTGGATCTGGGCTCTGAGACGGCAGCAACAGCTTGCATTCATGTCTGTTTATGACAGTCATCCCCAACTAGTGATTATGTCCTTCAATAAAAATGTTCAAAAATTAAGTCTTATCACTGATAAGACTTAATTTAATGCTTTTAACTTCATACCTATTGGGTCTAAAACACTGTGGCAAGATTGGATGATAGGACAGGGAATACACCTTTAACCAAGAGTATGTGCAATACTGTTTATGGGCAATCAAGTGGTTGGACTAATATTTTTTCAAGAAACTGTGCAATACTGAATAGGCACAATTTGTGGTCAATGTAGTATTTTTACTGGGGAGTTATGCAGTGCTTTAATAAGTGCACTATTTTGGTTAAACCTGACAGGCATTGTGTCAGACCTCTTCATGGGAATTTGTGTCACTTCTTTTTACACCCTGCGATGTATTGTAATTGTCAGTGTTTGTGTGTTCGTTTGTCCGTCCATCCGTTCTTTGTAACATTTGCAGATAGAAAGATGAAACAAAGAGCACATTACTCGGGCGGCAAAGGCGATGAAAATGAGATGATGACCTTAACCTTGAGAAAACTAGGTCAAGGTCAAATTTCAACTTTTGTACTCAGGAACTGATTAAAGATAGAAAGACAAGGGAGAAGGCCAGTGTGAGTAAGACCGCAGATCAAAGCTAGTGCTTTGATCACTGACAGCAGGTCAGAGCACTAGCTTTGATCTTTGACCTATGCAGGCAGGTCAGGGTAAAATTTTGAATTCAAAGGTGTCGCGGGATGTTCCAGTCTGTGACTGCCTTGGTTCCTGTTTTTGCGTTGTTGTTCTCTGTGTGTGTTAAAAGAAGTAACACCATGTACAAATGAGTTTCCCCATTGGTAAAATAAAGTCCCTGACCTGATCTAACCTGACCTACAGACACAAGAAAAAACAGTGGTGGGTGAGTTGCTTTTACTGTGAAGCACAAGCTTGAGATCAAGTCTCACTGTAAACTTTAATTCCCAAATCTGCTTCCGTCATTCCGAACATTTCCAAACTGGATGAACAATCTGTAAGTTTCTTCTCTTCTGTGCGGATCAACGATGAGGCTTCCTGCTATTTCCTGCTCAGACATACATTAATTACACTCGTCTTTGTTTGATAAAGTTCAAACAATCCCTGTCCAGAGACTCCAAAAAACAGATTGTTATGCAACTAACCTGGTTTTCAAAACCAAAAGACTGAAGTTTTTCTTACCTTTGACCACCTCTTTTTATGTTTAGATTCCATTCCAATAGAATAAGATATTTTCACCAATGTGGTGAACCTCAGTCTTCACATATCTATGGAACAAGTGCAAAACTGAAAGAGGAAAAAAACACACCAGAGCTCCTGAGGCTTAAACAATGGGCTCTGTAATGCCTAATCCACTGCTGCAAAGTGACTGCTACGTAAGCGGAAGCTAAAAGTTCACATCCAGATATCACATGAAGCTGTGCTCTCTGTTGCTCATTTACTAGTTTATGTCCCTATAATTAATGTACCTGCTGATCATAAAAATGTGAAGAAAATTGCACTCGAGTCTTGTTTCAAAGAAGCCAGAACGACTTCTTCGTTTAAATACAAGATTAGAGCATTTAAGTCTATTCAGAATGTAATGTCAGACTACTGAAAGAAAATGCATTTATACACTTAAAGATGATAATTTTCTTCTATAAAACGCATATTGATTAGTTGTCACTAAGATTGCAGATTGCAAGTCATCAATAGACACTTTGTGGATATTTGTTCCATTTAAGGCACATTTCTGTGACAACTGAATGTTAGGGTTTGGGTTATTAAGGTTTGAGTTTGGTTTAGGCTGTTGAAATAAGGCTTATAGCAGGGAATTCATATTGGATATGCATAAAATGAGTGAATGACAGGATACTTGTCTTCCTGAATGAACCTTTTAAAGAGTTTTCTAATCTCAGGAATAAACTACGAATCTCAAAAATATAGTTTTATGAAAGTTTAGCACAAATATCACTGTTGCATGTCCTGAAAGATGCTTCTGAATTTCTTACCAATGGGGGCCAGCAAGAACAAGCTGTCAGTCATTCAGAATTTACATAAGATCACTTTTAATCTGACAAAGATGAAAATTACTTGCTAATAGTTTATAGATCCAGCAGAAAATTCTATTAGCTCTGGTTTTGGTTCCCCTAATTAACATAATATATTAATTAGAGCAACTTTAGGGTTTTTTATTCAACTCATTACACCATGATACAAACTGACAGTGTGCAAACTTGCAACTTTAATAATGTTGTACAGTACAATTTCAACAGCAGTCTTTACAATGCACCCAACCCACATTTCCCCAATAAATAGAATTCAATATAATCTATGCTAATTCTTATGATTTCCTCAAAGGTTTAACATTTATAGGTGGACAGTAATGTCATCACAAAGGTTTCTTTTTTTAATAATAACGTTGGGTTTCATTATCTTCAAAGATTATCAATTTACAGTCAAATTATGTCAATAATCCACAAATTACATTGAATTGCAAAGGTTTTCAGGAAATTTAACAATTCAATGTTAAATTGAACTCAACTAAATAGAAAAAAAAGACTCAGGTCTAACTAGTTGGATAAGTTTCTAGAACATCGTCTTTTCTGTTTTCTCAGACTACTTGACAATTACCAAAGACTGATTTCCAACTCCACTTTAAGCATTACGTGATAATGCTTTTAGGAGATTTCACTGAATATGCAGCATAAAAATGTGCACCTCATAAACCTGACACAACAAAATCAGTACAGTAACGAAGGCACTTCATTAATAAATCACAGTTGCTTAACAAAAGGTCAGACGAGAAACGACGGCCCGCGTAGCGCCGCTCACCACAAAACCAGGTCACCCACTTCTCCAAGAAAGACACAAAAAACTCTTCGTTCTGTCTTTTCATTTATTTTTGGTAACTAAAATATTACTTGATAGAATAGTAAAACCTCCTCTCTGATAGAAAAATTATTTTATGTATGTCTTGCTTTTAGAAACATATAGTATATACATACAGTAATAGAATCATTTGTCAGTGGGAGTCCTGTACAAAGAGTCCAAGAATACAGATACGGTAAGAATCCATACAGTTGTTGTCTACGTTCGATTATGACGGGAACGGTTGCCTGAAGTCCTCACATTGGGGGTCAAGCCGGGGCCCCCAAAGCTGGTCTGAGGACGGGAGCAAGGCTGCAGGGCCGTAGCAGCGAGGTGAGGCCTCTGCGTAGCAGGGCTGAGGCGTGGAACGCGAGCTGACGCCACTAGATGCTACCTGTTTCTCAGGCTTTGTAACTGACTGTAGATATCCTCCTCCTTACTGAGGCCCTCAAACAGAGGGATCAGGTCCAGCAGCTCCGTGTCCGTCATGTCGTCAAACCAGGACTGTACCGGTACCTGTGGAGAGAGAGAGAATGGATGAGAATTTATTTGATTAAGGCAGAAAACCGAGTTGACAGTCGTTGCTAAAGTGAGGTGAGGAGATGGTGCGCGTGTTGTGTAAATAATTAATGTGGGAAATGCATCAAAGGCATGAAGAGTGGCAGCAGCTCCACTGAGCTACTTCCCCACAGAGAGAAAACTCATAAAATTGGGAACACTGCAGACGGCACAATGCTGTGTCTAAAATAATGGTGCAGATTAAAACCGACAACGTCTCACAGATACATCACTTGCCCTCATTAGTCACTTTATAACGGAATACATTCTGCAGTAACATTATCTTTATCCCCATTTTTACCTCCGTCAAAGACATTAAGAGAACCAGTTCCATTTCTTTGTCTGCTGTTTAGCATTATTACAAAAAAATAACTCCACAAATTTCCTTGAACTGTTGATGAGAGGATTAAGGATGTAGGATGGAAAAAACTTTTTCATTTCTAAGTGGATGTGGTGAAAGGGACGATGATTTATTGATTATTTTTATCAACACTGTGAGAACTCCAAGGATATGAGCTATTTTACTCAAAAATTCATGGATAGCTTTGCATGTAACTTTTATTAGAGATAAGAATAAAAGAAGGATATCCGGCAGGAAACGCTGAATCTTCTGGGGGGATGGATTGATGGCTTGCGTGTGTATTTTTATGATGTGAGAATCTCAATAATGTTGTTGCATACTGGTGGACTTGACTGGACTTGTGGGGAAAAGGGACCCTTTGGAAGGAACACTTAGCCTCAGAGGTCAATCGTCTCAGAACAATCCTTTTAGTCCAATATTTTTAACGTTGAATAAAGACAACATGAACGCAACATGACCCTAAACATTTCATTAAGCCTTGGCCATGAGCAGTACAATCAGGATGCCCCCATTAGGAAGGAAGCTAAAGGTCCGACTTACTGCATTCTCAGGATGGAAGATGTAGGAGGCAGGTGAGTTGTCTATGATGATAACTTTACTGAGCTCCCGGCCCAAGAGGCTGAGGTCTTTGACGTAGTTTCCTCTGTGGAAAACACAGGATTCCCTGAAGAGCCGAGTGCGAAACACCCCCCACTGGTCCAGCAGGTCTGCCACAGGGTCAGCATACTGATGAAACCAACAGGAAATCATAGCGTTAACACAGCTCATGTAAAGTTACCGCTGACATCGTCTTGCTGCAGCGACGTGTGAATGAACCTTGGCTAAGCTCGCTGTGAAGAGGACGCATTCAAAAAGCTCCCCCATCTTCTGGAGGAACTCGTCCACATGGGGCCTCTTCAGGACGTAGACCTGAAGCAATGGCAGAAAAATAAACAGTCTCACTACTGCATGGTGTATGGTGATATGTCTAACATCAGTGTTCTCGTTTGCGTGCGTCCTTGACGCACATTTTTTGACAGGGACGTATGATCGTCAGACAGAAAACTATTGAGTGAAAAGCAAAAGTGAAAAAAAATACCTGTATTACATCTTTCTTTATTTCTAAAACTGTTTTTTTTTTTTGTGTTTTTTTAAAAACTACCAGGCTTTAACATTTTGATAAAACTAATTATGATTATAATTAGTTTTAATTATAACTCTTTTTTTGTTTAACTTAAACAGTTATGTTATTAATAAAAACATTAAAATTAACAAGTTGTTAAGTTTTTATATTGTACTATTGGCAAAACTCAATGCTTGCGCATACGCTTCTACTGTACATTCCGTGGTTACTTTTGGGATACATAAACGTCATGTTGGGATGCACAAATCTTTCTTGAAGAGCATCCCAGGCATGCACTACTTTCTTGAGGTAAAATGAAATCTGTAACATATAACATGTTAATAGCTGTGGCTCTTCTGTGCATCATTAGATATGTTGTCTGTTCATAATCTTTCATTGTGTTGTGATGTTGATCCATGCAACACGTCCGTCCAACCAACAAGCGTCCGTCCTCTTCAGTAGGTCTCTGTGGATTAGTTGAACTGCCTCCAAGTACAAGTAATCAAGTATAGGCCAAGATAGACACAGAAAGCCTATCCTGGATTACTTGAACCCGGTTACAGCTACAGCTTGGCTTCATCCAGGAATAACATGTACAAACCAAACTATTCCAGCTGCAAACTCAAGAGATTCTTCAATATGCTTTATGACATTCAGCAACACATGTATCTATCTTACTTTGACATGGCTGTGGCATAGATTAATCAGGGTTACCTGATGAATAGTCCCATCAATCTCCACTGGAACAATAAAGTCTGCATTGCTGATGGGCTGCAGGAATACATGAAATGGAGAAAGAATAAAAAACTTGTGACATTTGTGTTCAAAACAGCAAAAAGATGATGAGTTTGCTTAACCGCATCTCAGATCTAAACAAAAAAAATAAAACATAAAAAATAACGAGAGGTAAAATACTACAAGTGGGAAATCTTTAGCCCTAATGTAGTTTCCTTTGCTCCGGCGCTCTGTATCTTACTGTCGAATAAAAACCAGAAGTGACACACCAGAGGGAAACCAGGGAGTCAAACGAGATGACAGATGTAGACACAAGCCGGATTCTCAACTTGACTTGTGCTGTCTTTTTAAAAGGAAGAAAGGCTGGAGCGGAGGTGAACGTGCTGGGGGAAGATAGATGCCAGTGGGGCGTGTGGAAGACAAGCCCAGGGCACAAAGAGAGGAACGGAGGAGTCACATCAGAAACAAAGAAGGAAGAAAGAGAGAGCAGGTGACAGAAAAGGATGAGGTTTTAAGAAGGAAAATGAATTTATGAGAGACTGTCTGCTACCAGGAGAGTGTTCAGTGTTGATGAAATTTGGAAACAAAGTTAGAAAATCAGCTTAACTAGAGAAAGTAGGGACAACAATTCAGTTAGTTGTTATAAACTAGCTAGAATATAGTTGATGTTATGTATTTACCTTTTTACCACCACCAAACATGGGGGTGTTTTTGTTGCCAATCATTGTGTGTTTGTCACCAGGTGTATACTAAACAAAATATTGTGGATTTTCACACATATTGATGGAAGGATGAGACATTGGACAGAAAAGAAAGTTAGAAATTGATTTTGGATCAGACATTGATAAAGAGGGATGTCCTTTAAATTTTGAGATTTTTGGTTATTTTCCCACAATTTCAACAAAACTTTGTAGAAGGTCCCCGCGATAATCTGGCATCTCATCCGGGGTGTACCCCGCCTCTTGCCCCTAGCCGGCTAGGATAGGCTCCAGCAGACCCACGACCCACAAGGTGGATAAGCGGCTTTAGATGAGACGATTGCGATCGTCTTTTCTCCAAGACAATGGATGTATGGATGTAGAAGGCTGGGACATGGATGGGTCACTCAAACTGAACACACTCTCTGACTACCATTCTTCATTGTATCAGTTTTACATCTAGTCAGCTTCTTATGATAAAATGTTTGTGCATAGCTTATTAATACCAAATTGGAGAATTTTAAGTCAATAAGAAAATGAACAATCCAAATGTTTGAAAATTCAATCAAACTTGTCTCCAGGATGAGTTAGTGTAATACCATCCAACAGGGGGCGTGTTTGCTCTACTTAAGGCAGCGCTTTGACCTCCTCCTCATCACCTGTATCTGTAGAATGTGACCATCATAGCGTGACAAAAGACCCCCTGTACTAGAGGTTTTTGTTTCTCTATGTGACGCAAAGAGTGAAGAAAAGATTCCAGATCCCTCCAAAGACAGCTGGGAATGCCTCTCTGGAACAGACTGGTTCTGGTTAATGTTTACACCTGAGATGGGAGAAGACCGTAGCTTTGGCTGTCGTGCAACTGCTGTGTGTTGCTGTGCTCTATAAGGGGTGAGGAGACATGTATGGAAACGTTGGAAAGTAACGGAGGGAAGATGAAGAGAATGAGGATGGCGAAGAGCGTTTTATAGATCTGTGCTGAACTGCATCAACCGCAACGGATGAGGAACTTCTGGAATGTTTCAACTGATGACTCCAGTATGGGTGTAGTCCGGAGTTTCCCTACATAAATACATATCGCAACACCACAGTTAGAAATTGATTACCACCAAATTTTTAATTCTGATTCCACACGTAACTGTAATTCTTCTGCATCTAATTTTCTTCTACAAGAATTATCTTTTCATCTATGCATCACATCAGTATGTGATGCATTATGTAATGTTGTTTTGAGATGTCCATCTGTGCACCAAATAAAATATCCCCTGTCAATTCAACACTTTGTGCACTAATTGTCCTTTTTTTTTTAATCTAGAATTACGTCCTGACCTCACTGCCAGAACAGAATCATCCCCAGTAAATCCTGCAGGCGTCAGTCAGAAGAGAAAGTGCTTTGTGTGCGTTGCTTTGTATTTCACTCTTCTTCTGCTGGGTTGATTTGACTTATCGCTTCTTCCAAATAAAAACATTTTATTCTGAACGCTGATTTCTGGACTAAACATATTTTGCAACTGTAGTTTTATCACAAAAAAAAAAAAAAAAAAAAGAGAAGCTCTGGGTTTTTTGACTTGTTTTGTTTAGAACAAAAGAAAAATGCATCAGACTATTAGAACATATGCAGGATTTCTCCGAAACTCATCCAGGCAGTTATTCAAGGCAGTTCAACAGCATACTCTATTGGACACACCCTTGTGTGTGGGTGATGATGTATGTGTGTGGCCCCATGCTGCTGGCATGTGACTGGAATGGGTTGATTCAACGTAGCTATTTTTTTTTCTTTCCTTTTGGAGTTTCCACAGCAGATTAATTCCTGTATAAAAATGAACTGAAAGTGTTTTCTCTGCAGTTATTTTAATCAAATAATACAAGTAGGTTCCTTCTCCTGCTGAAAAAATAATTACAGCAAAAACAAAGGCTCCTCAGCTTCACCTTACACTCTTTCGATGCACAAACTCTCTGGCTTTGAGCTCCCACTCCCACCGGTTTACAAAAGGCACAGATACGGTTCACAGAGATGTAATCAGATCAGCTGAGGCCAATGCAGCGCTGGGAGGCTGAGCTGAAGTAGGTCACTAGGTGTGTCAGGTGTTAGTCAGTGAAGAAAACTTTTGATGGTGAAATAGAGTAAAACTTTATGACATTAATTGGATTTCACCGAGAATCACGTATCACAAATGACAACCATGTAAGAAGTTTAGATGTCAAGAAGGTACTGGTCTACCAGCAGCTTTCATCCACTGTTGGATGGATGGCTCTGAATTCCCGCACAGGTAATTATGTACCACTCGGGATGAGCGATTTCTATAGTTTGAACATAATGAAAAACCTTTAATTTGTCCAAAACTTGTTTGCCATTAATATCCCTAGTAGCCTCAGCTGAAGTTTGTTTATTTTAATACGCTAAGCAAAGATGGTGAACAGGGTAATATAACCTTTGCCAAGGAGAGCTGGAGGAAGTTTTGAGCAGAGCAAAAAAGTACCAAAAAATTCAAGAAATAAACACTGACTGAATGTGAGGAGAAAATATCTTAATACTCATGAAATAATCTGTCCGTGAAGCAAGATAATTTTACTAGTCAAGATGCCATAGTTACCTGTTACACATACACAGACATGTATAGAACTGACACCTTAGAAAAGCTAAGTTTAAAAGTTTGGTTGTGATAATTAAATGGAAGACATGTCCAAATTAATTGCTAGGGTCTGACTAACAAAACAATACAGTGTTTTATCACGTAGGTGGAAGACTGTCAAACAAGAGCCAATGTTAAAGGGTTTAAAAATGTTCATAAGCTCATAAGAAGCTGACAATTTGAAGATGCTGCATCTCACAGGACAGATATAAGTGCCTCCTGCCAAACAACTCGATTGGACGAAGATAAATCCTGATGAAAAATGACACACAGCTCCTTTTTTTTTTTTGCTTTTTCTTGATATAAGTGATACGTCAAAGCAATATAGCAATACATTTCCCTGTTATTATACACACTTCAGTTACGCTGACAGAGCTCAGAAACACTGCATGCTAATTTTCCTCATATCATCTTGCCCATATTCAAAGCACAGAATAGCATCTTTGGGATATATTTATGTATAATCCTATTATCCCTCTAAAGCTGTGGAATAAACACGACTGAAAGGAGAAGGAGGCGCAACTGAAATGAATAAAAGAGAACATAAGACTCCGTTCGCTATAAGTGTACTTATTATAGAGTAAGTAGCGTGGTGAAATACCTTGAAGGAGCTGTGCACAAGAGTTTCATCCAGATCGATCACCACACAGTTCTTCCCATAGTCTGCTATACTGACCTCTGGCAGGAGGAACTTGGCTGGTGGCTGCAGAGACAATACATACAGTTGACAAAGGAGGTTCAGAGGGACAGCTGGTGGCAAAGACACACACTTGTACCACAGGCATGATGATGGCTTTGGTGTGAGTGTTGGAGATGATAACTTGGCTGACACTGAGGACACAATTAACAGCATAAATGACTTGCGGGAGGGAGTTAATTTCTGTGAAGGCTTGACTGTAGAGAAAGCAGGATGGTATTTTTTGTGAAGTAGGGCTGCTTGTCTTTTCTTCCTTCTTAATTATTTCTTCGATAAAATATTAAAATAATCAAAAATGTATATAACTTTCTCATCCCTGAGTCTAAATCCTATTGCATATATATAATTGATGACAGAATAAAACAGTTAAAGTTGATTCCCATATTCGATAGCCTTAAAGGACACGACACCATGCCGTTAAATGTCAAAACTACGCGTAAAGCTGTCGCTTCTATTGCAAAATTTTACCTGTTTTTGTGCAACTCCCTGCTGACATTTTGTGTACTACCTCCTGCTGACTGAGCTCTGTGACTGTGATGCCTTCAGGGTCAATGTGGGTAAGGTGAAACACTCATGTCCTCTGCTATGCAGGCCTGGAGTTACAGACAAGCACAGGGCAGATGGTCCAGCCATAGGGGGCACACACAAACACACACACACACATGGATTCATGAGCACACACATACACACATGCACAAATCTATATAGAGGTGAGGAGCAAGGACTGCCAACCGTACCCATTCACACTGTGGCGCTGCTGCTCAATATGCCAGCCATCTCCTGCGTGTGTCTGTGTGTTTTTTGGCCGGGCTGTGGGTATTAATCATTTTTTATCGCGGGCCTGCATGCTGATGTATCACAGGTAGGATTCCCTACGAGCAAGGACACCGAATGACATCCTATCAGGCTGTGATGGATGTGATTTACACATGCAGGCTGAGGAAATAAAGAAAGAGTGAGTGGGACCTTGACATTTTCATCAGCGAGCCGCTCGGAGATAAAACAAATTTAAAATTTCACCTGACGATACAACCAGGGGGCGCTATATAAAACCTCTTAGCTCAGAACCTCTCAGTGGTAATGGTGCCATTACCACTGAGAGGAGATCCAACTTATTTAATACAGGCCAAGACAATGTTTCTCATTAATATATCTCTAACAAATGTGTGGAATACACAGCAAATACTTTTAATAATAAAGTGTATATTAGTCTGTACATATTTATTCTTCATTTTAATGTCAGGCAAAATGAAAGCCAGGAGATTGATTAAAAGCAAAGAAAAGTTTTTACAAATACATTACAGTGAATTAAAACACAAAGATTAAGTGTCTAAAACGATAGTTAATCTGCTGTTTCTTCTGCGCTCCTCAGTTGTGTTACATTACAGAGTGACTCAGACCTAAGTTTAACTTGAGCCTTATTTAAGTTGTCCTCAGCCAAACCCCCGGCAGGAAAATTAAAGAGCAGACCACATCGCCGCATGCATTTCCTGCTACTGATGGCAGGTGTCTGCTGGGTGATGGAGTTTAAAGCTTGGCTTCAGTGTAGGGACGCTGTGAGTGTGAATGCCCTTAAATTACAGCAAACCACAGGCTTGCATTGATTCCAAAGTAACTAAATGGACTGCAACTTCAGCACAAACAAAGTAGAGATGAGATGAAGTCCTCTTTCTGGTGACTAGGGAAGTACAGTTCATCAAAACAAAACTTCCCTCCAATAAACTAAAAGCCCATTATTGCAAAATCACATTGTAAAATTTCTCAATATAAAAAAAATACCTAATTTAATCATCTTTAAAGGACATGCCATCCATTTGTGGAGCCAAATTGCAGCTGTGAAGGTGTGGCGTAAGACTCAATAAATTCAACTTAATGAGAAAATCGCATGATCTCTTCCAGTGATTAAAAAACATGGGACAAATAGACACAAATAATTCCTGGAACTGGATTATGTCCTACAAATCATGTGATGGGGTAAAGCTGTTAAAGTTGTTTGCTTTGATTTTTCAGTATGAGCATCTCAGAGCAAGGAAAAATCACTATTGTGTCAACATCCACATGCAGGAAGAATGATGAAGCACAGTGAGCAAAGGAGGAAAGTTACTCTGATGGAGGGAGATGAATAAAAATGAACCATAGTAATACATACACTGGGGATGGGGATGACCTGGACCTGGTCACACTGGAGTAAATAAAAACAGAGAGAAAAAAGAGAAAGAGGTTGAGAGAAGGACAGCGTTAAAAAAAAAAAAAAAACAGAAGTAGAAGCAGGAAAGCAAGTGAACAAATAGTGAAACATCATAGCGAGGAGGAAATCAGCAACATCAATATTCCAATCAACAAATGCATGGGCAGAAAAAGAGGGAGTGGAGCAGAGAAAGCGCATACACACACACACACACACACACACACACACACACACACACACACACACACACACACACTGTGACAGATTATGAGTACAACTCGCTCAAAAGCAAACAGAGATTCCATAGTAACAAATATGGCTGGCCAGAAATCCAAAAACAGCACACTCATGGGAGGGGCTGTGGCATGGACCCAGTTTGAAATTCAGCACTATAACAAGGCTTGTTATGGCGAAGTTTGCTTAGTTCACGCAAAATCAAAGTCTTTTGTTGAAGTGGGTGTCTGGAAGTTGATGACATACATGGTGTCTGTGAGGAGGCCCCCCTCCCGGACCCCCCCTCCCTTGAATGAGACATTTAAAGGTAAACAGGAGCGTGATACCTGATATGATTTGGTTCCATTTATAGCGCTGCTGTACCTGATTTGGCAGCGGAACACCGTGTTTGCGGAGGAGTTCAGGGTTTTGGCGCCAGAACGTTCGCTTCACACATCCTCACTATACTGGTCAGAGTGTGTGTGTGTTTGTATGTGTGTGTGTGTGTGTGTGTGTGTGTGTGTGTGTGTGTGTGTGTGTGTGTGTGTGAGGAAAGGGGGAGACGTGGGCGCCAGGCAATCCATCACACCGGACACACGTACAAGGCCCACTTCATGGGGATTAAAGCAGAAGCATGTATGTGTGTGTGTGTTTCGCATGTACATGTAAGAGTTGTGAAAGAATGAGATTGCACACGCCAGAGTGTGTACGTCTTGCGGGTTATTCAGCCTACTCGATGCTTTGTGTGTGTTAGTTTGTGTGTGTAGGCAGATATCGAAGAATGCAAGATGGGAAGCGAGCCCGTGTTTTCAAGCAGTAGATGGTAAACAACCTCTGGGTTCAGCGGGTTTGAAGCAGCTGGAAAAATTTGTGGAGGGAGTTCGGCGAGGCAACGCAGCGCCTCGCCCTCCGCTCTGCAGGAAAAGGCAAACCCTAACAAGCTCTCTGTAGCAAAAGCAAACAAATGATATTTAGTAGCAGGATCTCTTGAGTCTAATTAGTATTCCTGTCCCATACTAAATAATTCCCCTCTGTTTTTCTTTTTGGTTTTTTTTGTATTTTATGGTGATTTGGCTGCAAACCACGCAGTCTGTACTCTGGCCATGTATGATGCGAGAGAGAAATAAGCTTCACCTTAGGAGGACTGCCATTCTCCTCTGGTGGCGGGGGCAGAGAAAGCGTCTTGTTGTTGGCGGGCGGCGGCTCCACGTGGTAGTCATTGTAGTTACGAAAGCAGCAGAAGAAGGGGCTGAAAATGCCTCGGCTCCGGTGCTTCTTGAGGCTGCTGTTGGACTGGGAGACTGGAAGTGATAACAAAAGAAAGAAAGTGATGTTAGACAGATTTGCATGTGCTAAACGAGTGCCAGTAGCGTAGGGAGTATTCCAAACTTTTGCCGTCTCACAAAATAGTCCCAAGTTAAAAATATTTCAAATGCTTATCAGTATAATAAAATATATAATGTAGAATTTTTATATCTGTCAGTTTAAAAGAAAGCACGTCTGGTTATCTTAGCTTAGATTGAAGACTGGAGAAAACTAATGTATTCCATGGTGTCGTGTATTAATGAACTGCAGTTTAACGTTGAAGCAAGAATTATTTTAAGTGGATTTTGTTTTGGTTCAACTGCAAGATTGGTTGAATAATCCTTTTTATAGTCTTAATGCTAAGCTAAGCTAACTGGTTCACATTTACTTGTTATTGATCTCAAAACTCAAGAAACAAATACTCCTTTGAATGTTATTTCATTCAATATAATGTAGTATTACCGATAGTTTCATGCACCTTTATGAAATGTGATACAGACTGATGTTCTGACACATATCCCTTGAGAAAACATTACAGGATTTCTGCAGATTTTACTGGTTTTGTCGTAAAATCTAACCATTTATAGGACAAGTAGAAAGTTCAAATAGCTTAATCATACACAAACGTTGGTGTTACTCATTTCCAGGAGTTAAATCTACTCAAAATGTACTTGTTGAAATTATACCTCAGTTGGTTTGAGTGTACTAAAGCATCATTTGTCTCATTTGTCATATAATCAAATAATTCCAGGTGGTTCCATTGACTCATTTCCTTTAGTTTGACTTTATATAATTTTAAATTGTAGCCCTGCAGGCCATGGCTTTATTTTTTTATTATAGTTAATGAAACATAAAAAAAATAAAACACTTATCAAAGCGAGACGATTCTAATCTGCTTGGGAATCCGATACCTTTCTGCATATAGTTTGCAGGTGTCATATCAAAAGCCTTTACATTAATGAAAAGCATCTGAATAAAAAAGACAGAAGTGATGCTCAGTCTTGCAGACAGTCTTGCATGCTTCACTGCAACATCATGACAAAAGGCACTCAGATTTATGTTATAAAACAGAGCGAGGCATTAGTTCATTCAATAAGGACTACAGGGACAAAAATAGTCATCGTCAGCGTGCCCTCTGGGAAAGTAGTCCAGTTAATTACCATTAAGAAAGATGACACGAGGAGGACAGATGGATAGATTTATATCTATATATGAGAAAAGGTGAAAGAATATAAAACAAATGAGGGACAAAATTCTTTGTTCACAGTAAGAAGTCTTGTGGATGCCCACCTCAGACTGAGCATCACTGTCTACGTTCAACAGATTCTGTATATAAAACATTTTATCTATATTTAACAGTGTAACCTGTACAAATGTGGCTGCCAAAGAGAAGCTTGAGCATTGGCTCAGTACTGCAGAACTCCAGAGAGAAATACACACATAGGGTCCCTGGTTACATCATACCTTCTTGACTGTCTCTGATGCCCATGGCCTACTTTTACACTGACAAAGAGAAACAAGTCGGTCCGATTGGTCTGTAGGTCTGCATAAATGTTCCATCACTGATTCCAATTTTCATATTTTCTATCGGTGGGATGAGCTGGATAAAAATAGAATATTGGACATTGTTGGCTCAAAGGCAAAAATTCTGACAGAGAAATTATCAAGGGGTGTTCCTGAGGTATAAATATGACCAATTTAATTTCTTTGGAGGTAATTTTCAGGAATGGAATCTGTCCAGGCCAATGAAGTATCCACAGGCTCACTGTAGAGGCATCATTCTGATTCCCTGGTTGAGCCACTGTTAGCCATCCTCCTGAAACCTTGTTCATAAAACCATGTGAAACATGCAGCCCAGTTAGGCACGCATGCTGAGGCTGTTCGCAGCTGGAATAGAGTTATGCTTTGCTTCCCCCGACTGAATGTGACAGACTGGGGCCAGTTCCTCTGTGGTTTTTCACTGTGTGTCCAAAGCCTGCAGTGGATCACTTAAACAAATAAATGTGCGACAAAGACAACATGCATGTGCCTACAACCTGTGGGGTGATGGAGGGACATTCTCCACACTCACAGATTTGATGCGACAGAAAACACATAAAGGTGCTTGATGTTTTTATTTGTCTGCAGACAGAATGAATGAATTTGAATGTTTGGTTTTTACATGGATGTCTAATTTTGGAAAAGACACACCAAAAATAAAATCTGTGATGACGTTTTGACCTCCGAATCTGGACAAGAATCAATTTTGTTACAACTCTAAGACACTAACGTCAGAACCATGGATCATGCAAATGACGACGGTTGGCCCAGCTGGCACGCGTGCACTCCCTGGTGAACATAGTCGACGTGTGTGTGCTCTCACACACCAATGGAGTCAACAGTCATCAGGCCTCAAGGGAACAAGAAAGAGCTTTGAGCATTTCTATGACAATATGGAGTCTGAAGGAATGTGTGCTGCTCTGTCGACTGCAGGGATGGAAGGAAAATGAAACAGATGAGAGGAAATTTTCTTTAAATATGTAAGTGCATATGGTTTCATACATGCTCTGCTATAATTGGTAAGCCTAGTTTGTGTTGAGCAGATGCTGAAGGAAGATTCCCGCCATCTCTAACTGAAACTCGAGCAACAGTTTTGATTTCCAAATAAGGCAAACTTGAGGATTTTTATGTCAATTTTTCTTTATTAATAGCTTGATTACTAACAACTGATATAGTAAGATATAATTTACAGAAGCCGGGAACTAAAAAGTTGTTTTATTTGAGCTAATTATAATTTGTTAACCATTAATGGAGATACCGCAGTTATAAGCAGTTCTTTACGAGGCATTAAATTTTATTACAATATCCAGAAACAACTTTTTTAAAATGTCATTTCAATGCTGCAAACCCCACAATCAACTTTCAGTTTCCTTCAACTCAACGTTTTAACCCTCTAGCACCTTCAGTTTCTGGACTGGCCGAACCCTCCCGCTCTCCCTAAAGTTGGCCTCTTAACTTTGGCGTCATTCTTCCTCCATTTTGAGACTTCTACATTTACCCGCCCCGGATCAGCTGCCCGAGGAAAAAATAAAAGCAGGTGGAAGTACGAAAGAGACGTAGAGTAAGGAGGGGGAGCTTGGAAGAGGAGAAAAGGGTGTAGAATGGGTGGGAAGAGTTACTGTGGCGAGGCAGCCTATACTTGGGTCTGATTCTTACTCCACCCCCTCCTACACCACCACCCTACACAAACAGAGCCTTCCTTTCTCCTTTTGACACAAACAACATAGCTGAGAGCTGAGAGATTGCAGCCAGAGACTGAGCAAACACACACACATGTGGCTCATGTTCACATGTTTAAGCAAAGAGCACAGCAGTCGCCAGAAGCACAGATCACAGACCGAAACTTCGTTCCTCCAACGCCCTTGTTCGGGAACGCCACTGGAATCAATTCGCTTTGCATCGCAACGCTGCTTTCATCCTTCCAGAGAATAACAGCAAAAGGTTAAAGTGCACTATTTGAGGAGAGGGGTGACATGATGTGAATAAACTGCAAGTACCAGTCAGTACAACAGCCAAAAAAATGACAATATAGACTGTAAAGAGCTGGAGGGGAGTGTGTGGTTACACCAGAGTTACACCTTGCTAAACTCTAGGTAAAAGGTGAAGCACACAAGTGGTTTAATCCAACAAAAGCTCCCTGGAGAGAGATATAAAAGACGAGTGCTATATCCTCCTCAGAGCAGGTGCACAGTATTTACCGAGTGAATGCCCTTCATTCGATCAGTTTGTTCCCTTGATGTCGGAGATGTGAAAACAGCACTCCAGGTTGTGCCTGTGTCAATGTTTCCTATGAACATTAGGCGACAGCGATACTGTAAAAGCTGCTCTATTCAATCAGATTCCAGGCTCGCCATTAAACATTTGGGTGCAGACGCTCACAAGGCCGGAAGAGGGGAAAAAACGCAGGAAATTCTCAGCATTCCTGACAGGAAGAGATAATCACCCCGTGACCCACAGAGCGGAATACCGCCAAGCTCCGAGAGGGAATATGATCTCCGGCTTAGCTCAAGACCTTTGAGGTGGCCTCTTTTACTGTAGCTTTAAAAGCACATTAATTATGCAGGCTGTCAAAAGACAACATGGATATATATATATGTATAAAAAATGTCTGCAGGTTTAGGTTTAGCAGCAGGATGTCAGGGTTTACTTGAGGACATTCATCATGGTCAGAAATCAGGGAAGCAGAGATGTAATTTTCATATATATACAGTATACTGTATATAACCAGTTTTGACTTAGCAATAAATGCTACATAATTAGATTAGATGAAATACTTCAATCGTATTCACTTAAGCAGAGGTTAATTTGGCTTCACCTTTAATAACGCATGTATGCATGTAGAAGTGCAAAAGGCAAACTACTGTACTTGTGCCTTTCAGCCTTCACCTCCAGATTTATCTGCAGATAAGTTGGTTTGAACCTGTCATCCTGAGGAAAAAATTTTGTCTCTCACTCTTGTGCATACCAAAAGTAATTAAATGACTTTAAACCAAACAGGAAAAAGTCCCTATCTCTGTCAGAGGAGCTCTTATACAATTTCAAATGCTCAAAGACCTACATGTAAAGTCTTGCATTTGACACAAGTAGAGAACACGGTGGTTTCATAAGCGCTGGCCTAAGGTTAGAAATTATTCGATGTTCGCCAACTAATCACATTCAAGAGAAGTCCCACCCTTTACTGACACCAGTGGAAGGTCATGTAAAGTTCAATCAAATTACGTTTTTGAGCAACTGGAAGTTGCATTTTGTTCTTCATTGTAAGCGGCTAACCTGTATCTGGTATCTGTATCTAGCTATCTGGTACATTTACAGGTATTATTTCACCATTAAATAATGATCATCACCAATAACACGTCCAAATCTAAAAGCATTACACACTTGGGTTTAAATGAAATGATCCTTTTACAGCTGGTATTGGTATTGCATGCGCGACGGTCCATGAACTGCACTCCTGCAGCGGTTAGTTGCCCAGCCAAGCAGGTAAAACGTACCTGGGGGGGCATGGAGGTAAATGTGAGAACAGTCCATGAGAAGGTGCATTTTAAATAATTCAGATGGAAAACAGACTGGGTTTAAATGATGCAGCCGAATACTTAACAAACACTAAAATTAAATAGACAGGAGCCACAGGGATTTCCATCAGTGATCCACATTTTTATTGTATGACTAAAAAAAAGTCTTCATGACACATAGAGAACCTGACATGATGACGAGGACACGCCACCAGCTAAACACGGATCCCTGTCTCAGGCGGTGGGCATGATTTCACAGATTATAACTGAGAATTGGGGGGTATTTGCATGAAAAGCTGGACCAGCTGTTGATATTAGCCAATGTGAAGAAAAGGCTTCTACAAACACACACAGACCGACAGGTGCTGTCAGCCCGGAGGCTGAAATCTAATGTCTAGAGCTGAAAACACTCAGAGGAGGAGTAAGCACCTGAAGATGAAGCTGTTTCTCATCCTGGCTGTAACTCGGAGCAGCAGAAATCAGCAAAAGGGAACTCCTTTATGAGCTAAATAATACTGTGAAAGATATTCCTGCAGCTACATACCATATCTCCAAATAATAAATGTCTTCTTCAGTACATAAAAACCATCACTCATTGATTTTCTTTAGTTATTTACCCCACCATGCCACTAAAGATACCGACATCACAACGGCCGACTGTAAAACAAATAAAAACAGACAGCAGGTTTAGCGATCATGCTCACAGCATTGTAGCAGCATGATGGCGGTCTGCGGGTCGTGGGGAGCTGGAGCATATCCCAGCTGACTGGGGGTGTGAGGCAGGGGAAACTCCGGGCGCGACGCCAGTGCACCACCGACATAGTACATTTTCTTCAGGATAAATTGCATTAACTTTGGACGACTTTACATTGAGTTTTATCAACAGGTAAATATCTTAATGTGTTCAATACGACAAGTCAAAAAGCATGACTACCACACCTAAATATCTGCAATCCATTTCCGTCAGCTTCAGCTGATGAATAAATGTTACCATGTTAACACAGATGAGCCGTGGCAGCTGCTTCCTTGTTGAATTTTAGCATATAGAATAAATAACTGCAAAAAAGGTCACAAAAAATGTGCAAAATATATCTTCATTAAGTTCCAGTTAGAATTCAAAACTCCAAAAATGTTAAATTCAAAATGCCATGAAACAGCAGAAACATTTATTAGTGACATTTGAGAAGCAGGGATCAGGAAATGTCTGAGTCAGTTCAGCCGATCAGTGTCTAGACGGAAACTAAAGTCAATCACCAACAACTAATTGATTAGCCAACTAAACACAAACGTTGAGAAGAGCCACGCACACACACACAAACACACACACACACACACACACACACACACACACACACACACACACACACACAATAGTGTTAGATACCGTCAGGTGAGTCACACCTGACGATTCAGCCTGTGAGCCTCCGCTGTGCTGAGAGCCTCTGTGTTTTGTGTGTGAGACAATTAAGGCAATAACATCCCAGCATGAAAAAAACAAACTCCCATTGAGCCTTTTTATTGTCCCACACAGACAGCTGAGGCCCAGGTGAAAATTACCATCTGCTGAGATGCAACCATTCCTCGTGCCTTTAGTTCTGGTATTAACTGGCATGATTTTGTTCAAGACCGATACTGAAACCATAACGATTATTCAAGGAGACCACCAATACCAAAAACTGATCAGAAGAACATTTGTAAAAAAATATTTAAAACCCCCACTGTTAATTAAACTTCAGATAAATCTGCAGATGTACTACATTTGATTTAGACATTTAAATGGTTTACTTGATTATTCCTGTTTTCTTGACCTCTATACGCCAAGTAATACATTTTTGGCCACACATACTGTATTTGTGGAATTTAGTTACGAATTATAATACCAATCGATACTACCAATGTTATCAATCAAATCCATTTAATTTACTGACATTTACTGAAAAATTTACTGAAAAATGGACAAAGGAAGCTTTCAGCTTTACTTCCCTACTTGTCCTGGAGGATTTACACATGCATGCATCATACATGACCTCATGTAACCGACATTCACTCGGTTACCCGGTGGAACAAGTCAAAACATGGTCTGGAGTGATTTTAAGGCACAAGTCACTCAGTGTGAACCATGTTGTGCAAGACATTTCCCTCACTGGTGCCGTGGTGAACTCTCACTCACAGACACGGGTGGGTCCGCCCTGCTTTCCTGCCTCGGCTGCGTTGAGTTGTAGACGCGGTGGCGGTTGCGCCAGCATGCCGACAGCCTACCGGGGATAAGAACCGCTGCCGCTTTCCCAAATGAAGGAGATGACAAGCACGGGGGAATTAACTCTCTGAGAGCTCAGGGAGAAATAATGAGAAAGATCTGACTATTCTGAGAGTTACGCAACTGGCAGCAACAGAGCCCACGTTGTTGGGAGCCGCAGCAGTTCATTATTTATATACCGCTTCATATTATCATGCACAACTGTGCGCTCAATGCCGAAGGCGCATTGACTGGTGGGAAATCCTTCGGGCCTGTGCGTTAAATAAAAAAGAAAACATGTCTTAAGATTTGATGTCAGATTAAATTTAAGGCCTATCGTCAGGCATGAACACTTGGTGCCCCTCTGGATGAAGCCCGAGCAGCTGTAGGATTGATCCGGAAAGTTGATCCATTAAGAAACTAGTGGGAATTCAAAGGTGCACTCCAACAATTTAATACTAAGACTCCAGACATTGGGTAATTTACCAGAGACGTAAAAAAGGCATGATCTAGAGCTACAAAAACTGTACATTCATTCTCCACAATGTAACCATCTTTTCATATAAACAAAAAAAAATGCATAGTGTCAATTACCAGACATCCGTTAAAAGTCTTGCCCCCAGTCTATCTTTGCCTTTTCAATAGGAAACGGAGAAAACCCTGCAGACATAATCAAGACGGCGAGGTTATCTTCACTTGACACCGTCCCTCAAAGCCACAGAAGACATTTACAACTCTGTTCACTGTATGCTGTGAACAGAGTGAAAAAAATTCTCTCTTAGCAGTTTTCTCAAATTCTATATCAAGAAACTTTTTTTCTCTTACTGTATTTATGGACGGGAAATAAACAGGTAAGGCATGTATTTGTGTGTTGCTGCTAGGGATTCCCATGGCTCTGCTCTCTGAGACGTGTTCATCTCCACATATTCAAACACAGCATGTCCTACTTAGCGTCCCTTGAGATTCCCAGTTAAACAGTATTCACCTTTTACTTCTGGAGAATAAGGAAAACGCATAGTGTCTGTTACAGTCTCCATACTCGCAGATTTACTCATTCCTTGCTTGTTTGTTTAAAAATGCATAAACCTTTGATGCTCTTCTGTCAAACACCTCGCAAACTGGCAGGAAGCATAATTCAGGAAGCCTGACAGTAAATCATTATGGACGAAACCTGATCTGCCTGTCAGATAGCCAATTACTGGTGATGAATGCCAACCAGAAGAGGGCGAAATATGCAGAAAGGCTATCCTCTTGTAAGAGTCGGGCTTGGTTCCCTGTCTGCAACCCCAGAAACACTCAGCTGTTATCTGAACACTTTCTCCTGCTATCACTTCACCTTCTCTCTTTCTTCCTTGACCCCCACCTTCCTCTGACCATATTGATCTGTTTAGACAGTGTCAGTTTGGCTGAACGGATGCTCAATTAAACCTGGCTCTGGGTGCGCTTGAGGCCACTCTCCACAGACCAATCAGAAACAGGCTTTAGAGCAGCAGCAGCATCCTGCGGCTGTGTGGCAGGCGGTCTTTTCGCTCTGAGGAGACTGTGGCTTTTGAAGCATTAATAAGTCACCACTCATTCTCTGCCATTGAATGCCGATGTGTCAAGATCCACAGGATAGGGCTAGTGATGTAATCCCACAAGAACGCTGCATATTTCAATGGAATCAAGTAGAATCAAAGGGGCAGTCATTCATCTGATGGACTCAAGTATGATAAGTTTGAAAGTTAGCTGTAGGTGAATATGTACACAAGATTTAAAAGCTGCTTTGAGATGGATGTTCTATTGTTATTCAGCAAAAAGCTTTCATTCCAATCAATATAAATTGCATTACTGTAGCGCGATGACAAACAAACTGATCAGGATGGAGGTGGACAGGGGGGAAACTCATTTATAAAGAATTTATTTTAAATCCTGCTGCAGTCGTCTCTTTAGAGCCAATGGTGGACATTTTGAAGAAGCGTTCTCTCTATAACAAGGAACCGCAGCTACACTCAGGCTACACTTGAGACAACATTCAAACATAAGACTTGCCCACAATACTGTCAAGCATACAGTTCAAAGCACAAACACATAAAACGAAGCGCAGAAAAAAAGACAAGCCATGCTGTGCAGCAGAACCAGTGAGCAGCATGACAAAATACTTCACTGAGACATTCGGAGTTTTTCATTTGCAGAAAGCACGACTACTGGAAATGCATTCATTAAAATTGGCCAATCACGAGGAAGTACATGAAAAGAGGAACGCTAAAATTGGGAATACAAGTGATCATAGTGAAAACACAAGTACGGAATCATAATATTTCAACATACTTTGGCTTGAACTAATTTGATATGAAACAAATCCCACATGTTAGACTCAACTATATAAATACAACATACACAGTCAAACCGAGGCTAATTTGCAGTCAGGCTTTTTCCCCCCCCCCAAGTTAAATATGCAATCTGAGAAAAGGTTTTAGAATTCAGAGTCAGCCTGAGTGGGAGTAAAAGAGTACACCCACATTATTTTTCCTGTGGCCTCTCTGAAGGAGGATTGCGGTGCGATTGCATCTCCTTCACTGTGTCTCACAAGCCATAGATCTACAAGACGCCACCTAATTAATTACCAGTTTGCTGATTTTGAAACAGAATCCAATGTGGTCTAATATTTCCACAGAGGTAAGGCTCTGATAATGAAAGTTATCAAAATTCACTTGTAATGTTCTGTCTTCATGAAAACATGCCAAAAGCAGGGAAAAGCTCATTTGACATATTACGTTTAGGATGAAAACAGTCACTTCACTATTAACTGTGAATCCTTTACTGACCGACTACTTTAGACTCCTGCTTTTATTGGTTTTCTTTATTCTTTTTCTCGATGCTGACTCTTCCCTGCAATGTCATAAATAAAATTCTCTCAAGTTAACTCTCCTCCTGCTTCCTTTTAACCAGCTTGATGTACTCAATGAGAAACTTTGCCTGGGAAATTTAATCACAGGCTCCTACTGTCTAGGTCCCGTAAATCTTTTCATCTCCTTTCGTATCAGACACAGAGACAAGAATTAAGTGAACCCAAAAAGAAAAACCCGTCCTTCCTGCAGACTGGCTCATTTGCTGATGATGTTCATAAAGAGTCGTCAGCGTTCACCAGTTTAACAGCCATGTAAAAACCCATTGTAGCTACTTTAAACAGATGGCATATGACATTTACTAAGATTTAGTGGTGGTGATGAACTATTATCCTAAAATAGAGTCAAGTTAGCTTTTTCCCTATTTTAAGCTTCAGGCTACGCTAAGCTAACCATTCAACTAATTTACATGACTAGTAAAGAATCTTATTATTAGAAAAACTCTTTCTACAGCTCTTCCTTTTCATTTCTCTTTTATAATCCAAAAATGATAAAACACGAGATTGTATTGTGATTAAATTCAAAACTTGTTCTTGATTGTTGGCAAAACAATGACAAAATCAAGGAGACATGAACATGATGACAATTTAATGCATCGGCAAACAACTAAGGCAGCCGGTGCAGTGTTTCTGAGGTCATATGTGAAATTCAGCGTTGGCAAGTCCGTCGTGTTTTAAACTTTTAAAGCAAAAAAAAAAAAAATCTGAACAGAGCAACAAAAACAAAAGTTACAACAACAAATTATTTGTTACTTACAACATGACATCCTGTTATATTTTAAAAACATAAATGAACAGAAGCTCTAACTTCCACTTCAGGCCTGTTAATCTACAACCTGGGACCCAGGCCAATCCTGCATATAGAAATAAGCAAATCAGTCAAGCCGCATACTCTTGGAAGAAAAACACCCGACCCTTCAAATCAAATGCCTGGTATGGTATTGGATTGGAGTAATGAAGATATGTCTGATGCTCTTGCACTTCCCTGGAGGTGTAGATGATCAGCTTTCTGAGCAGCATTGACTGAAATAGGCTCATAAATCTCTAATATGGACCTGCAACTCAGAGTATTTCAAAATGCTGCACTGAATATTGACTTCTGTGTGCACACACAGCTATGCAATGGAAGAAGGCTTCAGAGTCACAAACTCACCTTTAGAATATGCCACCTATGGCCGAGTAAATGATTGTACCCAACACTTAGAGCCAAGTGCAACACCCAACAGAATGGCAGGTTGTGCCGGGACTCTGAAGCAGCCAAAACTTACAGAAGCTCCTCTCGCTAACTGTGCAGCACACCATCCTGCAGGTGTGGTCCACACATCATAAACACTCTATTAAAGAGCAACAATCTGTTCCAGGAATAACCTCAAAAGCCAAATGTGCATGAAATCACACTTTTTTCTACATTCGTGCATAATTACAGCTTCTGTGTTTATCTATTCATGCTCCTGCTGGCAACGCAAAGATTTTCTGACCAGTGAGGGAATAGTGACATTTTAACATGCAATTAGTAAATCCCACCATCTGGAGGTGGTCTCCGTCTATGCTTCAATTAAAATCATACATCATATCGCTATAAGAGAGACTTGTGTGCAGTAGGATGGCGGTTTTAAAAATCTGAAGGTTAATGGAGTTTGCGAAACATAAAGCACGCGGTCCAAACTGTCTTGCTGCAGCCTTGAGATGACATTGGAGCTATGAAATAGGAGAATGGTTAGAAAAAAAACCCACACACGCCAACTAAAAAATAATGAGTTTGTAAGTTTAAACCATTTAAGAGAAGAAAATAGTACCTCCCCGCTCTCTGGCTTAAATTGTTGAGTTATTAAATCGTGTGAAAGGGACAAAAATGAGGCTTTTCATTTCCCTGTGGCACTGGTGCACACTTACAGAGAACAATAGTGATTTATGTTTCTTATGGAAGAACTCACAATGCAAAACAAACAACCTACAGTCAATAGATCCTACAACATTAGCTGGACCGGATATCATAACCTGAGGCTGATAGTTTATTTAGTTTCAATATACCTGTACCCTATTGTATATTAGAGTCATGTTTTTTATCTTCAAAGTTTGGTGAATATATTGTTTGTTGTGTTGGATTTTTTTTTTTTTAAAGGAGCACTTCTTTTAGTAGTAATGTTGAAGCTTTGTAAGATCTTACAGTTTTCAATTTGCTGGTATTAAAAAACAGCTTCTATATGGTTTCTATATGCAGCCAAACATTGACATTAGGATCTTTGTGTGGTCTAAGTATCTGTCGACACTTGCGCTGTGGCAGTGGTGAGTTAAAGTGAGATTCAACCTAATCTGATTAAGGTAAACAGCTCGTCCACTGATACCTGTCAGCTTGTGAAAATATCAGAGCAAAGCTTGTGTGATTTGCAGAGCAAAGGAGGAGGTTGGCTGGCCCGTGGCTCCCTGTGCATTATTAGTCCAGCCATTACATTTTGTTGCATCAGATTGTAACGAGTAAAACGGCTGCCAAATGAAAAATCTTCTTTCAGCCTCCTGTGCGCTTCTGAACTACTTTCTGTGAAAAGTCCAGCTATAAATTAGGACAACACGTCTGTTTTGTCTCATAAAAACTATATTATGATACAACAAAACGTGTGAGTGTGTTCCACATGTATTTATCAGATAAAGATCACGTCCCAAACGGGGCGGATTAAAGCATAAATAGCTTTGTGTATCCTCTGGAAGTATGACATGTTCGACTTTGTTCATGTGCTCCATCTGAAGAAAGAAACCACCCACATTATGATTCCCGCCATCACCTCATTTAACATAATCCATAATGCATAAAGATAGAACGTCCACCTGTCAGAGAAAAAAGTGGCTCTAATGACTTTCTACCTTTTACTCGGGGTTGGAATGTGACTGAAACTGAAAATAGCTTGGCCATGATCTGAAATACCGAGTGTGTGTGTATGTCTGTTTTGTCCTGCCAGGTCAGTCGCTGCCCCTAGATGTCAACCTGCAGGAGTAATTGTTCAATTCCACATGCCATTTGGGATTTACTGAACAATGCATGCAGGATGACGCAGTTAAGTACGTGTAGGAAATACATTTAAAAAATATGCTTGAAGGACAGTTTTATCTTTAATAAAAACAAGGTCTTGCTGCAGCACAGCCAGAAATGAAGCCGGATGTTTTTCTGCCTCAACTGATTTCTTTATGGTACTGTATTTTAATGATGAAGGCTGCACCACAGGGTATTCTGATGAGGAACAATCATGTGTTGGAACTTGGATGAAATTGCTATGATCCTGCAGGTCAATCCCGGTCAAGTGTCAAGCCCAAAAATAAACATGAAGGCAGAGAAAATAAAAAGCCAAAATTTCACGTGTGCTGTTTTTGTCCAATTATATTCAAGTAAACAAATCAAGAACATGACTGAAATCATGTCGGTGAGTCAGAAAGCTTCATGTATGTCATTGTTGCTCAGCAGCGGGTGATGCAGGAAGGTGACCTTTTCTCCAGAGAAAGAGCACTGGGTGTAGCAGGTCGTCCCTCTGGCCTCTAGGCACCCCAGGGTTCTGTGGAACGGGTGCTGCTGGGAAGAATACCAAGGACCCTGGGCTCTAAACAACCACACCCTCCTGCTGTGATCTCCCACATGCACCTACTCTACACCTCCCACATATTTGTGCAGACAGCACTCACAGCACAACAACACCGACTTCAAGCAATGTGGATGTAGATCAGAATCAACAGCCTGCACAGAAAAAAATTAATGCAAACCGGAAAGCTCTGACTCATGAAGGGGATTTCTCATTGATGCCATCGCCACATGGTGAGCCTCTTGTGCAAAAACAGCTAGAGACAGTGTTTTCACTCAGCCCTACAGTAATCTGTACAGCAGCTGTTGTACTGTTGTTTCAGGCACTTTGTACACAAGTGAGATGATGATATATATTGACTATGACTGTTAGTAAAAGACCTATGTATTAATGCAGGATAGTCTGGAGCAGGAGGAAGATGAATGATGGGAGGATATCAACCCACCCTCAACCCCTGTGAAAAATAATTTGACACTGTTCTAAATGGACAGTCTTTGTCTAGTATGAACTGGATCACTTATGAAATGAACTTCTATGTCATGAAAACACCCAATAAATAAATCAGGAAATAAAGAAACTACGCATGAAAGACAGCTTTTTATTTTTGATCTATTGTAGTTTAGAAGTCAACAAATGGTCACCACTAAAGCCCAGTTCCATCTATAGTGATAAATTTGCAAACAATTTTGAAAGTTATTTCTTATCTTTTTGGACAGTGTTAAATATATGTTTAATCGATGTCATAAAGGAGGAAAACCCTGAAAAGCTTTTTCTTTTTTTTCCTTTTCAATGAAAATTTGAACACTAGGAGTAAATTGGTATTTCCTGACGTTGCAATACTGCTGAAACACTTCAGGCAGATTTCTATGATCATCCATTGTTGGTTATTGGTTCTAATTTTGTTATTGTCAAGTACTATACAAGGATGATGAAGGACAATATAATATTAGTGTCGTCCCTGCTCTTGACATGAAGCACACAACATGTGAATTAAACTACACAGGCCTCTGCGTTACCACTCTTTACTTTTTGTCTTAATAGACGCGTAAAAACACAACCCGTCTGCAAACACCTGCACACTTGAACGTGTTGCTTCTTCATATTTTGAAATTGTCAGTTTTCACGGCCAAACTGTTGATTATGAAGCCTGACCTTTGCTGCCGTTTGTTATTGTTAGTACACCAGGCATTTCACAGTCCCACTAATGCGCACAGGGACGTCAGGCAGAGCAAGGGGAAAGGATTAGAGTACCCGCCCCCTGTAGTAAAACAAGCTCTCTCCACACTGTTTATTTCAAAAATATGCTATTTTTAAAGTCGGAAAATTTGTTATATTTCTAATATATCCTCTTTTAAGTGAATAAATATCCTGGTGATAGGTTACGGCGCACTCCTAAAATAATATAGGCTTTATCATCTGGCATTTTGGTCCCTAATGTTTCTCCGCTTCAGCCGAACAATGGAGGTTTTAGCGTCGATACTCCAGGCTTTGCTGTTGCAGTCCTGAGCCGGATATATTTCTTAACTGACGGCTGCAGATCCCAATCGTGCAAATACGAATTGATAAAACAGAACTGTTAGTAAAAAAAATAAAATAATAATAATAAAAAGAAATATAAAACAAACGCGTCAAAATTAAAAAAAAAAAACACCCGCGTTTTTTGCGCGTCTTACCTTTATCATGACTTGAAGAAATGCTCTCCTCCTCTTTCGGATTTGCAACCTGTGTTATTATGGACGTGTTGTCCATGGAAACGAGATGTTATGCACCTTCGGCTACACCGTTTTATTCCCTGGCAAACATTACCAAAGCGTACTACAGTCCCCCGGCTGTGCGCAGGCTACAGCGTCCGCTGCGTGCGGCATTAAAATCCCTCATCAGTCGAATGCATTCCCCCCGAAAACTACCAAAAGGACAAAATGTCAACGAGAAGAAGAAGAACGAGCGGTCCAGCATCTGAGATGACAGTCCGATTTGCAGGCGACAAACAACGCGTCAGTCCTGCGTTCAAGTGCGTCCGCTGTGGTTGTTGGGGGCAGCATAGCACCCCGCCTGCTGCTACTGCTGCTGCTGCTCCGGCTTCACTCCTCACACTACAGTATCTGCTGCGTGATACGTTTTTACACTGTTTACCCAGAGATGGCGACCGTCCTCCTGCCATAGAGGGCCATGCAAGCACAACTACAACAACACACTTTCTACAATCCTCTTTAGTCCGCGCGTAAAACTATCCAACGGCGAGCGGTGGATGGTTTCTATTTCTTGCTGGTTACAAAATAGTAGTAGTTCCATAAAAAAAAAAATAAAAAAAAAATAAGAAGAATTGAGGCTGTGCTTCCGGACTTGTCCAGAAATTGTTGGGGAAGTTAATATTTAATGACATACAGGATTTTAGAGTTACTGACTAACATGGGTGTCGCTAGAATCATTTCCCCCGGGGGAAATGCCCCTGTATTGATTTGTTACTTCCCAGTGAAATCTCACATTTGAGCATTAACAGGCTCGCATAAGGCAGGGGATGCAATTAAATCAGTAATAAGATGGGAGAGAAAAAAAAAAAAGGTTCAGATAATAATTGATTTTTCCAAACTGGCAGCGTTAAGCTAAAATACAGGCTCTGATGCACACATACTGCATTCATATTCACGCATGGCAGGGTGCATGAATGTGAATGCAGTGTATGCCATATTTACTGCACTGCTGCATGCATGAATGAGTTCATGCATCAGTGCTGCACAAGAATCAGGACAGAAATATAGAAACACATTAAAGATCCTTGTTTGAGTGATACACACGGTGGTTATATACTTCTTAAAAAGTTTGCATTGAAAACGCCTAAAATAGCTTCAATTTAACCCCATCTGCTGGGTAAACCTTTGACCAACTCGGCACTGGCCTAGTTGTGTTATATCAGGAAGACAATAACAGGCCATTTTATTAGTTAAGGATTAACTTTTCTTTATGCTAAGCATTATCAAGACACAAGATGGCAACACACAATGGCATTAATCAGGGCTGACTTGGCTCTGAATCAATACTGTGATTGTTTGACAATATTTAACCTTGATGAAGATTAATGAATGATTATTTAATATATTTTAGTACAAGCCTGATAAGGTCCAGACTGTAAATATGCATTACTATTGAAATAGGGTTACTTTTTATTTTGGTTTTATGTCCAAATAATATATACAGTGTCATTCTTACATAGAATCTCCTCCTCCATCTATTTATAGACTAATTACTAATTTCTTTAACTTTATAGCATATTTTGAAATGGACTTGAAACTGTGACACAGACTAATACGTATCTAGATATTTTACCAGCAGTTGTCTGTCAGGCTGAGAGTTTATCTATACAATGAGTATCCCACAATCTACATCATGCTGCTAATACGCCATGCCTTGAAATGATATCCCCCTGTGCACCAGACATCCACAGCCTCCACATGCATTGATAAACAGGCATTGTTCGTGGTATTTCAACCTCAGTGGACTGTAGAATAACAACAGGGCAGATAAAGTGGTTTTCTGGTCAATTGCCAACAGTGATGTGTCTGAGTATTCACCCCGTTCTCCTTCGCTGTCACTTCAATGGCGCCGATGCTCGCACAGCCCTGAATGACCTCACCTGAGACTCAAATGTATGACATATGGACAGGAGGAAAACAGCAGTAAGTGCAGGCTGTCATCTGTTGATGCTGCTCATAATTAGTATGTAATCTCCACGCAGACATGATGCTGCTCTCAGTGTGGGTCAGTGTCTCTGTTCTGATGCTGACAATAATGCATTTGTACATATGACACCACAGTTCAGGTCCCTGAGCTACTTAGAGCAATCACAATCACTCCTCAGCACCTATCTTGTCTAATGTACTCTGCGTGTGTGCCAAGATTGCGTGACCACCTGAAATTACACGAGGCTGAGTTAGCTTGTAAGCACAGCTTGGTCACTTCATGATAAATGAGTAACTCAAGGAGAAAAAGAAACCACTGACTGTTTGGATAATTAATCTATGCATCTGCAAACATCTGGAGTTTAGAGTCATTAAATATATTAAACAGATTATATTTTGATTATGCATTCATAAACTGCAAACAGGCCAGGCAGTCTTTATAAAGTTGTAACTAATGGCTTTGTAAATGGTGGATAAATAATTTTCTTGTCTCTTATAAATCAGTTATATTCCATTAATTAAACTGAATGCTGCTGCCTCATGTCTGGTAATCGTGCTTTATGCAAGTGTCCAGATGGTGTTATCTTCGTGATTAGTTCAAATTGGCTGTAATCCATGTTTTACATTAAAAATCGATCACATGACATTTATGTAAAAGTTTGTTTTTTTTTACAACTTCTATGTATAAGTGACATTAACTGATGAGCATGATAGAGCATTCAGAAACAAAGAAAACAGGGATTAAATAGCAGGAGTTGTTAATATAGAGATGATCATTAAGATTAGATCATTGCATTAGTAAAGTTATAATTGCAATTTACAAATATGGTGTAAAAAATGAAGCAATCAACTTGGATAAGCAGCAAAACTTGGGCTCTCATGTAGTTTCTCACTCTCTCGCAAGCAAAATGTTACGTCAGTTATGGATACTTTTTTTTTTCAACTTTAATTTAGCTGTGAAGTGATGAGACCACAAGCAGAATGAATTTGGTGTCATATAGATGCTACACCGAGTGAAGCACTCACAACATGTCCTCACCTACTTGTTGACTCAAAGAAAGGTGAGTATCAACAGATCCACACATCATAATGGACCACTTCAAGTCACTACAGGATGGTGAGTGCTTCTCCATCATTGATATCAAATATTGTTGGTCTCTGGCATTCCTTTTTGTGAGGGATGTGAATAGCACGACCCCCGAGCAATATGTTACAGTCGATGAATATTTAAAATAAATGTGGTCTTGATTTTTTCTTTGATAAGACACAGATGAACTCTGTTCAGATACATCTGGAGTGATGTCAGACAGTGGGGCCCTTGAATGTTTTATGAATACTGTATGGGGGTAGTTCAGAAAGGAAGAAAGGAATCGAAATCTCTCTCTCTCTCTCTCTCTCTCTCTCTCTCTCTCTCTCTCTATCTCTCTCTCTCTCTCTCTCTCTCTCTCTGCATGGGCCTCTCTCACATTGTTTCTTCAAAATGCTGAACCTTTGAGTTCCACACCACGTCAGCAATGACATGGTGAGGCCCATACAGGGACACAGTTTGAGGAAAGATTCTGCTGTGGTCTTATAATTTGAAGCCAATGGTTGCAAATGACTATTTTGTGTGTGTGTGTGTGTGTGTGTGTGTGTGTGTGTGTGTGTGTGTGTGTGTGTGTGTGTGTGTGTGTGTGTGTGTGTGTGTGTGCGTGCGTTCGTGCGTGTGTGTGTGTGTTGATCAGTGTGATCCTCTTATATGTTGCCAATCAACAAACTGTGTGTATTAAATATGCTTGGTGCAACGGAATCATCTCAAACATAACATGAATACACTTGTCTTGTTTGTGGAACCTCATTTTTAAAACCCTGGTCACAAATGAAATGAGGTAAATAATAATTACAAAATAAAAGTATATTTACTACCATCTGACTAATCAAACAGCTAGATTGTTAACTCATCATTTATAACACCACAAATCCATTTACTCAAACTCTGTAGTGTACTTTAGTGGCAGGAGTTGTCTTTGTAGAACTCATTGGTATTCCTGTGATGCCACCTTGTGGAATGAATCGAAATTAACTGGAGGCTATTTTCCCTCATAGTAATGGATGGACTCATGAGACAAACTACATAATGATTTGTCTATATTTTGTTGCAAAGTGAATTCCTACATTAAAATGCACACTGATAAATTCTCAAGGTTTATGAGGCCTTTTTATATTTGGCCTTAAAAGAGGAGGAGAAGACTGTCATTTTCATTTGATTGCATTTGATTAATGAGCCTTTCTAGTGCTTGGAAATCTATTGATTTACCTTTTTCATTATCTTTTCAGCTTCACCAAACATATTTACTATTTGATAAAAAGTGATTCATTATTTTGATATCGACACATGAAAGTAGGTAAGGTACCAGGGTGAATAATAAGATTAATGATTCCTGAATCCCATCTAGGCACTTCATTTTCAGGTTCCTGGTATTGTTCATACCGACAATGCTCGGTACATGAAGAAAACATTTACTAACATTATGACTAATGTCTGTTTTTCATCTGAAAATTCAAAATGTCTGCCTGCAAAAACGTATATGTGATCAGTGGAATGTAAAAAAATAAGAGTGGAATTTATCAAGTAAATAATCCAACGTGACTACCTGAAGATGTTCACTGTGAAGCAACTCAAAAAACAGACGTGTGCTAACTTTTGATGTGAGTACTGACCAAAAAGACCTTTAGAAAGAAGTCATCATTAATCAAATGTCATGACATGCATTCAGTGATGTTACTACATTGACTGAAACAGTGAATGCCAAATATGGTCAATTGTCTGCTAAATCAGGACAGTTTTTAATAAGGTTGAGATGCTGACATTTTATTCCTGTGAATGTGTGGAGTGTCTGGTATTTGGCTTATGACAGGAATACTGTAATTGACTTCTTTTTGTATGCGGAAAGCTAATTCTGGTGAAACCATAATAGGACTTATTGTTGGAGAATAATTTATAAAAACAGCTTTATTACTAAGACAGTGATTAAAGTTGCAATTTGAGTTTTTAACAGTTGCAGAATAGGGAATGTCATTACATCCCACTTCAAAGCAGTGATGTATTGTAATTGTCAGTGTTCGTGTGTTCGTCCGTTGGTCCGTCAGTTAGTTAGTCTACCACATATCTTTGCAACTATTGCAGATAAAAGATGAAACAAAAGGCACATTACTCAGGTGGCAAAGGGAGTGAAAATGAGATGATGATCTTAACCTTGAGAAAACTAGGTCAAGGTCAAATTTCAACATTCGTACACTCAAGAACAGGATAAGATAGTGTGCCAGTGTGAGTAAGACCGTAGATTAAAGCTACTGCTTTGATCAATGAAAGTAGGTCAGAGCATTAGCTCTGATCTTTGACCTACACAAGTAGGTCAGGGTTAAATTTTGAATTCAGGGGTGTCATGGGATGTTGCAGTCTGTGACTGCATTGGTTCTTGTTTGAATATGAAACTACAGCTCATTAGATGCCATTGTCAGAAATTGCTATTTAAACTCAAGATACTGTACATTTGGACTATAACAAGATCATTGATTGTGCCATCAGTCTGTGGACACCCATTTTAAACAGTGTCAAAAACAACAGCAAAACAGTAAGCTAGGGATGAGAGATTTACAGACTGAATCAGTGTCGAAAATATGAAATAAGATGTTTTTTTTCTTTTCATAAAAGTCACATTTAAAAGTAAAAAAAATTAGATACTTAGTCAAAATAAAACCAAACTACAATGGATCATTCTGGAAATTATTTTCTAAACATTTTTCATTATATTTAGGTTATGATTTTAGTTCATAAAATTGTATGTACTAGAATCAAGAGGTCAAGAAGATGAATGCATGAATGAATGAATAAATGAATGATTGAATGAAATATTGACAAAAACTTTGTTATTTTATTTTCATGACGAATCTGCCGACACGTCTCTACATAGTGAAGCGAAAGTGCTTGACCTGCGCATAGATCGAGTTTACTCAATTCTCCGGATTTCATCATTCTCTTCTCGCATTTCGTCGGTCCATGCTTCGCAGCGCAAAATCAGCACTGCTGAGGGCTAGCGCTGAGCTCGCTTACATCTGTCCGGTGTCCACGGTCCGGTTGGTTCCGCAGTCGCGTCGCTACCCGCCCCTAAACAGGCCGTTTTCAACGTCGCCCTGCTTGAGTAAGAAGAAGCGGAAAAGCCTGTGGCTGCAGCTGGCGGAAGGACAAACCATGGACGGCGACATGGAGACGATTCTCGCCCCGTTGAGGCTGGCAGTCAAAGAACAGGTAACACTTGTTCTCGCGTTTGAAACTGATGCAGTTTGTTTGTTTGAGATTAAATAACCATTTATTGCTCTGCACTCAGTCCCGGTTAGCATGTTAGCTTAACCCGCTAATCGTACTGGCTGCATATATGAAGCTGTCAATGAATGAATACGGACGTCGCCTGCTAGCTAGATGCTAACTGCTACCTGGCAAGCAGTCATGTCTGCGCCCTTTGCCACGTTTCAGTGCAGCTGCAGCTGCAGCAGGCTTCTGTGGACAGGGCGGGGTTGATAGAAGAGGCCGGGTTAAATCTGATTCAATAGCAGTAATAATGATAATAATAATAATAATCAGCTGATGACATTGTTAGCACGTAAGAATTAAAAGTTTCTGTTCTGTGTTTTAGGGGGACCTTGTGCGCCAGTTGAAGCAGGATGGAGCCCCAGATGTGGACGTCACTAAAGCTGTTGCTGAACTGAAAGCAAGGAAGAGAAATCTGGAGGCTAAGGTCGGTGGAGCTAAACAATTGGTTTGCTTTTATTCTACTCGAGTTCTCTATGATTTATCAAAAACCTTAATTGTTCTATCGGGTCTTACTTCACGGGAAAATTGGATTTGCATTTTGTTGTCATCACATTTCTGAGTTGTCCCATAACTCATCAGGCTGTGCTTTGATATTGATTATACACTGATTAGTATTTATAGGGTGTATTCACAAACATATGTTAACTGGTACTAAAACACCACATTGACATCCAGATTGGGAAATGTGAAGAGTTTGTGGCAGGCTTGAATCAGAGATGTGCTCTGATGGATTTGAAAGATCTTACATCTTGCGAACATGGTGCTGATTTTAAAGTATATGAATCAGTCAGAGGTTTGACATGTCTCCAGGAACAGGAAGTTGTTTTGGAACGTACTGTATTTTGAAAAAAGCATATTTTGAAAAATTGAATTATGATTCTCATACATACAGGAATTATCGTTACAACCCAAAGATGACATTGTCGACAGGGTCAAGATGGAGGATACCCTCAAGAGGAGATTCTTTTACGACCAGGCCTTTGCCATCTATGGAGGTGTGAGACTTAATATTAAGAAAAAAAGGATTTTAAAAGGTGGATGTAAGTTTTTATACGTCACATTTAAGCGTTCTTTTACCATGCAGTATTACTTCTCAGGTGTGAGCGGCCTCTTTGACTTCGGCCCTGTGGGCTGTGCCCTGAAGAACAACATCCTGCAAGTGTGGAGGCAGCACTTCATCCAGGAGGAGCAGATCCTGGAAGTTGAATGCACCATGCTGACCCCAGAGCCCGTCCTCAAGTAGGTGGTCTGTAATGATCATGTGCAACAATACAGAGGTGTTGCTGAGCTACACATGTGCTGATATCACGTAGGAGCCTTCTTAGTCCTCTCACATCATCCAAAGTTTTTTAAGTCAATCCATTGGACTTTATTAAAGTTTCTTGAAGATGTTTCACCTCTCAAAAGGCTTCTTCAGTTCTGGTGGTGACAAGTGTTGCCTCAACCACCACCAGAACTGAATATTACTGTATATCTTGGGTGAGAGGTGCAACGTCTTCAAGGAACGTTCTCAAAGTCCAGTGGATTAATTTAAACAATTTTGGATAGCCGTAACCCGGATGAATGAGATCCTACACAGACTTCTCTCATATTAGTCTGTTATAGGTGCGAAACCGATGTTAATAGTTGTATCGGGTTGAACAATGCTCTAGAGGGTGCCCGGTGGTTCCTAGAGTCGGCTCCAAAGTGCTGAACTGTGGGTTTTTGTTAACGGGCACAAATTGATTCTGCAATTTTATGCATGGAAACTGTGATTCTGGCAGCCTTCCATAGCCCGGTTGCAGATACATCATTTAAACTGAGTTAAATACTACTAATACCTATTCATAACGAGTCTTACAATGTGCCTTATTTGCTTATTTTTCCTTTAGGACATCAGGACATGTGGAAAAATTTGCAGACTACATGGTAAAGGATGTGAAGAACGGTGAATGCTTCAGGGCTGATCATCTCCTCAAAGGTGAGCTGCTTCTACGTCCAACTAACTTATTTAGAAGTTTGGCTTCCTGTATTGTGCAGTCATCCTGAAAGCACCTCCAGCAGAGGTGTGTGTGAGGTTATTATTTGCATAAGTCATGGGATTCAGCAGACACCAGATGGCCACAGTCGAGACTTGTTGTCAGTCACCACTGCTGCTGGTTGATCGAATTCAGAGGTTCACTTTGTGCCTGAGGGAGAATGGAAGCTGCTCGACCAGTAACAACCACACAGAACTGTCATAGCAATGCACAACAATGAAAGGACATGATGGAACTTGACAGTGTTTCATAACCTGTGAATGACACAAAGTTGGCTTTTTGACATCTCAGATCACCTCTAAAAATACGTGTGTCCTGCTGATTATGTAAGAGTTTGTCTTTTGGCTGAAGGGAGTTAAATTAAGCTCTTTTCGTTGTTGATGCGCCACTAATTATTAAGTCAGAGGTGTACGCAAAATCAATACCATCTCACTATATCTTACAGCTCATCTCCAGAAGCTGATGTCTGATAAGAAGTGCACAGCAGAGAAGAAGGCTGAGATGGAAGGAGTCATCACTCAGGTCAGCTTTGACTGAGAGCAGAGCTTCAAAAAACTTACATTTAAGAAGCTGGAACCAGTACAAATTTGAAATGTTTGCTGGGAAAATTACTGTCAAAAAAAGAGAAGAAGGACCTCAAAGAAGGATTTCTTTGCAATCCTTCTAAATGACCACTTTGCTTGTTTTTAATATTACTTTCTTAATATTTTCAGATGGACAACTACACCCAGCAGGAACTGACCGATCTCTTTGTGAAATACAACGTCAAGTCTCCCACCACAGGAAATGACCTCACACCTCCCATCTCCTTCAACCTGATGTTTCAGACATCCATCGGACCAGGCGGGAACATGCCAGGGTAAAGTGAAGCATTGCACTGGAGATGATGATGATGTCACATTTGGAACATGGTTGACGTGATTTGATGTAAATTTGCAGCTATCTGAGGCCTGAAACCGCTCAGGGAATCTTCCTCAACTTCAAGCGTCTATTGGAGTTCAATCAGGGAAAACTGCCCTTCGCCGCTGCTCAGATCGGAAACTCCTTCAGGAACGAGATCTCCCCTCGCTCAGGACTCATTCGTGTTCGGTACAAACACACATCACTGCGCCTATTGACTTTCTATTGACCATACAGGGAGACTTATTTGTCTCCTGCTTACAGGGAGTTCACCATGGCTGAGATTGAGCACTTCGTGGATCCAAACGAGAAGGTCCACCCTAAGTTCTCCGACGTAGCCGATCTGGATATAATGTTATACTCCTCCAAGGCTCAGACCAGCGGCCAATCTGCACAAACCATGAAGCTGGGTGATGCTGTGGAGCAGGTGGGAATCGCATCTACTTCCACGATTTTGTAGTTAATATTTACAGAAACACATTTTACAAATTTTTCTCTGAAATTCTGCCATACTGTGTCAAATAATAGAAATAAATATTAATGTTCAAATTTAAGATTTCATTTAGTTAATTCTTTCATTCTTTCTCATTCAGGGAGTGATCAATAACTCCGTCCTAGGATATTTCATTGGGAGGATCTACCTCTATCTTACTAAAGTAGGTGTTGCCAAAGACAAGCTTCGTTTTCGACAGCACATGGACAACGAGATGGCTCACTACGCCTGTGACTGCTGGGATGCTGAAACCAAAACATCCTACGTAGGTCCTTTCACATTTCCTCATCCCTTTTTGCCCGTCTCACTTTTCATGCTATTCTTGAGCTGCTCCTTGTCCTTGACAGGGCTGGATTGAGATTGTGGGCTGTGCTGACAGGTCTTGCTATGATCTGAAATGCCACTCACGAGCGACGAAGGTCCCTCTGGTGGCTACGAAGCTTCTAAAAGAACCCATATCCTCAAACTGCAGAATTACCTAACACTGGAGAGGAAGATCTTAGATCCATCAAAGAGATTAAAACCACACAGTTGTTTCTCTATGCCTCTTTTATTCTCCTTAACTGCTCCACACAAAGTTGTGAATGTCGTCCAGTTCGAGCCCAACAAAGCAGCCATTGGGAAAGTGTATAAGAAGGATGCTAAGATTGCCATGGAATATCTGTCTGTGTGTGATGAATGCTTCATTACAGAGCAGGAGCAGCTGCTGAATGAGACAGGGTGAGAACTATTAATTATAGTCATATACTGGTGCCATGTGATTTTGTCCTTTCGTGCAACATCAGCATCTTTTATTTTTTTTTTTAACTCTTCAGAGAGTTCACCATTGAGACAGAAGGCAAGACATTCAAACTCACAAAGGACATGGTCAGTGTGAAGCGATTCCAGCAGACACTGCATGGTGAGGTTTCAGTACGAGTGATGCATCTTTACATATTTGACCTTTTAATTACAATTTAGATGATGTTTTCATTTGGATTGTTTTAAGTCAAATGTAAAAATGAATCATCTTGTATTTAAGAAAAAAAGAAACCTCTAACAACTGGTTTTGTCTTTTTTTGCATTCCACAGTGGAAGAAGTTGTTCCCAACGTAATCGAGCCCTCGTTTGGCATCGGTAGAATCATGTACACAATCTTTGAGCACACATTCCAGATCAGAGAAGGCGACGAACAGAGAACAGTAAGTCTGGATCCTTAAGGTAGCGTAGGAATGTCAGGATGAACATCAAGTCACGAAACTTCTGTCTTTGTTAACTGCCATCTAACATAATTGAATGTTCTTGAGAGGTGTTATGCTTCTGCGTCCTTCTTGTTCCTTTAACCCTCCCTGGGTCACAGATTTCAATAGCTAATCAATAGTTGACATTTAGATGAGTTACTTTAGGTTCTTACGGGCTGCTGCTGTTTTCCTCCAACAGTACTTCAGCTTCCCTGCCACAGTAGCTCCATACAAATGCTCCGTCCTGCCTCTGAGTCCAAACCAGGAGTTTGTGCCCTTTGTGAGGGAATTATGTAAGCACACAATAATTGAAATCTGAGTTGTGAACACATACTGCTATCATTCGCTAATTCCTCCTTTCCTCGATTAGCCGAAGCGATGACCCGAAACGGTGTGTCCTACAAGGTTGACGACTCCTCAGGATCCATCGGCAGGCGCTACGCCAGGACGGACGAGATCGGGGTGGCGTTCGGCATCACCATCGACTTCGACACGGTGAACAAGCAGCCTCACACGGCCACTCTGAGAGACCGTGACTCTATGAGGCAGATCAGGGCCGAGGTACAGCACGTTTGTTCTATCGTGTTTCCATCGTATACATTTTGCCTGAATTGATCATTCCTTAGTTAACATGTTTGGCTTCCGTCAGGTCAGCGAATTGCCTGAGATCATTCGGGATCTAGCCAACGGCACAATGAGTTGGAAAGAAGTGGAGAGCAAGTATCCTATCTTTGAAGGACAAGAAACCGGCAAGAAGTCTGCGGTGGAAGAGTAAAAACACTTGTCTGCCAATCACTCCATGAATCCATAAATCCACAAACTTATTGCACATCCATCAGAAGAAAGAGTGACGAAACTGCGTTGTGATAAGCTATGGTGGTGCTTCGAGCGCTCCTTGTGCTGCTAACCATGATATCATCTATTCATCACATGTAACAGTTGTGGAAAGCTTACACAAGACTGGTTCTTTGATGAGCAAGTTATCACTTTATGACTGTCAGTATGTTTTAAAAGGGAGGACATGCAATCAGGTAGATGGCGTTAGTGGAACGAGGCTTCCACCATTCCAGTTTTCACCCCGATTGGATTTAGGTACCCTATAACAATTTCAATAAAAACAACCAGCACTTACTGGACACCGACCTACGGCTGTTTTCTTGTCAATCAAGTTTTCAGGTTGTCATAAGTGATGAGGTAAGTCCACATGGAGTCACAAACATGCTACCTGAGTTTATGCTGGAAGAGCAGAAAAGGTCAGTGTCTGGAAAATAAATAGGTCAAAACTACATATCCCACAATGCAGTACAATACGCATATTTTAACACTCAAAAATGTTTTAAACAAAGTTAATGTCCTAACTTGTGTTTGTTATTTTTCTTTATCCACTTTGATAGTTTGATCCTTGATTAATGGACTTATGTGGGTTTAATAACCTGACAAGAATTTGTTAGAACAGTGGCAGGCCAACATATTTTACATTTATAATTTACATCTTGCTCTTTGAGGACAGCCATTATGTTGATGTGTCCCTCAGTGAAAATAAGTGACACACCTGGTCTATGCTCTGTCCTGAAGGTTTGACCACTAGATGGCGCCAGTCGGCCTCATTGTGGGAACTAACATAGTGGGAAACCTAAAGTTCATGATAGCATACTCTTTAATGCGTTAAAACAAAATTAAGGTGGGGGATCTGAACTCACCGTGAAGCCCCAGCGGCACCTCTGCAGGTGAGGCGTCATGAGACGTTCAAGTCACGTCAGATTCACCAGCTTCCACCTGTGTTGATGTGGAGTAAAGCCCTGCCAGCCCACACGATCGGAGGCTGAGCTGGTCCATCAGGAGGAGGATTACTACTGACTGCGCGTCCACGTGTGTGTGCGTGGGTTTGTTTTGGCTGAATAATCAACCTATCTATTTAATAAAACCTTATATGTAATATGAATTAGAGGCTCATGTAAATAAGAACAGATGGGTTTGGTTTGCATTCCTCTGGCAAATATGTGTACATTTTTTTCCCGAGCTTGCTGGATGATGCAACAGCCAGCCCTAGTTTCAGACAGATCCACGCATTCCTTCACAAGTCATGCACCGCCCTTTATTTTCTGTGAACGTAAAGGAAGGTTGGAAGCAAAGTGAACGCGGGCCGGACGGGTTCACCACTGGTTGCAGGGTTGTGTTGACGTGTCACCATGGAGGAAGTTCTGGCACCGTTGCGGGACGCAGTGAGGGAACAGGTGAGCAGAAACTCCTGCAGCACCGACAAGTACCTGTTTACAGAATACCGCAGTGTGGAGTGGGATCCTGACATGATTTACTGTCATTCTTTTTAAAAATCATTAACAGGGTACATATTTGTCCAATCAAGGGAAACAAAAGCGAACTGAAACGGGTATTCCTTGCGTTTATTTAATTGGGTTAAAACTGATTCTGCATCCATCTCCTACTATAGATTTATTTCCAAAAAATAATTACTTTATTTTTGTTTGTATCCATCAGCCCTTGTGAAAAGCTGGGATGTGTCAATGTTGTGCCCTACCCCTGACCCAGCTTCATGTGGGGTCAATTCCACTCTCCCTGTGACCCAGCAAAGCACCAGTGTCCATTGAAATTTAATGAATGTAAGAATTAAGAGCTTGGTATTTTCCTGCAGGGTGACTTGGTGCATCAGTTGAGGGAGAAAGGAGGCGCAGAGCAGGAGCTGAGCAAAGCCGTGGCAGAGTTGAGAGCTCGGAAGAAGATCCTTGAAGCAAAGGTGAAGAAACTCAAGATTGCTGGATATCTGTTCCACTCTATTGATGTCGTAGAATACATCTTATTTGGATTATACAGGCTTCCCATATTGTCTGATATGTAATTCACCCTTACTTATAGGAACTGGCCTTACAGCCCAAAGATGACATAGTGGACAGAGTGAAGATGGAGGACACCCTAAAGAGGAGATTCTTCTACGATCAGGCTTTTGCTTTATATGGAGGTTAGAGCTCTACATTACTGCAAATACATATTTTCATAGAGCATCCATGCTGTAAGCATATTTTTTTAAATGTAGCAATGCACAGGTTATTTGCTGATTGTTTCTCAGGTGTGAGCGGCCTCTTTGACTTCGGCCCTGTGGGCTGTGCCCTCAAGAACAACATCCTGCAGGTGTGGAGGCAGCACTTCATCCAGGAGGAGCAGATCCTGGAGATTGAATGCACCATGCTGACCCCAGAGCCCGTCCTCAAGTAGGTGATGGCAAAGTCAACAAAATGTGCAACATTTTTGCTTTGACAGGAAAAGGTGACTGAGATTGGCCCTAAAGGCTGTTTTCTCTCCAGGACTTCAGGGCATGTGGATAAATTTGCTGACTACATGGTGAAAGATGCCAAAACAGGAGAATGTTACCGTGCAGATCATCTCCTGAAAGGTGGGTTTGGTCTCCCAACATGAAGAGGTTCCACTTACATTTGGCCCTCGTCTTTGTTCTTTTTGTATTTGCTGAGAAGGAGTCAGATTTCTCTCCTACAGAGGAGAATGACGTGAATTTGTTGACATTTTAACTCATTTTCTGAATTTTTCTCTTCAGAGAAAGTTTTAAAGGAACTTTTCAAACAGGTCTGTTCCTGCCTTATCGGGTAGCCCAGAGTGTGAGTGAGGATCAGAAGGGAATGGTTTCTCCATTATCAGGATTCCTTGTAAACGCCTGTGCTTACAATGAGCAGGTTTTATTTCTAATGATATAGTAAGATTCATACACCACACATAGAGACAAGCTGAGAAAACCATTTGGAAACTAGTATCACTATAATTTTTCAATATAAAGGAACAAAATTAAGTTGAAATGAAATTGCTTCACATTTCATAAGACTAAATTTTTACTTTAATTTTGTATTATAAGAGTAAATTAAGCTTTATAAGCAAGCCAAGCTTGAAGTAATAATTTAGTTGTTTGGTTTTTTTTGTCACGTCTCATTTTTCCTTTGCATTCATTTGAATGCTTTGTTAAACAGACAAAAGGCAGTACTTGTAGTCTAGATGGGTCTGTTTGACACCTTCTTTGTAATCTGAGGGGAAATCATTAATGGATGATGGCAGAGTTGGGGGTGGGGTGAGCTCCTGCACACCATAATAATATGAAAATGTGCATGCAATGAGAATGTTGTGGAAAATCCTTTTCCTTTATGGAGTTGCTGTAATAGCTGCTAAACAATCCCTTTGATTCCTCGCAGCTCACTTAAAAAAACTGATGTCAGATGAGAAATGTCCTGCAGAGAAGGTGACCGAGATGGAGGACGTCATCACTCAGGTGGGAGCATCACATCCACGTTCTCAGCACTCTAATGCAAACAATAACAAGGTAGTCAGAGACTGCAACATCCTGCGACACCCCTGAATTCAAAATTTTACCCTGAGCTACTTGCATAGGTCAAAAATCAAAGCTAGTGCTCTGACCTACTTTCATAGATCAAACACTAGCTTTGATCTATGGTCTTACTCACACTGGCCTTCTCCCGCGTCTTTCTATCTTATCCAGTTCCTGAGTGTACAAAAGTTGAAATTTGACCTTCACCTAGTTTTCTCAAGGTTAAGGTCATCATCTCATTTTCATCCCCTTTGCCGCCCGAGTAATGTGTTTTTTGTTTCAGCTTTCTATCTGCTACGGTTGCGAAGATATTAGGTGGACTAACGAACGGACGGATGAATGGACGAACACACGAGCACTGACAATTACATCACTGCTTTGAAACGGGATGTAATAAAAGTCATGTATGATGCTGTTGACAATATCAACGCTGTTCTCTCTGCTATAGATGGACAACTACACCCAGCAGGAGCTGACTGATCTCTTTATAAAATACAACATCAAGTCTCCCTCCACAGGAAATGACCTCACACCTCCCATCTCCTTCAACCTGATGTTTCAGACATCCATCGGACCAGGCGGGAACATGCCAGGGTAAAGTGAAGCATTGCACTGGAGATGATGATGTCACATTTGGAACATGGTTGATGTGATTTGATGTAAATTTGCAGATATCTGAGGCCTGAAACCGCTCAGGGAATGTTCCTCAACTTCAAACGCTTGCTGGAGTTCAACCAAGGAAAGCTTCCCTTTGGTGCTGCTCAGATCGGAAACTCCTTCAGGAATGAGATCTCCCCTCGCTCAGGACTCATTCGTGTTCGGTACAAACACACATCACTGCACCTATCGCCCTTCTATTGACCACACAGGGAGACTTATTCGTCTCCTGCTTACAGGGAGTTCACCATGGCTGAGATTGAGCACTTCGTAGATCCAAATGAGAAGGTCCACCCTAAGTTCTCGAATGTGGCCAATCTGAAGATTTTGTTGTTCTCCTCTAAAGCTCAGACCAGTGGTGAATCTGCACAGATCATGAAGCTGGGTGATGCCGTGGAGCAGGTGGGAATCATTTTTACTATATACTGTGAACAATGAAACAACTTTAATCTGCACTTTTAAGTTTAAATGATCATTTAAATGATGATTCTGAATATAGTCTGAATATAGTCTGAATATAGTCCTAAGATGTAATGCCATGTAGAAAAATGATTTGTCTTGTCTATGTTATATGTTGCATTACTGATCTGATCTGGCACAGAAAACTGAATTGAATTAAATATGCACAAAGTAAATTTACAAAAATTTATCTGAATACATTTTACAGATATTTGTAGTTTGGTAGCATTTCCACTTTAGTAACTTCATATTTTTTCTCTGCTACGTGTAATTAATTAATACCTTTCAATTCTTTGTTGAATGAAATGAGGGACATTCTTAAAATAAATAGCACAAAAGAAAAAATAAATATGATTTTCTCATTTTTGTTTTGATTCACTGTCATCAATTAATAAAACCTCTGTGTCTTGTTCAGGGAGTGATTAATAATTCAGTCTTGGGCTACTTCATTGGAAGAATCTACCTCTACCTAATTAAAGTGGGGTTGTCCAGGGATAAAGTGCGCTTCCGTCAGCACATGGAAAATGAGATGGCTCATTATGCCTGTGACTGCTGGGACGCTGAGTCCAAAACCTCCTATGTAAATCATTTTTTCTTTTATTGACATGGATTAATTAAGAGCATTGAAACGGTCCACACAAATTAAGATTATTTTCCTCCCCAGGGCTGGATTGAGATTGTGGGCTGTGCCGATCGTGCGTGCTATGACCTTTCTTGTCACTCCAGAGCCACTAAAGTCGCCTTAGTGGCAGAGAAACCCCTAAAAGAGCCCATATCCTTCTTTTCTACCAATGCAACCATGCTATTATTGTCGTCACTTAGATGTATGTGATGTGTGTACTGACAAGTAGGATATTTGAGACATCATAATTCGTTTCAAAGAAAATCATGGTCTCTAAGTACGCATCTTTAAACAGGAAACATCATTTGTCAAATGAAAATATTTGCACTTTCTCAGATGAGGGTGTTTCCTCTGAAGGGACGACAAGCAGAAGTGCTTTCAAGAATTTTAAAATTGGTTTATTGATCTATTTTTAAAAGAGAGGTTTATCTGTGTTCATATATTTCTAGAGGGAATTGTAAGTACCGTAATACATCTTTAAAAAAAAAGATATTATTTAATCTACTCTTGCTATTTGTAAAGATTTTAATTTGTGAGTAAAAATGCCGTTTTATTATGTTTTACCTCTTGCTACAAACCACGAATAATTTTTTAGATTAGCATTAAAGTGAACTGCTGAAAATTAAAATCAATACTTTTTGTCTGCAAAAACAATGCCTCTCTTTTACTCCTTAACTTCTTCACACAAACTAGTAAATGTTGTCCAGTTTGAGCCAAATAAGGGAGCAGTTGGAACAGCCTACAAGAAAGATGCCAAGCTGGTTCTGGAATACCTGGTTGCCTGTGATGAATGCTTTATCGGAGATCAGGAGAAACGTCTCAGTGAGAATGGGTACTTTATGACTGTGATTGAAAAACCCATCAGGTTTATGAACTCATGTGTTCATTTGGTGATGTTGTCTTGTCTGTTGTTCAGGGAGTTCACCATTGAGACAGAGGGCAAAACATTTAAGCTGACCAAAGACATGGTCAGTGTGAAGAGGTTCCAGAAAACTTTGCATGGTAAGAGGTGTCATCAAATCAGTGAGAGTTTTAGCGCAGAAGTGTGTCCTTCATGAGGGAAATCCACCATCTGTTTTTCCCCACAGTGGAAGAGATTGTACCCAACGTGATTGAGCCGTCCTTTGGCATCGGTAGAATCATGTACTCCATCTTCGAGCACTCGTTCCACATCCGGCAGGAGGACGAACAGAGGACGGTGAGACAGTTTCAAAGCAAGAAATGAGATCCGAGAGAGAACCTTTTGCTTTTTCTAACAGTTTCACTGATTATTGTAAATGAATGTCACTTATTTGTTTTCCAGTATTTCAGCTTTCCGGCTATCGTAGCTCCATATAAATGTTCCATCCTTCCCTTGAGCCCAAATCAGGAATTTATGCCATTTGTCCGCCAGCTGTGTGAGTATCATGCTAACTTCAAAATTTCAACACATTATTAAAATGTACTTTAAAGAAATAGTTTGACATATTAGGAAGTACAACCATTTCACTTTCCTGTCAAGAGTTGGATGATAAGAGCTCCACTATTTCCATATGTAAATGTTATATGAAGCAGAAGCCAGGTATTGTTTATTTTAGCTTAGCTTAGTATAAAGAGTGGAAAAATGGAGACACACACAACCTCATCATCAGAATCTAAAATCTATTACCACCTCTTAAGCTGACTGCACACTACAGCTTTTTACTTAACCGATATCTAAGTGTGGAAATATTGATTTTCTCATTTAACACCATTTGATATCTAAGACACTGCTTGTGTCTTCCCCTAAGCTGAGGCGATGACTTACAACGGTGTGTCTCACAAAGTGGACAACGCTTCGGGATCTATTGGGAGACGTTACGCCCGGTCAGATGAGATCGGCGTGGCATTTGGCATCACCATCGACTTTGACACGGTACACATGACGCCTCACACGGCCACTTTGAGAGACCGTGACTCCATGAGGCAGATCAGGGCTGAGGTGGGACTGCAGCTCTAACACACACAGGTTTTATATCACAGCGGTGGAACTTTCTGTACACAATGTAATACGCAAAATTATGTTGCAGGTCAGTGAGTTACCAGAGGTGATTCGAGATCTGGCCAATGGTACCTTGATGTGGTCTGAAGTGGAGTGCAAGTACCCCATCTTCGTGGGACAGGAAACCAGCAGGAAGGAGTAACCGGTCCTCTCAACATGCACATTTTTACAGTTTAGCATAGCACTAGCATTTTAGAGACAGAAGCAGATTAATCTTATCTGCTTTCTTATATTTTTTATTGAATATAAATAAAAAACTATTACTGAGGCAATAAGATGGAGACTCAAATGTATTTAGCAGGAAAGCTCAATTAGTCTGGAATGCTAACAGAGTCTCATACCTTAGTTCTAGTCACCCAGGTAGTTCTTTAATGACTTGTTTTATGCTAATATTGGCTGAAAACATTTTTTATACTTACTAACGTTTTCAAATAAACTAAACTCAGTATTGTTGTTTGTGAAATTTGTCCTGTGACTGTCCACCTTTAATGACACCACGGACTTTATTCCGTGTCGCTGACAACAGACGGCGCTGCAGCTTGTTTCAAAGCTTAATGTAGAATGTGAAGCATTAAATGTTTGACCATGACTCAAAATTACAACAGCCTCAGGCCATCCCAAAACAGACCTGGCAACCAGGAATAAGAAAAATAGCAACAATGTTTCGGAAAAATACATTATAATGCTACTTCATTGCTGCTGCAGTGGGTTCAGGTGGGTTTAGTCTCTGCTGTGACAGGTAACTTATCACGTCAAGGTGATTCTCGCTCTTAAAGTGAGGCTAAGAATCTATTAGCAACTCTCCAGTCCCACCCCCTCTGTGTCAGTGGTCAAAGTATAAATATACCAGGTCACCTTTAGCTTGTGGCAGCTCCCTCACAGGGAGTCAGAGGGACCCCCCTACCACCGGCCCATTGTACTCTACAATTAACAGAATACATAGACTTTTGCATTGTTATTGTAATGTGATATTTGATTTTTTTTTCTCCTTCAAATTAATTTTTTAAAGCAACTTTCTTCAGGTCCACAATTGCTGCATTCAAGGTCAGTATCTCAACAGGTGCCACTGAAGGACAAGCTGAGAAGCATGACTGTGTGGTGTTTATGTGTGGCCGACACTCAGGCATTGTGACAGATTTTATCACGCTAACATACAAAGCACTGCCATCGTCTGGAAACACGAGAGATAAATTTGAAGGCAATTTGTTCCAAAGAAATAGAGAAAAACTTTCATGCAGAAGGACAAGTGAATTGCTCCAGTGGAGAGGTGTTTTGTTAAAAATAGCATGCAGCTGTGCTTTGTTTGTGTGTTTATGCTTTATCAGCAGAGACATCATCTGTTCTTCTCACCTGACAATCGCAAACAAGTCGAATGGATTAAATTAGCAACTGATGGCAGCTTTTAAGACAAAGAAAAAAAATCGATGATTATTATATATGATAATGACATCTCCATCCGCTATAAAATATATCGCCTCATTTAATACAGTGTTTAAGTACTTCTTAAAAAAGGAATAACCTAACTTTGCTGAAACACTGAGGTAGATCGGCGATGCTTTGCTTTCCTGGGCACTGAAAAACTACATTCTGTAGAAGATTAATTCCATCACATATCAGGGAATCCTAGAAGACGAGTCATCAGCTATGAAGGAGCTGGAGCTTGGACATAATTGGACTTTCTGACAGCACTTTGACATCAAATTTCACAGAGGTTTGGTATGAGAAGTCCCATACAAACTCACAGGTGGGATTTGAAGAAAGCAGCTGCAACACAAAACCCAGTTGGTGTCTGGATGTGCATCACGCTTGCAGCCATTCTTACTATCCAAAGAGTCTCAAAGTGCTAGAGATCATTTAGGGTTGAACCATTACGAGGCTGGAGGAGTAAATAAAAGTACCTCAGATGGCGGATTTATTAAAACGGTAGTAGTCGTCCAAATGTCGTGTCCTTGTTACCAAACCAAGATTTGTCAATAGAAAGCTGCCTGCTTCTTTTAGGGATAGGTCAAATGTGGAGAAGTAGCTTATTTAAGATATCCTTGTGTATATTTCAAATAAACCAAATAATTTTGTGACTTCGCCTCATTGTGGTTGATCACACCCTGCATTTGTGGACATTATAAGGTGAGCAAGACTGACCCAAATCAGCCACAGAAGGACACCTTCAAAACGACAAAATCCATGGAATTAAATGACATAATGACAAACAAGATGACTAAATACTCACCAAGAACGGAAACAAAACCAAAAACTTTATACTTTTTAAAGTTCTAGAAAAGAATCAGTTATTCAAAATAATAGTAACCGACTACTACCGTTTTGTTTTGTCTTTTTTTCGTTCTTGAAAAAAAATCTGACTATCTTTCACTTCCTGTCATTCACTCAATGCGTGATGGGAGAGGAAAGAAGTTGAGGCAGGTCACCAGCAGTCAAGGAAAAGACAGTCTCTCAATCAATTATATTTATAACAGGTAAACACTGCAGTCTGTCAATATTAAAAAATGTTTGATTTAGAACTTATTAACTCATTGGTTGCATCCATTTTCAGAGCAGAGTTCTGGACTCTGTTTTGAAACTTTGAAGCTTTGAAACTTTGTTGCATCTTTCTGCCTGTTTATGAATGGCGAAACTTTGTTGCATCTTTAACTGCAGCAACTTCTCTGTCTTCCTCTGATTCTCCATCCTCTGTTCCGGTACTGGATCGGTGCTGTTGTTCTGTTCACTGTAGGGACATTACTACAGTATGTAAACTAATGGCCTTGACTGCCAATATAAAAGTCCTAAAGCTGCCTACCTATTTATATTTACAAGGAACGTTGTAACTATAAAAAGGTAGGTAAATTATCTGCCGATTGGCAGAAAATTCTGGGTCACAGTCCTGCTGGGAGGCGTCATTGAAAACATGTCCCAGTGTGTGGCCTCTGATGCTGGAACATCCACTCAGGCCAATCCAGTCTATGGAGAACACCTGGACAGAACCAGAAGGGAAGGAGGGGGAAAGGTGAGGAACAGGAAACACACAGCAGCAGTGTGTGCTGCTACCTGTGGTACAGCGACATCCGGTGAGGTTCATAGCCGGTGAGACTCAGACGGAACTATTTAGGAGCCAAAGTGCAGTATTTGAAATGAAATTAGCAGCATGACATTAAAACCGTTTTGATTGGTCGTCCAGTGTTGAGAAAAAAAAAATTAAGGGTAGATTTAATATTTTCTATGTTTCATTTCATTTGAAGCAACACTTTAGAAAGAGCGCACCGCAGCTGCGCGCTTGATTTCCAAATTGCGATGAGCGAGGAATGGCGCAATACGCGCTGCGGGTCGGCTGCTCGATGACGAACTTTGCGTCGCGTCCATGTATTTGAACGAGGAATAATACCGCAAATTCATCACTATGAATTTATTGATACTATTAGATCCAAATAGTAAATAAATATATAACACAGATCACAAAACTAAAAATAGAAAAAGTTTTCGTTCATTTAATCGAGATTTTTTTTCCCTTTTTTTTTTACTCTTCATGATGCAAGTGAAACTTTACCTCCCTTCACCTACACAACCTTACTTTAATATCATGCTACCAACTGGGGGCCCTCACAAGATCTAATGTAAGAATGATGGACAAGCTGAAATGTGTTGTTACACCGCTGCCATGGTTTTAATAACCCATTTCATGCTTCATGACTGTCTGTCCTCATCTGCTCTGCACAATACAACAGATCCAGCCAGTTCACATGAGAAGTTTGGTCATAGTGAAGAGATGATGTTCACCATGAACCCTCAGGATATATAGTATTTCTAGTTTTCAGACCACAAGAGTTTGAAATATGCCGTAGCACCACCTTCTGTCACTATAGAAGGAAAACCTGTTCCAGCTATTCAAATCACCTGTGAACTTGTCATGATATTGTGTCTTCAGGAGCTTCCACAACAACTGTCTTCGTGAAAATGGGGATTAAAGCTGCTCTTCCCAAATATGAGATCTACTTCTACAACACGGTGCTGTGTCTGGCAATGCTCTGGGCCACCAGTTGGATTTTTGAGGTTTCCAGCTGTGAGTATGACAACTGATGCACAAACTGACGCAGGTAGAAAGATGAGAGTTTTGTGCTTGTGTGGTTCAGTTTGCTTTGACATAGTCGATTTACTGCACACATGATTTTCTCATGTATAGTGAGTAATGAATGACTGAAGGATTGCAGGAGCAGCCTTGGTCTGCACGCAATCTTGTGTTTGCATTTCTATCCTGCACTTTCCTATTGTAATGAATACTGATGTTTATAGATGTAAATATATTCTATGTGATAAATTGCTGTTATGAAAGAGCAGATATGCTCATCCCTGATTGAGTATATTTTTAAAAGAAATATTTTATTCCAGATTATGACTGAAAATACAATTCAAAGTTAATTCAACAGTTTTAACTATGTCCATAAAGTCCATTAATTAGATAATTACTGTTCTTATTTACATTTTCATTTTTATATATGCAGATGCAACAATGTGAGCATATTAAGTCTTTTTTTTAAGAAATCAGTGACTGAATTGGTTACATTGGACAGATTCATAAAGCACAATGTGCAGTCCATACATTTCAAATGTTGCCTTGAGCCATACTCACCAGATCAGACGTCAGTATTAATACTACAGTGGACAAGAGGAAATTTATTTTGTTTGCTCTGCAGTTGTTGGCAGTTTCATAGCTACATTTTGTTACATTTAAGGATAGGAATAAATGTTGAATGTGAAAAGGAAATGTGTGATGTGCAATGTTTTAATACAATTCATTATGTCTCTCTTATTTCCTCTTCCTATTTCCAGCCAATGCAAACCGAAAGGCATTCAAAACAAGCGTGAAGCCAGGATGGTCATACTTTGGGAGGAAAATGGTGAAACCAGAATTATTGCGTGTCAAGACATCGATGTAAAATTGTTTCTAATTTAATTTTTATTTCTAATTTTGACTCCTTCACCCACAGGATACAGCAGATTTTGAGTGGATGATGTGGTTTTCCAGATTCAGAGAGCACATCCTGTTCGCGCTGACTGGTCATGTGTTGTTTGCTAAGATCTGCTCCATGCTGGCTCCACAGGTGCTTCTACTGATCGATCAATTGATTAACTGAGTGAGCTGATGGCAGCAAAAAACAAATTAAAGTTACCTCATGTTTGAACAAATCACTGAACAAGCGTGAAGTGAAGTAGAAGAGGTGATGTGTTGTTGTGTTGCTATGAATACTTTCTGACATTTAAAATCCCCTTTGTCACTACTTATTTTTACAACACAGCACATTCACTTTTTTATTATTAGCTAAACAGCAGATGACAAATGGGACCAGGTGGAAGGAGGAGGGATGAATGACTGAAGAATGAAGGAGAGAACACATGGAAATGCAGCTCTATTTTTAGCTAAATCATTTATGACAGTTTGACTAACCCTGACACTGGATCACGTGTCACATCAACAGAGTGTCTTTGTCAAGGGCTTTAAACCTCAAGATTTAAACCTCCAATTTAAAATGTAAAGTTTTGTAGAGTCTTTTTTTAACAGCAAATGCTACACAAATGCTGCTATTATTTGTCTTTGCAAATAAATTCTTGTTATAAAAGTTAATTTTTTAAAGATCAATTTAATGCCTCTCCCAACAATGTTAATGTAATTTGTATAAAAGTAAAATAATTTTGCAATATTGTATACGTGTATATGCAAAAATGCGAAGGACATTTTACTGAAAATAAAGTACAATTGAAAGTACTCCATTTATTACATATTTAGGTCCATTATTAAACTTATTCGATCTTGTGAGGTACGATAAAACAGAAATACTCAAATTGAGCACAACTTTTGTGTAATTTAAGTTTAGGGTTGGTAAATGTGCTTCATTTCACTATTTTGTGTTCATTACTTCATTTCTTTCCCACAGTACAGGTCTTTGGTGTACCTGGTATACGGGCTGCTGGCCGTGTGGACCAGTATGGGCTGGACCTACGTCAGCCTCATCCTGTCCCACTGTATCCTCCTCTACAGCATCTCCCTGATGAAAATACGCTGGGTTTGCTTCGTCACGGGTCTCTGCACCCTCGCTACATTCAAGTGCGAACCATTCGTATCCTGGCAGGTAAACTGTCAAAGCTTAAATTAATTTACATCACAACACTTGTGACTCTTAATTGCCATGTTGGTTGTCTTTCCTCATCTTGTCTTCTGGTTTTATTTTCCAAACCGCAGGCAGGTTTTGTGGAGGGAGACTTTGACCTGCGTCATGTTCTCTTCTATGGAGGCTGTGGCTTTACTATAATGCGCTGTATGAGCTTTGCTCTGGAAAACTGTGAGAGGAAAGATGGAAGCTACAGCATCCTGGAACTGCTCAAATATAACTTCTACCTCCCTTTCTTCTATTTTGGGCCCATCATGACCTTTGATAAGTTTCATGTTCAGGTGAGTTGAATTAGTTTCAGGGATTGTTGGACCTTAGTTCCCTAAATTAAATATTTATTCATACAGCAGTGGTTCACAACCTTGTTGACAGACTTTAAAGAGAATATTTGCATTATGTTTTTACTATTTGTCTATGTCTGGATTAAAGTTAGCCCGAGGAGGTAAAAAACAGTTTATTATTATGTCTCAGACTAAACCTAATTATTATTTTCGTCTTATATTAAACTGAGGACTAGTATTTGTCTAAACAAATTAGTAATTTGTTAAACAAATATTTTAAAAAAATTGGCGCAAGTGATGCCAAAGTGACATCTTCACTGTTGCTTTCTTATTTTACCCAACTAGCTGTACAGTAACTGGCTATGAAATAATCTTGTGATACAGGAATATTTCAGCTGTCCTTTTATAATCTACTACATAATGATAACCAGTAGTTTTCATATCATTTGTGTTTATTAATTGAACTTTAGCATAGTAGGAGTATTATTGATATGAGGGTGGGTAAAAACAAAAGAAACTTAAAAACTATAACAAACTACTCTACTTGAGACGTTACATTTGACCTCTGTTCTTCACCAACTACCAATTGGTGATGTGTGTGTGTGTGTGTGTGTGTGTGTGTGTGTGTGTGTGTGTGTGTGTGTGTGTGTGTGTGTGTGTGTGTGTGTGTGTGTGTGTGTGTGCTGCTCCTGCAGGCTAACAAGTCAGACCTGACCAGGAAAGAGTGGGAGATGTGGAATATCCGTGTGCAGGGGCTGGTTCACCTGGGACTAATCATCGTAGTGGACGTCCTCTTCCATTTCATGTACATCCTCACCATCCCCACTGACATGAAGCTGTTGAAGCACCTCTCGGATTGGGCGCTAGGTCTGCTGCATCCCCCATTAATGTTTTAAATGTTGGACAATGATGACCAACTGTTAACTCTTTATATGTGCAAATGTTTTTTTCCAGTGGGCCTCGCTTACATTAACTTGGTGTACGATTGGGTAAAATCAGCTGTTATGTTTGGAGTCATCAACACAGTGTCCAGATTAGATCATCTCGACCCCCCCAAACCACCGAAATGCATCACTATGCTCTACATGTTTGCTGAAACGTGAGTTGAATTTACACACCTTCATATTCACTCCTTGTACTCAACATACAAATGTATGACACTAATCCTGTTCTTCGTTTCTCAGCCATTTCGACAGAGGGATCAATGAGTGGCTGTGCAAGTGAGTTTCTCAGGCAAATTGATAAATTAAAGTGTTATTAATCTCGACAAATCGCCAAAGCTGCCCTTTTTTTTTTTTTTTGCAGGTATGTGTACAATTATCTGGGTGGGAAACATGATAACGTGTTGGAGGAGTTGGTGGCCACACTGTGCACCTTCGGCATCACCATCCTCTGGCTGGGACCCTGCCAAGTGGTGCTGCTCTGGGCTTTCTTTAACTGTTTTGGCCTCAACTTTGAGCTGTGGATCGCCAAGTTGTTCATCATGGAGCCATTTGCTTCATTTGAGGTTTGTTGGTGCAGGATTGTGTAGATATAATTCCACACAAAATTATTCTTCTATATCTACAGTGTTTTACTTACAGGCAGCAATGTCAGAGGCAACATCCCGTCGGATTAGGGCCGTTTTTAGTACATTCAACTTCTGGTGCATTGTGCTGTTCAACATTCTGGCCTTAAACAGTTTGGACTTTGCCAAGTTGGTCACCAAACGACTCCTTCTCAAAGGTGATTTTTGTTTTAAAGGCGTTTTTATTCCCTGATCAAACAAATTTCACTTAAGTTTTTATTCCTACCTTTCCAGGCTTCCCTATAACAACCATTACTGTCATGTTTGTGACCTACTGCCTGATCCAAGTGATAAAGGAGAGAGAGAGGAGGCAGGCCCTTATTGACGATCCCGATCCCCTTCCTGACGCCACCTCTAGTCCCGCTGATGCTGCAGCTGCACCCGCCTCTGCTCAGCCCATCGCAGATCCCAGCAAGGAAAAAGCAGAGTAGTGTGATTAAAGAAGGATGCCATTTTATTTTTAGAGTGAATTGTGAATGGATGTTTCTGCTGATGAAGGAACCAAGATTAACTGTGAAGTCAGCCAGTATTTAAAAAGTCTCTAGACATAACATGGTTGAAAAACAAAAGGCTATTTGACAGAATTTTTAAAACTGTAACTATTTAACTTTATAGCTGTGTCATCATCCTTGAGTTGAAATGAAGACTTCACAATCCTGTAGGAGTGTTGACTGAGGCCATAAGATAAATACCAAAAATGGAGTGAGATGAGATCATCTTATGTGATGACTTGCAGAGTATCGTGAAATCCAGAGGGACAGTGTAGCCTGTTTGCAGCCTGTGCATTAGTCGCCATCTTGTGGTGAGCTTGCAGTATGAAATACGGCTGGTGTACAGCAGTTAACTTAGTTTGATGTCCTTTATCAGGAAACAATGGATACACAGCAGCAAGTCACAAATAAATATTCACCCATAGCCTAATGTAATGCAGTCTGAAAACTGCCCAGGAGATACTAATAGTGACCCCCCACCACCACCATCACACATTTTAAAAATGTATGGGTGAGAAAATTGAAATTTATAATGAAACATGTTTCAATAATGCAGAAAATAAATGTCAAAAAATTGTGCTGTACGTTTCCTTTCTGATGCAGCTGTTTAAATGAGAGAACGGGTCCTTTACTGTCGATGAGTCACTGGTGAGCCCTGTCAGTGGTTATTTCTGTTCGCTTTGAAACAGCAGGCAGCAGCTTCGCTCTTGTTTGATGGCTCCACGCTTGAAACTCTCCCCGCCGTCCTGTAGAATGAACACCTCTGGTGCCACCTGTGGTGAATCACTACCTGGACAATAAGACTAGCATGGTGTGTTTTCATGGTTCATTTAGAGGACAAAATAGAAATGTCAGGCATTAGAAGCAATAATTCATTGTTGCCTTAAGTGCTTCAATGAGATTTTTTTTGAAAATGACAAATATAAAATATGAACAAGCCTTTTATTCAGATCATGAATTTAAAAATCTCTTCAGTTGTGCCATTCCTCTGTTTTATGATTGTTTGAATAATGCTATTTAATTGAATCATAGCATCTTCTGAGGCTGCGTGAGCTCAACTGAGTTCACATCATGTAAATGTAGAAACATGGAGTAAGATAAAGTTGCTCTGATGACTCAGTGGCAGAGACACCAGAGGGCAGCCTCTAGAACCATCTGCTGTCAGGGAGGACACATATCCCATGTGTCATCTTTGTTATACTGGGTGTGTGATCCTGAGGACTGGCATGGGGTGGGTTTTGAAGGGTGGATATTGCATTTCTAGCCTGTAGCCCATAGCTGCACACGGGGCACCCAGACTATAAATAACCTGGCAGTTGGAGCTCAGTTGAAGGTTCCGGACAGCTGAGGAAAAGGGCCGTCCCAGAGTTCAGCTGTTGTGGGTTAACATCAGACCGACCGTCCTCTGATTTCTCTTTCCAGGCTACAAACTAGAACTGCTCTGTCACATAGATTAGACACCTTTTTCTCTTTTGGATTTGAAGCCCTCGCAAGGCACCTCAAGCTCCCCTTGTCAGGAAGAATGGCTGTACCGATAAACCCAATGGACGAGCCCAGGGTGTACCAGCAGACGTTGCTCCAGGACGGCCTGTACGACCTGCTGGAGAATGACAAACTGGTCGACTGTGTGCTGAAAGTCAAAGACAAGGATTTCCCTTGCCACCGGCTGGTCTTATGTGCCTGCAGCTCATACTTCCGCTCCATCTTTCTATCGGACCTCGACGAGAGCAAAAAGAAAGAGGTTGTCTTGGAGGATGTGGAACCAGGTGTCATGGGTCTGATCCTCAAATACCTGTACACGTCCAAAATCAACGTGACAGAGCACAATGTCCAAGACATCTTTGCAGTGGCTAATATGTACCAGATCCCTTCCATTTTCACTGTTTGTGTATCTTTCCTTCAGAAGCGCCTGAGCTTAAGCAACTGTTTGGCTGTATTCAGGCTCGGCCTGATGCTGGACTGTCCCAGACTGGCCATCTCTGCTAGAAATTTTGCCTGCGAGCGTTTCCATCTCATATCCAGAGATGAGGACTTCCTCCAGCTGCTCCCCAGTGAGTTGGCAGCCATTTTAGCAAACGACAATCTGAGCGTAGAGACAGAAGAGGCGGTGTTCGAGGCTTTGATGAACTGGGTATCCCGGGACATAGAGAGCAGAGAGAAAGAGCTGCCAGGCTTGCTAGACTGCATTCGTTTGCGTCTCGTCAATGAGGATTACCTGAAGGAAAAAGTGGAGAAACACAAACTGATCTCTTCAAATCCTGAGTTGCAGCAGAAACTCCAGCTGGTGAGGGATGCTCGCGCAGGGAAAATGCCAGAGGTTAAAAAAAGCATAAGCAAGAAGGAGGAAGGAGCTGAGAACGATGGAGAGACTGAGGATAATGACGAAGATGAAGGTCTTCTCCCAGGCATCCTGAATGACAACCTCCGATTTGGCATGTTTGTGAGGAACTTGATACTGATGGTTAACGACACGGGAGCCGTGGCCTACGATCCGATGGGGAATGACTGTTTTGCTGCATCACTTTCCTCACAAGTTCCCAAGAACCATGTTAGCCTGGTCACCAAGGAGAATCAGATCTTTGTGGCTGGTGGATTATTCTTTGATGAGCACAACAAAGAAGATCCACTGTGCTCTTTCTTCCTACAGGTAAGGAGAGCTATAACATTTGAAAGAAAATGAGAAACTTGCTAAAACGGACCTCAGTGTGCCCAATGTGCATCCTGCAAAATGATCATTATGTGTTACATCTCTTTAAACCCACTGTGCCACTGGCTGGTCACTGGAAAAAAGTTTAAGGCAAAAATGATTAACATGACGCTCATAAAGAATTCAAACATTTCATTCACTGTTGACACCATATTTCCTTAATAAAGAGCTGAACAAGCAGAATTCATTCGTAAGTCATGCATAAGACATAATGCAAAGAGGAAATTGGATGCTTTTAATGTCATGAGTTACAGTAGGTGTAACTTAGGTGTTGTCAACGTAACCCATTCACAAATGATTGATCCTGTGACCTCAGTATGACCCCGTCAGCGCTGATTGGCTGGGGATGCCTCCCGTACCGTCTCCTCGCTTCCTGTTTGGTCTGGCCGAGGCCGAGAATTCCATATTTGTAATCGGAGGGAGGGAACTGAAGGAGCAGGAGCAGACGCTAGACTCTGTTTTGGTTTACGATAGACAGTGAGTACACTTGAAAATGAAAGCAGAATGTTAAATGGATCTTAATTGACACACAATTACTGGTGCTTTACAGATCTTTTAAATGGGGTGAATCAGAACCAGTTCCTTATCCAGTCTATGGACACGCAACAATATCCCATAGTGATGTGGTTTATGTGATTGGAGGAAAGGGAGACAACAAGTGAGTCATAAATGTGAATTAAAATATAAATATGTACAACTGAGGGAAGTGTGAGGATTTAAGGCTTCGTTTCACAAAGCAATATTTGTTTTAATAAGTACCACATAAAGAGGCCCCTATGAATGAGGCAACGTGTTCCCTCTCTTTTTATTAACAGGACGTGCCTGAGGAAGATGTGTTCATACAACGCCAAGAGGTTTGAATGGAAGGAGCTTGCACCGATGAACACCGCCCGATGTTTGTTCGGAGCTTGTGTTCATAAGGATAAAATATATGTGGCGGCAGGCGTGACCGATGGTGGGCTGACAGACTCTGTTGAGGTGTACGACATCGCATCAAACAAGTGAGTTTCTGGAAATCACTGAGTGGGGCTGACATAATAAAGCATAAGCGCCGCAGAGTTACTGAAAAGTTTTCTGTTGTTCTTCTTCACCTTCATGGTATTAAAATGACAACCTCACTTAGGCTCAATGTCTAAGTCTATTCTACCTCACTTAATATACGTGTGTGTGTGTGTGTGTGTGTGTGTGTGTGTCTACTTCCATTTTCAGGTGGACAGATTCCGTAGAGTTTCCCCAAGAGCGCAGCTCTCTGAATCTGGCATCTGTGGGTGATTCACTGTTTGCTGTGGGCGGTTTCGCCATGATGCCGTTGGACGACAGCGACGACATCGTTCCCAAAGAGATGAACGACATCTGGAGGTGGGTCAAGAGAACAGACTGGGATACTCTTCAGTCACAAGCGCGGCGCTTAGCTGACAATAATGTGGACTAATACCATATGGAGCGTATGTTCATTAAAAGTATATCCCAAACTTGATTCCATCTGTTATTTGACAGTAAATGAGAAATAAATATGGCAACCATCTGCTCTGTTTTGTTGTATTGAGTTTTAATCTTTTTTAATCTTCAACCTTCTCAGGTACGATGAGACTGAGAGGAAGTGGTACGGGGTCCTCAGAGAGATCCAGTACGCTTCAGGATCCACCATCCTGGGTGTCCGCCTCAACACCTTACGTCTCACCAAGATGTAAAGACCCTCCAGTCCCTCGTTGTTTGCCCATAAAAGATTTATTATTGGTGGATTTTAAATATTAGCTTATGTAATGCTTATTGACATGTTTTTGATAGGATACCTTTTTATATACAGTATGTGGTCTTTCAGTGACTTATTATTTGATTATATTGACAGTAAATGACCCTAGCATGTTGGCGTTTTTGCACTCTGGAATAAAATGCATTCAACAACTGTGTCAATATAAGCTGTGTATTTCCCAAGTTTCCCAGCTGATCACTTTAGTGAGGAGGACATGGAAATTATACATTTAAAAATAATTTGTTTTTTTTTTCCAGAAAGAAAAAACCACATCACACATCTCTTTTTGCAATAATATATCTATATTGTTTAATATTGAAATGATGTAATTATGCTCTGCTGTGTTACAGACAAGAAACACTAGTCAATAATACAATAAAAGACAGAAAATACAGTCTAATGTAATTAGCACCTCTAAACACTATCGTCCTTGTATGGTTTTTAGTATTTTAATATAGCTGAACTTGACGACTACTGCCTACACATGGTCTTTCTACACCAGAGTTAACTAAGACATAGTGTTTACATTATAAAGAAAAGAATCAGCAAAAAAAAAAAAAAATAGTACACATTATGATCTCTTTAACATAACTGCAGTATGAGTAAGTATGGGAAATGTTGAAGGTTTGTGGATAGTACATCTTTTAAATGACAGTGGCATTGGTGCCCGTCTTTATTATTACATACATCTTTGCTCAAAAATAGAAGTCAACATAAAAACAACTTAGTAGAGCAGCTAAACAAACCTTCACATCCAAAATAAGCAACTGTATATTTTTCTTGTTTGTGGATCCAAAAACCCGACATGTACAGGGTTGTTTATCAGAGTATAAAAAAATACAACCATTTCCTCAAACCTCAAGTCAGCAAAAAGAAAAAAAAATGGCTGACCACCAATCAGTCGATATATCAAAATAATTGCCTTGTGTTTTTGCCATTTTTTCAGACAGAAAAAGACAAATAACAATGCATAAAGGCATACAAAGGAAATATAATAACATTTATTAATAAGAACCATTATTTGCTAATCTCATCGTTAGATCCGTTTCCTAATTTTGATTTTGAAAATTTTGAAACCATGTTTTTCAGAAGTCAAAAACAGCTAAACTGGGATTACTGGTTTGCCAGAGCATTAGTCTAAGACTAGTTAACATAGCTAGCTCATAACACCATCTGATCATCTTCAGTGTTCATTCTGTCTCCATCACAAACCTCAGGTAGAATTTAGACTTTATTTTTGTGTTGTCCTTTACAATTTCCATATATACAGTATTTTCCACACTATAAGGTGCACTGGATTATAAATTGCACCTTCAATAAATGGCCTGTGTTTTTTTAAAAAAAATTCATATATAAGGCGCAGTAGAAACTACTGTAGTGGCTGTGGTTGCGTTATGCATCCACTACATTGGGATTTCATTCACGACTCTGCAGCCTTTTCTCAAATTTCAAGAGCCAAGTCACTATTAGCCAAAGGTGCCTGGTATGCTACAACTGATTCACTAATTGGTTGACACAGGAAACAGAAGGTAACTGTGGGGGTGGGGGGGGGGTGGCGCAGTTTAAACTTGTGTATTCTGTCTGGTATGCTGACCAGATAGGAAACAGCGTGGGGGTTGAGTTTACAGCTGAGAGCTGAGAACCTGTTTTAAAACTGTTTCCACATATAAGGCGCACTGTCGATTTTTGAGAAAATTAAAGGCTTTTAGGTGCATCTTATAGTGAGGAAAATACTGTATGTGTGATTCAATATCTACTATTAAATAAGTACATGATTATCAAATGGCTAGTGGTTAACATTTATTTGCTCGTAACTACAGTCAATTTTGATTTATTTCATTTTCTAAATTGTTAGAAAATTCTAAATTGTTAGAAAATTTTCAGTTGCCCCTTTGGGACAAATAAAGTTTTTTGAATTGAATTGAATTGAGAAAAGAGTAAAATATCTTGACCAACCAACTGTGCAAATTTAGTATAATACAAAGAGAGAAATATTCACATTTAAGAAGCTGGAACTGGAGAAATTCTGAATTCTATATAAAAAGATTTATCAATTATAAATAGTTAATTATCCTTCAACTGATTAAAAGAAACAAACTTTCTGACAAACCATATTACGTCTTGACATGTTCAGTTTGCCACTTTTTGGGCTCTGCTATCTGTGGCCAAAACAGGTGCAGATTTGGAAAACAAAACAACATTCCTCCAATTTTTAAAAAAATCAAAGTTCCTTGAATTCATATGAACAAACAGTATTTCCATCTCTTTTCTGGAAGGTAAAGGCCACACTAATATTTTTGGACACCCACTCTAGCAGCTACAAACAAATCTGGAGGTCTGAATAGAGACCTTTCTTAGGAATCCCAAGGGCGCTCTGCCTTGTAGACTAACAAGGGCCACGCTCAGGGCCTCATTTTGTGATAACCTTTTTCATTTGACATGCAGATGAACACTGTGGTGTCTAAGAACCCCCTTAATCACTGACAAACCCTCATTAATGACAAGGGCAAGTCCTCCTTTGCTTAATCTAATACAAGACTTTGGCTGCGAGTCTCATAGAAGAATTTGGCTAGTTAGAAGACATAAACAAGAATATAGGACTTCTAATCACTGTGCAAAATTTCCCTTCTCTCTTTCTACAATCTCGGCTTTACTGGCATTCATTTCTTTTTTGTACATTAAATTAGAAAAATGTGTGGTTATATTTTAGTCTTATTATGGATTTTTCTGAGATGACTCATAAATGTCCTTCTAGGATACTGGAATTATGGGACACTCAATAGTCAAAGACAAAGAACTAACATTGAAATCGGCTGTCTAGGATGGAGCTACTGTACATCCATCTATATGCTTCCTCTGAATGCGCTGATATAAGCTCTATGTGTAATAAATAATTTTGTAACATATTACTTAAAAAACATCTGCAAATGATTTTGGCCTGTAAAAAAATACGAAGCCATCTGCTCAGAGCCATTGACTTCCAACATGATGAATACAATGCTTTAAATTTTCATTAACGTGATACCACACTTGTTTGGCAGCAAGTGTAACTTAAATGGATTCTAATATAAGACACATAAGAACATGAAGTTGAATTTCATCTGAAACGTTTGGTCTGAACAAAATGTTGTTTTACAGAAAAGGACACAGAGCAGAGAGCACTTTTGTATTTTTCTATAATCCCTATGATTTTATGCCACAACGAACAAACCCCGCATACCAATGGCAGTAAATGATTGCTACAGTATTTGACTTTAACCAACGCTATCTGAAGTATAAAGTGCTCACAATAATTAACATCCTTCTCATTACTCAATTTGGCAACTGGCACCCTCCGTATATTCTCCCATGGCATAAAATATAACTCGCATATTAACTTTAATTGAAGCCCTAAAAATAATGTCTGTTCATTACCTTAGTGTTCAAACCAAAGTAACTAGAACCAGGCACTACCCACAACTTACTAAACCACAGACCCAAATTAAAGTCGAACAAACAATGTAAAAGAAATGGACTGATTCATGGGTTTTCTTAGTCATTCATGAGCACCTATGTTTGTCATCCTGGGACATTTAAACATAAAACATGTCAGCAAACATGATGCCCATTACAGGACATTGTGGCAATCAATTCAAAGTGCTTAATAAGTATAGTAAAACTCCAAACTCCCTTCCTTAAGCATCAGTCCATCAGTCATCTCTATAGCACAGAAACATTCAAATCCCTCCAGGTATACCTCAAGGCAAATACGACAACTACAACCACAGTTTGAGGAATTGTCTCGTGGGCTAATGCTTCTCGAAACCAAGAGGTGGGAAAATACTTGTAAAATTTCAATTATACTCTTAAGGGAGTATTTTCTTTTTGTGTGGTGTAAGATTGCTAATAGAGTGCATTTATTAACATGTTAAAAGACAGAAACTGCCCATCTGTGACAAAACGGGTTGTTTTTAGGTCTCTCTTTCAACAATCGGGAGAATCAAGAACCAGATTAAACCTTAAATGAGGTCAGTTAGCAATTACCTCATCAAACTTTTCATTTCTAACCCTAGTGCTCAATAGTAAGTAAGTAAGGCTAAACTGGTTTATCACAGCCAGAATATATTCAACAATTTCTAAAGTTCTCATTTAAAGGGCAGTCTCAAACTGGACCCTGTACAAAAAGCAGCAAAACAAAGTACAAAACATATCAGACACGTGAAGAAAAAAAGTAAAGGTACCGTGATGAAATTACATCTGATGCGGCCCCAAGCGTTTAACAATGGCAGCTTAAGGAGTATACGGGATGTAACTGGTGGAGCTCAGACATAAGACGACACTAAGGTGCTCAAATCCGTCTTTAAATAAAACAATGAACAGCATTTACAAAAGCTTATCGCTAGTACCAGCCAAGACACATGTGGGGGCACATTCAACGGACTCGCCAAATGTAAACATGAGGAATTAATCACAAGGAAGCAACATATCTTAACAGTATTTACACATTAATGCTACAATACAAGGAGACTAAAGTGAGCGGGAGTGCATCAATAGTGCACAGTCTCTTTTTGGATAACTAATTGATTTAAATATTGGATCTAAATGAATACAGACATTTTGGTAAGTATGATTCTTTACTTCTATTTCACAGACATAAATAAGAAGATTGATACAACTTTTGTATCTGTGCAATAAATATTAAGATGAAGCTACCAGGCAATTAACATAACTTAGCATATAGAATTGAGAGACAAAGCTAATTTATGAGCTTTAGAGGGGGTGGTAACCAGATTTATCCATCTTTGAAAAGATTTTAACAAATCCAGTCTAGATATTTCCATGTTTTCAGTCTTCGTGCTAATATGGGCTAATTAGCTTTAGGTAATTAAACAAAAAAGTATTATAAAGCCCAGTAAAACCTCAGATGGATGTTCTTACACCTGTATACAGTTTGTGTTTTCATTTACGTTACCACTGTTTCAAGCATTTCTACTAAACTAGTAAGTAATTCCGTAATCATCCTACAGACATAAGATTGAAATCAATCTTCTCATTTATCTCTCGAACGAAGTAAATAAGTGTATCTTGCAAAATGTCATGCTATTCCTTAGAAAGAAGCGCTTTTTACTGACAGACTTGATCATATCACATTTTCTACAGCAGTGGATTTAAGACAAATAGTCAAAAGGTGCACAAGGAGCAAATTTTATGTTTCTAACTTGATCAGATTCTACAAATCACTGTTATTAAAAAAATGAACAGCGAATTATAAAGAGCCCTTTTAATGATGTGCTCTGTTATGCCAAATGTAATCACTGTCAGTGCTCTATGAGAAATTTTGGCATTGGAATAAATTGCAATAATCATTTCACAATTTACATCATGATGAAATGTGCACACATAAATGAGCTACATAAGCATATTTCTGTGAATATCTTAACTTATCACATAGGTTGGGTTTAGTCGGGACATCAGCTGTAAGTTACATTGACATTTGATTTTAAACCTACATATACATTGTTGAGTACTGAGTACATTGGGTTTTACATTGGGTTTTAAGTCACAGGAAAGTGCAATATCTCTCAAAGCCAGATCTACAGGAGAGGCTGCTTAATGTAAGCAAAGAATGAGAGTCAACAAATTACTCCGTCTCCTGACTCGGGGAAGCTCAAGCGTTAATTAGCTTTAAGACAGATCTTAAGATCGTCGTGTTCCATCTTTGCTTCGTCTCACACACAGTGTTACAAACACCACACACTACATTGCACGACTGACTCTCCACGCTTCACAACTTCTCTCACGTCCTGACAAACCAATGTAACATGTCACAAATTACACACGACCACGAATGTAAAAAAAAAAAAAAAAAAAAAGACCATAAGGAATACATTTAAATATCACTACAGTTAAATGTAAGGTGCAGGATAGATTATAAATGCTGTATAACATTTTCTAACTATAGTGGGTTAGCTAACAAGATTTGGTTATTGGCGATTGCCATATACACGTTTATGCTCGAAGAAAATCAACATTTGGTTATTGCTGGGTCGGACCACTCGCTACATCTTGGCAGAAAACAACCAAAAATACTTTTTTTTTCTTCTTATCATAGTGTGGTTCTCACTCAACTGATGACATGCTTAGAATAAGTCAAAGTTTCCGAAACTCTTTCCTCGCACTTTGTAAAAGATGCTACAATTAATGTATTGTGCAAAGCTCTGGAGAGAGTTGAGTCATAGTGGAAAATCCCGAATCGAACAAGAACAGAGATGTGAAAGTCATGAGGAAAAGCACGGAGACAACATGTCCTGCTGGACTATGAGGTTATCTAGTAAAAAATAACTATTTCTCATTGTTGTAGCTGAATGTGTGTTTAGGCATACAGCCTTTAGTCATTTTTACCCCTCAGTGTAAATGTCACAGAGGTGCATCGCTCCCCCCCTGCTGCAGGAGTCCCCTTAAAAGCTATAAGAAAGACAAAACTTAAAGTAACAAAAGTGCTTTCAATGCTACACAGACTGGTTAGTTGGTGGAGTTCATCCTACCGGCAGAGAACAGGGGAGGTGGTGGAGGTAAATGAGGGGTGGGAAGCAGCCCCCCCATCGAGTGCAGCAGGGGGAGAGACAGCTGCGTGCCATGGAGGGGGTGTGGGCTAGAGGCAGCAGCGTGCGTGCTCGCTGTGGTGGCGGGGACCGCCGCCCCCAGCTGCACCTGACCGGAAGAGTCCACGGCAGGCGAGGCCAGAGGCTGGTCCAGGCTGACGGGGGCGCTGACATGGAAGCATTTTTCCCGGTGTGCCTTGAGCATGTTGGAGAAACGGAAGCGCTGACCACACACCTCACAGGGGTAGGGCTTCTCCCCGGTGTGGGTGCGACGGTGGCGCTTCATGTTCGGGCGGCTCGTGAAGCTCTTTCCGCAGATCTCACAAATGTAGGGCTTCTCTCCTGCACAAAGAGGGACACGGAGAGCTGGAAAAACACACCTTCTCCATACTTTAAACATTCAGCATCAAATTTGAAGCATCCAAAATCAATATTTTCACTTTATTGCATCAAGGTGGGGGCCACATAGTGGCCCCAAAGAAATGCCAAGTTTGCTGCCTGTCTGCTGGAAATGATAATATTTAACTTTGCACAGTTGAGTAATGTTTCTATGAATGGGTAATTGTGCAAGAAACGTGTGAGCACACAGTACCCGTAACAGTGACGACATAGAATCAATGTAAACAAACAAATGCAGGGAAAAAGAAGAGTGCAATGTATAAAACATGATTGAAACAATTAATTACTGTAATCATATTTTGAATTATTGGCCTTAAAAAAGCTGCATGGTGAAAATAATGCACTCAGCTCATTTCTTAAGGACACAATGTGTTTCGGCAAGGATCACACCCTTAAAGGAAACGCCAGGACTCACCAGTGTGAGTCTTCATGTGTTCATCAAAGTACTGCTTCATGTTGAAGTCCTTTCCGCACCACTGGCACATGAACTGCTTGTGTCCGATGTGGATGCTCATGTGGGAGCGCAGCTGGTATTTGTACTGGAAGCGCTCACTGCAGTTCTGAAAGGGCAGACAGTGAAGTGTGAACTACTGGCAACATGCATCTCAAATGCATCTCACACATAAGTGTCTCCTGACAATTCTATTAAAATCTCAGGATAAAAAAAACAACTTAGCGACAAATTCAGTAACAAAAATCTAAAAAATTTTGTGAGGTAAAAATTGTTTTACAGGTTTTATACATGCAGTTTGGTAAAATATGAATACCGGTACTTAAATTGATCTAATTATACTGGTATTTGCGGAAATGTGGATTAGAATTAAAATTTCTTCACTATCAAAAATTAGCATCAATAGTTTTATTTATTATTAATTTATTAATATTTTAACTTGTATGTATGTTATTGATTAATGACATTATTTAATCCTAACATATTTTGATTAAATTAAAACAAAGAATATTTCCACATTTCGGTAAAATCTGTCTCTTTGACAGCCTGATCTGATTATTGAAGCTACTTTTATGTCTGAAACTCAGTTAACTTCCTTGTCTCCCTCTCCGCGCTGGCCGAATATGAGCTCCTATTATTTCATAATGATAATGAGTTTCTGTTCTAATGAATAAATCTGGATTCATGCCTCATCTGGCCTTTTTAACCCTAACAGGAATACGTCATAAAGAGACCACTTAAAATTAAATCTGCATTCAAGACACCAATAGGAAAAAAGAAACCACAGATTTTCAAGAGTATGAATTTCAGTTGGAATAAAACTCTTTGTGTGTGGAGTGGAGGGAAGCAGCAGCAGAACACGAAGAAGTCTATAAAAGAAGCTCAAACCTCACACTTGAAGGGTTTCTCTCCTGAGTGCTGCAGGGAGTGAACTTTCAGGGACATGCTGCGCTTGAACGACTTCCCACATGTCTCACAGGTAAACGGCATGTCCTTGGTATGGGCTGCAAACACACGCACACGCACACACACACACACACACACACACACACACACACACACACACACACACACACACACACACACACACACAAGACAAGACTCCTTAACAGGATTCTTCATTGAGCTTCTCTTGATCAAATAGCAGGATGACAAATAAGCAGACTGTCAGACTGATATAGCGTTAGAAAAGACGGATGCGTTTTGTTTATTAAAAAAGTCATAGAGGTTTTTTGTTCATATCCTAATGTGGGAAGGACAAATAGAACTCAGTGAAATGCGGTCATTTATATAAACACCATGAACCACGAGAAGACTAAAAAAAAATGAACACAGGGAATGAGACGGAATTCTATCGTTGATCTCGCAGTCACTCACCAACCATGTGCTTCCTGACATGAGCCATGGTGTAAAACTTCTTCTCACAGATCTCACAGGAGAACTTCTTCTCGGCGTAGCCGTGGACGATCTTGTTATGCTCGTGTAACGACCACAGCTTTTTGAAGGCCTTGCCACATGTCACACACTTGAAAAATGGGACAAAATACATAACAGGCCTATTTTGAATTTAAAATTTTAAGTAAAATCATTATTTGGAACAGGCTCTATAAATATAATCTAGGTGTGTGAGATTACACAGGTACTTGAGCATGTACTGTATCAAAAATTAAAGAAATAGAACCAGTGGTATAGAGCAGCAAATGATCACAGCAGGAGTTCAGCGGTGGGTAATATTGAAGTTACTGAAACATATAATTACTTGTACAAACTTCCAGCTGACTGATTTATAGACTGATCAATTTTAACATATTTACATAATTAGAACTTTGCTTTTCCTGATTAACAGCTAAATGAAACTGACGCTGTTATCTGTGGACACACTTTTAGGTCAACAACATAATTTTAAAGTTGAAATGAAAATGAGAATTTTAAAATCTGATCACATCTATTCATTACAAAACAAATACTGTCACTAAACGCTGAAGTGGACAACTAAACTAGGAATGAAGTGAGGGCAGGTGTTGTGTTGGAGTCGTACCTGGATGCTCTTCTCACAGTCAGTCTGCTGATGCAGCAGCAGCTCGCTCTCCAGCAGGAAGCGTTTCCCACAGTTGTTGCAGATCTGCATGCGGTTGTGAGTGACGTTCATGTGTTTCTCCAGGTACCATCGGTTGTTGAAGATGCGAGGGCATTTCTTACAGGGGAAATGTTGCTTCTCTTCCAGCCTCACCTTCTGTCCCAGGCCGTCGGTGTCCTGACTCCTCTTCCCGCCCTGCCGTTGGTTGGCGAGTGTGGCCTCAGTGAGCGTCTGCCGCAGGGACGCCGTGGATCCCACCAGGGTAAAGGCTCTGGTGCCCCGACGTGGACGATCCATCATGGTGGGCTGCTCCAAACCTGGAATGTTTAGAGTATTCTCTTCCTCTTCCTCATCTTCCTCATCCTCTTCCTCCTCACTGCTCTGCCCCAGCATGCCCCGCCTCCTAAAGTCGTCATCGTCATCTTCTCCAACTGTGTCATCATTCTCGGCCCCATTCTCCTCATCGTCCTCTGAATCCCTCTCGTCGTCATGGCAACGGCTAAAGATGGTAGCAATCTCCGCGGCGGTCGCCGATTTACCTTCTGATCCCTTTGACACGTTGAGGGTTTGGTTGTTGAGGTTGACTTCAACGATGATCTGGTCTCTGTTGAAGGTGTGGCCGTCTGTGTTCTTGTTTTCCTCTCCATTGCTCCCCTCATTGCACAAAGCGGCCACACCTGTGCTAGCGTCGCCCACAGACCCGTCCTCCTTTTGGTAATATTGCTTCTGCTGGGACGCTGTTCTGCCCGCCTCCTCTACTCTAATGGAGAACGGGCTGCTGACGTCTCTCTTGTACCCCCTTCCCAGTTCTGACTCCTGTTTGATCTCCAGGTACAGCTGGCTGGGGGGCGTCTCTACAGCAGCTGGGTCACCACCGCTCGGACCTTCCTGTTTGGCCATATCTACGCAGGTGGTTTTCAGCGAGTGGCTGCTGATGAGGTCGCGACAGGAAGCCGCGATTTCACTCATCTGAAGCAGGGTGGCGGCGTTGAGCACGTCGCGGACAGTGCGGCCGCTCACCAACAGTTTGGAGGTGTAAATGAAGTTGAGGATCTGCTGCAGACCCTGCGAGGTCAGGGCATCCAGCGACAGGTCAACCCGCCGTAGCTGTTTGCTTTGGGTGAAAAGAGAGTGGAAGAAAGGGCTGTAGGCCGCCAGCACACCCTTGTGGGCTGGGAAGGTGCTGTGCTGACGCACCAGAACGATATCGACGTCACAAAGTTTAGGCTGGAACAGGCGCTGCTCGTTGAGCCTGTCCATCAAACAAGTGAAGTGCAGAGCCACATCCTCCACCAGAGAGAACTCAGCAGAGGGGAAGTCTGTGGTCTTCTCCACTATGAGCTGGTGGGAGAGACAAAGAGAAGAGGAAGAAAGGTGTGAGACACGTTTCATGAAACCTCTTTTGGACAGAAATCTTCTCTTTAAAGGGAATTAAAAGATAGCAAATCCAAGCCAAGATAGCTGCTCTGTCCCTGAGGCGACAGTAACGGCACCAAACTGATGCCACTCTGGTGCCGTTGGGGTTATGGATGGGGTTTTGAAGTAATTACAAAATAACTTTAATATTTGAAAAACAGTTAGTTGCAATTTTCGGAAAATAAAAAAATGTTTTGAATTGAGGAGCTACATATAGTGTGAGGTTCACAGGCTCCTTGTTCGCTGGAGATCCGCAGCCTTGTAACATGGAAAGCATTCAAGTTCTGTGTTATTTCCTTCAGCGCTGCTCGACTTTGACTTAAATGTCAAACCAGATGCTGATCTTATGGTTTTAAATATACTCCATCCCTCTTGTACTTGCAGAACATCAGCATGATATTTCCGATCGAAGGCAGCACAGAGAACGATCTTCATTGCAGTCTCTGTGACCTCTGGGTAAAAAGGCCCAGTGTTTGAAAATTGATTGGAAATGCAACTGTGGGTCACTGCATTAAAACCCAGCCAGGAAGGGGTGAGAACTGTTTTAGGGTTAAACTGCTGTGGTTATTGGGCACGTTGAACTCAAACTGATTTGAATCTCGACACACTCATTCCTCAGTGAATCGATGTCATAACTACACGTATGATGTTCCTGAATGTTGCACAATGTGAGTCAGGGAAAAATCAAAAGGTGTAGCACTCAGTGCTTTGTGCAAGGTCCTCCACTTCCCAAGGTGGATTTATTTTAGCACAGGAAGGGCAGGGTTTCGATCCAGACGGGATGTGAGTGGGGACAGAGCACACACACACACACATACACACACACACAGACACACACGCACATGCATATTTGATGTGCAATCAAGCCTCCCCCACAAAGAAAAGAAAAAATGTGTACACACATATGTACGCGCGCACACACACACACACACACACACACACACACACACACACACACACACACACACACACACACACACACACACACAACACAAACAGTGTCTGGTGTCTGCAAGGACCCACTGGTGGAAGCATTAGTATTCAGTGCCATCTCCCTCCCATTAACCAACACTCCCACTCACTCCACTGTCCCTGAGGAAGGAGAATTATGCACAAGACAAAACATGTCGGGCAAAATAATTAGAGAAACTATGCCAAATAAATACTAACTAACCCTGTGAGCAATTAATGGAATTTATCATTGACGCGGTTCCTGAAGGCTAATTTTAAATGTACAATTACAATCTATGTCTGGTTTTGGCAAACTTGTTGATAGGCACGTCATCACTTTGAGTTGTAATTACATTTAAGCATCTTTCAGTTTTCAGTAGAAGAGAGATGGAACAAACAATATAATAATGGAGAGTATACCATTAACCATTTTTTGTATTGATATTAAGTTCTGTAGGTACTAAATGAGAATGAATCACACAACAAAATTTATTGTTCTTCAAATCAGAGGACTTTTTTTTTTTGCGTCTCTGCTGCCTGATATATTTTCTTACCGAAATCAATGAAAATGACTTTTCATTGTTAAGGCTGGAACATGGATTTTGCATTTTAGGCTAACCTTGAAAATCTGGCCTGTTTGAAGAATTCAATTATGGAGTCTTAGATTTATTCATAGTTCTGAGCTTCTAAATTCGACTCCCAAGACAGAGAGGGGTGGAGATAGGGTTATCTTTCTATGTGCAAAGCTACAGACATTGCCCAAGGGCAAAATGCTGCAGCCTTAATCAGATCAAATGTGAGTTGCAGACTGGAAGTTTGCTTCTTTATCAACAACGATCGGCATCTTCTTCTGGGTTTCAAATAGGATAAAGTAGCCGTGTATTAAATTCTACTGGATGAATATAAACAACCCAAAAAGTAAGCAGCTTACTGTTGAAATAAAAGAATCAACAGTGATTTTAAAAGGCTTTAAGTCCAATACAAACTGTTTCCCATGATATTTTACCTTTACACTAAACCGAGCAACCACCTTATTTTTCTATCTCATTAGAACGTCTGCCGAGTCACTCGGGGATCTAAAAATGTACCTTTGTAATTTGAAATACAAAATAATGATGTTCTCCATGTTAGACAGCAAATGATTTCACTAGATCTCTGGGGCATGGTGTTACATTTCTGCCTCGATAATGAGGGGAAGACGGGCGTCTGAGTGCCATAGTTTTGTTGGTGGTAGCTAAACCAGCCACAGATGAAGGAGACATGGATCTTAGCAACAATAACTAAAGGGGGGCCTAACTGTCAATTATCAATCAAGCAGCTGCTGATCATCCCTCAGAATTTAATTACTGTACATGCATCCCAAAATAACATCAAAACCATAACTAAGTTATATATGGAATTCATAAAACACTGTCTACTCATCATGAAAGTGCTTTTCTTAATCTGGTGATGCGACATGTCTGCCATAATATGCAATAAAACAGAAGTCTTTACAAATTTCATCATATACCCTCACCAGACAAAACTGAGTGTGGACTTTTAATAAAAAAAAAACAAACCCACATATCTAACACTCTCCAGCTTTATCTGTCATCTCTCTTTGCCACCGCTCTCCTTCACACCTTCCCTCCCCTTCTTGGAAATTTCAGGAGAAGAGCTTGTTTACTGTCATTAGAGGGAGCGTCACCTTTAACCAACCTCACAGTCAGATGTCTCCCAATACATTATTCATATCCAGCCTGACCCGTGACAAACACACAGCGGGGGCGATTTCTGATGCACCCAACTTCAGATGTCCTTTAAACAAGCATCAATCAAAGCTCTGAACGTTCTTTTCACACTCGTCTGCTAAACACAACAAGTTGTAATGTGGAAGAACTCAGTCGTCCTGTTCCACGGAGGAACCATCATGTGCTTTAAAAACATGTTATTTACTTCGCTGTAGTTGTGCTGTAAGAAGTGAACACTTCTGTTAATAGAGACATGAAAAAATGTGTGTAAACAGGTATTCTTATCTGCAAGGGACATAAAAGTGATTGTAGATCTTGTCACGTCATCCCAGATATAAACTGATAGAATTCACAGATATGATGTTCATTTTTCTTTGCTTAACTTTGATTCAAAATTACACTTAATTCAGATAAATGTTTTAAGTCAATTCAAGATTTAACATCTCTGACAAAGTCAGTCACAGCTGCCTTCAACAGGTCTAATGGCTCCACCAATCAGTTCCCTCCACCTTTGAAAGGCTGATGCATTCTGGGAAGAGACCTGAGCATTTAAAGAACATCATTCTGATCATTCCGATGCTAAGCTTGAATGAAGATTTAAACTTTGAACCTCCTCCACCATTAATCCAGTTTCGTTAATGCTATGATGGATGACGCTGGACCAGGATTGGCCAAAGAGTAACTGGCAAATCCTGCACTTGGCAGCAGCCCGACTCCTGGACCTGAGCCAGATGAAGCCGAGTCTGAGAATGAAATCCTTCTTTCTAAATTGACTTTCAGCGTTGAGAGTGACCTTTTCCTCACACACCTTTGCACTAGACGGCCGACGTAGATTTACGGCTCTGTAAAGTCTGCATCGCTGTCACAGCTACAGACTGTGGGTGAGCCGTGACCTCCACCGAGCTGCCATTTTAAAAGTTCCCTCGTCTGTTCCCTATAATGTAGTTGAGGCTTATCTGTAAAAATGGCCACCAGTCAGGGCTGCAGCTATAAATCTTCGATAGGATCCTGAGTAAATCTGAACAATGCTTTGAGAGTTCATCCATTGAAGATCTTATTCCATTGGCATGTCGTACACACCTTGTTGAGAGCAGACGTATGAACAGGGAATTAAATCTACCTGCCAGAGAACAGACTGAGCCATTAGTTAGGTCAATGTCAAGGAACAGCAGAGTCACGGACACATCAATAGAGCAGGCTGTATTCAGACAGGAGGGCCTCCCAGTGGGGATGGGGGCAGCACTGCAGGGGTTAAACTTTTCTTTCTGTCTGCGCATTGCTCAAAATGAGCTCCTCTAAAAACACCAACAGATCATTATTTAGGGCATGTTTATTTTATACAAAACATTACAATTATTTGAACAATGTCAACTTGGGATTTGAGAAACAAAAAAAATACAGAATATATGATGAATGAATGAATGATAAGAAATCATACTTCGATTATATTGGGTGACTTTATATGGTATTGCTGACCCAATTAATGATTTTGATTTGACTGTATTAAAAACACGAGTCGCAAGTTATGGAAGTTTTTTTTCTTTATCCTGGAGTAGCTTGGTCTCACATCAAGCAGTGGAACACATCAGTTTTATTATTTAACACACATTAAATCATTCAATTATATTATAAATATTCTCCTTAATAGTGTAATGAATGAATTAATATTAACCAGACCTCCCCTACTACATTGGGATTTGGTATTTTCCATGTCAAGTCAATCATTAGTGGAAGGAGTTTGCACATTTGTCTTTGAAATGGAGATACTGTACCTCTTAACATAGATCTACATGTTATCACATGACCAAAGGAGGGGATTAAACACCATCAAGATTAGTGAGCAAATTCTAATTAACGACTTAATCAAGCCCAAAAGACACAGAGAAATCATGTAGGGTGTCAAAGTCAAATACATGGAGGGCCAAAAAAACTAATTTGCTACAAGCCGAGAGCCGGACTGGGTCAATGTTTTTAAAACATATTGAAATGAGCATAGCCTATTGAACCAAGAGCTAACACAGTGTATTATTTAATGATTAAATAAATAAAGCAATATTTTGTTATGGCTCTGTCAGTAACTTCAAGGGGAAACAAAAAAGTAGATGTCCTTCAAAAACAAAATATGTTCCTTAATATTAAGATAAATGCATACATGAAATTGCATACATTATAAACTGAAAATACATTATTGTGCTTGAATTATTGCATGAACAATAATAATATTGTGCATACACAATAATAATGCATTATTGTGCAAAAAATTAAAACATTTTTTAAAAAATGATTGTGATGCTCTACAATCTTACCAATCACTGCTTTCAAATAGTAAAAAAAAAAAAAAAAAAATCAAAATCAGTTGTATCCTTCCTCATGGCTCTTATCTGCAATTTTCCCTGAAATCAATATGAATAAATAAAATAAAACACAAAAGTTTCTACAAGACATCATGTCATGTAGAAATAAATGTAAAAATTTCACTGAATTTAAAAGTGAAACTACGTTACTGCATGTGATGCTCACTTGTCTGAGGCTGACCCTGATATTTGATGGTGCCTCATCTTTCGTACAAGTTCATGAATGTTCAGGGTCAGGCTCTGAGCTGAGGAAATCCTCAGGATTGAGTGAAGGTGTTTATCAGTCAGACGGCTCCTGTGTGATGTTTTGTTCAGCTTCATCAGAGAGAACAATTGTTCACACGGTTCTGTGCAACAAAACATAGAGAGCGTTCAAGCAGCTTGGATGCACAGCTGGGGCATTGTGTCGGGATGAAATGTGCAAACTTAGCAGAAGACACACAGGTTTACCTTTCTGAACATATACTCTGACTCCCACCTGGCTTGAAACCCCCTGATCTCAGCTCTGACTGCTGATTAACATCCATCCATCCACTGTCATGACCGCTTCATCCGCTGCCGCGGGTCACGGGAAGCTGGAGCCTATCCCAGCTGGCTTAGGGTGTAAGGCGAGGGAAACTCCGGGCCAGTGAACCGCAGAGCCACACAGTGACACAGACAACCACGCACACACTCATTCCTTATTGGGGACCGGTTCCGGTACTTGCTGTGCGGCGACAGTGCTAACCACTGCACCACCGTGCCGCCCTGCTGATAAACACTGAAACCCAAAGCCCGCTTGCTGCGCTGCAGTGACTTCCTGTACCGTTGCATTGTGGGGAATGTAGTTTTAATGCGGGCAAAACACCGATGTGGCCTACAGGCTGGTTCTAATAATAATTAAAAATCATCCGGCGGGCCAAAAATAATTTGCCGTGGGCCAAATCTCGCCCGCAGGCCTTTACTTTGACATAAGTGGTGTAAGGTCTCATCAAACTGCCAACTCAAAGGTCAAGACAGAGTATCTATTATTAATTATTATTAATATGATTATTATTATTATCTCTGAGATAGTATTTTGTATGAAATTCAAGATTTTTATTTTCATTTTGTGATTATCTGTTGATTGATTCTCTGTTTAATCAATCTTTCCCGAAGAACAAAATCAGTGAATTTCATTCTGGCTACAGATGAAAAAAATAGCCGAAATTTTCCTATGAAATTAATTGAATGATTCTAAATGTGAAGATTATATTGCTTTTAAACGTCTTGCATTCAAATAAACTGAGAATATATTTTTATGGTTATTGTTTTTCGGCAAACCAAAAATCACATTTAAGTTGCTGAAATTCAGACTACAGAGTAGTGCTTCTTTTTTCTCCAAGGCCATTATAATAACTAAGTGTGCTCTGTGTAAAGGAGTTCTCTCCATTTAATCTAAATTCTGTCTCCTTCAAGCTTGTAAATTCCACCAGCAAATGTCAAACATATGCAGGGTGAACATGACCATTCAGAACAAAAAAGATCACCGGACCACCCACTGTCATGAAGAGAGTAGCTCCTCAAGCTCATGCACTGGACCCTCTTTTGCCCAGCAGGAGGTGCGGGCTACACTTCAACCTACAGCTAACAGCCCATTCAGCATCTCTCCTCACAATGAGGCCTCCTGCTGGGGGACCTGGCACAGAGCTGGTCGTGTCTTAAACTGGGAGGAAGGAGAGAGGGCACCATGTCAGGCCTTATCTCCCTCAATGGCTTGGAGATCGTACAAGGAGCACTCTCCCCTCCACTCGCTAATAGACACTGATTCCTGAGTCATCAGCAGTGCAGACAAGGACAAAGCATGACAGTCCTGATTACCAACCCTCCACATAGAGAGTTAGAGCGGCGAGTCCGGCCATCACGTAAACACAACCAAACGGAACGGGATGGGGGCATGTCACTTCTGGAGGAGGCCAATCAGACAGCCATTACAAAGTCATCAGGGTAATGACTGACACCGTGTCCTCTGTGTGCTCACCAGACCTTCCCCGCCGCTGTCGCCAAACGACAAACAGGTTTAGTCCGAGAGATACTGAGCCAGAGACGTGAACTCTCACTCTGCTGGTGAGAGTTGTGGCGTGGCTTAATCTCCTGGACAAGGATGCAGGCTGGGCAGGACTGGCATGGATGCAAAGTATTCAGCCAAGTTGTGTCCCTGCTTTAGGAGTTTGTGTCAAGTCATGGATGGATTACTGAGAATACTGGGTAAAGCCTCAGGGACCCAGAGTCTCACGGGGCCACTTGGCTAAAGCCTCCATTAATTAGAGTGAATGCCAACATTATGTTTAGAGATGTAAATCACTGATTTCAAAGAGATTATAGGCAAGAAAAATAGCCAAGTGTTACTAAATGATGTAAGGCAGGGGTGTCAAACTCATTTTCACTGAGGGCCACATCAGCCTAATGCCTTTCCTCAAAGGGCCAGATGTAACTTATAAATGTAACCAAATGTAACTCTATGTAATATTAAATAAATGTAACTACTCCTTAATGTTAAGTAACTCTGAATTTATTACTCATTCAAGTTACAAACATTACAGTTGCACAGAAAAAATATGTTGTTGCTCTCGCGGGCCACATGAAATGACATGGTGGGCCACATTTGGCCCCCAGGCCTTGAGACATGTGATGTAAGGAGTGATATGACACAATGATACACAAAGCATTTACAAATATTTAAAAGGAGCACAAACAGGTGCAAAATCACTACAAAGAGACATAAAGTGACTGCATAAAGATATAAGATGGGTATAAAGGGACCCCAAATAATGCAAAAGGGCCACAAAAAAAGTGCTATACAACCACACAGACACACAAAACCACTACAAATATGTAAAAGGATCCCCAAAAGATTCACAAAACAACAACAAGATGCACAAAAAAACAGTGACTTTCAGTCTGAGGGTCCTTTCAGGAGCGACTGGGGCCCTCTGCATGTCTGAGCCCAGTAGCTCCTTGACTTTCTAATCCGTTCATGCTTCTAGGGAAAGATTTCTCCTTTCTGCAGTCTCCACTCCATCTCTCCTCTTTAAATCCAATCAGCACAAAGACCCAGCACTGACCTTGAGGTAAAAGAAGCAGTAGCCATCACACCAGCACATCCACCCACACTTCTGCAACCCTGAAACCTGTGTATTACACCTGAATCATAATCTTGCATTTGCGCCCGTGCCTGTAAACAAAAGGCAATGAAATCTGGCGTACGCGATGACACTGCTGATGTGTGCAAAGAGATGAAAAATGAGCATCCAAATGCGCCTGGACTCACAGTATCTTGTTATCAAACACGATCTTGCATCGACGAGGCAGATTGGTAATAGCATAAGTGACAAGGTCTCACTTTTAACAAGCCCCGCGGTGGTCATTACAGCAGCACGATAAAAAATGCTAATAAAAATCAATGTGCAGTGACTAAAGAGGAGAGCAGCAGCAGCAGCCGGCAGAAACACGCTCACTCCTGAGGTCACACATGGCATTATCACTTTAAAGTGGCGTTTAATACTTAGCAGGATGACACTGTTTATTTGGATAACAATGGTATTAAGGCTGATAGATGCACCTTGTGGTATTAGGAAATGGGATTATGTAATCCAGTAAATTAGTGGGGCATTTGATACAGATGGATGAAAAGCCTAACCCCTTAAATCTATAAATTATCATGAGAGATATTGGCACATTTGTTCCACTAGATTGCAGTTGTACATACATATTAAAATAAGTATTCGCAAACCCTTTAATGTTAAAGGAAAAAAGTTTCTTAATTGCCTGCTTAGTTGATCTGCAAGACTAGATGCCATCATCTCGCTAAGCATAAGTGGAAAACTTCTTAATAAATAGTTCTTCACTTGTAGATCCAGCAGATATGGAGTAACATTAGTGTCCATCATTTATTGACTCTGACTCTTTATTAGTCATCATAAAGCAATGTTGAACCTCCATCAGTCGACTAATTGATGTATACACATTAATTATGGCCTATAAATGCTTTGCACTGTATGAATTTTTTCATACAGTGTTACTGCAAGAATATACAACTCATAACAAGTTTCCATTCTAAAGTGAGATCTTACTCATGACTAACTCACTAGTCTGATTTAGGTTAGTAAATGCCAAATTACTGGGGAATTTGTAAGTAAGTGAGACCTCATTTCAGATACAGCAAAAGGCTAATAATTACTTTACAAATGTGCTGCTGGTTATTCAGTTTTCTCTTTCCACTACTTTTACTCATTATTTTATTCCCCTCAGCCGATTAAAACATTTAACTTTTTCAACCACAGCATTCACTGCTGGCTGCAATTAATAGAGACAATATTATCAGCAGTGCTGCTCTAATCCCAGACATCCAATCTCCCCCCTGCACTGTGGGGTTTGTCCCCATCCTAATCTGGCAGGGTGGACTTCAGGCCCGTCCCGGTCCTGGTGGAGCTCCACCAAGCTTCCACCATGAGATTTAAAAACATTTCCATCTATATGTTAATGCGACCACAGGTGACAAGCCAATCTACAACTGATACGTGTTTACCCGACTGTGAAATTGGGATGCACAAACAAAAATAAGGATGAGAACAGCATGAGCAGCATCCTGGAGACATACAGTACATTAAAATTTGACAGTGTGAGCAGGATTGCTTCAGTTGCATGATTTTCAAAGTCTTTTTACCAACTTTCGCTTTAACAAACTTGACAACAGTGTGTTCTGTCACTTTAGTAAAGCCTGGAACAGTGTGTGCGTCGCCTAATCAAAAGCGACACGGAGAGCAGACATCAATTGGCCGTCGCCCGGATTTGAGGCGACTGTGACAGGCCGTTGGATAATCAAAGGAGCTGCCTGGAGGAGGGTGTAGGGGGTTGGCAGCGACGAGGCTTGAGCATCCACACTGAAGCTCTGCCAGGAAGTTTCTGTCTGGGCCAGTGAGTTGGGTGAGGAAGCGCTGAGTCAGGAAGACTGGCCAAGAGAGAGGCCCATGGTGCTGGCATCTCCTCACACACACACACACACACACACACACACACACACACACACACACACGCCACAACAAACACTTCACACACCAACGCTCTGCTGGAGTCGTAACGCACTGTTCCCAGGCAAGGACTGCACACGCATGTGGCCAGCATGAACAAACACACTCGCCCGCTGTGCATGCATTCATCTGTAAATGTAGAGACGAGATACCAAATACCTGTGGCACAATGAAGAGCAGAGGGTTGTGCAAATAAAGATATTAGTAAAATGCAAACAAAGTCAACTTCAGATGGAAATGGACTCAAAGAAGGGACTGAATCTTGTCCAAACATGACACACAGAGTGAAAGATGCTTCTATTAGAGGCAAAAGATCATTGTGATGAGGAGCGACGAGAAGGTGCAGACACAGCCGAGGGCTGTTTGATGGGATGAAACTGTGATATCTTCATTATCTTTTTCAAAGCATGACACGTTGAGAGAAGAGGCAAACACAAGACTCTAAAGCGCTTCTAATCAGAGGAATCTCTCTGCCTCTCTGCTCTGTGTGTGTGTATGTGTATGTGTGTGTGTGTGTGTGTGTGTGTGTGGAGGCAGTTGATATGTTTGATGAGAAGGTCAGAGAGGACAGAGAGGAAAAAGAGGTATAAGAGGAGAAGCATTGGCTTTATAAAGCTGCAGCCAATCAATGGATGAAAGAAAAAATTGTGCTTAAAGGAATAGTCCAACATTTTTGGAAATATCTAGAAACCAGGTTAATCTAGATTATTTTTGTCAAGTACTAAAGAAAAAAACTCCATCAACCATAAACAGGCGTTGCCATGTCTGGTAGCCTCTAACACCACTAAGGTAGAACGCTGGTTTGGGTGAAAGTGTTATTCTTGCTTTAATTTCAGCGTGGATGAAATGAACTAGATATGAAGTTCTTTTTCAGAACTAACACGTTTTAACACAGATAATCAAATCGTATTCTTCTATAACAGTATAATGGTTGTATTATTAACACATAAAACAGGCTTTTTTTCTTTGTCTGACAATGAAGACTAACAGAACCTGTTCTAAAAGAAAAAGGCGTTCACATTCTTTTCCAATGCAGCTCAGCCTTTTTAAAAAGTGCCATAGGGGTTAAATTGGACAACTAAAAAGACAATTAGGCTGGAAAACACCACTGAGAAACACTAACAGAAGTAAATTTATTCAAAACGTAATAATAACCGTGCTTACCTCAAAGAAACCATTTTAACATTAAGAACAAAAGAAACCTTACATAAGACTAGTGAGTGTGACCTTGCTCGATACAGCCTTGTCCACTGTTCTTAATCTCAGGGGCATAAATTAGCAGCACCTACAGTATAGTCTGAGTTTCCACGGAGAGCGGCCTCCTACCAGGGGCCAAAGATGTCTGCTGGAGTTTGTTGCCCGGGCTTGGAAATGGCTGCACTTGTCACAAGGACTAAAGACAGTTTCCTTGCTCAGCACCAAGAGACAGTGAAGCCTCAAAGTCAAGGGTGGGCAGGAATGCCCTGAATAGACAGTTACGTAAAACTCACAGTGCCCTGCGAGAATAGAGGAGGACCTAGTCCGGGCCTGACAATGCTCACGGAAATGAAATATAATTACGTAGCTAACGTTTACAGTATAAACAGCAAGAACTGATGCTGACTCATATTTTTGCAAAATTACGAGAAAAACAAAGACACATATACATCGCCTCCGGCCACAGACATGAAAAGAGACGGTAGCTCCACCTACATAGGAACAAAAAGAGCAGATTGAAAGTGACAATGTTTGTTGTTATTGCCTCTCTTTGAGTTTGGGTTGCAACTCATTTTGTGTCTTGTCGTGCATCTATTTTCCCTCATTTTGTATCTCTTTGGATTCATTGTGTTTCTTTGTAGTGGCTCTTTTCCATGAAATTTGCATCTATCTGTAGTAACTTTAAAAGTATTTGAAGTTGTTTTATTGTTGTCATTTTGTGTCACATTTGCAGTCATTTTATTTATTTGTAGCTATTTCTTATCTTTTTTTATTTATTTTTAATCTATTTGTCTTTATTTTGTGTCACTTTTTAGTTGTTTCTGATCTCTTTTATTCACTTTATCGTTGTTCTGTTGACTTTCCAGTAATAAATTTGAACCTGGTTAAATGTCTAACACAGGACCCCCATGTCTTTGGGCTTCTGGGCCGGTGCATCCATTAATAAGTGAATTTGGTAGTGGCTAATTTTAGGGACTAATCCAATTTAATGTCAACAATGCAATTGCAGCCATCACATTCACCAAAACATTCAAAAATATTTTTGATGCATTCACCAATAACACTATATTTTCTTTCAGCTTTCTGCTGCATGCAAAAACACACACAAAAAAAAAAGCTAACAGGAAACAGAAAAGAAAAAAACAGAGCAATATCAAACATGTCCCTTTTTGCTCCCACCAGAAGCCACCCAGCGAGCACCGGGGTTAACCCTGCTGACCTGACCCAGATATTAACCCAAGCCTCCAGATGTGAACGCGAGCTGGGATTACTCCACCACTGCATCAAGCTCCACATGCTTTCCTAATGAGGCATCCTAAAATGACCCTGGAGACAGAATGGCCTGTCTGCCTCGGCCGGCCTCTATTCCCACAACTCTATTAGCCTGTCTGTACAGAACCGGCATCGTATCTGCTGATGTGAAATTAAAACATCGTGGGCTGTGGTTGAAAGTGAAAGTTAAATATATATTACATAGAGGAATGAGGAACTGACCTGACCTGATGCCGCACATTAAACACATACATCTTTTTTCATTTGTTTTAGACATGCTTATCCTTCGCAGGGGTCACATGTCAGCGGGAAAGAGGTGGCGTTGACCCCGGATAGGTCACCAGATCATCACAGGGCAGATACACACAACAAATCAACAACAACTCACATTTACACCTGAGTCAACAATTCAAGTTCAATGTGGGTTTTTACATCTGTGGAAGGGAATCTGGAGCACAGAGAGGGAGTCCACGCACACACGGGTGAAACACGCCAACTCCACACATCCAGGCCCGAAGTCTGGTTTCAAACCCACAACTTTGATGCGGTGAGATGACACTCCACATTATCACACAAAAGTAGATGCTTTCAATAATGGGGTGAAATGTGGAATTATGTTTCTGGGACACTAAATAAATGTTTTTTACAAAGTTGTCACAAGTCAAAGTGAAGTTCTGAAGGCACAGAGAGACACCAACTCCTGCCTGAAACTACACAATCCATGCATGGATGTCAAAGTCCAACAAACTTGACCCGCATCGGCTGTTGAACGAGGGTGGACATCGATGTGTGTTGTCACACATCCTGTCTACATTTGCACCAGTCGCGACCTGAGCATTGTGCAGAAGCGCCCTGATATGAAAGAATTTAACTCCTTCTCTGCATCAATGTAGCTATTGTAGCCATCGCATTCTTTCAGCAGCTTCTATTTCCAACTTGTGCAATAAGGGCAAGTTACAAACTCCACCGCAAAAGATACCGGGCACCAAATACGCATGTGACAGCCAATGATCCAAACGCGTAATTAGGTAGAAGTGGACCAAGTTTGATCGGCCTGCTAAATAGCTCACACTTGGAAGGGATCAAACAGGGACAAAAAAATAAAAAATAAACATAAATGCAGCGCTCCTCTGTAGCTCACCATTTTGATCCAGCGCTTCGAGGCTCGAAGGAGTCCCAGAATAACTCCTTTCGCAACGATTTCCCCCTCTCCATGAAAATGACGGTTGATTTGTCACATTTCTTTAGTTATTGCCTTATCCTCAATCCTTTGCCCCTGTGCTGCTGTAGCATTCAGACAGACAAAAATGCAGAGGCTGGTTTTGAAGGAGGAATTGGTGATTGGAGCTCGGGGATCATATGGGCTTTTTGTCAGACGGCTTTAAAGGGACACGGTACTGTTTAGCGCGCAGTTGACAAGCAGGCGCATTTCTTTGTACCGGACTTCGATTTTTTTTTTTTTCTTTCTGTCTTGGCGTGATCAAGAGGTCTGGAACGGACATTCATCCATATGGCGCAAACCTGGGTGCGCTTCCTGTCGCTGTGCGCTCCTGCAGCCGCGTGACGTCACTATGGCGGATACATGTAGGGATCAGAGAGTTCATTCATTTGGGGTGAAGCAGGTTTTTAAAGTTCATTTACAATCTTTTGTAACACGGTCTGTACAAGAATCAATTCGGTCCTTTTATCGCTTCTGATTTACAAGTATGACTGGATTTAATAATGTATGGGTCTAACTAACAACAGAGAAAAATATCCAATCAAAATTTAAACAATTATCTTACTTTCCCTTAAAAAAATCAGCTCCAAACCAAGTCCACCTTTTTTGTAATTTCGTGTTTATTATTAGTTGTTTATGACTTTTCAGCAAATATATGACTTTTGGATATAGCTTTTTATATTTCACAGATAAATAAAATCCATTAGAATGACTCTGAATTTTTATTATATAAGGTACATATTGGCAGCAGAGCCAGGTCTCTATCTTTCTTTATTACTGTACTGTGACCCACTATTTGTTTTCTTCCTCCAAGTCTATATTTTAATCTGGATCCAAACACACATCCTGGTGGAACATCATGAGCCTGGGTATTTTTTTATTTATTTATTTAGTTTGGTTTTATTACTATTTGTCATGATATTGGCCAAATATTAAAAAGGTGGTATCTCACATTGGCAAAAAAAGAGAAAAGAGACCCCCAGAATCCCAGATCCATCTTTAAAGTTTCATCAACTCCTCTTTGAAGCAACATTTAATTAAAATACTGAATATTTATGACAAGTCAAAATATCTCTCAAATGATCAAACAGTAAACAAAGGACATGATCACATGAGCTGTCCCATCTCCATTGACAGAGGTTAAAATGCAGTTGTCCCCTTCATAATTTAATTTGGAGTATTTTAACAGTGCATACAGCAGTATAAATAAAATGCATTTCCATTAGCCTAACAAGAAACATGTATTTTTTATTGATTAATCTGCTAAGGAGTAGCCTATAAAACATCAGGAAGTACACTCTGTATTCTCTGATCATCATTCTTCATTTTTTATTCAGTTACATGGGATATAAATGGGAATACTCCCACACTGCTGAAGCAAATCCTTCAAATGAAAAATGATTTGGATTTGAAGATTCATCAGTTATCGAACTTGCTGCTTATTAACTTGCTGTCATTCAACAAGTAGCTTCAGCTTTGATATTGCTACACAAGACCTGGAGTCTCCATGCCCGTGTAGGGGCTGGGGCCCTTGGGGTCATTGCCACATTGCCTGGATGGTTAATTCCACCATGTCTCAAAACCCCCTGAAGAATCTTTGAGCCTCCTTATCATCGCTCACTCCTGAGCGGGCTCTATGGAGCAGAAGTCAATATGCTCATAACAAGGTGAGGACAAAATTGATTGAATGCCGGAGCTGGACCCATTCATCACTTCACAGACTCAGCCAAGACTAGAATGGCAGAGTAGATAGAGTCACTCAGAAAGGCCGCCAAATCAAAATCCAGACAGAAACATATCTTTAAACACATTCTTCCTAGAACGTTGTTTATTTAAGCTCCAGTATAGAAACGACCACAAACTTCTGAACAATCAAAACGTATTTTACTTGCCTTTATCATGCACACCCGCCTCCACAAACTTCCATGGATATTCATTCAATACTATTTGCTTCATTTGATCAAAAGAAAACTTCCCAGCACTGCAATATTTGGGGATGTTAGAAAGGAAAGGTTTCAATACAGGTATGTATGTCTCTCCAGATCTGTTTTAGTGTTTTATAGGATCTTTTTTTGGGTCATGACAATCCCTTCACTTGGTTTTGAGAAAATCCACCCAACAGTTTGCGTAATCCTGTATAAAACCAAATAACCAAACAACAAACAGATGAGAATAAACGCCTGCATAACGGAAGTAGCAAAGTGCCAGCAAACCCACGCATGTCAACAAGTCAATTAAATAATTGTGTAGTGATTTGGATTGCACTATCATATAAAATTTATAAGGAAATGATGAACATTTCAGGGAAGGGGAACTCAAAGAGAACTTCTGTGAAAACTTAATCATCAATTTCCACAAAACTGACAGCAGGTGAATGACTCTTTCTCAGGCATTGACCTTAAAACGAAGGACAGGGACCAAACACCTCATTCAAAAACCTCAAAGTTCTCGACGCTCATAATAAATATAACTAGGAAAACACTTTTGTTTAATTTGAAGCATTTTCTAGGGCCTGAAGAGATCTAGCATTTCTTTGAATACAGAAAAATATAAAAAAGCATATCACATGTATAATGTGATAACATGTTTTGCTCCATCAGATTGGTCAATCAAAGGTTGTTCTAGGCTCTTAAAATGAAGCACATATCTCACAAAAATGTGTATTAAATCTGTTTTATCTATATATACTGAACATAATTTACAATACTTTGTTTTTTCCAAACTTGTAAAATGATTGTGATGCAATATTGTACATTCAGATTTGATTCGTAATGAGGGCCTTCTGTTAAACCCTGAATGCATTCATTGCTGCGACTCTGTGCATAAAAATTGGACAAGTAAGCAATGCAGCAATTCATCGATATACAGTATATCTAAGAATTGAATTCTTAATAAGTGAAATCCAACTCTTAATTAATGTATTTACAGATCATCCAGCATCTTTGAATTTCCAGTGAATTAATTTTAAAAGTGGATGTGGAAAAAAAAAGTTGAACCCTTTGAGGACACAAACTGACATCTCCATGATTTAAATGGGGGAAAAAAAACTCAAGAGATAATGTAGATGCAGTGGTATTTAATAAGTGTGAACATTCATAATTGTTTGAGTAAAATCAAAAGTACAAAAACTAGTTACAAAAGACATGAAACAAATGTAAATTACAATAGAGCTTAAAACCACTACCAGGCTGTGCTTTTTTTATTGACGAATATTGCCAATTCTGGAACATAAAAAAAGGACAAACAAACTGATCAACTCTTTACAGAAACCAGAGCTAAGGGGATTATTACAGTATTTAGAGCTGTACATTTCAGTGTAAAAAAACAGATGAAGAATAGACAAATATACAGTAATATGAAATATATACAGCTCCTAATATTATTAATCACATAGGTTATTTTAAACTGATAGCTGGAGCCAATGTTGACAAGACTCAACCCAGTTGTAACTTTCCTTTATTTATTTGGACTCATTGAGTCAGTTTATGTAGGACAGATGTATCAAACTACCAAGATAAAGAGATTATCAAGCTGCTCTGATCTGAGATCTTAGCAGTAGCTGCTATTGTCCTGCACCGTTTTGAGGCTGTGGATTTGTCTCTGAGCAGACTCCAGAGCTCAGCTGTAGCGGCTGCTGCGACTGTGACTCCTGTGCCGGGAGGAGCTGCGACTGGAGGAGCGGTACGACCTGCAGAGGGCAGAAATTAGAAAGGATGTTTCATGTTTCAGGCAAGTTGTTCCACACTCAGAGTCTGAGTTGTTGGCATGTCTTAAACCACAAGGGAGGGAAAGACACAAGGGTACAACAATTCAAATGAGGCGTGTCTTCATGTCGATGACTGTCAGGGAAGAGCGCCTCACCGAGATCTGCGGTCTGAGCTCCTGTAGCTGTGACTTCGGCGGCGGCCTCGTCTCCTGCTCAAGCTGCGACTCCTACTGGAATAACTCCTGTAAGACTCTGACCTGAACAGTTAAAAGAAAACATTATTTTAACAAAACTAATTAAATATTGTTTTAAACAGATCAATCTGTCTACATGCAGACCTGGATCTCCGGCGGTGATATGAGCGACTTCTGGAATGACTCCTGCTGTACGTCCGACTGACAGGAAGAAAAAAAGATGGAGGTTTGAAGAATTAGCAATTATATTCTTGCATTGATAATATGAATGGAACCTCGTTAGTTACATTATCCATCACAACAGATAACTGAACTGGCCTGTCAGGGTGTACCTGTGAGTCCTATAACTTCGATATGCACTGCTACGGGAGCGAGACCTTCTTCCATGCCTCCTCCGACTCCTGCTGCGGCTCCTACGAAAAAGTTGCGTCTTGTAAAAAATCACATTTCACCCGAGTCGATTCAACAATAAGAATTATGATACCGGCCAAAACAATCCCAGAGTCCTTTGAAAGGTATGATTATGAGTGAGCTTCCTGTCTCACCTAGAGGAGAAGCTGGAGCTGCGGGATCTGCTCCTGGACCTGCTGTATGAGTGGGACCAGCGGCTGGAATGGGATCGAGACTTCCTTGTCACCGACCTGGACTGCTTTGGAGAGCGGGAGCGTGAGGCTGTCCTGGTCTTTCCCTCAGAGGGCGACCTTTCCTCACTGGAGCTCTCTTGATTCCTCGGCCTCTGGTTGAGACGTGCAGTCTTACGGACCTCATCAAACAAGGATCCCGGTCGGACCCGACTTTTGCTCTTAATTTCCATTCTTACTCCCTGCATGTTAGGGGTCTGGTTCTCTTGAGGTGTGTTGGGTTTTGTGATGGTGGTTGGTGTGTTCACATTCTGTAGTGCTGACATTCCTTTCAAAGGCTTCCATTTAAAATTAACTGCAGTACCAGGTTTGCCAGAGGTGTCTTCATCCTGCTTTTCATGAGAGGCTGATGAAGATGTACCAGAGGGCTCTGCTTTGACATGAGGCAGAGCTTTATCTTTACCTCCCGTATCTAGAGACTGTGAGGTGGATTTTAGAGGTAATTCAGGGGCATTACTATAAGATTCCTCTAGAACTGGAGGTTCTACAATTTCCACATCATGCTCAGGGGTACAAATGTCCATATCATCTAATGAATCGTGTTCTTTGATACTGGCTAAATTAGCACCATTCCTGCTGGATGACTGAAGATGAGGTTCAGCATGTTTTGCTCTCTGTTGTCCCTTATCTTCTTCTCTCTTGGGATTGTTTAAAGACGCTAACTGTTGATTCTTTGCCATCGTACTGTCCATGCTAGGCCTCTCTCTGACAACTTTACTAGGACTATGCTTCTCTCGTTTTGATTCATCCTCTTCCTCCTCCTCTCCAAACTCTAAGGGTGGCTGCCAGTGAAATGTCTCTTTAAGCTTCTGGTGTTTTCTCTTAGATCTCTTCCCTTTGTCCTTGCTGTGATGGGAACCGCTTTTGTTCTCACTTCGTCTCTTTCGTTTATGCTTACGCTTGGCCTTCTTCTTGCTCTTGTGCTTCTCAGGCTCAGTTGCTTTCTCAGGACTTTCGTCTGACTCAGTCGAAGCAGCGGTAACAGCAGCGGTAACAGCAGCGATCTTGTAAGCCAGAGCCGCCACGGTCTGAGATGACTTTCTTGATGTCTCACACTCAGATTCTGAACTGGCCTCACCTTCCTCTTTTTCAGATATAGCCAACGGCCTGGATATTAAGTTTTCAGAGTCACTTTCTGAATTCCATCCAGTGTTAGCTGATAACTTCTGGTCATGACCTTCACCAGACTGAACCGTTTTTTTATGCTTTTTTGACAGGCTGGAATAATTGCTTTGGCTCACTTTATCGCTGTCACTATCCCATTCAGTCCTGCTATTAAAGCTCTCCACTGGCATCGACCTGTAAGGTTTCATCTCTTGATCTGTGCTTTTGTCTTTTGTTTTTTCTAAAGAGCTACTTCTCTTTGAAACACTGACATCAGGACTAAACTCAGGGCTTGCCCTGATCTCTGACCCAGTGTGAGCATCTTGACTATTGGTATGTGAAATGTACTTGTCTTCATTTTTTATCCTCCGCAGAGAGCTGTAATTCTTCACTTCCTTGTCTGGTGAATTCTTCTTTTTAATTATTTTTTTAGGGGAGTTTTCAGAGTCTGACCTGCTGTAGGAAGAAGACCTGCTGTTATACTGATGAGGAGACCTGGACCTGGACTTGCTATAACTTCTACTCCTCGAGCGACTGTATGAACGGCTGTAGGACTTGCTTCTGGAGGATCTGCTGTGTGAACACCTAGCAGGTTTGTGCGTTTTGTCACTTTCAGAGTCACCTGGCAGACACTTGGTTGAAACTGTAGTCTGAGGTTTTTCTGTATTGCTATCAGCCGGTTGCCTGGGGGAGGAAATGTTAGCTGCTACTTTTGCTTTAATTTCTTGAATATGAACATAAGAGGGCTTCCAGGGCTTTTGACCAGGTTTCCATCGTGATGGTGGAGGACTATCGCTCAACGGGATGACAGGGACACTTTCAGGAACTGGGATTGTATGAAGTCGGGGGACAGAACTGACTCTGCTGTCTGGAAGCTTTTCAGACACATGGATCAGCGCTTCTGGTTTGGTCTTACTAGCTTTCCTCTTTCTTGAAGATCTGGATGAACTCTTCTTTCTAGAAGAGGACCTAGATCTGTACCTGGATCTTGATCTGGACCTGGATCTAGAACGGGATCGAGAATAGGACCGAGATCTAGATCTTGACAAAGATCGACTTCTAGACCTGGAAAGGCTTCTGGATCTTGAATAAGACTTGGATCTCCCTCTAGATCTGGACTGACTGGATGTGTAAGATCTAGAGTAGGATCTTGATTCTCTTGGAGAAAATGGAGAACGCCGTCTCCTTAAAGTTGATGAATGATGATTCGAAGATGATCGGGATGAAGACCGGATCCTTTTGGACTTTTTTTCTGAAGACACTGAACTTGCACCCTCTGACAGGTGAGGCTCTTGAGGTTTGTCCTTAGAGCTCTTCTTCTTACTATGTTTACGTTTTTTGGCCTTCTTTTTGTGTTTGGCCTTCTTCCTTTCCTTCCTCTGTTGCCGGTGCTGGCTGGATCTCTCAGAGCTGTGGTCTGAGGTGTGTTCTACAGACCAGGACCAAACAGAGTTGCTTCTGTCATCCCATCTGCTTGAGGAATGGTCATTCAATCTGTTAAGTCAAAGGATGAATGAGGTAACGAAAAAAATAACCATGGGGATACATAAGTTTCACAAACCAAATATGTAAGCATACTTGTCCCCTTTGCTCCATCTCTCTATACTCGGTGGCTGATAAACTTTGGTTCTCTTCATCTCTTCTTTCCAATGTGGTGGAGTTTCACTGCTTCCGCATTCTTCCACAGAGGTAGATCGTGATTTGGACCTTGTAGGGGTGTGGTATCTCTACCAAAATATTAAAAAACATATTGACATTTAAAGTAAAAATAATTACTCAAAACTCATTAACCACTAAGCTACAGAGATCAAGGAGTCTGTGCTTAAAGGATATTTGCCTTCAGTGACTTCATAATATTCAAAATATATACACACAATACGCAGATCTGAGCTATGAGTATAATCTATAATCTTGGCCTACAGCAATATCATTTTTTAAAATCTTATTCCCCTCTGGCAGCCCCTCTGAGTTATCTTTTAATCTCGTCCTTATCCGAGGTTGGGAACCACTGCATTACAGTAATCACATCTGTAATCTGCCAGTAGAATTCTGATTGAGTTCTAATACAAATTATATTTTCCTCCAATATTGTGCTGTTCAATTAGACCTGTCGATCAGTGAAAATTATAAGCAGACTACCACATTTAACTCATAATCTCCTTGTCAGACAAATCTGATCCACTGGCAGCAAACACACCATTGTTCCTCTGCCCCTGATCTTCCGTCCAGACTTGGAGACTGCAGGTTTCGGGTCAGTTGAAACATAGGTTCCTTCTTTTTCAACTCTGAAAATAGTATAAGTAAACACATACTGTAATCACTTATGACAAACTAATAGTGAATTAAAATGTAGTTAAAAAAATATCATGTAAAAATTATTGTAATTTTAAACTGACATCTCCGTTTTAGCTTCCTGAGAAGGCATGTCCCGTCGTAGCAGAAAGCGGTTCTCTGGCACTGGTGGGATTTCCTCTGGTCGGACGACAGGCTTTTCTCTCTTTCCACTCTGCTCCCTCTCTCCTTCCACTTCACCATCCCCCTCCAGCATCTCTCTTTCCACAGAACACAAAACACAATTTTTTTTAATGGAAAGAGCCAATTTGTCTTGATGCAACATGACAGCATAACACAAGGACTTTGTTTACATACAAGTAGGGATGGACCTTTACTTTCAAAAACTCTAACTCATTGTGTGATGAAAATGTTTACCTGTACCTGGCAGTAAAACAGATACCACCAGAAGGTGGTGTTAATACAGCTACAGGTTGTTTGCAAAATCGAATCACAAAAGAGAAGGAAATTACTATTATCACCAGAGGGACAGTAGAAACACACTACAGCCAGCAAACAGAACAAAGTACCAGCAGAAGAAGGTCATCCCACAGCTCAACAGTCATTGGCTGGCTTTGTTGGCACAAGCATTAAATGTGATGTGACACATGCAGAACATTTGATAGCCAAATATTGAAAGTGACTAACAACCACTGTTTTGTGCGTGAAATGCCCATCCCTCCATTTGTGATACATGACTAACCGTGTCATGTATCACTCATGTCAGGATGTGATCATGATTAACTTCCTTGAAGGAACCTCCTTAAGGGATCAATAAAGTTCTACTCTACTCTCTATTCTATGATAAAGGTTTGAAATATACCTTTGCTTGGAGGTCAGAGCATTCTTCTTCTTTTTTGATTGCCTCCGTTTCTTCTTGGACCGTTTACTCTTTACATGTCTCTTGTGCGTGCGATATTTGCGCTTTTCATCCGATTCATTACCAGACTCGACAGAAGTAGACAACTGAGAGGACGACTCATGGGAACTGAAGGATGAATCAGCAGAATGGGAGGATCGCTTCCTTTTGCCTTCAAGTACTGACATAAAAAAAGTTCGCAACAACTTAAGTATACAATTTGAAAACCTTAATTTAACTGGTCAGGCCACATGACCTGAACAAATTACAACAGAGCAAAGTACGTACATAATGGGTAAAAAATCCCCCAGAATGGACTAAAACAAAACCAATTTATATGAATGTCTAAAAATCTATATCTATTCATGTTTGTCATTGAGAACAAGCACGACAGGTGTGAAAGATCTTACCATCATTAGCGGACTTGGTGATAAGTTGCCCACAGTCCATCACTCTCACATCAGCGTAGGGTCTGCTGGCTGAATCAGTCTTCAGCCCCTCGATCTTCTTAATCACTTCAAATCCAGATATGACGACACCAAAGACGACGTGGACTCTATGGGGAGGTGGGAAAGATCAATGTTTTTACAAACACACACTGAATACTGAAAAAAAAAGTTATACTGTATAAATTCTGGGCCAGTTTTAGTTCCTCTTCAAAAGAACTACTGGTTACAAAAAAACTACTGGTTACATTCTTACTAGATTCAGCAACTCATATTCTGTAGTCAGACTGAGCATTTCATCAATTAATAGTCTCCCTTTCTTTGTAAAAGCAGATTAATAAAATTATTTTGCTGAGGATTTCTACCCCTATATGGCTTCAACTGTTTTCTCTCTTTGATATAAACAATGAGTGCTCGACTCCAACTGACAATGTTTAGTGTCTTCTGGACGGGGGCCGCCGACTCTCTGTGTAAAGTATTTGGTTACAAAACAATGAAATCTAATCACCCCACATCCATATGGTCATGATGAAAGATTAGCAGTTGTTTGGACTGTTAAGATCTTCACAACTATTTGCAACAAAGATGTTTAATGAGAAGCAGTAAATGGTTTCCGTAGGACCAGTTCTGTGCTCTTCAGGTTTAACCACCAGCTTCAGGCATTTTTGCAGCTGAAAGTACTTTGTAGCATCTTTAAATGAATGAGCATAATGATTAGTAACTTGCTGCTGCTGCATGTCTGATATTGATCAAAAGGTGAAAAAATAAAAGTCTGCCTTACAAGTGTATTCTAAAGCCAGCCTCTGGCAACTCAGCAATCTGAAAACAAAACTGAAAGAAAATTTTAATGATGTCTGTAAGTGTCAAGAAGACATTTGGTTTTACCCATCAAGATGTGGGGCCATCTTGGTTGTGCTATTTGTGGAGAATCCAGAAGTCGGGAAAGGTCGAACAACAATGGTGATGGGGGTCATGAAGAAAGGAGAAAAATAAGGAAAAGATTCAAAATTAACAGCCAACTTTAAGAGGCATTGGTGTCACTGTACCATTGGAAAAATCTCAAAAAGGCTTCAGAATTTGAAAGACAACCAAAAATATTTAACATTAGACTGCATATCCATATAGAAAACTCTTAATTATTGCTGTTGAATTCAAAACAGCCATGAAACACACACCGACAGTATGTGTAATTAATCTGTGTCATAAAAAGGACAGATTAAATATTCCCTCTGTTTAAATTTATGAAAGACATTTCTAACTAATGCCAACAACCTGTTTTTAGTGATAAGAAACTTGCCAATTATTGTAATGCCCTTGTGCATATTGTTCAAACATGTTCAAAATTAAAGTGCGGACTGTAGAATAAATGCAAATACAAACTACTGAGTGATAAAAACAGTCAGGAGAAGAGAGAAACACAGCCTTGGAGACACATTACCTTGGAAGAGCAGGATGCTAGAGTTTCTGTAAATTTTACACAAAAAATGGCAAGAGAAAAATTGTAACACATTTGTAGGTAAAAAGAATGAATCCATGTTTCCTGCACTATGAAATGTAACTGAACACTAAGAGGGATTTTTGAAGTTCACACTCAACGACAATTTATACTGTACTGTTTCTAAGACGAGAACGTCACAGAAAGGAAAAACATTACAAAGTAAATATAAGCGCCCTGTCAGTTAAATGCAGTAGTTATTACAAGTTTTGAGTCATTTTACTTTTTTAAATGTCACTAACATGAAAAACTGCGAGCCATTGGTGTCCTTCCCACGATTGGCCATCGACAACAGGAAGGCTTTGTCGTGTTTGAGAGTGAAGTTCTCATCTGTTGGGAGGAGAGAAGGGGAGACGGGGGTCTCAGACCACGTTCTTTGACATGCAACAACGGAAATATTCTGGGAAGGACATGACAAAAAGAAGAAATATTTTCATCCCTCAGACCTAATCGTTGTCTTACTGACCAATCCCGCCCTACAGGAAGTGTTTCTCAATTATTTCCTTTTCTTAAGTGCACAACTATTGATTTGTACAATCACAGATGATTAGAAATATCAAACTATTCCTAAAAATAATTTGGCAAACTCAAGAAATTAGATATTTCCCAATGTATTTATTCTACATACAAAATATCCACACTGTAAGACTCCACTGTGATACGCTGAGTCTTTCAATAAAGTAGAGAAGTCTGCAGCCTGCATCTCTCTACATGTCATGGAAGCCATGTGGCTATAAATACCACACATGTACCATAAAAGTAATATGAGACGCTCAAGTCTTTTTCGGGGAGGGACAGGGGTGGCAAGGTGTGAATAGAAAATCCTTTAACATCCCTTCGATGCACATGTGAACCAGCGCCATTGCAAACATATGCACTGGTTTAACTGAAAGGAAGGTGGTGGGAACAATGTTGACATGGTGTTACTGAGCTGTGTACATCTCTTACCTTATCATTTTGCAAAAGACCACTCTATAAATAAAAGAATATGTTGAAAATTTTAGGCAGGAAGATTGTAGCTTTCATTATAGAGAATGCCTACTCTCCATGCTGACTTGACAAAGCCCACTACTGTTACTAAATAGAAGACAGCATTATACAATGGAAAATGAAGGTCAGCAGAGTCATACATAGGAGATTTCACAAATAAATACACAGTAGGCACATGCAACACTATTTCGCTCATTGTTTATTATTCATGCAAAGTAGATAAGTAATAGGCTCAATATTTATAGGTTAATTATAAGAGCAGATACTGCCATTACCTTCAAAGTAGCCACCATATATGGACTCTCCTCCTCTTCCATTTCCTGCAGGAAATAACAGTAAACCATAAAGCTAAAAGCAAATAGAAAACGAAAAAAAAAAAACCACTACGGCGTTTTGGTCAGGATGACCAACTTAACACATCAATTTCTTTAAACATACCCTTTAAAAAATTAAGCAAGAATCATTACCTTCAGTGAAGTCGCCTCCCTGGACCATAAAGTTCTTTACAACTCTGTGAAATGTAGAACCTTTGTAGCACAGCTCTTTCCCTGTGATTTTGCCAGTTCCTTTTTCACCTGAAATAAACTGCATGTTAACTTCAGCTTTAAAACATAAAACACCAAATATTCAGTAGACATGCTGCTGTGTGAGGAGGGCTTCTCCTAGGAAATGATGAACTTTGTGTTTATTCTAAACAGGAAAGTAAAAACAAATTGGAAAAAAAGAGGCTTCAATAAACTAGCAGCTCTGTGCTCTGGCCTCCTGTTATTAATACTCCCATGGAGTGTTCCTTGTAGGGGACAGAACACTGGCCCAAAGCCATTACACCCCAGATTTCACTTCCACTAGGGCAAAAGGAGATGTGTGGCCAGGGATTTAATTCAATTTGGTATGTGTTTCAGTGGGCTCTTTGAATACAGGGGGTTGACTGTTCAAAAGGGGAGCTTAGGTTGCAAATCTTCTAGAATTTTGCTTCACTGGCTCCAGCATTATTCTAAGGGGTTGGTTTCAAATGAGGTGAGGTGATTCTTTCCCAAAAGGACACAACAGCCACTTTTAAGATGCCACAGCAAACTGGAAAGCTCAGTGGTGTAAATTACTGTGTGAACTGGTATCTCTACGTCCAGGAAAAGGAAAAGTCTAACTAACAGTCTCCCATGTCTGGTCTTGCCAGCATTGCATTCCGATTGGCCAGGTGGGGTGAAAAACGAGAGGGAGGATCGATCTACAGTCTGTTTGCAGATTCATGGCTATCTGTTCACAGACCACCACCACTATGGAACTCCATGTTCTACACACTGGGATGAAATATCAGGGGAGACATGCCAGGTCCCCTTTAATCCATTCATCACTGGTTTACACAAGAACCATAGCTCCTTTCCCCAACATAATAAATAACCAATGCTGTGTTGTGGTTTCATTATTTAACATCTCATTTTCACATTGAAATAATAGAAGAAATCAAAGTAATGGATATTAAATGTTGAGTATAATTCCAAAAGGAATAACTACTCTATGTGCAATAATAATTATTGTACAGTAATTATATAACTATACCTTGCAGTACATCACAAGATCAAATCACACAGAAAGAACATGGCTCACCAGTGCACAGAGAGAGAAAGTTTTTGCATGTCTTGGGACAAATGTCTGAAAAAAGTTGAAAGACTATGCGCCCAACTGTTGGAGATAAAAGAAAGAGAAAAACATTATCTCACTTCTGAATATACTGTATATGACAATTATTTGTACAACAATGCTTCAAGATGGTACACTGGGACACATTTTGTATTTATCAAAACTTAAAATTACAGTTCGTTTATTGCATTTTTCCAAATTGCAGTCCCTATAAAAAGGTAACAATAGGGGAAGGAATTAATTGGCTACATATAAGGATATACACTGTAATTAAGAGTTACAAGCCACCCAAATGTTACAACTCTGCACATTTTTAATTAGTTTCCAACAATGTGAAGAAACCTGTGGTAAAAATCAGACAGAAGAGAATTTTTCCCACAGCTAGAAGCCAATCTGAAACCAGCATACTACAGTAATGGGAATTGTTTTGTCCCACCTAGTTCAAATATAAGGTGACTAAATCAATTTGTTATCTTCCCAGTAATTTCAATAGTTCAAATATCTGACTTGAAAAGTGCATAATGCTAATAGTGTCAGCATAGAATCCAATTCAAAGCATACGTTAAACGTTTATTAAACAAATAAAACAGGCTTTCCACATTCATCCTATAGGCCGACAGCCAAAATAATATCCACCAGCAACTCCACCACTACAAAAAAAAATCCAATATACAAATTTTAACTTTAAACACACTTATTAGATTCATCATATCTGACCCCGCCTCACGCCCTAAGACAAGCTGGGATAGGCTCCAGCTCCCCGTGACCTGCACAAGTGGATGAAGCAGGTTGAGAAAATGAATGAATGAATATCTGTCACATATGTCAGTTTTTCTTACCTGGCTCCCGGTTGAGCTCAACATCAAAGTAACACTGAGGGCGGTCTTTCAACCCCATACTGATCAAAGTCCAGATGACCTAAAATGTTGAAAGAGTAAAAAAAAAAAAAAAAAAAGTAAAGCAGTACAAGTACGGAAAATGACTTCTGTTAAAAAAAGCAACAATTGCCTGGTTCTGACACACCATATTTCAGCGACTGTTGGAAAACAACATTGTGCGATCGAAAGGCAGAGAAGGACGAAATAAAAAGAAAGGGGAGGAGAGAGCCTGGAGGGAGGGGAGTGTGAGAGGAGTCTACAGGTAAATGAAAAGGTTATGCAAATCCAAGCAGAGCACGTAACAGCTTCCTCCTCTGCACATCTGAAACACTTACACCGTCCTCTTGGCTATCAGCTTCAGACACTGAAATATCCATTAATTTTCTAGGTGTGTCTTAGGCATGTGGTTCTGCACATTTTGATTACTGTAGTTGAGCCAAAAAGCAAAGCTTATTATTGTATTTGTCATTAAAGGGTTATTAGGGGTTTGTCAGACTTTTAGGCAACAATGCTGGCATGAAATTACATTTTCATTGTGTTTAATTCTGCACCTGACAAACAAGGCATTGTGTATTTGCTGCCATGCATCATAAAACACATTTTTTTTGTTGAAATTACTTTCACTTCTTGTTATGAAATGCAGCATGAACAACACAGCTGCTCTTGCTATGAATCTTATTTTGACACAGTGACTCTATGATGACATCTACAAGGAAGAATGAAAATGAGATGCGAATCTGACAATCTTTGCAGATTATTTCATATAGGTGGCAAAAACGTTTCCACTGTTCAAAAATACTAAATAAATCCTGACTATATAGTGTAATGACAGTGTCTCTGAAGTGAGAATCGTGAGCACAGATTATCTCAACAATTTACACACATTTCACAAAATAACTGTCGTGCAGCAATTTCCAATCAATCTAATAATTTTTTTCAGCAAACCAGTCATTACTAATATGAAAACTTTAACTTGATGATGAGCGTCAACTAATGGGTCATTTCCAAATCTGTTGAAGAAACTGAAATAACAAGAAGTTATGAGTTTAATAATATCCTAAATGGTCAATGTTAAAATGAATAAGTCCGACAATAAGCCAAAATATCTTGAACAAATAAAATACACGATTGAACTGCTGATTAGCTCACAATAGATTATACATAGACAAATATCGACTTTAAACAACCGTCGAAATTAAAATAACCTTGTGGAGTTGTCACTGTGATCTGAAATTTTGAGTCAAAGTTAGCTCACGATCCGAAATGCAAACATTCGTGTACTAGCCACGGAGCTAACAGCTGCTTAACGTGGAAATGTCTGCGCTAGCAAACACACTTGATTAGCACATAAACTAGATTAAAATGGTTTAGCGAAATTACTTTCTGTTAGACACCGAAAACAACTTCTACCCATGTCTAGACACAGAACCGCACATTAATTTGGGTTAGCTACATTTGGTAAATACAGCTAAATCAGGGCGAATGCTTGCCATTGCAAAATAGTTGTGCTAACCCTACCTGTGAAGCTAAGGGGGAAGCTGGCTGAATTAGATTCATTTAAGACTTTTAGCCATAAATATGACTCACATTGAGCGTTAGTTATCCAGAGACGCGCATAACATAACATAACATAACATAACATAACATAACATAACATACCTCACCTCTGTGCAAGTAGGTAGCCAGGAGACTAGCTCGTCACTGACGACCGTCTATTAGCATGTGTCGCTAACTTTTTTAGCGAATACTGGATTGTGGGCTACAGCAAAGCAAAGACGCCTACAGGTTTGTCCCTCCTGACTTTCCGTAGGAGACTTTTGTTTTGTTGTGGGAGGAAGCAGATTCCAAGTTAGCACTTTGCAAGATTGTCCGCGGCGTGTGGGGTATTTTTCTTATGGAAATTCCTTCGCATATATAACAACATATTATTTAGCTTGTGATAGAAAATACGTGTATGCCGTTAAACATCCAACACATATATTACGATCGTGCTGATACTCTAATTATTTGTCATGACGTTGTAATCAGCTAGCCCAGAAAAGCAAAATAAGGTGCAGCATGAAATCTCAGAATATCAGGTAAGGAGTACCTTAGCTCCATAGAGCGATAACAAACTTGCCCATCGCTGTTAATTAAGAGGCACTTAACAGCAATTACGAAACTTTGAAAATGTATTAAGTTAATTTAACCTCACATCTCAGTAATTTTGTGCACCTGCTGTTTCTGTGGTTACTACGAAATCAAATCTTAATTAATATGTACGTCAAAGGTTTATGTTCACATTATCACCCACCTTATGTGTTAAGTATTTACAATTACTTTGACATTTTCTATTCCAAATATGATAATTTATTTGAAAAAAGTAGCCAGTAACCTGTTGGGTTTCTCTGTCTGTTAAAGTGCTTTGAAATGTCTGCTGATGTGATTAAGCGCTATACAAATAAAGATTGATTGACTGATAATTGATTGATAGTCTTTCTCTTTCCCAATATAGGCAGTGTATTCTTCATGGACCTAGAGGATCATGTCTCTGATCCTGTTTGCTTTTGTGGTCCGGGTCAGGGATGGGCTCCCCCTGTCAGCATCAACAGACTTTGAACACAGCCGAGAGCTTCAGGAGAGGAAGCAGCAGCTCAGGGCCATCAGCAAGGCGTTGGCCCTTTTCCCTGTCAGAGGGACAATCAAGGGCCAAGAGCTCAACATATAGTAAGGAATTTAGGAACCAAACCAGACTGTGTCACCTGTGTGTTGCAAAAACTCCAATGCCCGTTTAATCACATAGCATTCATGTCATGCTGTGTCACGCTGTTTGCTCACTAAACACCTGTTCTTCTCTCACCTGTTTAGCTTTGTCTCATCAGAAGGTGTATCCTACATGACTGTGTGCCACTGCAGCCTCCCTGTTGCTCAGGCCTTCTGCTTCTTAGAAGATCTGCGCTGGGAGTTCACAGCATGCTTCAATAGCACTGTTATTGCCTTGGCAAACAGACCTTATCCATTTTTGGAATTTGGTGAGTAAGAGTTTGGAACATGTCTATATACATATGTATATACATATTTATTCGATATTTTGCTTTGACTGTAAACAACAAAAGTTCTCGTGTTCAGATACTTCAAACCCAAAATAAATACAAAGGTATCTTGCCGCCAATTGACAGACAAGACTATTCAGAAGCTGAAACAACAGTACAACCAGAGTGGTGGTCCAACCTTGGAGGTGACATTGGCAGAAGTCCAGGAGGATCTGAGGATCAATCCACCGCAAACAATTCAATTAGAGGAAGTGGATCTTGCCAATGGCATAGGAAATGGGCACATGGAGCAAGGTCTTGACTCTGGTGAGACTTTTGACCTTTCGAAGTTTAGTACATACAATGCTGTTCCCCTGTAATTATGTAAATGTGAGGTAGAATTGAGGTTGTCAAAGTTTCTCTGCCTTTCATTATTTACACTACTGTATTTCTGCAGGTCAGAATGTAAGACTTGAACCAGTGTCAGCGCCAGGCATCCTCTCACTTGTCCTAAATATCATGTGTGCATCTTTGAACCTTATTCGTGGTATTCACATCATAGAGTACACATTCCAGGTATGTGCCAGTGCTAGAAATGTTTAGATGTACCGAAGCAAGATTTCAGTTTGCTGATGCATTGGAACAAAAAAAAGTATTTTACTATCTATAAAATGATTTTTAATACTCAATCTATTGTTTATGGAGCATATTTTGCACCGTGGTGTTCTGACTCTCACAGAGCCATTTGTCATGTGGAATTTAGTTAGTGTATAAGCTAACATGTATTTTAGATATGAGATTTGAGCTGTTTGTTTGTGATTTGCTGTGAGATCAAAAGTAAAATGAATGTGCGAAGCTGCATAATCATCATTTGTGTGAGAATTAGTCACAATCTGAAATGTATGTGGTAAATAATAAAATACTTGAGCTTTCACCTGAATGATACATCCTTGGTTTGTTTGTTTTTTTCCATTAATGCAGGATGGTTATGAAGGTATATCGAATGTTGTGGCATTTCTTCTGGCATTTGTCTGCTGTGTGCTTCAGGTAAAATCAGTGCCATTTTGAACACTAATACCCTAAATCTATTCATGTTAACCTGTGTCTAAGACTCTTTTTTCCTGTGAATGACTTCTCCTGTACTACAGTGTCACCTTTATCTGTTCCATTCATCATTGAAGAAACACAAGTCCTTCGCTCTGCTGAGTGTCATCATCCTATGCAACCTCTACCTGCTTGGCCTGAGAAATGTGTGGCAGCTGATCTTCCACATCTCAGTTGCCTCCCTCTCCACCTTCCTCATCTTCACCCGCAAAATCAAAGACAGAGCCAACGACTGTGGGGTCTGAGGGGACTGGACAGTTTGTTACTGCACCTCTCAGTGTGAAAGTGAGCCACTCTGAGGTAATGGCCAGATCCATGTGAGGTATGAAGAAATTTTGTATCATTGTGGAAAATTGTAGGCGATATTTTCTTCAATACAATACGTATTTGCACTTTGTCAATGTGTAACAGATGCTAACAGAAATCTGAAGTGAGGTCTGTTTTATAAACCAAATGTTGATCAATCTCAGTCAGGGCTGTCTGATTCTAAAATGAAGTGAGTTGTTTTTTTTTTCCATTTAAAGGTGCTCACCAAAGATTTTCCACATAAAAAATTTTCACAGCCCAAATTATTGCAGCGGGTCATGCTCCATCTCCAGTCATTTTGGTACCATTCTCTACAGTATTATTTCTGTTGCCATTGCTATTGATTAAATGTGTAGTTTATAATGAATGTAGGAGACATTTGATTTACGTGCATTTATCAAATAGGCTCACTGAGCTGATTAGTAGACAGTTGCATTGCCTGTCCTGCACTCTAAGCAGCACGATACATAAATTATTTAATTTATATTCAGTTAAGATTAATATTGAAGTAAAGAGGCCAATGTAGCACTTTGGGTTGTTGATTATTTGCTCATTAGACTAGATTGAACGGCTGATGCAGGGGTGTAAAACTAAAGCTTATTTCCAGGCTATTTTATGTGGGATTTTTTGTGTTAACTTAAAGATACACTGATGGGTGCTCAGCTAGTTAGTGCAAAGGTTCAAAGGTTGGGGATCTGATGATTAGGATGTGACTATGCATCTTATTTTTTAAAAAATATTTTCATTTTCAACACAGTTTGTTGGCAAAGGAGAATCGTATCTCGTGACCTGTTCAAACGCATTTTATAAATTTTGATTGTAAGTAGTCTAGTTTTATCTTCTTGTCTGATCTCTGTTTTGTAAAATTTTAATGCGCGGGTAAGAATACAGAAGCACTGCTATTTCTGGGTAAAACTGTTCTTAAATATGTTGAGAAAAATCTTGAGTGCACTATCATTTTTAAATGTTTTTTTTTTTAGTTTAGGGTATCGCAGTTTGTGAATGTGTTTTGAAACAGGTTCAGTTGAAAGGCTATTTAATTCTTTTTTATTTTATTAGATTTTTGTTTCATTATATGTTATTAGATAAGTGTTTCCTGTTCTCATGTCTGAGGTTCTTACATTGTTATAAATTTAGATATCATGGTTGTAAATTATATTTTATATAGAGCTCCTATGGTTAGTCAATGGATTAACAACAAATTCAAGCATCTTGAGTCAGATTGATATTTAAGTTTTTTGGACAAATGACACAATTTGAAAATGGGACTTTGTAGTAAGCTTCTTTTGACAATTTTCTTTGACATTTTTTAGACTAAATGATTGATGGGTTGATTAAAAATAATCTGCAGATTAAATGCTAATAAAAAAAATATGGTGAGTTGCAGCACTAGTTTCAATCGACAACATATCACAATAACATCAAATAACAATAGATGAAGAATACTTTACACCTTCTTGTAATTAATTTTGTAACATTTTGTATACATTGTAGACATTTATAAGGCAGGAAGTTAAGTGATCAGTTCACCAGTTTTATCAAACAAGTGGCTTTGTGTGCTTCCCATTACTCCCTTTAATAAAGAGAATTTTTACAGATGACAAAAATGTTACATCTCCTTTTACAATCAAAATGTTCTTCACCGCAATGTGCAAATAATTCTGAAAGCATCTGTTCTGGTTTATAGTCTACAAAGTTAGCAAGATGAAATGCAGATATTTCCACTGAAGCATTAAATGTGATGAAGCCGCAGATAATCCGGTCGAGCCTCTAATTATTAGGATTTCAATTTGTTCTCAAGGAGGTCATACCATCTAGATATGTTGGTAAATTTTACAGAATCATTGTGATGGCAGTCCAATTCATGATATGACACAGAAATAAAACTTTTCTATACTGCTACTAGTATTTTCAGTAAACTAGTGATGTGATAGTATTTTTGATACAAAGGAGATTTTGCTGACTCACCGTTTTCACTGCAAATTACATGTTTCTGACTAAATGAGTATAAATATCAGAATTATCACCAAAAATGTTCTAAAAAACATTTTACCAGATCACATGGAGTATATTTTAAGATTTATAATGACAATGAAGGAATTATATTGGTTCTAAAAGTTTTGGAAATGAAATTGAAAAACATCCTTTTTTATATATTTCTACATCTGAAGTAAAGTCAAATATAAATACAAGTAAAGGTTTGAAAAGAAATCTTTCAGGTTCTACAGGACCTTCATGTTGTTCAACGTAAAGCATCTGAATGGTGTTATTCATATTTAATTACACTTACATATGGTTGTTTGCAGGTTTCTGTGAATGCAACAGGTTTGTAATATTAGAAAGCAATGTGATAATATTCTTAAATGTATTCTTGAGTGCACCATTTCTTTTCTGCCACTGGTAAAACTCCCAGTTCATTAATAAATACTGTATGTGTTTTGTTTTTTTTCCCCCCCCATTTGTGGATCTTTGTGTGTCCCAGAGATCAGCATTATCTCAGCAGGGACATTCTATTAATTTTATGTGGCTCACTCTCATTTTTTACAGTATATTAGATTAGATTAGGTATTAGATTAGATAAGAATACAGTTTAATGTCATGTCAGAGCACAAATACAGTACAATAAAAATAAGTTTGACACTTAACCAGATTGTAATTTATACTACAAGTCTTTACTGTTTTTCTATTCAAATATTTACAAGAAGTAAAGCAGTAGTGAAAAAAAATTAAACCATGAAAAAATATTTTAAATTAATTTCCTTACAAATTTAGTGACGCATTTTCCCAATATCACACCAGATGGCGCCCTTTCATAAAATACCATAAAAGTCTCTGCTCCCGTTTGCTTTCTATTACTTCAATTGAATTTATCAATGAAAAAATCTAGAACCAGCAAGGTGTAATTATTTAAATAGAGACATAACTTATTGATATATATTACTATATCTTATATGTATTACAGTACTTAAACATACAAATGACAACAGAACAGGCAGCTGTAAACTTTTAATTATGATGAGATCATGTTTGATGTGTTCAGTTATGTGATGAAAGGATATGATGGTAGAACTCCATATCAGGTTCTGTTCACAGTGCTGATCATGTTTTTCAAGAACAAAGTTTTTCTGATTTTCAAATGGCTGTCTCAGAAAATTAAAAGGTCTATATGTTAGTCTTTTCCTTTCATGTGGAACTTTTACTGTTAGTTAAGTTATACTATTAGCTGTAGTCCTCTTAAACTTCATGGAGGCCAGTGATAAGAATGTTATTAGAAAGTCCTGTTTTAGCCCCTCCTTACATACATACAAGAATGCACTGAGATATACTGTGGTGTTTTATCTTGACCTTTAACCAAACCCTTATAGATTTACTGCAGTTTCTGATAACATGTCAAGTAAACTTAAAGAGACAGTCATAAACCCTCCCATAAACATGTGTCACTGTATACGTTTATTTTTGCCCCAAGCTGACAAGCATCCTGTCATGTGTGTTAAAGCGGTAAGCGTGTTAGCCTATTACTAAAGAAGGTATTTTGAGGTTGCAACGTGAAACAAATGCATCTTTGTTCTCAGAGTGTGAATATTTGCATCATTTCTCGAACCTCATTTTCTCCATCTGGAACAAAAGCTTCTTTACATATGATTGTCTACATGAGGCTGGCCTCATCAAGAAGATCTCAGACCCAGCACCACCAAGTCAGCTTCTCATCCTGCCCCAGTAGACGCTACATATTACATTAATGTATGGTGTCACTCTTAATGTGTCACATTAACACACTTCCTCCGGTCTATTACCCTCACAGGCTGCTCACACTGTACGTTGGTGTGTCTGCTGGGATCATTGCACATTCCACATTCATATTTTTGAATGTTCATACACAAACAATCCCTTTCTTTTTCAAAGCATGATGTACTGTATACATATGTAAATGGTCTTTTTATTCCTGCGTATTGTTTTGTTTTTGTTTCATACTTATGCTCAGATTTATCAATATGCACCCATATATGAAGGCAGATTCCCTGTAGTTGAAAGCTTATTTAGCAATAAAAAGAATTCAGATTTTTTTTCCCAAAGAATAATCTCCTTCATCCTCATTGGTAAAAGACCTTAGAGTTGCCATGTGGATAGAAGTACTTGCTATTGCACTCAAGTACATGCAAAAAGAAAAGTATGAAAGAACATATTTGACACATAAAGAGGAGACATCTATTCAAGTTGATTTGTATGGAGCTACATGCTCTAACGTCTGGTCTGAAATAAAGTGCTGGTCAAATGTTCAGTACAGCTCTGTGGTTATCTTGAATATGACTGGCAGCAGAAATAGTCCAGCAAAACAGGCTTATCAGAAGGTCAGTGGCCTCAATATGATGGCAAGTCTGAGGGAGAACTCTCTATGAATGTATGGAATTAATCTGAGCCATTGTACGTTTAATCAAGGTGCATCACTAATCAAGGTGCCCACTCATCTATTTAAATCTTCGCCTCAGGTTTGGTACCCTTCCCACATGTGCAAGCCCACACTGTGGAATTATCCATTAATTTCATCATGCATTAATCCTTCCTGGTGCCTAGACAGGAGCAGTCTCTCTGTGGAGTTCTGTAGTGCCACAACCATTCAGTCATTAATACAGGGGACGTGTCACTGCAAATATATGAGCACAGCTTCCATTGATCATGAGCAGCTTGTCAGCTAGCCTGAACTTTGTGTACCTGATGGGTATTTTTACTTTTAATACATGTATATTTTGGAAATAATAACACGTATCTGTACTTTACCATGCAAACAATGCCAGCAAGAATTTGCCTATCAAGATATGGAGCAATGCTTACATTACTATGGAGTCATGCTTACTATTAACTAGCTGTTAGCATCTGAATTTGATTCGTCATTTATGCTTGTAAATACTTTCCTTGATTTTTTTGATTTCCATTGTGTGACCCTCATACAGTGCAGGTAAAGACTGTATAACCATACACACCCAATTGTACGGTAATTCTGCAATCCATAATATTGTGAAAAAGATTTAAAGAGTCCAGGGAAGCCCTGGTCATCAAAAGTACAAATTCTATACTATATAAATATATAACAATTTTATTCCATTCTATTCTCTTTTAAGATTTTAGAATTTTTAAGTAGTTACCATTCGTTGTAGTCATGGGAAAAGTTTCTCTCCTGGAATGTGGAAAGTAAGTAGGTATAAAAACAAAATAGAAGCTACAATTTTCATGTTAAGGCCCCAAAATAATTCTTTACAACACACACACACACACACACACACACACACACACACACACACACACACACACACACACACACACACACACACACACACACACACACACCAGTTGTTTGACCAATCAGCCAGACCAGCACTGATCTAAACACAAAGCATCAAACAAATGAAGCAGCAAGCTTCAGATACTTCATGGGTTGTAATCTACCTGAATCACTTTAAGTCAAAAGTGAGATCAAGCATCCTTTCAGTGAATAAAATGATATCCCGTTTTCTCACATAGCGTGTGTTGCCAGTAACACATCACCTTGAGTAGTGAATGTAAGCACATGTTAGAATTTCTTTCTAAACTGTGGTGCGCATTAATCTTTACTGAGAGTAACTTACAAAGCAAAATGAAAGAGTGGCACAAAGGAGTAGGGGTACTTTTCTTTGAACAAGGGATTCAAAAACTAAATCTTTTTATGACTGCTTTAATCGGTTGACTCTGTGTTCCTTTGGCAGCGTCCTTCTACTTATTGCCAGAGGCAGAACGGCATCAGCATTCATTTTTCTTTGTGCTTCTTGCAATCTAATTCATTTTAGTGCAGTGGTTCTTAACCTTGTTGGATTTAAGACATACTGTAAGTATATGTTTTACTGGTGAATTTAATGAATTGTGCATTAATGTCACCTTTTTCAAAGAACAAAACCAAGACAGTGCATGAACTCACATTAAATAACCCCGTCTGTTGACCCCCGTCTCCGCCGAACCCCAGAGACCAACTCACCGAACACCTAGGGTTCAATCGAACCCAGGTTAAGAACCACTGTTTTAGTGTTTTAGCTCTGGTTTTGGTACCCACCAAATAGTAATAGAAATAACTTTTGCTGGTGATTGTGGGTCTTCACAGAAAAACAATGAGTTGAAAAGCAACTGAAGAAGTCCATGGGTCGAGGGGAGATTCTTTTACGTTGCATCTTACATACATAAATATTTGTATGTGCATCCTTAATGTATTCGTATTGAATTTAAAATAACCCTACTTTAATTATAATAAATCTGATCCTGACAAAATTTAACAGTTCATTAATTTGGTAGCATGACAGCAAATATCTAACCTGGATTTAAAACATTGCTCTGTATTCAATTATGAGGTTCATAAAAACAAAAGATATGCATAGGTGGGTCCCGGTGGGTGAGTCCAAGGTTATTTTATTATTTATATTCACTTCAGAGCAAACTAAAGAAGTAAAAGTCAAGTGAAATGCTGTCCTGCTTAACATTGTGTGAAAGACAAAGGGGCTGGTGGTCATCTTTAAACCTCAGAGATTTATCAGTACGACTCCCGGTCACACATCAGAATGGATTAGATCAAATGTGAGGGACAGCTCCTCTGGTTCACAGAGCTGCTATAATTTCAGCAGTGGTGATCAAAGTGGCCTCTCAGCCCTTTGAATGGGGCTCACTTGCCTTTCCAAACTTTGCTTTGTTGCATGAATATTTAAATGACTTCATGAATATTGAAAGATGCTCAAAGGCAAGACACCTGTCTCCCATTCCAACTTGAAAATAACTTCATCTGTCTTCTCTCTTGTATGCATCCCACTATCTCTATTATAAATTCTGACAAACAGTACCTACTAGACACTATACAAAGATTTATTTTTGATTTATTTTACACAAAGAGGTATCGTTTTTTGCCACTGCTTTGTTTCTCCATTGGCAGAATTATTCTGAAAGATCTGAGCAGATTTCTAATGTTTGAGATCATTTTTTTTAAATAGGGTATGTCCTAGGGAACAATAAATTTGATTTTGGCGGTCATACAGACTTAGAATTTTGTTGAAGGCCCATTTAAGGGCATTCAAATGATTTTTGCTTCCACCTTTGTGGATAAGCCTAGAATGAAAATTACATGACGACATCCCCTTAAGATCTACCACATATAATCTGGATCCAAGTATTAATCCAGATTTGGTGTTTGTCAAACATAATCTCTTAATCCAGACAACATAAATAATCAAAAGCATCATTTGATGGCAAGAAACGGCATATTCATGTATTTTGTTCAACATGTTTGATCAGATCGTCAGGCTTGATGTTTCTGATGTGATTTTAATGTTGAATGTGCTAACCTTCAACCCTGAAAGTTCCTCTATTCACACTCATTACATTTCTTATGAATACTTAATGGTCTTATTTCCATTTTATGGCAAGAGCTAATGAAATCTTAACTGTTGTTCTCAGAATCCAAGCAAGCCAGGATGTGTTTGTTAATCTTTTTTCTTCAAGCCATGCAACGTCTTGCTTTGTTTCGACATGAGGTGCATTTCATAACCCAATTGTGAATTATAATTCAACTTTTAAAATGTAGTATAAAAAAAAACATAAAGTAGAAATATTAATACAAAATATGCCTGAGTGAAAATTTTGTAGTCCATGGTTTAAAATTCTTAAAGTATAAAGCAATAAAATATTTAATTCTGAGCAAGTGTCTTTCATTTTACAGAAGAACTAGTGAAAATAGCTACATTCAGATATATAAAGAATTTGATCTGCAGTTCATGATCAATTGAATATTAATTATTTTGCTACAATATTTTCTCGAACAGTTTACTAAAATACAACCACAGTTTAGACTGACTTCTGTACTTGTGTTTATTCTTGAAACCAGAGATGTCAATCAATTTGAGGGAGATAAACATAATCCAATTTTTTGTTTTATTGTTGTGTGGTGTTTCAGTGTTGTTGCAGCTGCCCTGAAAGGTATCTGTGTTACAGATTTTACTAAGATGGAGCTTAATATTTTTTTGTGTGAACTATCTTCAAGGATACAATGGCTTATAGCATCACATAATGGAATGAAAAAGTCTGGTCAATTACTGATGCTTGATGCACAATGAACACACGGGCATTAAATGGAACCATCTTGAACTTAAAATGAGCAGAATTCAAGCTGAGTCACAGACTTATAAAATATAAATATTTAAGTAAAAATAGACTGAATGTTATTATTCATAACAAGGATTAGCATAATTATCTTGAGTGAAGATCTCTGGGTGTGAAATGAAAAATGAATGAAATTCAGGCCATGCTCTTGTCTAGAGTTGGAAAGCACTTAAAAATTATTTAACTAGGCCAACATAAATTACATCAGGGAATTACAAGAGTTAGAAAGTCATACTAATGATGAGATTTTAATTTTGACAAAAGGCAACACAAGTTTACAGAAATGTGGAACATTCACTTGAGAAAAAACATTTCCTAGTATTTTTTTCTTCTGCATTAACAAGATAATTTCCTAATTAATTTGGAAAAATGGAGGAATGTGTTCGTGCATTCATCAGACTATGAAATTAATTCAGAAAAACAGACGTAATGGAATACTTTTAAAATTTTTGCGTTTCTGATGTAACAAAATAATGATGTAATTCAGAAAAATGGGCATTACAGTTTTTAAAATGTATGATCTGTAGCTTAATTATTATTATTATTGCATATATGCAATAATAATAATAATAATAATAATAATAATAATAATAACAAATGTGAACATAAACTAATCAAAATAAGTTCATTCACGGTATGTATTGCACCAGTGTTACACGTTGGAACAACAGTAAACAAACAAAAAAAAAAACGTAAAACTTTAAATACAGTATATACAACACAATATCCAGTTAGCAAATAAATAATCTATTTTACAGATACTCCAATACTGAACACTTCCTATAAATGCACATGGTTGTTACTGAATCGATATCACTATAGTATTTTCACACAGACTAAACTATGCCAAGTTACTAAAACACTAAAAGAAAATATCTACAGTAGCAACACCTGTGAGTAGATTTCTATTTATGTTCACTACTACTACAGGTACAGTGGCAGATTCACAATAGTTTATTAGACATTACTGACAGTAGAAGACAAGCACCAGATACAGTAGATAAATGAATCTTTAAGGAAATACTTAGGCAAATGTTTGCTTACAGCTAACCAGGTGATGGTGTCAGGTTCTAGAAGTTTTATAGTGCAAGAACAGGAGTGATTTTTACTTCTGACTTGAGCTAAAAGGCTTTACATCATTAAATATAACATGAAGATTTCAGAAAATGCACTTTTGAAAGGGGAAATATTCGATTGGTTTAAAGCTGCATACGCCTGAGGTTGGTTGCCAATGAGTTTCATTTATTTAGCTGTTATGCTTAACATTGAGATACAGACTGCTAACTATACAAGCCTGTAAAAGAACTAAATGTGCAATGGGGGCTCATGTGTTACAATAATGTGGACAAACAACAATTACAGTGATACATTACTGATATTGCAACCACAGTACGGTTTGGCAAGAATCCATAGCAATTAATTTTCTTTACACTGTATACTTGTCTGTACAATGTTAAATGACTCCTTCTCTGTAAATGTAAACAGTAGAAGACGGAATTGCTTAAAGGAATTTTCTCTCCAGAGTCGGGGCACGGGCAGACAGCCAGTGAAGATTTGATTGAAAATGTCGCTTAAAACCATTGAAACCAGGAACTGCCAGGTTCATTAACCCTATCACAGGCTCAGAAAAAAACAGACAGAAGATGGCATAGCGGTAAAAGTAAAGGCAAATGGTAGTCAGTCTCTCATGACAGTAATAGTGCAGAGAAGGGCATTTTAAGTCCAAACCCATCACACGGGTCACCCGGTCTGAATGCATTTGGCATTTATGAAAATAAAGTTTGCTGCTGTTTTTCAGCCACGTTTTTTCCTGCTGTCCAACACAGTGAGGAAAACAAAATGATGTACAATCTTTTGTTCTTTTACATTCTTTTCTGATTTGTAAAATACGCCTGAAAACACCTCCATCACTAGTCACATTTAGCACTCAAACCCTCCACTCATGACGCATTACAGGAACTCTCCTTCACATGCGAAGGTGCCACACAAACTATGATAATATGCATGATGGGGATTCGTGTGTATCCCCTTTTCCTTTACCGTCTGTGTTTTTGCAACAGCCTCGCTCATTTGAAGCAGCAGGAATCCACTAAGTGATATTCAATCAGTGCATAATTACATCAGATTGCAGGTCTGCTAACGCTCAACTCATTTAGATCCCACATCTCACCCTATTAATACATGACATTTTACATTGCCTGTTTTCTGCACACACAAGGAACTTAATAACTATTGACCAAATCATCCATGATGCTATGACTCACGGGTTCAGCCATACATGTGCACTGAATCATGAAACACAAAAAGTGAATGTTCAAATGTGTCCTTGTTAGATAAATCTGTTTTTTGTAAGAAGTGTGGAGATTAAACTTTGCCTAGAGGCTGATTGCAGTCTCTCTTTGTTCTCTCATCAATCTCCTTTTCCCACATCACATTCAAGCAACACCTCCTTCATGAATGCATGTTCTAAAAAGGAGTGTCTATTTGTTTATGCCAGATCTTACAAACACCATGTCTTTTCTTTTGTCATGAACATTTCTTTGAGTCATATGCTGGACAGGTCATCATGACAGCATGAACCCCGACGTGTTTTTGGGCTGCATCTTGTAAACATGGTGATCTGGGTGCTGAAGTTGTTGCTGCTGCCTATTGACGGATGTTGGTATTTGGTGTCCGAGCTCATGTATCTCTGCAGATGCCACCTACGCCACTTCCTCTTGATCTCCCCTTGGACCTACAATGGATACCAACAACTCTTAAACACAGCCCACATTTATGTATAATTACATTTCAATATATGCTTTGATGGTTCACATAACAGTGACTTAACATGTCATTTGCATTTTAGAGGATATGGTAGGGATATAGTCGTAAGCTCTTCCGTTAATTATCAAAGCAACATCTATAGCCCATGCATATTGAATATCACATATATAACAATATCCATAATATGAGGAAATGTAAATATTCAAGATTTAAATGTCACAACTGAAAAACATTCCCTTTTTACACTTAAAGATGAAGTAAATGAGCACCTGCAGTGTAACCCATGACCGTTTCAGCCTCATTGTCACCTTAGAGGTATTTATTGAACTTAATAATGACATATCAAATAGTGCCTGTTTTTAATACAGGCAGTATTGTCAAATACTGCCAAATCAAATACAGGCAGTATATTTAATTTAATTTAAATTAAAATAAAAAATACTACCTGTATACAAGGTTTAGCATTTGCAGCTTGGACATTTGGAATCACTTTCAACATTCTATTTCTTAAAATGGCATGTAGATTTCATTGAGGGGAAGAAAAACTGGGCGGTTGGCATGGCAACTAAAAACAAGTGAAATTGGAGATGAATGACAGAGAGGCGTTCATAAATGTCAGGTGTTTTCTAATATAAAATGGAGGACTCAAGTGCACAAAATCTGGTCTCACTATTCTCTATACTGTTTATATTAGTTATACAGAGGTAATGGTGCTTTTTTCACGCCTTTACATTTCTTTTTAAATGTTAAAATTACAAACAAATTGATATACACTTCATGTGTTTTGTCCTGACTCGATTTTCCGCCACTTCCAGATCATTCACCATTCTTGAGGCAGCAGTAACTTCAAAGCCAAGTTCTTAAAGTGTACAATAATGCATAAAAATGATTGCCAGATTAAAATTCAGGCGGCACAGTGTTGAGCCTTGCCATCCAGCCCATCAGTGTGATTCAATCTGGCCCAGAACTGGGAACATAACTAATGTGCCCATGAAGAGCCTTTGAGACATCGCTGAATAGCTTCCTGCCAAAAGGCTTTGCAGCCCTCCCACCCTGTCGGCACAGCCTTGAAAATATGCTGCGAGGAGGTCCAAGGGATAAGAAGAGGCTGGAACATCCACCGCTGGTGAGTCATACTACTTTCAGGACAGTCTGAGTAAATGTGAGTGGTCCACAGAGAAGTTATAGCAACACTACAGATAGACTACAATTTCTGAGAATTGCCACGATGCTGCATCCTATCTCTACAAGGCAATCTTGAACAGTGTGTATATATAAATGTGTTTACATCAATGTGGGACGGGGTGTGCCTACCTCACCGTTGAGGAAGCAGTAAAGAACTGCGACCACAAAGCCCTAAATGGAAAGAAAAACACAGATAAGAGGGTGATAAGCAAGGCCAAACTTCCACTTAAGAGTTTGCTAATTCATGAAAGATGTGATGGGTTCATATTTAAAATAACACATCCTTTGAGATAGTTGGTTTATAGTAAAATTGAGCAATAGAGATGGTAATAGTGAAAGGAGGAATGTGCTGGAAAGGTTTCCAAGTGGTTTGCAATACAGCTGTGCTGTCTGGCTGCATTCCCTATCATTCCTCAGTATGTGAGGAACTGAAATAACACTGAATAAGTCTGCAGAGAGCGAGGAGCCCTGCTACAATTTTATTTAATAGATAACACTCACAGGTCAGGACTGACAGGACAGGACTTTGAATAAACTTTACTTTAATAAAACGAGTGTGTTGGTTGAGGTCTTACCTGAAATGACCCCAGTATCAAGTCAAAAACGAGTCGTAGCTCCGTCTTCACTTGCTCTGGGATGAATGCAAATACAATGAAATTGATTCCAAACAAAGGAATCAGGAGCAGTGTCGATTTTGCCAGTCTCCTGAAATGATAAAGCAAAACAGATCCAATGTACCCCTCCGGTGAAACCAATTTTCTGTCTGTCTATATCTGTCAATAATGAAATGCAACTAAGGACTACTTTCATTTTGCATTTCAACTCTGAATACCAGAGATGAAAAAACACCATTAAAATGACCAGTGGGAAAATAACTTATGCATTATGATTGTCTTATGAGATGCTCTCCATCACAGCAAAAAACACACAAGCTGCAGATCTCCGTTTGAAGCATCTGCCGGTGTAAGACTGCTGCACCGACTGACTGACAAGGAAATTCACGAGAGGACGTTTAAAAACAAAAAAATAATAATTCACCACATTGACTGTTACCACGGGACAAATACGTGCATCTTAATCATTACTTTCCCTTTTTACTCAAGACAATGTTTGTTTTTCCTCATCAGTACATTTCATTTTCAGTCCAGACAAAAACTCTTATCATTTGATTGACAGAAACTTAAAGCTATGAAAAATTAAATATACTCACGAATACTGGTTTGACTCATTTCTTCCTATATCTGGACAGTTGATTTTCTGGCGGAGTATTCGTATGATGCAGATGAACAGAATAAAGTTTATCTGTGGGGTACATGAAGACAGCATATGAGGGTATCTGGCAATTTACACAGTGAGTTACGCTGGTAGTTGTGAAGTATTGCAATTTTCTGATATGCATTTGTGTGTCATTCAAAAAAGCTTTCAGTGTTTTATTTATTAGATAAGAAATGAATGAAATGAAGAAATGAAATTCCTCTCCTCTCCCTAACAGGAGCTTGAAGCTGAATTTCATCTAGTTCTGACTGGATTGTGGTGCTGCCCTGTAGAAATATGGGCTTTATCTAAATTGTTAATTTGTGTTGGGCCTCTGCTGCAGCCACGCATCACACAGACTTCATAATGTGCTCAAAAACATAACAGCTACCCCAGAGAGAAAGAGACCGAGGGATGTGACAGCAAGCATGCTGATTCTGATCTTAATCTGAAGGAACACAACCAAACCTGCAGTGATAAAACCTGCTGCAGAAGACAGATAGACAGAGCAGGGCATCATTTGATCCAACCGTCCATCCATTCATCCAACTTCCACAATTGATAATCCTTAGCAGGGCTTTTAAAGGAGCTGCAGCTAATCCCAGCTCAGTCAGCATTCATATTTATGGGTAATTTAGAATCCATCTGTACTCCATGTACAGAAGGAGGATCTAGGGTTTCATACAATTTTCTTCAAAATAACTACACATTCATACTCATTTGTGCAGTGATTAATTTGTCACCAAGAAGGGAAACGTTTCTTCATGCATTATCCAAGGTGATTAACCTGAAAATGCTCCAAAATTGGATGGGAATTAGAGGTCGTCTGAACCACTTAGCTGTGTTCATTAACAGTGAGGATAATAGAGATAGTGGAGTTCAAAAGCCTGACGGATCACAAAAATGCTGCTGCTCTGCTTTGTTTTGAAAAACATGTTGAAAGCTCAAGGTGCATAAATAGAACTACACCTGTGGGCGAGTTCAGGCTTTCAAATAAAGCTACCATGCTCGTACTCACAGACAGACACACACATACATACACACACATAATGACACACATGGAATGCCTTGTTCTCCTCAATCATCACCAAACACACTCTCACAATTTGTCAGTTTCTCGTCTGTCCCTCTGTCTGTGAACGCCTCATCATCCATCTGTAAGGTCCAGTTAAGAGGGGGTGGGGCTATTTGTGCCTCATTATCTTTATGTAAATATATCTATAATGATGATTGAGGAAGGAGCATGGACGGAAAAATCTATTGTGACTTGTCATCCTGAAATGTTGCTGTAATAAAATTTGAACAAAACAATGGGAGGAGGTCCTTAAACCAACCAGGATTGATGCCAAAATAGGGGTTTTAATAATCCACCAGAACACATCAGTGGTCTCGATGATATCCCAGCACCTGTTGGGACAAAAAAACAATATTTAGTTAAGATGTAACACAGTAAAATAAGATAAAACACAGATGTTTGGGCATATTCTAACATAGCAGTACCCCACGTCATTGTAATAGGCTTTAGCGATGCTCCATGCTGTGATGAAAACTGTCGGACCTCCTAAAAACACAACATAAGTACACGCTAAGATTATTTGACAATATGTAGCCCATATTCGGCTAAATGTGTCAATGAGAGAAGAATAGTGGTATAGAAGTAAGAACCTCTCACCCCAGCCAATCAGGATGTAAGCCCAGAAGTACTTCCTCTCAGAGAAGAAGGAGACAGCCAACAAGGCGTGAAGATATAACCCTTCCACCAGCAACCAGAAGAAACTGGCCATAATACAATACTGGAAGAACACAATCACTATTTTGCAGCCAACCTGGTGATGGACATAAACATGAAATATAGTGAAGAGGTACACCATTAAAATAAAGATTTCACATGCAGCTTTGTTTTAGTACAACTGAATGTCACAATTGATTTCTTTTGGGGCAGAATGCTATTGATATTCAAATTTTTAAAATGCAGCTATTGATTTTTTGCCACTAACACAAAAATACACAAAACAGTGCTTCAGCAAAAAAGGACTACGAATCAACAAATGCATTTTATATGAACAACTAAGATTAGCAAAGTTTGGTTGATGTGCCCCTGAGCTTTAAAACAACTAAATCAAACAAAATCCTCATTTAAGCCCTTAATTATAAATAATGATAATTAGGGTATGATCAATTGCATAAGTAGTTCATTAATATTCTCATATTAGCAGCTTTATTTCCTAAAATATGTCTAATTATTATGATGTCTCTTAAGTGCAGCTTAAAAGAAGCAGAATATGAATATTGTATAAAGTCAGCAGGTAAAGGACCACAAATAATTTAATTTAACTTCACCTCACTAATAGCATGTTTTTACCTAATGGCAACATTATTTTTTCATACAATACTTGTTATTCATGCTCTGCGCCTCAAATACAACCCTTAATGAACAAGTTTTAGCCACTTGTTAAGCAAAAAGTTTGCTTATTGAACTTTTTAACATTCACAACTGCCAACGTAAACAAGTATTTTGCATTTTATGAATGACTTCTAATTAAATGATGGAGGTATTCTCCTTCGCAAGTGACATTGTGTTGTTTCATTTCTAGGTAAAGTGCTAAGTGAAATGGAAATCATTGCATTTTTCAACTAATCTAAAAGCGCTTTAAGATAATTTGGTTAGTAAGTAGTAAGTAAATAGTTTGTCAGTATTTAATGACAAGAAGTTCACAGCTAATAAAATAAATATGTGGTGCTCCTGAGTGGAAAGGGAGGGCATGGAAATTTGTTCATGTTTTGCACACATTTTAATCTGAGGTATAAAGGAAAAGAAACATAAAGGTACATAAAATCCCTGCTATAGAACAAGAACAAAGGATAAAAGGTTCATTTTCCCACCGGTGTGTGTGGGCTGAGCTGATTTGTGTAGCGTGTCAGTGTTTCCCAACCTCCTCTACTCGCAGACGGACTTCTTCCTCCAAGTATAAATAAGCCTGTTTTGGGTTGAGACTTCCAAAGAGGCCGTAGGGAGGGGATCACTCAGATAAGAAAATCAATACTGTACGCACTTTAAAAATTACACTGTGAAAGTAAATGGACTGAGCGCTTTAGCAGCTCTTGCATCTGTGAGATGAAGCATGAATGGTGAAGAGGGTGAAGAGGACAGAGTGTGATGATGAATGGACTGATGCACATTAGGGATGGAGATAGTAGGGCATAGAGGTGTATGAGATAAAGATATGCAACACACAAACTAAACCGATGGGATGTGTATCAGACACAACATGACTGGTGTTTTATTCTGAACTCAACACGCACAGAAAGAGCATGAGGATGATGAATGACTGGTCTCATACGAGCAGTGGACAACTCTTACAGATACATGAGCGTCATTAATCATCAATGAGGAGTGAAGGAGAGAACTACGAACTGCCTCCTGTTCATAGTTTGGTTCACTGATAATCCTGTAAGTCACTTCAATCTGCAACATGGAAACATTATTCTTTGACGTATGCGAAGAATATATTAGGAAATTTTCTAGTTTAATACATTCACTCAAGTCCTGTACTTTGTTAGATCAATTGTATGCTTCATTATACTTCTTATTTATTATATTATGGTGCAGGTAACTATTGTACTTTGACTGTAATATTTTCTAATGGTACTTTACTGAAGATGCAATACTTAATATTGATAAGCCTAAATAAATAGGACTAGATATCTTTAACATCTAGTCCTATTTAGAAGTCTAAAAATTCTAATATCTAAATGAATAATTTTCTCAAAATCAATTTATGCTATTAATACTTCTGCACCTTTCAAAACAAGATTTGAACTTCAACTGTAATTGATGATTTTGACTTATTTACACATTTGGATTAATGTTTTACAAACAATATGCATCAATATAAATCTTTTTACACATGCAATATGAATGCATACTAAAAATGACATGGCTTAAAATTTGCATACAAGACAACAAAAGAATATCAGATGATGAAAATATGAATAAAATCAAAAATCGGACTGAAGAACTAAACATAAAACAGAAATACATAGCGCAGGCATAAGGTCTGCCTCTCATGAATGTCTGGAGGGTTCTCTTACAGAATCAAACATACCTGATGGAAATGTACAGATATAGTTTTATGACTTTCCTGTATTTGTAATCTGGGATCAATTTCTAGTGCACAGAGGTAAAGTTCTGGAAATCTCATTAAAGCAGCTGTGAAGTGGAGCAAACAGGGATTTGGTTTGAGTCTCACTCATCTTGTAAACAGGAAACAAAATAGACCCAGATGGCTGGACTGGAATTTTGTGCTGGTTCTGATGTGTGTAAATTAGTTGCTAGCTGGAGCGTAGTTTTAAAAAGATGCCACACACACTGTCACAACACACTTAATCAACTAATAACACATTAGTTTTAAGCTGTTCTCAACAGATAACATCCAACTGTAGAAGAGAGGTAATGAACCAAGCATTCACAACACCCACACAGAGAAAGCCACAGTAACAGAGCCACCAGGAAGTAATGCAGAGGTCAGGATGAGCGCCGTAGTGCCAAACCTGGCTCTGTAATGTCTTTTTCAACATGACAGCAGCTGGTTCATGTCAACCCAATACTTCCATTAACACAACGGCGGCGACTGGAGAGCTCACTAATGAATACGGGCTGAAGCTGTGCTTCATGTAACATAAACATCATGTTCATGCATCTCACTGTGGTCTCAAGAGCCGGCAGTCACCAGTATGTGGTGGGGTAGGAAGACAGCCGATCAATAGATAAATGGCTCACACAGACGATATTATGTAAGAGCAGCCTTGTTCAAAGGGCTTCACATAAGTATGTTTGTGTTTCAGCAAGTTGACTTTTTTTTTTGCGATTGTTTCGCTGCTTGGAAGTTGTGCAGGCAAACTGTCTCTCGCGTGGTCAACTATCAAATAGAATTAAGAAATAGTTTTGTCTGCAAGAGAAAGAGGCAGAGAGAAACCATCCAGTCATACAGTTAATACCATGTCATGATAAAACTGCCTCAGAGATAAGAACCTTGATCAAGTAAATCTCATCTACAATTATACCGTGACTTGAATTTGAAATTTATTTAGATCACTGTCTTGTCAAATATCAAAATTACAAAAATCATCCTTTGGGCTTCTTACTATTTCAGGACTTCCGAAAAGCAAAGATCTCTGGGTCGTTCACAGGAAAAAAGCAGCGGTGTGAATAATTAACTCACTGAGCCTGAGGAGCAGTTCTCCACCTCCCCAACCTCATAGAGGACAACATCCTTGATGAATACGGCGATGGCCTTCAGGATGAATGACACAAATAGATGCATGTGGATGTAATTCCTCGTGCAGTGGAGCTTCCTTCAAGGCAAAGAGACAAGACACACAGTTTTGGTCATCCAAAAAACACAAATCTATCTGTAAGCTACATTTTATAAGACCATATACCTCACAAACATCATATTAAGAATATCTTTGAGCATTTCTGAAAGTTGAGAATCAACTGAAAACGGCCATCTGAACATCTGTATGTAAAAAAAAACGCTCACATTCAGATGTTCTAGTATTTTTAGAAGAGCTCTTATCTTGTTGCCTTTCACACAACAGCGATTATGAGCTAAGAATTTTTAAAAAAGCATTAGAAGAGGATGATCTTCATGTTTATATTTATCTTTATTGCAGTCCTCAAATTTCTGCTGCTGTAGTGAAGCCAGTCGGTTTTGATGTAACACCTGCATGAATGATCATTAGAGGTCACGCATCAGATCCAGTCTCTGTGTGCTTCGTGGAGTTGGAGTGAATCTATGACCATGCGCCCTGAAGAACCCTGGGGTTATTACTGTCAGTGGTTGTTGGACCAAAAAGATTTGGCATTTGTCTCCTGTGACATTCACCAACAGCTGGTCAGGATTATATCTGGAGTGGCAGACTGGGATCTATTGTCTTTGGAAATGACAGCACTTTGTTAGTCATGTTGTGATCTTGACCACACACTGGACTGGTTTGATGCCATACATCTAATCCAGCCAGGAAACACCTTGGGATCCCCGAGGAGGAACTGGAAAGTGTTTCTGAGTATTTGCCGAACATTCCTATCTTGCTGAAATATGACCCGACTCTGAATTAGCAGAGGAGGACAGACTGATGAATGAATGGATGGAATGAGACCAGATGGGATTCACCTCATCCCACAGCCCCTGTTATTACCCATCCCTGTAACCTCGTCAGCCACCTTTACCTCCTGGTACCCTGTAACAACCCAACTATTGGTCGACCTGATGGCACATTTTCAGACATTTTTTTTTTATCACGCCGACCTTGGACTGCCTCGCGGCGCTGGATGCATGAGAGCGAACAAACCTGTCTAGGCGACACAATTTCAGACTGAGAGCAGGTTTTTGTGGAAAACATGAAGTACCTCTGATCTGGGATGAATGGAGCATTACACAAAGTGTTTGAGAGAGAAATATTATCAGACTATTTGTTTTCTTCAATCACAGTCCATTCTGTTTCCTTAGTGTCACGTGATCACACAGACTTTATAATCTGAATCTAATGCTTCAATTTCACCGTTAACGTCAAACCTGTAACGTTTCAAATTTATGGTTTTGATGTGAAGTGTCCAATCAGTTACTGGCTTATCAAATGGAAAACCTGTTCATTCATACATCAGTGTCACTACAGCTATGTGTCATCAAAAGATCAAGAAGATGAAATGAATGAAAATAATCCTGAATGACACTTTTTTTTCATAAAGTATTTTTGTATTTGTTTTCCTGATAAGCCTAACATTTCTGCCGAGACGTTAAATCCCAATTTGAAAGGATTTAATATACAAACTGTCATGCGGTCCACATCATCAGTGTCAGTGTGCTATAGGGTACATTTATCATGCTAATGCTCCACACTGCTCCACTGACTGGTCTGGTTCTTTTGCTTCTTTATTCTAAGTTTCAATCTTATTTTCCAACAGCCAACCACACAAGACCAGGAAACAGGCTTATCTTCAGGGACTCATCATAATAAAGTCAATAGTGCAGATACTTGAGATGCATAACTACTGTCAAGAGTAAAATATGCATATCTGTTTCCTTGTGTTTAGATACATACAACCTGACAACCATCAACCGCAGGGCGACGATGTCAGTGGGTATTTCTACATACCTAAAGATGCAGAGGATAACGATAGCTGTGGTGAGAGAAACGAGGGAGACGCTGTGGCCGATGGTGTAACCAATCTTCACCTGCCAGAAAAACTTGCCCTAATAAAAAAAAAAAAAAATTGCATCAATATAAAACATAACGAACGTTTGCACTTAATTAGCAGATTTTTTTTCCTTTTCATTATAATTCTTTAGAAATCCTGATCATGATATTTAATGTAAGGGTCGTTGCACTTATTTAAGTACAGCACTGAAGCTGAGGTTTAAGACATCTATACAACATTTCATGTGTTGTGGAGTATTACCAGGCAGACACAGTTTGGTTGAGTTCAGCAATCCAAAGCTACTTAGGTTGAATAAACAATTTGATTTGAAGTCATCCAAGTCTAGTTGCATCACGGTATAAACAAGCCAACTTCAGATTTATTCATATATTGAACACCCCCACCCTATCCCACCACACACACACACACACACACACACACACAAACATACTGAGCTCATTTAATGACTCTAGTGACCTTTAACTGTTTTCTCTTACCTACAAAAATCAATACAAAGGAATCTACAGATGCATTCTTAGATTGTCATCTCATAATAACACAGTAGGACCTCGGTTTGTTCAATTTTTCCAGTCATGACACTGCATGTTTTGTGCCTGATAAAAATGAAAATAAGTGCTCTACATGCTGTGGCACTCGTACTATCAAGCTATCAAGCATGCAGAAAAACGGACATTGAATTCCTTTTAGAGTGCTCCACCAGCCGGGTCCCTCCTGACTTCCTATGGGGCATACTAATGAGGCCGCCTCTGTGACTCACAGAGCAGAGCGCCCACCCAGAAAGCTTTTACCATCATGTGGAGCACATCCACTCTTCACCACTGCTCCACCTTCATCAACACAGACAAGATAAACTCTCCCTGCATTACGCTGGATAAGAGCAACATCTGATGTACTCATTCTCTTCCGTACCCTGAAGGCAGCATGAGTAACCTTTAATGACTCATAATGCTGGGTAATAGAAGCAGGAATTACAAAGTCAGTTGGCCTTGTCGATGAAAATCAAGTTTGTTGTGCTTTAAAGACATGCACCTGCTTCAAGAAACAATGAAAGATGCTGACTGGCTGCATTCACGTTGTGCACGAGTCGTGCAGGAGGAGCACGGAGGCGAGATTCAAGTTCAACAGCACTCTCCTTAATCAGATATAATCAATCTCTTCATAAAAACATTGGCTCCAGAGAGTGCAATAAGAAATGACTCACTTGCAAAATCAAACAACTGATAACAATAATCTGCAGTTGCTCTAGTTTGTTTTTTTTTTTTTTTTAGTTTTGTTTTTTTTAGCTCAGATGGAGTTAACAAGCAAAAGTCAGTGAAGCATTTGGCAGTTAAAGAGGCAGAAATTTCATTTCAGAAGTCAGTATGGAGCAGTGGAGCTCAAAGTGTGAGGTACATTCTTTGTCAAAATTTGCAGTCATTCAGTAGGAAAATAGACTTCCACAAATTACAGTGAAAAGGACACTGCTGAACCGGAGAACTCACTTCAATATCATACAATTTAAAGTAAATTGTATGGTATTTAAAGTAATCCATGGATACAGTAAAAGAAAATGCAAATGGCTAATTCTGAATTCTTTAAATGTTTCTAATATCTCATTGTAAAAAGCTGTCCCCCATACCTAACTAGTAATTCATATCCCACAAAGCAGTATGAGAGCTTTAACAAGAATGACTGTTAATGTCTAATGAGATTGTGGATTAGCACAGCGATAACATTTTTGCTCTTTTAGCAGCATCTTGACTGTGAAATTTTACATTTCTGCCTCGGCACAAGTCTAATGATCCAGGATACAATGTTTTAATTTGTCAGCTTTGGGCAGAGTCAAACCAGCTTCCCTTATTTAATTTTGTGCAGTAAATTAGGCTAAATGAAATGCCACTTTGCTTCACACCCAGTGTTCCACAAAACGATGAGCTTTAAAATCAGTTCTACACAATCTAAGTCTGAATTACATCTCATCACTCCTCCTGGGGTTTCCTAAGGTGTTTCGATAAAAATGTTGTTCAATCCACCAGAAGTACACTGATAATTGAGATTTAAAAACTTCGAGATTTAAACATGGACTTAAAATCAATGTAAAAAAAAGATACAGAACATCATGATGCACAAGAAACACCACTAAAAAGTGAATGAATGTAGATGTAGAAAAAGCAAAAGTCAAACACTGGAGTTGGGGAACTAACAATCAGTATAACCTTGTTCCTGATAGCTGTGATGAATACCACCCACAGAGAAAAAAGATAGGATGTTCTAATCAAATACTTCCTGCCCACTGGCTCTTGAATTGGTTTCACGCTGCATTGCTGAGTTCATTCACATTTGGAACAATGTGTTCTCCTGCCTCTTATGGACTGTGATGGTTTGCTCACATCATCGCCTGTGCTGTTGAGATTGTATCCACAGTTCACGGCGATGTCAAACGGATGCATCTCAGTCCACCCGTCTGCTGTGCAAGTTTTGGTGAGGTTACCTGGAGAGTGGGGAAATGCAAAGTTCAGACCTACGAGTTCTGAAAGGTGTGAGAAAATTAATGGACTTATGCTTCAGTTTGTTGCATCACTGCAAACAACTACAGTACAAGAGCACAGCACAATAAAATGTTTTATGAACTCTCACTAATGCAGTGATTGTCAGGGTGTGACCCCAGTGAACTTGCACTGCAAAACTATGTTTAATTTTTTTTTTTTTTGGATGTAACAGAATAAAGTATAAAAGCACATCCGCTGCAGCAGATGGCAGTGGTGCGTTCACATCTTCATGAAATCTGTCATTAACTGTAATTAATTGAGCGTGTGCAGGGAGTATTTACTATGCAAAATGTTTTCGTCTTTCTAAGGGGGCTTAACAGAAAGTAATTGAGAAGCTTGATGAGTATATTGTATTACTGACTTGTTATCCATGCCTGCAGAAAGATGCCTGGGTGTTAAAGACACCAATATTTTATTAATTATTTTGTCATCCACCATATATAAAGATTAACACACTGGAGTCAAGTTATATGCAAATGAGGACATGTTATTTAACGAATACCATAAGACAATAGCAGAGGGGGTAGTTGGGGTGGATGTATTGAGTGCACACAGTGTAGACTTGGGTTTGTATCCACAGCCCTGATTGTGGTTAAATAGGCAAACAGAGTGTCTTACGCCAATGCAGCCTTTGTCTCTCTAAAATAAGACCAGACCCACAACATAACCACAAAAAAGTAAAATCCCGCTGATATTGCCATATTAGCAATCTATTAAAATCCATTTCCATGCAACAATTCCATACCTAGTTACAGGTAACTTAAAAAAATCCTCATTATGTTGTAATAACATGAATTACATATGAATGAAAAAGTCATTTTTATAGTAATAGCAATATGTTTTCTTGTTGGCATCCTGCAGGGCCTTAGCTTTGAAGGAAAGCCGCATGCAACAAGAAGCTGGTTGCTAAAAATGACACCTGGTAAGGGAAATTTTATCGTGAATTGAGATGAATTCCCTTTATTTTCTTTTTTTTTCAAAAGCATTTTAAACATTCTTTGAATGCGGTCCTACAAGAAGATGTAAGGCTGCATCCGCCTCAAGAACTTGGCTAAAAACACAATCTGAAGAAGAGGTGAAGTCATCTTTCAAGCCGGTGTATTCATTAGAAGTCAGGGTAGTGTGCTTCCTGTCGTCTCAACAGATTTATTGCTGCAGAATATTGCAGTAAGGAGAAGCAAAGAAAGGACAGATAAAAGTGAAGGAAAAGAAGTTCCACCTGGTTTAAGGACATTTCTGTTATTCTAACATGTTTGGATAGTTAAACACATTTTACACTTGATCCATATACTTTGCAGTACCTTTCCTAAAGTAAACAAACTTGCAGCACAGTTCCTGAAACACCTTAAAAATGTTCCTGAATTACAATTTATACTTGAGTATCAGGCAGCATTAAAAACCCAGCTTCAGAAGCCACGGGTGTATGGTTTTGTGTACACCGCCTTCCATTTGAAGGCCATGTATGTGCGTCCCCTTGAACAAAAAATAAGACATTTTAAAAACATCACTGCAATGCAATTTTCAACTCCACATCTAATTAAGTCAAATTTAAATAACAGCATAAAAGCTCTTTAAAACCTGCAAGGCCGTTTCCTATGACTCAATGCTGACAAAGCAGCAGCTCTTATTTCTGTTCTCTCAGACTTTTCTCAAGGTCTCAATTCCTTTTACCTTTTAAATTCCACTCTCAGGATTAACATGTCATTGCTTCCTGATTTTTCCAGTGAAGAAACATTGAAAAGCTCAAGCCCACTGTGTGTCAAGCAGTGAGGGAAATGATTTTTCACACTTTCATTTTGTCCCCCTTTCACCTATTGTAACTCCTTCCTCTCTTGCCTTGGTAAATCATCCTCGTATCCTTTGAAAGTGGACCATCATCCTGCAGTCAAGCTTTTGACTCTCATTTAATGTTGAGCCAATAATTTTAAATCATTGGCTCAATATTAAATTCGGAATTCTTTTCAAACCTGTTGTGATTATAAGGGGCTTTGCTTTTGCTCTTGTTTTAGTCGTCTTGATGTTGATATTCCTGTATTTTCACATCAGTTATAAATTTAGATCACAATAAGAGCAATGTTTTTATATTGCTGTATAAAAAATGCAGAATTTTGTTTGTGGTATGCTTTTTATATACAGCTAATTAATTCTGATCATTATTTCTAATTGATTTGGATACTCCAGTCTATTCAACAGATGCTCCTTTCTTCATAAAGGAGAGTAGGCTGAGACTCAGCTTCACTTTGAGCTCCTTGTGCATCATTCAGACACCAGCATGGACCAGTTGGTTGAAAATAGGAGAAGAGGTATTTGGAATTCATTAATGTTAATTAAAATAATATTATTCATGAAGAAACACATAGAAAGCCTTACATTTAGTCCTTCCTTTACATCTCGTGGTAATGCCATTGTGGCTCTCATTTCATTTTCATCAGTCCCATTTTATTTTACTAATTAAAATAGCATGTGAAATGATGATGGCAACATCTTTCTAATTAGAGTGGCACTCCATGAGCCAATATCTCTGTAGAGGCCCAACAGTCCCTTTTAATTAAGTCAAACTATAATCAAAATGCAAGACGTGTAACATCAACATGGGTCCCTCGGGGTTCTGCTAAAGGAAGTAAAATGATAAATCATGGATCCAAAACGAAATTGCCACAATCATCTCCCAGGTTCAGGAAAACCAATCCAATAATCTTGCGGAAATATTACCTTGTTAGTTAAAATAGGAAGTTTGTGTTTCTACTTATATAAAACAGCACTAAGCTGGACGTTCTATGATTTTTTTGAGCTGATTTCAACGTAACCATTGCATCCACTGGTACCTTTAACTGGTTGCTCAACTTTTAATGCAATCCATTATGATTTGCTTCATACAGTCAGAGAGGAAACTGCTGTATAAAATCAGCGACTACCAGAGAGGAGGCAAAGCTCATGGACAGCAAACTTCTCAGTGTCCAATTACCAGCACTAATGGCTTGATCTGTGAATTCTAATGCAGGAAGAATATTTTCATCAGGATGATATTGTGGATGATTTTGAGTCCTGATGACAGCAGCTGTCATTACATTTTCTTGTGTGCGACTGGAGAAAATATCATCGACCACGGCGTGAAGCCATCTGAAGAGAAAACGATGACCTCGCCAAGCTGGGTCATGCTCACCTTATAAAATATTCCTTTTCATGAGAGAAGCATCTTCAGGCATCAGTTACAAAAAACCTGCTGAGGAGTAAAAATCAAATCAATCCTGTCAATAAAGCGGTCATGATAATGACATTTTGAATGTTTGAGAAATTAGCTGTTTTGACCGTGACCTTTTTGCAGCAAATTGAAGAAACCTCCGATAAGACAGCCAACACATGCCCACAGAGGTGCTGTGGTCTCTGCTACTAAATGATCCATGCTATTCCCTTCCGTGAACACTTGAGAAAAAGTTAAGCACCTTCAGAGATAAACAGGTGGCTGAACTGAAGTCTAATTTAATTCCAAACTGATAGCAGGATAAGTATATCCAGCTGAGTTCAATAACCAGTCGAAATAACCTGTAGAAATTGAAACAGTGGTGGAAATGTGACAATTCTGTCCCATACAGCTTTTTTTTTTCATACAGATAACAGGAGGAGATTCTAACCAATGTACAAAATAATTGCAGTTGGCTCAAAACTCGAGATGAAGTAATTATGTACAAAGTGAGACAGGCATCACTGCTGTGAATCATTAAAACTTCCTGTTAACAAGCAGCTGGGGGAAAAACAAAGAACTCTTTTTGTCATCCATGCATAATGGACTCAAGGTTGTTTTTTCTGGTCATCTCCATCGCTCCAGCAGGGCTCAGAGATACAGGCTGCAACAACATCCCTAATGGTTCGGGTGAGGTTCATGATTGATTAGACATCATTCTAATCAGTGAAGCATGATTGATGGTGTTTTCAAGTCTTGTTTCTTTTTTGTTTTCAGACGTGGTGTTGCATTTAACAAGCATCGGATTGCTGGAGCTCATTACTACTTTTTGTTTCGCAAGTGTTCGTGCTGGAGCACAGATATTTTGCTCCAAATTAATACAGTTTACTCTAATAGGTTTTCTGACAGCTGTAATAGATCCCAACTATGAATGTCCTTCTCTCTGTCCACATGAGATATGAAGTCAATTTGCTCTGGTGCACTGAAAGTAATCCTTAATGGATAAAACCAGAAGAGCAAGAGCGTGTAACCATTCTAACATTCTAAAGAAAACTACAAATACTAGCAAGTTAAACTTTCAATATTTATTTGGTGTTACCATCAGAGCATTTTCTATTTAGTAGTAAACATAAAGTGCAACTCATGCCGATGGTATTGTCAAGATTATTGAAGGAATTTTGTCACTTTGCAGAAAATGTGACTCGTGTCAGGAGAATAAAGTTGAATGGATTATGATAGTGATTCATTCAGAGTGTGAAACGGCAATTTAACCAATAGATGGGAAGATAATTTAAAACCTTCAAATCTCAACAAGTGCAAAAAAAAATGTAAAAATAAACAGATTCATCATCTAAAGAGACCATGAACGTTGACACCAAATTTCTAAATATTTCTATCATTTTTAGTATCACAGATGATACGAGACCACCATAGTTATTGAAAAAAAAAGAAAAGGAACATCACTGTCAGCACTGACAATAACTACTTTGTCAGAGCTGCAGGAGGTTTGGTATTATGGTGCCATCATTTGATTTCAAGATCTAAAAAAAAAGTTTTTTTCTTGACTATTACAGTTTGTTACCGACCACCTGGAGTTCAGCTCAAATTGTTTGACAATTGGTCTCATACACTGATTCAAACCCATCATCACAACAGATTTACATTGTACAACAATTACATATTTACCCCCTGGGTTCCTGGAGGTGTTACTAACTTTATCATCTTCTTGGATATTTTTGGCGTCCATGATTTTCTTTTTTTCCTGTTCCCTGTCTTTAATACAAAAATTCTCTCACACAGAACATTTGCATTTTTGAGTAATATTATCTGGGACCATCTTACCCTTCTGAGCACAGCATAGCCATCTACCTTTTGTTCGTATGTCCACTTCGTCTGTGGTTTTCTGTCTGGTTTGACTGGTTTTAATTCTTCAACATCTGCCTCGAATTTGGTTTTTAGTGTTTTAAATAAATTGCTTTTCGTTGATTTAAAATGTGCTGCACTTTATAACTGCTTTGCAAGCTCCTTAATAAATAAAGTTTGCTTATATACTTGCTATACCAGTAGATTAAACCATGGTGTGTCTCCCACAGACACAGAGGGACACATGGGTGGTAGGAGTTCTATTTAAGAAGCACTTTGTTTTGCAAAAAAAATCCACACAGTTATAACTCAAAGGTCTGACACCAACAGAGAACAAACTCTGCATGACTCTGTTATTTATAACTTCAAAACACTGCTCAGAACTAAACTGACAAAAAGATGAACACATTGTAAAGTACACGTTTTCTGCACATAAAGAGAGTCACTATTAACATGGTGCAGTAATTCAATAGACTCCTACGACAGCCTAGGTTAGGATCAAAAGCAGAACTCACAAATCTGACATTAAGACAAATCAGGTTTAGGAATTTAAACTACATTTCAGGGTTTTATGAAGGTTTACGTCAAGGCTAAAAGGTCAAAGTCATTGTATCTCATTCTGCTGAGAGATTTTAACATATAGTGATGGAGTGTTGTCTTAGGCTCTGATTTAAACTTTATGATAGGTTTAATTAAGTAAAAGCTCAAACTCTGATAGTGAAAGTGAAATTAAACATGCTACAAGATAAGCTAGAAAAATAAGCAGTCTCCTCCTTTAAAAGTCACAATTATGTACTTTTCCATACACTTTTCTATATTTTTAGTTTTTTTGCCAAACACCTTCAAAGTAAAACTCTTAAATGCAGCTATCTGTGTAGGTTTAAAGTGCATCAAGTGACACATCTTCCCGTGAGTGCAGCACAATTCCCAGGAGGGGAAAAACATGTTAGCATCCACTAATGGCTAAGTGGAGAGAGAGTTCACATTAAAAACTTTACAAGACAATTTTACAAGGTTCACAAAGTAGTTCATGCAAAGGTAGCAGCAGGATTTCAAGTTTAGGGAGGTTATGGGACAGAAAAAGGAAAAAACTAGCAAATACATTTGCGGCTGTGCACTAAAACATTAAAACACGGTGATGCAATATCTGTGAAATATGAAGACCACCAACATGACTACTGCAAACGTTTGTGTCCTCTTCGATCGTTTTAAATCGCTGGACATGAGCACATCTCTCAGTCAGACATCAAGATAAATCATCGACTTGCAGAGTCACTGAGGCAAAGGTGTGAGAGGAGCAGGTAAAAAGCCCAGAGCTTCTGAAAAGATGAATTGGACATCCATCAGCAGAGATCTGAAAAAGACTCTCTGAGAGGAGGGAAAAAGTATCCGTTGAGAACATTTTGGGTCTGGCAGCATCACAAAAAATATAAACCTGATGTACTGATCCACAGCACAGCATGGCCAGCTGAGATGTGTGTCTCACTTAATGAGCCAATTGAATTCCATATTTAATTCAAGCCCACTTCATACTGGGATAAAAAAGAACAAAAAAAACCTGAGCACAGCATTCCAAAAAGCTTACATTCCTGGCTGTGATTTAACTCATTAAATCATAAAAACATTTCTAAAAAAAAAAACTCAGTTGATCAAAGTTATGCATAAAGTGTCTTTGAGGTTCCAAGAATCTAAGAATACTCTACTAATACTCAATTGTGCACTCACAATTATCATAAAAACATGGGGGTGATGCAAATTGATTGCAATTATTTATCTAAGCAAGAAAGCAAAAAGAGCCTTTTTCCTTTTTCCAAAAGTCACCCTTCAAGTTTTACTCCTGCCTCACAGAACAGGATGTCACTAGAATGTCTGGGCTGACAGGACGTACACCTGAAAAAACCCAATGATTACATTTAGTGATCTTATTTTCTCTGTTTTTAACATAAGCTTTCATTTTTCTTCTGTACTGAAAAGCTAGTCCACATTTTAAAGAGGGGTTTATTCATAATGGAGGTTTAGCTACACATCAGAGGAGAGCAGAAGGAAAATCTTAATGTGTGGTCAGTTTGTTTCATTATGTTCCTGGACATTTGGTGTTTTGTCATGTTTGTTCATCACGTTGGATCTTTACTAATCATTAAATAAAATGTCCTAAAAGCGTTCTCGTAAATAAATAGGTGTTGCCATGTTTTGCTCTTGTTCCCTGACAATGGCCCTTCTCATCACCTTCCTCCCGGCAGTTAGAAATTAATGCACACTAATTCAAGCTACATATTATCATAAACCAGCATTACTGGTTCTCCTGCTTGTAATGAGTCGAACTATTCAATAAGACAACTCAAATCTTAATATGCAGTTTAATATTTCATCAATGCAGTCTCTTCATCACATTCCACTCTCAAGAGGAGACGCCAGACTTCATAGTAATGAACTGATGAAACTATGTAGAAATCCAATGTAGGATCAAATAGTAAAAGAAAAGAACATAGGTTTTAATATTTTCTAATTATGTGCATATATCAACAAGACTGAGTTTCTATGCGTAACACTGGTGCATCTTCAGTATTTGCAGACTTAATTGCGTAATGGGTCTATTTCACAAAGCCGGTTTAGTGGAAAACCAGGGTAAGTTAACCCTGAAATCAGGGAAAACCACGGTTTACGGTTCCACACAGGGAGGTAACTTAACCCAGAGTCAAAGGGGTAAACCTAGCCTGTGTCATGGGGTAAACCTCTAGGTTTGTTACCACAGTAACGGACTCTGAAGCTAGCCTGGTCTGGAGGAGGGGCCGTGTCACAAAGCAGGTGCAGTGGAAACCCAGCAACAGCTCATGACACAATCATCTAGATATATCATGTTTAGCAAATTTCCATTTGCAAGTGACAAGTTTCATCAACCCTGATGACTTCTGATTCAAGGCCTGGGGGGTAATCATGATTCACCTCCAATCGTCTCATTTACTGCTTTTCAGTATTCATGAGGTGAGTCTCTCTGATCTGACCATCTATGGTTGAATGTGGGCGTGGACAGACGATAGCATGAAGCTGATTGACGTGTGCTCATTCACTGGTTCATACAGGCAACATTGACTGAAGTTGCACGCACACAGTTTTATAAATCAATTTTTTGCATGCTATTTTATAATATAATGTGTGGTGTGTGTATACTGTGAGTTAATAAATGAGACCCAAGGTCATGCTAAACCAAAGTTAACACCAAAGAACGAGTCAACAAAAATAAAAAGTTCATCCTGGATATGAAAGAGGCTTTTTTTGTGTACTGCATCACTTGCCAACTTTAAAGTAACGCTGATATGTAGAATTACATTTGGGTATATCCACTCATTATAGAGAGCAGAGCCACAACTATGATTAGTTACTGTTGGTAATAATGTATTTTCATTACATTAGCCAGCCCTAATTTAACAAAAAAAAAGTGTTCTAAATTCAGTGTATCTAGAGATGAGAGCAGATGATGAGATTTCGAGACGTTTATAGATCGCAATGCAAATCGGGGAAATCTTTTGCAGTCTTGGCTGAGGTTTCTCTAAGGGTACTTCAAGTTTTTACTCCTCTAAGGCTGATGCATGAAGGCTGTGGTGAAGTAAAAGGTCCTGTTTGTGGAGGTAGCTGAAGGTTTTGATGGTGAAGGCATTAAGGGCAGATTATTCTAACCGATCCATCCCTCCTCTTTGTCTGTGGTTGTTCCAAACTAAAGGTGGAAGAATGAGCTGGGTTTCTCTTTGTTTTTTTAGACCTTGACTGTAATCTTTGACTGACTTTTAAATCTGCTCTTTCATTTGGCTCATGTAAATACGTCATACCTGTTACAGTAACCCGGATTAACTTTGATCCTGGGATTGAGGTGCTTGGAGGACTTCCAATATCTACGTGAACAGCCGGTTCAGAGGGTCAAAGTTTTTTTCCTGAGCCTTGTCTTGTTTCACTTTCTCCATGTAATAATAGGAATATTAAAAAAAATGTAAAAATGTCAGAACATTTTTCAAACTGATCTTGCAAATACCAAGGATGTAATGAAGCTCATCACGAGGCTCATGAATTAATATCCACTTTCCTGTGAGTTGTTGGCCTTGGGCCTTCTGCAGGGTTCCTGATCATTTTCTGCTGCTGTATATGGTGAAACCACCGGCTTAATGACTTTAAATATCCATTTGCATAGAAGCAATATATTTTCTCCTCAATAATCACCAAGCTCTACTGTATGCAAATACATTTTTAAATATCATAGCTGAACAAGATATGAATAAATTAACATCTGCAAATGTCTCTCAGCTCATGTGAAGACGAGAGCACAAGTTTGTTCTAAAAAAACGTTATTTGTTTGTCTTTTGATGAATGCATGATGAGAGAAAAGCGGCTGAATAAAAAAAGGAACCTGAATAAGAGACAGAATCTTTTATCCATGTTGCATTAACATTAACTGAAGGAGGATGTGTTTACCTTTCTGTTGGTCGCTAAAGTAGCTGAAATAAGTGGGGCAGGTTATTGTCACCACTTCTCCGACGCTGGCCGAGGGCCAACAGGCCACGATGTCCCACATGCCTTGACAGCCTGCCAGGAAAGACGATGCGATTAACACGACACAATTACTAAATTAACTCATGTGCTGACAACGGCAACCATGACCCGATCGATGTCCACCCCGCATCGGTAACAGGTAGGACTGCCACGCCTGCAGCCAGTGATGCTTCATGGAAACTTTCATGAGGTTTCGAATCAGTCAGCTGGTTGGACGATTTGTTTTAGGTCATGTGTCAACTTTTTAAAATCCCAGATGCCTATAGCTGAGCATTTATATCAGCGTTAGTCAATATTATATGAATCCAATAACCATTAAATTGCATTCTGTTATAATATACAACAGTTAGTGACGATATCATACCCAAAACATCAAGATCCAAGCATATATTCATCTATTTTTATGTATTTTTATATCTCAGAATACATTTATTTGTACAATTACATTCCACTCCTGTTCCACAAGCTTTTACCCCTCTTAATTCTCACCCTGCTTCATCTGTACAACATCATGTGGTTCAAAAAGAGAAACCTGCCTCCGCCTATCACTATCTGTCTTATCTGCAGTGCTGTACTGAGGTCTGAACAAACATTTGTCATGCAATAGAAGGACATGGGTTCTCCAGCACAGTTCAGTCCGGCTTTGTGAGTCCTTGAAGGTTTGATCACACAGAATTTCAGGGTTAGCATAGCTGTGCATGTACATTTTTGAAAGTCACAAACTTTCAGTTTAAATGTTGACAGAGTTAAGAGACCACAGACTAAAACGGTGTAATAACAAGTAACACTGGTTCCAGGCTGTCTTCATATTCTATACAAATAGTTTCTTCCTCACTCATTTTGTGACAGCGCTTATCACCAGAATACACAAACTGTCAGGAGACATTAATTTTTCACCTGACCTGTTTCATTGCTGAGAAATTTCTACATTTATTATGTTGCATAACCATAGGCTGTGAACATATGGTTTCTCTCACAAACGCACACGCTGCTAATTCATTTATTAGGGATGTGACCTCTGAGAGCAGCTTCCATTACCTTCCTGTAGAGGAAGCAGATAGGGAGGTAGAGAAATGAGTGTCACTGCAGAGATAAGGAGCCAATCTGTTTCCACACACAGTTCGTCTATATGAACTTATGCAATAGGCAGAGTGTGTGTGGTGATTTTTATTAAAACAAGAACATATGGTGATACTAATAAAGTGTTTCACTTGTTAAAGTCATAAACAAGCAGTAGGCCAGAGTTTGACCTCAAAAACGAAGTTATTATTTTGTGCACATGTTGATGGATGTAATCCAACTCCAGATTTATATTTTGTGTCGGTTGTTGCTCACATAGAGGTCAGGTTCCTGTGTATTACACAGTAAGACAAAGTAGTCAGGTCATAAGTGTCAGACAGGCTTCATACGATATATCTCATGGTCGCACAATCTACCAATAGTTGCTATACAGGACAATTGTTGTTGAGTAAAGCGAACTTAAATGTTCGAACTAAAACAGTTCAGATAATACTTGGATACACAGATTGTTACACTTTAACATTACATATTTGATTAAATGGAAAACATTCACACACACTGATTAAACCAGTGTTCATGTTGCTTTTGGTGGAGTTTTGCTGATATTTACATCAAAGTTGTATCCAAAGTCACACCAAAATTGCTAAATAATGCACTGTATTTACCTCTGATTATTTTGTAGGAGTATCTAAATTATGAGTGTGAGTTTTATATCTAAACTTCCCTCAAATGAAATGAAAAACTTTGGAAGTCCATGGCCTATATTTCTGTGTGCTGTACTGTGCTTTAGTCCCACATGCTATTACAGTATATCTCTATTAATGTACTTGTGTTGTTTCCTATTTACTCTGAATAGCCTAATGTCCCCCTCCAAATAGTCAGAGAGAGGAAAAATATGTTTAGGAGAATTACCCGAAGTGACATTCCCAAAGGTTCTATTTTCACAGCGCTCCTTCTCCATCTCAATCTCATTCACGACGTCACACATCTGCATCGGTAGCACCTGTGGAAGGGGCACAAAGCATATTTAGGTGTCAAGAATCTAATATGCTTCCACCACACTACAATAAAACTCTGAAATAAGTCATATTCCACAAGGACGAGGCCAGTAAACAGGTTACGGTCAGTTAAAATGAGTCTGTAAATTAAGTTTACATATAAAGCTTATTTTCTTCATCTCTTTCCTTACAGCACAACCTTTGGATTAGAATGAACCGGAGGCTAATAGCAGCTAATACACAGAAATGTTCTCTATGTCTGCAGCCCAAACAGCGCTGCCGCCTCTTGCCTGGCAAAGAGATGCTATCATGCAAATGCATTAGGAAGTAGAGGCGGGGGCCACTGTGTAATCCACTGCGATTGTTCATCTGTGTCTACAAAAGCAGAAAAATTCAAACCGACAACCGCCAGCGGAAAGCGGGAGGGTCAAAGAAGATATGTAAGAGCAGCAGCGAGCAGGTTGAGAAGGTCAGTGGAGATGAAGGGAGGAGAAAGAAGAGAGGAGCATCAAGAACTCATGAGGAGCGACTCCATCCTGTTTCCTACAACACCTGCAAGACTCAACTCGGTAAAGGTCGGGATCAGAAAAGTGATGCAGCGCGATTAGATGTTTACAAGTTTGGCTCATGTTCACTGATTGCATCTGATAAGTTTATTCACATCCAGGTCATGAAGCTCCACCACGCAGGTGCTGGTGGATATGACATGATCCTCATCAGTAATCCACAAACGCCATTTTTATTCCAGAGTTAAGCTGCTGGCTGATTTTAGCAGTCTGTGGTGTGTCGCTCAGCTCAGGCGGGATGATCACACCAAGCTGTCAACACCTCAGAGCAACGCTTGTGTTTCTCACACACTTGATGAACGAGCGTATATACAGTATTGTTGTAATGATTCAATATAATGAGGCACAAAGAACATCATGTAAACAAGGAGGACATAACACTCACCAGGCCTGATTAGCAGGAATAGTTAGGTACATAAGCACAAATACAGAAAATATCGTTTCTGCGAGGAGCAGATGACATTGCACTCCAGTTTGTTTTTTGTTTATTACTTGTCTAGAGTTTCTTGTGTTTTAAATGCTCTGGGAAATGTTGGAGATGTTAGTGAGTTGTTTTCAAGTAGCAGATAATAAGCACTGAGCCAAAAGGAGGGGAAAATAACACATTGCATCTTGGTAATTTATTTTGAAACATTTATGTTTGCAGGAAAAACAACCACCACTTTAATGAAGTCTGTCCTGACAGTACTGTATCTGTTAAACGTGTGAATAAAACACAATTATGTGAGAAACTACTGAAAAGTAGCATTGGGATTTCATGAATGTTTGAAATAAGTGGTCAGTTTTTTTAAATGTTACTGCACAGACTTCTATGAATCACAATGATTTATTAATGGAAAATGTTGACTATAGGTTAATTATATTAACCTACAGGCAGGAAAAGATATATAATGTAAAATATAAATTCCGTGTTTACTTTATTTCTCTACACAGTCCTCCCTTGGATAAGGTTGAGAAAATATTACAATCAACAAAACTTTGGTCAGAAGAGATTACAGCAGAAAATGAAAATCCAACACACCCTGAAGTAACAGCAGCGCTGCAGGAGACAGGAGATTAAACAGCCAACATTATCTGTACAAAGCAACTTGCATGAAGGAGGAAATCTCATGTTGGTCGGACCCGTATTTAACCTTGTATTTGATTAGCATGAAATTGATTGTCAGTCAATACAACAATGGAGCCCTCAGGAGAGAATGTGAGTCCAAAAGCCCTCAGAGGGGAAGGTACTTTGTAATCACAAGGAAATGTAATTCGAATATCAAGTACAGATAAGTCACAAATACAACTCTAACTATAACTACAGTGTCAAGAACATTTCTACATCAATATATGACTAATTATATCAATGAAATCATAATTATGTTCTTCAACTGGACTGTGACACCATTATTCCTTATGTTCCATATGTCACCTGATAATACTGACTGTAAATAAATTAATGTACAAATTAATTGTAGATCAATATAATTATACCAAACAAAATGATTTTTCTTCAATGAGATGGTTTGAAATTTATTAAGAAGTAAAAAAAAATAGGTTGACACCTACACTTGAAACTTTCCACATAGATATGAATATAGTGAGTAATTTAGAGGCCAAAGAGGTAATATTATCATAAAAAGGAGAGGGAATGTTGAATTCAATTTTATCAGGTGAGCAGAAACAGGTCAACAGATAAGATCAGCCATATCAATTATAAAAGGAAATTTGCAGTGATCTGCTGTGCAAACACACGCAAACACCAATCTTTGGCTAGACCTGATGACAAGTCACAGTTTGAAATAAGAAAATAAAAAACAGCTTAGGTCAATGTTCTTGGTTTCATGTGCGTTGACTCATTTAGTTCTCTGGGACACTTGAACAGAACCGAGTCCTTGCTGTGACTGTTCCCACTGGGGTCTGACTGTCTACTGTGAAAGACCCTCACTGATGCCGCTTCAAGAGGAAGTGCTCTTAGTGGGTTCTCCAAACTAAAAGTTCTTGTTAATAACGAGATTCCCAGTTTAATATGATATAAAGCAGCCTGTTGTTTTTGTTACTTCCAGCTTTACTTGCATCAGGAGCAGCAAACCTGACGTTAACCATTAATGCTGCATAAACAGCAGCAGAACTGGAGCAAAGTCCCTCGTGAGGCTGACATGATACCAGGATGTGTGCTCTGTCCTGTGCTGCAGGCTGCTGGGCTCAAGCTCTCCTGGTTGCGTGGCGGTGGTTTATTAGTTCATGTCTATCCCAGTGTGTTGTAAACACAGCCAAAATACACACAGAGGGAGACCATTAAGAATTACCATCAGAGCTCAGAGAACGTGATTTGTGAGAGCGACTGCATTTGGGGTGCGTTTCGTAATCGATGAAGAGACAAGGAGGAGATAATGATGAAGTCCCAGCTGGTTAAAGATGTTGAAAACCTACCTACGCTCAGCTCAGCCATGAAGATTGTTGTAGTGGAGAATAAATTAGAATGCCAATCCCAAGCTATGCAGATGATATATGGGCGTCTGCAAAGCCTTAGAGACACGAGCATACACACAATGTCTCCATGAGCAAAACATCACATAAATACCTGCCAGCCTTGATAGTTTGTTAGCAAAGGGCTCATCGCAAGCTGCCAGCTCAATGGCTTTCCATCCTTTTTTTTTTTCTGATCGCTTTAATTTCAATGTCCTCCAGTCTTGCCTTATTTGAGTACAAGATAAGGAGACAAAAGAGGAGAACATGAAGGAGAGGTTGCGTCTCTGTGTGGCCAAACAATGCAAAGTAATGTGATAATCCTCCATTCCCCATTTTGCTGGGGAACAACATCTTCACACAAAATTCAACCATCACTTCATGCAGCCTCGCTTGGGATTGATTAGCCAGTAAGCAAATGATGTACACAGGAGAGGATTTTAAAAATTAGATGCGTTTGTTTTTGGATTGTGATGTAAAGCTGCTGGAGCTGGCGTCGGTCTGTGCAGCATGAGCGTAAAATTGAGTTGTAAATAATCCTGGATAATAGCATCTTTCCATTGTCTCCAAAAATAATTGGACTTGCACTTATTTGTTTTTCGCAAAGAGTTAGACAATAATTTATGTTCTCATCTCTCCGGCATATTTATGTGCTGGAACTATTTTCTCTGCCAATAGCTTATGGCACAGACTCACAAGTGAGGAATTAGTTATGACAGAAGAATAAACAAACAACATATTTAAGTTGAATGTAGAGGCATTTTTGAACTTTTCAGTTAACCAGGCCAGCTTGCTTCCCCTGTTGAACAAAGCTATTCTTGTTTTATTTTTCATGTGCACACAAAAGAACAATGTCAACATTAATTTTAATACAAATATTATAGTAAATGTAAAAAAGAATAGGTCATTATCCCGACCCTCTCTCCTATCTGCTCCCATCTGCGTTGCAGTAGACCAATCACCATGACATCCAGCCACTAATAAGCTCTCTTTAAACACTTACAGGATTTTCTGTGCCCCATTCAACACCACAGTTCCCCTCTACATATATTGATGAAACATGTCAGCGTATGTTATTGTAAAGCAGCCACCCAGGACAGTGGAAAGGGCACAAATACAACCCACTGAATGTTTTCCACACTGGTGCCCAAGAGAGCTACTAAAAATGTCAACATATGACCTACCTGGTTAATCTTCTCAAACCTTGGGTGGGCCAGACAACTGAAAAGTTCAGAGGAATAAGGAGGAAGACTTTTTCACAGTCAACTAGGTGTTTTTTTCTGTTCTCCATGGAAGAGCTTCACTAACAGGCATTAAAGGAAGCTGAAAACTAAGTGGCAAATGACAGCAATCCACCAAAAGACATTAAAGTTTCCTCATCAAGAATCTTTCTAGAATCAGACTTCATCAGTTTTGTTCAGCAGCTTTCTACAATTGCAACAGAAAGCCTGGAAATTACTGAAATCATGTCTGTCACAGATGAGATGCAGGAGGAAGACACAGTTAAGAGTTATGTGCTGTGAGATGAAAAGCAGCTGAGAATTTTTGTCATTTCTTAAAAGAGGTAAAATAACTCAGAGGAGATAGAAGACGATGATCATTCTGAAGAGGATCAGAAGACCAAACTCTGAAGGAAGCTTGAGAACATCAACAGATGAGTCAGAGTTGTTGGACTCAGTTTGAAACCCATGCAGATTATCATACACTTAATTCCTTAAATGCACCATCTGGGACTCATGTGGAATTCAAACCCCAGACTGCTGAAAAGACTGCTGGTGAATACGCATATGCTGTAATTTAAGTCTGCAATATTTTTGTATTGTCTGATAACAATTTACAGGAAATAATTAAAACTGACATTCATTACCCTGAAAAACAAGTATGCTTCTGTCTGATTGAAAAGCCTTCAAACAGTTATAAAAATGATCTATAAACGACAAAATAAGTATCAATAAAAGATATCTGTTGGAGCTTAAAGGTAAAAACAACCAATCTCAGAAACAGATCTGTATTTTATAAATGAACTCAACAAAAGCTTAATCCCCTTATTTCCATCCTGGCATGTGTTGTTATAATCATGGATGCTTATCTGGTTTGGGGCAGTGCAGTCTGAACAACTGTATTTGAATTCGTTTGATGTTAGTTCATGTTGTGTCTGTGCAGCACAAGCTGTTCTTGTTGCCAGCTACTGAATAAACGTCATAAGTAGGCCCACTGGCTCAGCGGCAGACAAGACACTGAATGCAGGCGAAGGGCTTCCAGAAGTTAGTCATGAAATGAGGACATTCTCCAAGAAAAGGAGCGAAAGATGAGAAATAGTTTCAAACATGATAGATAGATAGATAGATAGATAGATAGATAGATAGATAGATAGATAGACAGATAGATAGATAGATAGATAGATAGATAGATAGATAGATAGATAGATAGATAGATAGATAGATAGATAGATAGACAGATAGACAGATAGATAGATAGATAGATAGATAGATAGATAGATAGATAGATAGATAGATAGATGGATAGATATAGATAGATAGATAGATAGATAGATAGATAGATAGATAGATAGATAGATAGATAGATAGATAGATAGATAGATAGATAGATAGATAGATAGATATAGATAGACAGATATATAGATAGATTGATAGAGAGATAGATAGATAGATAGATAGATAGATAGATAGATAGATAGATAGATAGATAGATAGATAGATCGCACGCTCGCTGAGCAAGGTTGGGAATTGATTTCATTGATCTTCAAAACTGATCTTTTTTTTTCAGTTTTGTCTTCAGTGAATTGGATCCTCGCTACAAACAGTAAAAGACAGTTTTGCTGCAAGTAAAGGATGAACACTTACTTTTGGCACATGTCCGTAGAGCAGCAACACAAGGATCAGCTGAGACGCGTCCATTCCGTTCATGTAGTTTCAGAGTTTTCTTGTGCAAGATTCCCAGATGTCAGTAAAACTCCTGAGTGACTCTTAAAAAGGTGTGTAAGAGAAAGTGTCAGTGTGTGTGTGTGTGTGTGTGTGTGTGTGTGTGTTCAGATGTGAGGTAGACTAAACCTCGTCTGCCGCCCCATCGTAATACGCTTTCCTTTGCGCGCTACTCCAACTGGCGCGCTGCGTCTGGCTGACTGTAACCGCCCCCCCCCCCACCCCCCGCACGATCACAACTCCAGAGCTGAGTCCCGGGGGGGGGGGGGTGAGAGGAGGGGGAGGGGGGCAGTTCGTTAACAAGCGTGTCAGCCGACTGGAGATGGATGCAGAGGATGCTGGAGGAAGCAGGAGCGCTCATTAGTTGTCGTGTTGCCTGAGCCTTACTTTTTGTCAGGAATATCCAGCAAGTTTTTACCGTAAAGAGAACGTCAGCGGAACGGAATTAATGCGAGTCCCAATTCAGAAGTTGTTTGTGAATGTTAGGAGTTTGTGTCATTGAATTGATCGGCGACAGGGCGACTATGACTCTTCTGTTTTAAGTCAATTTAATGTGTAATTTGGAAATACGACACTTGGGTGGAATAGCACAACTACAACAACTAAGTCAGGATACCAGCATGATATGGCGCATATTTTTAATTAGTTTTCAGAAGAAAAAAAAACCAGTAAATCACAATAAAAGTAGGGGAGGTGTTGGTGTTATATTTCCTTTACTGTCCTTAAGGCTTGACACGTGTTTAGATGGCGTTTAAATAAGCGTCCCATGTTCAGATAGTGGATTTAGACATTTCTACCTGCACTTAGGGCTTCATGGTCGTTCACTGCGCATGTTTGGTCACTTTCTTGTTACTTTGTGTGTAATCTTGACTCTGAAAAAACAACAGGGGAAACAGCCATAATATAATCATCCAGCTAATCCCAAATGGCCTCTCCCTTATTAAACTATATTTAAAAAAACACGCACTAATTTTTTTTGGAGAAAATTACATCTCCAGCACGGAGCAACGTGACTGGAGTCGTTTCATTACACAGGAGAAAACAGACAATTCACCACTGATTAAAAATAAAACCTGCTACTGCTTATTCCACGTGTGTTGTTTACTTATTGGTTTTGTATGTGTTGTTTTATTTGTCACTGTGTTATAAACCTAAATAAGAGCTGTACATTGTATTACACGGTAGGTCATACGTGTTCTGATTGGTGTTTCATTTGTCTTTAATATTTATCATTGCATTTTAAATCATATTTCATTTTTTTAAGGATGATTTTGAAACATCTGTCTTTATGGAACACAGATGACAAATGGCCTCTTGTATATCATGGATACACTTACAGCAAAACTCATTAATGTGCATCGCCTCTGTTAAACAAACCAATGCATAAATAATGGTCAAAAAAAATGCCCGTCCCATGAAGACGAGGATTACTGCTGTACTTAATGTTAATAGAAAACAGACTAATTTCTAGATGTTATGTCACCTGAGAATTGAATGGTGCTTTCACTTTTTGTTGTGTGTGTGGGTTTTTTTGTACTAATTAAAAATGCACAATCATTAAAAGTTAGAAAAGTTAGGAGCCTCCTGCGCCAAAAACTACTGAAGAAAAATTGCGAATCAAATCAAAGATGTACTTTCAAATCCCTCAGGTTTCCATACACAGGAATCCATTAAATTGCTGCTTTCATTGCATAGTAAAAAGTACATTACACAAATTGTTCTTGTGTGTCAAAGGTGAGAAAGGTGTAATTACACACAAGCCGTCTTGTGAATGCAAATCAGCCATCAGCTAAACAGAAATAGAAGACAAAAAAAGACAAATATTGTGTCCAGCACCTTTTTTTAAACACTGTCAACAATCTGTGTGAATATGACTCAAATAAAAGTTGAGGAAGGTGATGAAAGGTGACAGGAAATTGTCTCTACCGGGCAGAAGAAGGAAGACATACAAAATGATTTATAGGACCTTGCAGTAGCAAATCGAGCCCTTCTCTTCCCTGCGCTACAACCCTCCACAAAAATACTCCCATCATCCCTCCTGGAGTACAGGCTGCAATATGAGACATCCATCTCCTCCATCCTCTCCAACGATCCCACGCCCATGCTGTCAGTGTGACAGCTGATCGACTTCCCGTCACAGGAGGACGGACATCATGGCTTCATCTTCAGTCTCAGTGGCAGATACATTTTACATTTTGAAATCTTTCTGTGTCTGAACCCAGTCAGTGTTGTTGATGGAGAAAATATGTCATCAAAGTCAACATAAACCAACAATCATGATCAACACGAAGCCTGTAGATTCTTTTCATTGTTTTTTGTTCCTTGATGACATCATTGGTTATTTTTATTGTGTGACTCCTTCTAATTTGAGCATGAATGCCATCATGTATTCCTTTGTCCCTTAATCCCTTCTCTCCTCGAGTGCTGCAGCTCTATTGATACTGTCTAATGTGATTATTGGGTTAGAGCATTCTGTGCAATAAGCTATAAGTAATAATAACAACGAATGAACACTCTACTCTCGTGGTGATGTGATAAATAACATTGGTGTGAAATGGTGTTGTAGCGTCACATGTTAATCTAATAAGCAGCCACATAATCTAAAGAAGGGTTATTAAACCACAGAGGATGTCATGATAGTGCTGGAGGACATAAAAGTGTTGACAAATGGTTCCATTATTTCATCACAAGTAAAAATGAATAAACAAATAAAACTGACCAACCAACATAAGAAATGAAATTACATTATAAGACAAGATAGTCATCAATTCAGTTGGTTTATCTGTAGAGGCCTAACATGTTTTCAGCCGCATGTAGCTCTAGGGATGATTGTCCACGCTAAAATTTCTCAGCTAATGTCGAATGATTGTCGTGGAGTTTGGTGCAGATACCTGTGGTTGGTTGTAGTCCGGACATTTACCCCCATGAGGGTGCTTTTGGCTTTTTCTCAGGTGTGACCTCAGCGACTATCATTGTGTTAGCGACCTCAGAAGAGTTTCAGTATCTGTTCTGCATCCAGCCAGTTAGAACCGAAGAAGCCTACTGGACGAGAGGTGAATCGTCTTTGGACTCTAAACAGAACTCCAGCAGGTTCAAATTTAACTGTCAAGGGTTTCAGTGAAATGGTTCTTGCAGTTTGTCTAGAAAGTATTTGTTTGTGCAACTAAACCAAGGCAAACCTGAATATGTTGCTTAACCGGCATCCTGGCCACACCTGTTTGTGAATCGATTACATTGCATGGATCATTATTCAGGAATAGAAAGAATAAATTAGAGCTTGTGAGAAAACAAGTATTTTGTTTGCCTAAAGAAAAGAGTTGTTAATATTTTTATTTTCCTACATTGTAATTTCTTAGCTGCTTTAAAGACCAATGCTGTTAAACATCTAGAAATGGACTTTTTGACAAAGTGAAGTGACCTTTCAGATGAATAAAAAGAACTACTTTTTGGTGGAAAAAGACAATCCCAGTCATTAGAAGAGAAGACGACTATATTTTCTTTATTATGGCTTCATATGAAACTGATTTGACCTTTGCATCCAGAGGGTGATACATTAGAGCAGCAGTCCACGAAAAACTAAAGGCATTTTATTTCAGTAAGGTCAGTGCTGGCAAATTACTGTGGCCCATATCTGTGTCTGTCAGGATGTGTCCACGGTGAGAAGGCAATGGATGATAAATAACTTAATGACTCACACAATAAACAGTTCCTCATGGTGTCAGAGAATTACAGAATTTATACTGTCATTTTTTTGCACATAGAAACATAACGAGGTGTAATTTCATGCACAGGTTGTGTGACATTGCTCTGCTTGACTAACATCCAGGCTTTGGTTTCTTTTAAATAAACACTTACTATGACTTAAAATAACTGTCTCATGCTAGTAGCCACATTGATGTGTGATAGTGTTTTTATCAGCATGATATTCTAACAAGTATTATTGTAAAACATTTTAAAAAATGTGTTTATGGTTTTGCCCTTGTAGCTTATCCATTTTCATTGTAGTGCAACAACTGAGCACAAAAATTGATCATAATCATTATAACTATATTATTATGTCCTCACAATGGTTTTCCAATAATCCTGAATGTTTATCAGGGAATGGAGCAACATTTGTTTTGTGTTTTGTGTCTCAAGCTGAAGGTGAGCGCATTGAATGTGTGAGTGCTTATGTAAGCCTGTCATTCAAACACAACTGAGCCCGGTCGCAGTGAATAGACCCAGAGGAAATTAGAAGGTTTTTTTCTGCGCTTTTGTTTTTATGTCGATGCAAATACATTAGAGACATCCCTTTGTCATAACCGGTATGCCACTGTCGACACAGATCAGGTACATGGCGAAAATTGAATTGATAAAAGTAGGTTTTTTTTCTAGTCTTTTGTTTCCATTGATAGTTCAGTGTCATTTATGTCTCAGTACAGACACAAAAGAGGGCAGGACAAATCAGTTCAATTTAATTTCACATGAACTGAGACAGCTTGAAACATAAAGAATAAGGTGCTGTACGTCATGCTTGTCACGGTTTTCTTTTCAATGACGCACTATGTAGATGTTTACTGTACATTATCGGGAAGCAGTTTCCCTTGCAAAGTCCTAAACATTTTCACAGTGTCATAAATTTTTACTGTTTCATAAATCACTGTGTAGGTCACAACGTTGTCAGTTATTTATTCTATATTTTCCATATGCTATCTGTATTTGTTGTTCCTCTCTGGTCTGACACGCTGCTTTATGAAACAAGAAGCGATTCATCACTTAGACACGGAGGCTACCGATCAAAGGAGCCATCCGTTTATCAGAGGTGATAACTGTTCACATGATCACAAACACACCAAGGAACATGTAAGAAAAACAGAAAGAAAGAAAGAAAGAAAGAAAGAAAGAAAGAAAGAAAGAAAGAAAGAAAGAAAGAAAGAAAGAAAGAAAGAAAGAAAGAAAGAAAGAAAGAAAGAAAGAAAGAAAGAAAGAAAAATTTTGATTTTTGCAAAAACACTTTAATCACATTCAAAACATTTTACAATTTTACATTAAATGAAAACACTGAAGAGCTTCAAAAACACTAAAAACCAGTAAGTAAGAGGAGATACAATTTAAAATCAGTGCATTATATCAGGAAGTTTGCAAAATTGAGTTGATCATCAATTAAAGTGCATAGGACATTTTTGTGACACCAGATGTTCCTAAAGTTATTTAGGTCTTTTGTCATTTTATAGAAACCAAATTCTAGTTTTAAGAGACATCTGATGTTACAGCAAAAAAACAGTAGCTGCTTCTTGAACAGTATTGTTTTCAATTCTCCTCTTCAAAGAAAGAAAGAAAGAAAGAAAGAAAGAAAAGAAATATCATAATGGGCTTGCAGCCTTTATTCAAGTCATCAATCCAAAGGTCAGGGAAATCCTGTGCCCACTTTGTAAGAAATTGTTTTATCAATAGAGTTTCATCTAGAGCTGAGATTACACACTCCTTGCAAGGTGCGCAATTACATCAATTGCTCCAGTTGCCAGGTTGCCTCCTGGGGGATGCTTTCAGCTAAACAGAAGAACCCAGTGATGTACAGCAAAAGATGACAATAATAAACAAATAAAATGACTCACACTTAATCCCCCGCGAGCTCCAGGTTTAAATGTGTTGTATGGAGGCTTAGGATAAGTTCCTCTTACTTTAAAGCTCCACAAAGGGCGGTTTGCACTTGGGTTGCACTTCAGTGTTGCCACAAAGAAGAGCTAAACATGGTTATAAGCTGTTTGAAGAATAGAAAAAACTAATCATGATATAAATGGCACATAATAATGGAGGTATAGTGAGGCGACAGCAGTCAACTTGACAGCCAACATGATTTTCTCTGTGGCGAGGTATGGAAGAGCAGCTGAGGTGCAGCCATCATTTATATGACGTGTATACGTCTTCATATCCGGCTATATCTGGATCCACTTCTCTCTGTACCCTCCTTCAGCATATTCCGGTGGTTGAGTACAATTCTCAGGTATGTGTACTTGAGTATGTTCATTTCCTGCTACTCCATACCTCTTATGTACATCTTTTTTTGTCATGTTTGTAGGAGAGCCATCATTGGCTTAAGTCATACCAGTTTAATTAGTGCTAGAAGCACAACCCCAGACTGTATGAATTAGAGTGGAAATGATTTCTTAAGAAATACACTCTTCAGCTTGTCCTCAATGGTTTATGTCTTCCAAAATGACAAATGTAAGTGTCAAAGCCCTTTCCTGACTGCACTCATTACATGTAGAGAAAAACAGGAAGTCAAGTGGCATCATAAAAATGACAGTTTGTGAAGGAAGGATGGGGTTGATGGATTTGTCACATTGATGTTGGATTCAGGTCTCAGAAGAAAAGTGCAAGGTCTCAGGAAAACCTTTATGTCAAGTAAAAGTGGCAAAATATATCGTGTTTGATGCATTACTGATTATTATCCATTACCCAGTAAAACTGACAGACGTTTTCATTTGTGGTGAATAATTGGCTCATTTGTACCGTGATTAAATGCTCATAAAATTGTGACCTGTCACTGCTTCTTTAGCTAAAAGAGTTTCCAAAAGCTGGTATTTTTGGTTCTATAGTCATGAAAGTCACCAGATCGTGTTCATGTTCATTCATTTGTCTATAATGAAGGTATGAAATCATGGAAATCGATGTATTTAAGGAAGCAACCTCAACATAAGGAGTCATTATCTTATAGATATTACGTTGTACCATCCTCCCTCATTTCAAAATGAAATTTTATAGAAAACTCAGCCGGGTTAAGTAAAGGATATTTCACAAATCCCAATGAGTCATGTGTTAGGCAAAGTGTCAAAACTCAAACACAGTCACCAGTGAATGATTGTATGCTCTGAATGTAGTGACAGCCGCAGCATCTCTCCAAGGACTCACAGATCCTCTTTTCAATGATCACTGTGAACGATTTTGTTCTTGTTAATCACGAAACCATTTTGATTGCACACTGATGCCGGTGGATGGGAGGCACAAACCTATTCTTTTATAACTGAGGTGGTTTGCATCAGCTACAAGTGACCCATTACAAAGAAAAAGTGATGTTTCTACATGCCTGACCACAGTCCTAATGACACAGAAGTATTGTCATTTGTTTGAAGGATTGGAAAATGGTGCCTACATAGAGGGAGCGTGGCGACTCCACCATAGTCAGTGTCAGTGTATCCTCCTCCGCCAGGACTCATCAGCTCCTCCAGGAATTGATGAGTCCATCTTTGACAGAAAGCTGCTCCTCGCTCACACCTCCCAGAGGGGGAATTAGCTTGGCAGAATGCTATTTCACACTGAGACCTCATCTTTTGCCCTGATATAATCATTATGTTTCTGGGTGTAAAATGGTTGTGACCTTCAAATGTAATTGAAGGTACAAAGGTTTCAAAATGTCAAAAAAAGGTGTTATGGGTGACATCTTGACCATAAATTATATGATATCCGTTCGTTCACCCATTTCTGGTGTTTATATAAAAGTCGTGCTGTCTCCAGATAAGGCTGTGTCATTTTTTTCCTCCGGTATCCCAAGAAGTTTCCAGGGCCGATGGGGTAGCTGATCCCTCCAATGACTTCTCCAAGCATGTTGCATGAAAGTTTACTGCTCACAATTTTTGCAGCACTGGCAAGTTGGTCTGTTCTTCAGTCATTCGGTTAACCGACTGCTTACAAACTGAAATACAACAAGTTTCAAGTTTATTTATATGCATGTCCCAAATTGGGCAATTCTTAACACAGCAGGTAACAATAAAGCCCTAAAATGCAACAAATGTACATATATATGAACAAAGACAAATTCATAATCCCAAGATCCAGGTTTACATTGGATTACACTGAAATTGTATGACATGTTTATACAAAGCCTTCATGCGAGGATCCCTGCTTTATTTGCGGCACGATCAGCGGGCTAAATAAAATATGTGCAGAATAGACTACAATGAAATTGGCTCAGACTTGAATACACAAATCAAAATACAACTTAATAATCACAAAACAAGCTGTTATGCAAATGTAGTAAATTAGGATGGTAAACATGGTAATTATCACGTCTGCTAATCATCAACACGTGAGCTTTTGACTGTGAGCCCTTTGGTGTGCTGATGTTAGCATTTAGGTCAAAGCTCTGTTGTTAAACAGCGTCTAAATGAGAGCATTCAGAATTTATATTATAATAATCTGCCGTATTATTCAGGTACAGCTCAACATGCTAGCAATGATCTGTACTCAGAGCTGCTTGGGAATCAAAATGAGACAGGCATTCCAGCTAAGTAACTGTTATTTTGTTAAAGGGCTTCCAGAGAAAGTTGAAATGGAAAAAAAAAAAAATTTTCAATGACTTCTGTCAGCAGCTTTTCATTCCTGTCGAAGGCTAAAACTGTAAAAAAAAATAATATCCCCTTGTTACTTACAATCTGGTGTTCACTTCTGTGTAGAAAGTGACTGAAGCTTTAATCATGGACTTAAAACACGTGTCTATTTCTGCACAATCCAATATTCCTTCACATACTGATTAGAAATCTTACTTGTGTTCGCAATGGTTCAGCTCCCAGTGAGAAACAAGCAATAAACTAAATCGAGTTAAAAAAAATTATCTAACTTGGATACAAGGACAAATGACTTGAGAGGTGCTTTAAAGGATTTTCAATAATAAATCTGGGTCTGCCTTCTAATCACGTCTGTCTGATCGGTACTACGCCATTAGATGAACAGCTGATTTAGGAGGAGCTGCAGGGAAACACTTCAGTTAGAATTTTGCGTCCAGAGCTGGTACTTTGGTTCTTGTTTGACAGTGTGAATGAAAGTCATTGGCAGTCAGCAGCTATTAGAGTAACAAAAATGAGATTTAAGCTAAAAGGGCATTGAGAATGCATGGAATCATGAACATAGTTGATAGTTAATGTGTGACCAGATATTAAGCAATATTGTCCAAAATTGAATGCTTTCTTCTTTGACACACGCCCCATCCAGTCAATGTGATTTCACAGCAATCCTTCAAACCATTTTTGTGTAATTATGAAAAATGCTGAAAAAATGGATATTGTAACGTTAACTTGTTAGACAAAAAATCCTGAATTCCCCTTCTGGATCTCCTACAAAATGGAATGGATTTCGCCCTGCGACACGTCAAAGCCTTACTACTAAGCTCTCCCAAAATATGGAAGATAGTTTCTGAATAATCAGTGTAATTTATCCCAATCCATTCCAATGGGTTCTTTCTTCCACTAAATTTCACGACAATCTGCCACATAGTTTTTTATAACCCCTATAAAAGTGACAGACAAAAATGACTGGTGAAAACAGACCAATCATTAGTTCTTCTGTTTGTAGAAGCAAAATCATGGTCATTTTATTTTTTGTACTATGATAGCTTCTGGATTCTAACAGAAAACATGATGGGGCCATCAGAATACACATAATATTCAAATTGGAACACAGAACTTTGCTGCTACCTCTGCATGTAACTGCATCCATAAGTGCAGCATGAAGGGTGATATGTTCTGTCATAGCAGATGAACATTTTAAAGGTGAGTGTTATTCTGGTTGGAGAGCGGAGATGATGCTCGTGGGATTGTCTCGGATGATTACATCACCGCAGCTCATTGCAGGCTGCTCTGGAAAACAAACAGAAAAATAGACTAAAAAAAATTCACTGTTGTGACTACAGGCATGTTGAGCCACAGGCAGCTGGTGTGTGCTCTAGGCTCGGACAAGACACAATCCATTTATACTCTGAACTTACAGTTAACTTTGCTTGTGCTTGACTGTCACTTCAATGCCGTCAGAAGTTACAGAAATAAAGGTAAGGATCGAGGTTTTTCTTCCAATTCCAAACAATGGTGACAAAAGAACACTTTATCCAAAAAAAAAAAAAAAACCAGTGTAGAGGAGATTAATTAGTTTCAAGGTCATGTCACCGATTTGAAGAAATTGTTTTAGCCTCCAGGTTCTGCTGGTGGTGACGGTGGCTGATCACTCTGCTGAGGCAGTTGAAATGAAGAAGATTGTGAATTTGTTTAACCCAGACTTTGAGAGGGAGATGGAAGGATATGGCACAGATCAGCTACAGAAAGAATCGTATTTAACAAATAAATCAGCAACATGATGTTCCAACATCTAAGGTGTGGCTTTCTGCTACTGGATGGATGTGACTGATGTTAATCGACACCCCCAGATGACAAAAGGAAAACTGAAATGGAACGTATACGAGGTGTGGATGCACAAATTATACAGCTGTACGCCCTTATAATGGCATCCGCACATCTGAAAGTGGTATTGCTCAGGTTAAGCAATTTATAAAACGAATGAGTGCCCGTTCAGCAGCAAGCCTTTTCTACATCCTGCAGATAAAATGAATGTAGTCAACATTACCCCTTGTAAAGATGAGTCAGTGATATGTGTAGCATACACAGAGGTCCAAAGGCTGGAAGCAGTAAATCCAGTTCGTAGTGACTGGTATCTGAAGCAATCTCTCACTCCTCAGGTTGAGAGGAATGTAGTTGATGATGGAAGTGATTCTGAGTGGTAGGTGTTTGGTATTTCAGCAGTGTGGACCTTGACTGTCTATATGCATAGTAAAAAAGTCTTTAATACATTTAATCTGAGATACTTTAAATTATAAACTTCAATGATCTTTGGTAAAGTGCATCCTATTCAGCTCCTGCATTGGTGAAAAGAAATCTGGAAATTTGATTTAAAGTTGATAAACAGTTTTTTTATATAGTGAGAATTAAACATTGCTACATTCAATAGCCTGTCCCACTCTGCAAACTCTGTTATACAGTATACTGTACCTCATAAAGGACGGAGAAGAGGTGCCGCCATGGCAAAAAAAAAGAAAAAAGTATACAAAATTTATCACTCTGTGAATTAATTTATCACACATTTGCATTCCGTTGCAGGTTGGGCTGTAGCTTGGCTGTGGAGGATTACATCCAGATGTTGCTACTCCACTGGAATGATGCTTTTTGCAAAGAAGTGCAGAGGCTGATGGATGCTTGGCTCTGAATTTTAATGAAATCAATATGGCATGTAGTGGGTTCAGAAAGTGAAAGACCTGTTGAGTTAAAGGAGAAAGGGTTAAGGAGAAGATATACTGTACCTCTGAGGTAATTTAATCGCGATATATTTTTACGTTTTCTTTGCCATTGCATTGTAAACAGCATTATTTTCAAGTATGTAAAATGTTACCAGTTAAAGGCGTTTGAGTAAGAATTGCTATTCTGAAACTCTCCTGCTCTCACCATAACCCTGTAGCATGCAGCTGAAAGCAACAAGTCGACATCCTTCACTGTTGAAAGTCATTTTGGGAGCTGAAGGAAATCACCACCTGGAGGAAACTGGCTGAGAAGAAGTGTGAGTAAATTGCAATAATGCTCCTACATCGTAAAATAACTGAATGAACTGACATGGACGCAAGATGAGGAACAGCAGGTCCGATTCCAAAGGAGCATTTTTCTTTTAAATTCATCTTCATCATCTCACTCAAACAGCATATTGCATGAAATGCATAAATTGCTAAAAGTAGCCCAGGGATCCCTTTCACTCTGCAACAACACAACGCTTTCTAATCTTTATTACTTATCTCAGGTAGGTTATTGAATCTGCATGCAGCGGGGCAGCTGTACCAGAGAGAGCTGAGTCAGGATCTGCTTGAAGTTTCTCTGTCAGACCACAGATGGATTTGGTTGGCTACTGGCTGCTTTTCAACATTATTACACCCACCTCCAAATGTCACATTCACAAGGTGAAGCGAGTAAGATCCACAGAGCTTTCACACTAATTGGCAGTTTTATGACAGTAACGGAAAGAGTGGACAGTCCTCTTTTACCAGTGTCTGATGAGCCTCCTGCCACATCCCACCACAGGGCTCCAGGTGTTCACATTTTTTTATAGAAAGAAATAAACTTGCAGGTAACGATCCTGTGCTGAGTTTCCTACTGTGAATGTCTTGTCCTTTTCAGCCATAGATTGTAATATACATTTTGTGGTGCCATAGTAACCATTTCTAACTGTAGTCAGATGAGTCATAACACCATTACTGTTTTGTCTTTTCAAATGCAATTTTGATTCAAGTTAGTGTTTCCCATATCAGTGCATATAAAATATTTACTGAATGCATTTTGGGGAATTGTCTCAAATTACTGTGCATGTACAGATTGTGCAACCTGTAATATTGAATTAACCCATAACAAGATGCTGCAGGTGAAATCAAGTTAGGATAAAATACAATGGGTGTTAATACAAAAAAATAAGGTGTTTATCCTGTATTTATTGTGATGTAATGCCTGAGCAGTGGATATGTACAATTTCCTCCGGGATTAATAAAGTATGTATGTATGTATGTATGTATGTATGTATGTATGTATGTATGTATGTATCTATGTATCTATCTATCTATCTATCTATCTATCTATCTATCTATCTATCTATCTATCTATCTATCTATCTATCTATCTATCTATCTATCTATCTATCTATCTATCTATCTATCTATCTATCTATCTATCTATCTACAATAGGATCAAATTAACCTTTTTGCAAGTGCAATGGTTATGATTTGGGATCAATATAAATAAGATACATGATTCTTTTCTTCTAAATTAAAGATGGAAGGACTGAGAGCTCCAGTTAAGTTGAGCTTTTGAAAAACTGAATGCAGCCAAATTGTGTTTATCCTTGGATGTGGTTCATGAAAGACATTTGAAAGCATTTTGTAATTGTGAACCATGTCCACAGGAACATTTTTCTTGCATAATAGGGCCTGAAATACAAAAGATTTTCATTAATCTATTCTAGGAATGAATAAAGCTCTCCAATCACAGCTTATAACCTTTGTGCATCACAGTCAAAATTATTGTTACTACTGTCAGATTGCATAGAGGCATTTCTCAAAAAATACCTATTGGCAGCTTAGAAAGGACTTTGAAATGTCAAGTGAAAATGTGGAGCTTTAAAGCATCAAAGATTGTATTTCTGGATTTATAGCTGAATATGTCGATGCCAGTTCCTCACCCTGCCCAGATACACTTTGGAGTATCCCATCCCTGCTGTTCCTTTAATTTACTGATGTTATTTATTTCCAACATGTCTGAGTAAAAGATAGATATTTAGATGCGGGGGGTGGGGAGGTGGGGGGGGGCGTCTGCTAACGTGATTATTCACTAAATCACGAGAAATGATACAATCGGATTTCAAGTCAGTGTGTATGTGAAGAAGGAACAGAAATGTGGTTCCAACTTGAAGGACAACAAGGGGACATGGGCACACAGGTTCTGATGGTAACATGGGCGTCTGCGGCCCTGGGAAACAATTTTGATTTCACACACCCCCCCCGCCGCCCCATCCCACTAATCTCCAGACAACAGTACTTTTATGTTCCTTCATAAAAGAATCCCTCCTGTGTGTAGTAATCCAATGTATTGCAGCCTCAAAAATTATGTGATATGATCCAGTACCCCTTTAATACACAACAGCAACTCAAACATGAATTTTGCAAAAAAAAAACCAAAAAACATTACAAGCACAATAATTTATAAACCCTATCTATACCCTATACAATGTTTAGATTGCAGACACAGATGTGAAGTCATCTTATGAAGATTAAAACCTGTTTCACAGTATCTGCAGTGATAATTTTGTGACTTTCCCAGATTTTGGAAACACTGATGAGTTATTATTAGTCTTAAAACTGGTATCAATGATGATACAAAACAACAAGAAAATACTATCAACCTTTAAGAAAAATGATACCATCCAGTAAATACCCTCAGGATAAATTGAGCCTGGGATGTCTCAGTGACATGTTACAAGATCAGCCTCCATTAGTGAGTTTAATCTGACAAACAGACACTCTACATTCAACCATTTCTTTGTTTGCTGCGGGTCTAAAACTCAATGCATCTCAGCAGCGCAGAAATGCGGAGGCATGAAGGCACTGATAAATCTAAAGTCTTCCCTCTCTGTGATGCTTAACCTCTGATTGTCTCAAATCAAACTTTAAACACTATGGAAGAGTTTTTATTTTACTCACCTCAAGATAAAACATTTATTCTGCTGGCCCAACTGAAATTACATCACCAGGATGACAATAAAACATGATTGTGTTATTATAAGACCAGTGGGGGAAAAAACAAAGAGGAAACCTCTGTCACTGCTGTTGGAAGCTGGTGAGAAATCAATAACCAATTCCTGTGTCTGAAACAGCAGATGAAAATTCCCCGCCACATCTGTTTACATAGTTCACAGGCGAAGGATGTGGGTGTTCGCGTGAACTGGACTGCTGACCTGGATGAGCTCTAAATGATTTGCTTTGACAATGTGTCGATGCAGTTTTGACCGGACTCAGAGAAACACATTTGTGTAATCTTGACAACAGTTGTACCTAAACCTGTAGTTCTATCTGTCATGTGACATCCTGTCAAGATAATACAATTTTTGTTTTACTTATGCAATGAGCCAAAGGGAGTAATGATTAGACTGTGATGGGAAACTAAGATATAACAATAGTCAATAGAGCCAGTTTGACCAGAGCTGCAAAATCAATCAACTGCACAGAATTGTAATCTGATTACTTACGTGCAGATTTTCTTGGCCCGGGGCAAAACAAACTCAGAGTTAAAGCCATAAAACATATAAACAATATAAAACAGCCTCGGATATGCAGTCGTTCATTTTGGGTGTCAAAGTTGCATAAATGCCTCTTTCAAACATTAAGCCTCTTGGCTTTCCTGTGATATCCAGTGCAACCTTGCGTAAATTGTTAAAATGGACATTAAAAAATAATTTCCTGTTTTTCGCCCACGACTGAAAGGAATTGCTGATTGTTAGGGGATGAGTAATGGAGCAACACACAACAGCTTTATTGTCAAGACTTTTTCAGTCACTCTTGTGCTTATTGGCTCCTAACAAAGTTCAGAGTTGGCCTGGACAAAGGAAGGAAGTCATACTTAGCCCCTGAGGTCAGTTCTAAGGGGTGAAACTCAGACTATCACAAAACATCTCTATAGCCTTTGTGTGGACTAAAGAATTTGCGGCATGCAAAGCTCAGCAAAGGCAAGTTCTGTAATTAATATACTGGAATCATTAAATATGTTATCTGGGTGCCATGTTTAACGGTGACATTGTCTCTGCAGGCTCACAGCTCAAGCTAATGCTCCACAATGAAATTTTAACTGTGGAGGAGTTTGATACAACGTCGTAACTCCCTTTAAAATCTAGACCAGAAGATTTGTTTGGATCTAGAAGTAGATATAGATCAAATTCATGAGTGTGTTTTCCCTCTAAAAAAACATATCTTTTTTAAGTTCATTGCTCTTTTTCCTACTGATGATGATTGTTTAAAACCTTAATGAGTGAATTTATGATTAAAAGAATCATAAATTCACAGATTATCTGAAAAGACAAGATTAAAGATCTGCTGCGACGAAAAGACTCACACATTTGTGAACAGAATTTGTATTGAATAATGAGTTGTGTTCAGTTTTTTTTCTTGCTGAATAAGATCCTTCTTATTCAGCACTTTGATGAGCTACACCCATCAGGTGGATGGATTACCTTCGTCATCAATTAGCATTAGCAACGCAGTATATGAATGTTTCCTCATGTTTTCATGTGAAAAAGCAAAATTGACATTTTTAACTGTCTGCTCAAACAAAAATGCATCCAGTCAGTTAAAATGAATCATAAAACGTGCTGACCCCAGTGTTCTCGGCATGTTCCAAGAATCATTTCCCACACTAAAATGTGCAAATACAACACTTTGTTCTGGAAATGCTCATTCTGTACTTGACATCTTTTACAATCCCCTCTCTCCTTTTATTTCACTGGAACACAGGGTAGAGGATGTTTCAGTCTCTTCTCTGCACATAAACTGTTGCAGGCAGCATATTTGATTGGAGATGTGCTTTATAATTTAAGTCCTGGGAGGTCAGGCCAGTGCACTCAGGAGATGGTGCCCAGAAGCGCTAAGCAGCTAATAAGAGTTTAGAAGTGATAAATTATCAAACAAGCAAGTTGTTGAAGCTTTGTTTTAGAGGAGACATCCTATGTTTTCTTAATGAGTTAAATCACAGCATAAAGTTAAAGTTTATTCGCATAGTAGAGAGCAATTTCAAGAATTACAAATCATGTTGGTGTCGGTGTAATCAAAGATATGGAGGAAGAAAAGCTTGAATGTTCTGAGATAATTCAACCCTCACAACATAGGTTGCTGTTTTACTTCAGTTGCGATGCCCGCCAGAGGGTGGATGTTGGTGTGTGGGTCAAGGTCTAGGGTGCTTTTTGTTGCTAAAAGAACAGCAACCTTTATAGATATACTGCTGTGACAATATTGCCAGAATATTAGACATTTATTAATAGAATTGTTCCTGCTGATGATGTAAAAAAACATAAAAAAAACAAATACATAAATAAAGCTTTCCAAGTGATTCTTTCCAGAACTTGACATTGACTTGGCCATAAACACTTGCTCAAATTGAAAAATGGCTCGAGATCTTGATAGTCAATGACTGAACATCATATTTTGTCATTCAGTTTAAATGACATCCCTTTTCAGAGAAAACATCTTGGAGGGCCCTCTAAGGAACTGTTCCTGTTGAGAAAGGATATTAAATAAACTTTCATGGTTTACTTTCAAATGATAAATCCTCATGCAGCCCAACAGAGGCTACCTTCAAGTACTGTTATTGAAGAGTATCAAAAAATTGCGTCAACACTGTGACTCATTCAACCTGGGATGTTTTTGTTGTCATTTTCCACTTTCCCAGCTGTCTTACACTATAATATGCTTTAAACAATGTATTTGTAAGATCTGCAAAGCCTGTAAACAGAATCTGATGTGTGAAAGCAGTGGCTTAATATTAACAGAAATGACAGATTGCTTTCATATGCTAATGAAAAATATTGTGCATTTATGCACAGCTTGGTTTTCAGAGGAGACAGCAGGATAGTAAGTGACAGTGACAGCGCTAAAGAAACATGTTTGAATGCTTACATCAAGACTTATCAGAGTTGCTTTGTGTATCTATGATAACACACTGTGGACCGGTTGGAGCACAAAGAGCATCATCAACTATCCTGAAGCCTGACGTTTGGGAGAGGCTGACTCTTCCAGGCGTGACCATAACAACACATAAACACTTCACAAGGAATTTTCTGTGCAAATTCAACTCAAACACATTTCTGAATAAAATATTGTTGCACTGATATGTTATTTTTACTGCTGCCTTCACTCATGACTTTACAAATTATTGTATTCAGTGGGTAAAACTTTGATCCAACAGAAGATGATGCATTATTGATTAAATTGCTTAATGGAAATGGAACATTAAAATTTGTTTTTCATTATGACATAAAATTATCATGGAGTTCGGTTAATGTAGGATAAGCAATACATATCTAGAGTGGACTTTAACTTCAGGAAATTCAGAGTCGCATTCCTGATGCTCATAGTCAGCTATTTGTGCTAGGATGTCTCCTCACAAACCTCAATCCCAGGATTACAACTTCTGGTGTAATGTGGGTTTTGCTGCTGGTTTTTCTTGCCTGAAAATTAATTTACAATCCATTTTACAACAAAGCATTGCATTGATTTAATATAATAGAACTAAAGAATGAAATTGCAAATTAAAAGACAACAGCCACAATGATATTCAATGTCCAACATGAAAGTCCTACATTTAATCCATGCACCTCTGTGTTTCTGCAGTACCCCAAATAGGACAGAACAAAACACAAGCTTCAGAGTGAACTATTTGCTTTTTCTAGCAAAGGGTTCTAGCAATTATAAAGCAGTAGAAAACAAAATGTTAACTTTGAATCTATACACCAAAATGCCACAAAATCCTACAATCTGGACTTTAAAAAAATGACCTCTACCATCATTTGCTTACCAGTAAATGCAGCATATACAATGACTGCGCCGTAACAATAACACAAAGAAGGATAATTCAGTACAACTTTGTTTGCAAAAAATGTGAGACCTTTATTCCTCAATACTATGCAGTTTTCTGAATAAAACAGATATAGTTCTTGGTATGACATTTTGTGGCCTTTAAGAATCATACTTTAGAAATAATACAATCCCATTTGTTATTGTACAAGTATTTACAAGAGCCTTTTTTTAATTAGCTACCAATCAACAAATTTGTTTGCAATGTCTATAATTTAAAAAAAACCAACTCATTAGCAGGTTAAGAAAACCGTGTTTGTATGCTGATTTAACTGGCTGGAAATAATACAGCTACGCTGATAGGAGTCTGATTACACTAACAAAAAAGGTCAAAACTTTATTTGCAAGCTTTTTTGCTAGTATTTCCTTAGCAGTGCCATTATTAGCACTTCTACTGGATAAGGGACAAATACATGTTTAAAAACTGGCTTAACATTTACTATTTACATATGAGATTTCAAAGCACAGTCACTTTAAATACCAAATTAATGTCAGACACGTGTTCATTTTTTAAAGGAATTTCAATCTGAACTCTCTGCAAATATCCTGGTGAAGTACACAACTGCAGGCTGCGACATCATGTTTTGGATGCTGTAAGCATGTCCTGTGTGAAAATAAAGAAAACAGAAAAGTCAGCAAAAATAAATACAAATAAATAAATAAAAATGTAAAGACTGAAAAGCAAAAACATTCTTTTGGTTCTGCCTTCATGTACATAATTTACTGTATATAAAATCCTTACCACATGGCACCATAAAAGATTGTCCTGGGTTTAAGCGAGTCCCACATCCGTCAATGATTACATTCACAGAGCTTGTCAGTATGTTAAAAACCTATTTAAAAAAATAATAGAAATATATTTTTAAACATTTGTAGCATACAAGATGACAAATGATGACATTAACAACAAAAAGCGTTAGTGGTGCACTGACTGTTGTGGCGCTGTGATCCACCCACAGAGGTTTCTTCATGTAGGAGCCCAGCAGCATTTTTCCATTACAGATGGAGCCAGAGTTCAGGTCCACCATGAAGCCAATAGCTCTTCCTTGATGAAAGTACCAATCAAACTGATCGGGGGTGATTGCAGAACCCTCTGCAATGATATTAACCAAGACGACTCACTCAGTGACAGGCCTGGCTAATAACAACTCTTGTTTCAAAGAGGTCCAGAGGAATCATTTGATTCATGAGGTTGTCCGCATCAGTGACTTACAAAAATTTTCAATTCAAGGACCTCTAAACCGACAAAAATAAACCCTAACACGTCCACACATGTAACTACAGAAATAGCATTGAACCCATGACCAAAGCAGATACTGCCCATGTGTTACTTATTGAATACCGATTACTCCCTTTTTTGTAGTGGAATCCCTTGAAAGACAACTGGGGGACACTGCGCCCCCCCTTTGAAGGTTATCGGGCTACATCCCAAATAAAAGCAAAAAGTATTGAAACATTTTAAATGTGATATAAAGTATTACAGTACAAGGCAAATTACTTTCGTATTTTTGACAAATTGGGACATTAGTCTGATTAGTTTAACAACTTAGCAGCATTATGAACTTTGCCCTTTATGCTAGCAGAGACTTTTCTGTCTCATAAGACACCTGACACTTTCCTCCACCCATTCTAGCCTGCTTGGATCTATTTCTTCACCTCCTTACACACCGACCGTTGCTCCGGAATGTTGACTCCAAGTATTTAACGTCCTTCACCTTCACTATTTCTTCTTCCTTTAACCTCACTGTAGTCTCCACTCTTCTCATTTATGCACAAATATTGTTTTACTTCAGATAATCTTCATTCCTCTCCTCTCAGACACATGCCGCCACCTTTTTAAATGTTCCTCCACCTGCTCCCTACTTTCACTGCAGATCACGTCATCTGCGAACATGGGGATTCCAGTCTAACTTTATCTATCAGCCTATCCATCAACACTGCAAAAAGGATGGGGCTCAGAGCTGATCCCTGATCAGTCCCACCTCTACCTTGAACTCTTTTGTCACAGCTGGAGCGCATCTTACTGCTGTCCTGTACTATTCTAATGCACTTCTCTGCCACTCCAGACTTTCTAATGCAGTATGACAGTTCCTCTCTGGGTAACCATATGTTGAACAGCTCATATCTCAAGGTACTACTGTACATCTTAGTGCATGAACCTTCTCCCTTAAAATGCTGATCAATTAAAGCTCATATGATAGAAGGTGTGATTGAGGAACAGTATTAAGTGGCTGCTGCCTTTTATGTATCTATTAAGACACTGCAACTACATCTAAAAATGATTAAATGGAATGGACATTCTTACTCTCAGCAGTGATTGACCAGACACACTTAAACCACTTTGTCAGGTTGTCCTTATCCTTCGGCTGCAGGATCAGCGGTTTGAGAGGAGCAGCACAGAGATCTGACGCAGACAGGACAGCACTGACTCTTCTGGACGGCAGAACTAGAACAGAGTTTAGATAAAACAAGCTCTTTGACAAGCTGGAGGAACCAGAAATATTTCACCATTTAAAAGACACATGATGTCACATGGATCATGTCCAGTTGACATTAACAGTGACATCACTATAGGGAGCTGGTGAAATACTGTAACCCATCAATACTTATGTCAAGAGATGGAATGTAAGTATCAAGCAAAACCAGACACCTTATGGACATGATGTGACAACTTGTAAAATTAAATATTGCTTGACAATTATAATTGGAATTTCAATTACAATATCGGTTTCAATAATCATGCAAATGAAATCAAAATGAAATGATATGATCAAAATGAAGCCAATATTGTGCCACATTGTTTATGTGCTACTTTCACCTTGTATATAACCCAGTCATGCCTGCCGCTGCTTCAAGAAGATTAGAAGAGGCCAAAAAGACAAATCACATTTCAGCAATCACTTCAAAATACTACATAAAAAACATTTAGTAAACATGTCACACTGGCTCTTAAGTACATGTTTCTCTCACAGCTCAGTCATGTAGTTGTAGAAATCAGACAGCAGAGAAACCTGGCTTAATATGATTCACACTTATGAAGAAAAAAACTTTAAATATTAATTTGACATATAATTCAACTGGAAAACAGATAAAATAGTACCACATCTACTAAGTAGGCAGTCACAGACTGCAACATCCTGTGACACACCTGAATTCAAAATTTTACCCTGACCGATTTTCATTGCTCAGGGTAAATGCAGGGTAAATAAGAAGTAATGTTTTCTATCTGCAACGGTTGCTAAGATATTTGGTGGACAAACGAACAAACGAACGGACGAACACACAAACACTGACAATCGCAATACATCACCGCTTTGAAGCGGGATGTTAGTAACGCCAACAATACTACTAGTAATAACATGAATAGTAATAATAAACAACTAATTAGTGCATACTTAAGTCATCACTGTCTTCATACTGTTCCAGCACAATCATAGAGGATGGACCACTGTTCAGGGATTTTAACCTGCCAAAAACAGAAAAACAATAAAAACCTGTACAGACAAAAAGCAACTGTGTGACTTCGTACATGTGATCTGACTGACACCTGCTGTTCTGTGGGGCTTCGTGGCTGACTGAGTGATGGGTTTCTGCATCAGCATCCGCAGTGAGGTTGTCTCTTTCAGTCCTGCTGGGTGTTGTGCAGTCAGTCACAGTGACTTCCACAGCAGGACTTGCAGCAATTTTGTTTGTTTGTTTGTTTTTCCGAGCAGCCTGTCTGTTGTCAACAACAGCCGGAGTCTCTGCATCTGAAGTGAAAATGTCTTTGAAGGTAGCGAGAGAGCGCTTGACAGTTTTGGGTGCTGATAATGGCACCACTTTCAGAGGAGAAACAGGAGTTCCCCCTGCTGGTTTCAAAGAAGCCGCCATGTTGCCATTTTTTGGTACCCCAAGCCCTGAAGATCTGCTCTGTTGGGCTTTCTTTTTCTTGCGAGGCTTGAGCTCCTGCTGCAGAGTTTGTAAAGAAGTGTTCTGCACATCCTCAGGCACATCATTACTCTTCCACCAGTTACTGGGAGGTTTCCTCCTACGTTTCTCTGGTACTCCTCTGGATTCCTCTATAGGTCCACTGAGAATGTCCTGTGCCGGTTTGCCAGACATCTTTTCATGAGAGACGTTGTGATATACTCGTTGAAATACCTGATCCCCTGTAAAACATGTATCATATATCATGTATCACAACACATATTTTTATTTTATGACTTTATATTTCTAATCCATTACATTGCACGGGTACTCTTTAATCTCCTGTTCTGAGCCAAAAGAAACAAAACAGATTTGTATGTGTTCATAAATGTGTCATGACAATTTAAAACTCATTTGCATTTCCAGAAACTCACTTTCACTGTTACACACAGGCATATTTTACTGAACTTGCTTGTGTTCTTCTCCTTAGGATTTTAAATGTAGGATCTTTTACTGGTAATAGAGTATTTTTAAACTGGTTTTTGGTTATGAGTGCTTTTTTCACTTTTTAGCTCACCTGGGTTAAGGCTGGGGTCTCTCTGTACAAGGACGAAAGGGCTCGACTGGACTTGAACCAGGTCCTGGTCCTGGATCCCCTGCTGCTCCTCTTCAATCGGTTTTGCCTCTACTGCATAAATTTTTTTTTTCCTTTTGATTTTTTTTTCTTTGACCTTATCCGTTTTCTGACTGGATGACAGAGCAGTTGGAGTCTGATTCCTCCCCTTTGAAACTTGCTCCTTCTTCGTCTTAACAGGTGACAGCCTTCCTGCGCTGACATCTTTTATGTTTTGCTTTGACTTCTTTGGCGTGAGGTGGTTCTGAGAAACTTCTGTTTTCTTGTCCGTCTGAGAGCTGCACAACCACCACTGTCCAGGTTGCCTCCGTTTCCTTTTTCCGACAACTTCACTATCTTCAGATGAACTCCCCTTGGACATGACCACATCTTCAGTCTGCTCATCCTTTTCATTTAAGTGTGTTTCACACACAACTAAATTTGGAGGAGGTGGGTATAAAAAGATATCTATTTGTTGTTATCAAAATTAAAAATGAACATTGTTAAGAAGAACAAAAAGTATCAAAGTTGTCATACACACAATTGTTACCTATGATTTTAAATGTTAGGTTACCTGGAAGAGCGTCAAGGCCTTCAGCATCTGTTTGTCCATCTCTGACTGGCTCCTGAAGTTCCTTCACAAGCTCGACAGACACCGTCTCCTTTACTGCATCGCATTCCTGAATCACTTTTCTGGTCCCCTTTCCTAATTTAGGCTTACTTGTCTTTCCATTTTTTTCCCTATCTTTTAAAAACTTTGACTCCTTTGTGTCAGAGGATGTCTGACCTTTCTTTTCTCTTTTCAGAATATTCTTTTCTTTATCCATTTCCTCTCTGGCTGATTCTTGAACCTCTGCTTTGTCACTTTGTTTAGATGGCAACTTCTTGAGTTGTTGTTTCTTCTTGTTCGGTTTCTCTTTTTCCATTAAGTCATCGGAAGGAAGCTCCTCAACACAAAACTCAGTGATTTTATATCCAGGCGGGGTCACCTCATTCTTCCCTTTCTCTTTCCCCTCCATTTTGTGAGTCTGCAGTTTGCCATCTGCTTGATCATATTTCTGCTGTTTTTGTGCAGATTCCAATGTGGTTTCCTTCACCTCCTTTTCTGTTGAACTGTCTTTATCAGTACTGGGTGTTTTACCTATTTTCCTTTTTGTGGCAGATTTACTTGGAATTGAAATAAAAATAGGTGCATCATCCTCCAGAATCAAGAAATCATCCTCAGGCTCAGGAGGATTGGGTGGTTTCACTGGTGACAGAGACTTCCTGGTACTTAAAACAAATATTATAAGGATTATTTCATTGTTAACGATGCATCATTTCAATTATTTTAGATATAAATCCATATTCTGGTTGTTAATGATTTTCTATAAGAAGCACTTCAGCAATTCAATGTTCAACTCTAATCTCAACTCACCATGAATGTTTGGGCTGTGCTGCTTCTCTGAGCTTCTGTAGGAAAGTTGACTTGCCCCTTCCCACACTGGCGGATGCCATTGGTTGCTGCCTCAGAACACCTTCAGACTTTTTAGGAGTGGTAACGACAGGCACCTGTGTCATTGCCTTCTCTGGTTGTTCGGAGTTTTCTTGCCTTTGAATGGAAAAAAAAAGAAGAAATGACCGGATCACATCATCCACTTCAATCATTGCACATCACCATATACCACAGAGCTGTCTTAGATAATGTATGAACCGTATTATCTGTAGTTCCTTTATTTTTTTCTTTTCAGTTATTTTTTCAAACTTACATTGGTGGAAAGCTGTTCCATGTTATAAATCGAAATTGAGACTCAAGACATATCCGACGACTGATAGCGGATGATAATCTTATTAGACATTTTTACATTTCCAAAATCCTCTAACGCTTTCTGATATTATTCTTCATCACATTATCATTTTAATGTTGTCATTCATAGCAGTAATCCAATTGACAGTAAATGTGTTTATCATTTATGACACTATAACTATGCTTCTTTTGTGTTTTCACCCTCACGTCCATCATTCGTACATATTACATACATGTAAAGTATTCTACCACAGTGTTCCAAAATATAAATAATGTTTCCATGAATAAATCCCTGAAAATTAAAATTTAATGTTATTTATTATAATCAAGGTATTATGTGATTTATATTACCATATTACTAGATCATTAATTCTTACCTTAGTGCTTTTCTTTTGCCATTCAAATTTGACATTGAATTTTTGGGTGCTTTTTCTTCAACTGGGAGACTCTCTCTACTGCAGAAAGATATCAAATTTACACCACAAGCACTTTATATAATCTGCAATGTGAACATCCAATAATGAAAACAGGAACCAAACAACTAAAGCTTCAACTTCAAAACTCAAAATAAAAACCCTGACTGCTGCAGTGACTATAGCAAAAGAGATTGGGGGGGGCTGGAAACCAAATTATTATTAAGATAAAAATTGACATGTCTTTACCATGATTCCTCCACCTTATTTGGGTGACTGGACATTTTTTGTTTGCCTAAAACAACCTTGCTTGGAGGTGAGTCCAACTCAGAATCATCAGTTCTGGAAAAATGGCAGCAGATTAATAAGTAAGAAAACAGTAGCTACCAATGGTAATGCTGAATCTTTGATTCTCCTGTATGATCAATCATAACAAAATGATGTAATTCATTGCAAACTACTTATTTCATGCATAAAATGCATTAATACTTACTGCTGTAAAATTTGTCCACTGGACTGGAGTTTCTGTTTGGATAAAGGCTCCATCTTTGCCTCTTCTTTTTCTACATCTTCACAAGCAAAGAGGATTGGGGACATAATACAGTGCTCCTCAGTGTCTGTTGTTTCTGCACCTTTAACAGTCACATTATCTTCAATAGGGCTGGATGTCTTCACTGGTCTGTGTGCACTAAATCCAAAGTCCAAATCTGCAACAAAAAAGTCAAGTCAATTCAAAAGCAAACAAATTTTATAACAGAAAAAAGTTCACAGAACTTTGACAAAATATTTCATGCGTGTTTAATATTTTTTCAGCAAAATATTGGTTTGAGTCTCTTACCAATGTCTGGTGCAGGGCCAGGTGACTTTGTGGCAGGATGTAGGACATTACCATTAGGACCCTTAAGAGTTAAACAGCACATATAAGGATCCATCACATTTTAAAGGCATTGAATCTTGTACGACTGAAAACGGGTAAAGGTAATACTGTGCTACCTTTTGGCATTGTGAATTTTTTGTTGTCGGGTGTCCTTCCTTTTGTGGAACACTAGGTGACTCACAGTCACACTGGTTTATATCATCAGAGAGCTGGAGAAAAGTTCTTTTGGGAAGTATGTCAACATCATCACTATGAAAGGATGACTCTGAAAACAGTAATTAAATACAGGTTACCTTAGAAAGCAATGCAAAAGAAATTCAAATTTTAAACATAGTACAAACAGAACTCAAACAAAACTCACCCAAGTCATCAAACATCTTATCAATGTCTCCCAATGACAGAGGTTCTCCTCCCAGCCACTGAGTAGATGGACTAAAAGCACAAATGTACAAATATAAATCCAGCAACACTATTCTAAATTAAAAATTTAAACACCCAAAAACCCAGTTATTTAAAGACAAAAATATAATACAATTATTATTATTAATCTATATTGATACATAATATATGTAACAGGTTTGAAAAGACGTACCATTCCTTTTCTACTAAATTAACGTAGCAGAGTTTCCTCTTGGGTCTCTTCTGTGAACAGACAAATAATTGGACATTCTCCATTACTTGTGTTATAGACGTTAGCATCACAACACCTCGAAAGAGCATATCCAGGAAAACAATACAACCACAATCTAGCTAAGCAACAATTAATGACGGTGGTATTGAAGATAACTAACAACTACCTAACTAAGGCAAAAAAGGCACAAAAAGAGGCATTTAACTCACCAAAGTGGGATAGTTAGTTTCCATTTGTGTTCCGCAGCTTCCTGTCTTTCTGATGATAGGGCTACTACTGTTTACGACATCGATACTCAAGCTAATATTTAAATGCTAATGCTAACCATCCTTTTGTTTTTAACTGCCCTCATTTGATTCGCCCAGTGAATACCTTTATTTCAGTCCGCTTTCTAAAAGTCATAAGTTAGAAATAACGTATCATTGTGTGAAAGCGGGCGATATCATTATTTCCGCAGTTCAATAATACGGCAGACGTTAGCATAACAGTAGCGCTCTTAAAAATTTGTAAAGACCCGCGCGCGCTGGTGTTGTTTAGTTTAGTGACGTATGCCCCGAGTTTATTTTCTCAGGTAATGCCTTTTCTACTTTACCAGATGCTCACCCGTGATATTGCTGTACATCTTTCAACGTGAACTTACGTTTGAATAAATTTTATATATATGCGTAAACTTCTGATATTTTGGACATCATTTTTCAAAGACTTGTTTCCTTTAAGATCAAGCTTCGGAAAAAAAAAATAGCTTCATGTACAGCTGCGCCCTCTTCTTCTTCCCCTTTCAACTTTGTTGGAGAATTGCCGCAGGTGATCAGTCTTGCCCCCTACAGGTTAGCTATTGCAACTTGGGATGCGAGAATATAAACATGTAGATCCACATTAAGATGCAAATTAATAAAATAATGACTTTGATTTGCCCAGTTTTTTGTAAACTGTAAGATTAACCTTTATACACACATATTAACAACGTTGTACTCCAACTTCAGAGCAAAAAACATTTTTGCTTCAAAAAACATTTTTGATTCAAGTTACCGACTCAAACTTTTCTTTTCAACTTGGCCATAAAGCTTTTGTTCTTTTTTTCTTTTCTTTTTCTTATTTTTTTGCCATTTAATTCACTGCCAAATACAGGAATGTGATAAAACTGGAACGTGAACATTAGCTGTGGTAAGTCCACCATTAAAAGTGGTCCAAATATTACCTTAGTATGCCATTAACTTTTCAAACTTTTAGACTTACAACACGAATTATGATATTTTTGTTAATTTACTCCATTATAAAAGCTTGCCTTTGTTGATAGACTAATAGGATATTTAGCAATTAACACTTTAACAACATAAATGAAAAACTGCACAATTAATTTATTACATATAAATAAATAAATCAAGATTAAACTTTTACAATGAAATTTTAGAATGTAAATTGTTTTTGAGGAAAAAAACATATTCCAAATTCTGGGACATATTCAAAGTATAGTACTACAACGACCACACGTTATGTTGTAAAAGTCTCCTTATCAGAAGCAAATGACTTGTGTTAGCAATCCATATGTTAAAACACAGCCATAAAAAGTTCACAGATTATTCAGGCAAAGTTGAAAAACGTATTGCACATTACATTTTTCATCATACACGTTATTCCAGAGCAGATTTAAATCACAACATGTGATCACAATTTGATTCAGTAAAAAATTTCAAAATAAAACTTCCTCGTGCTTATCAACAAAGTAATAGCACACAACTGCGCATCTTTTTTCCCATGACATATTACATCAGCTGCAGTTGTGTTTGTGTTATATTATACAAAAAATTAGCGAAATATTTTTTTCTGTTTCTCAGCAATCTCACAAGGTTCCATGTCTTCAGGGTTGACGTCTGTGTACAGTGGCTGTTTGATGTGTCTCCAAACCACCAACACAATCCGAATGACAAACAGCACAGAGGCTAAAGCCAGCAGGACAGCTAAGATGAAAAAATAAAATTAGGGTCACTTTTGATAAGGTTTTGTAGGGTATGTATACTGTATTTTAAAATTTATTCTGAATGCAACCAGAATTTTAGCATTATAATACACTATATATCTCCATACACTTTTTACAACATACAAACATGCAAATTTTAAGTGAAGTTGGACAACCATAAATTTCATTTTGTTCATATAAATGTTTCTTCAATGCTTACCAATGAATATGCCGTTGCGGCTGGGAGATTCAGCATTATAGTTTTTGTCCAGGTTCCCAGACAGTGCCCAGATTACAACAGGGTAAATGACCATGATGTATCGCACATGTTTGTCAAGTATAAAGTTTTCCAAAGTGAACCTGTGAAACACACAAACACACATTTACTTCAGAATGATGATTTTTGCACATGATTTCTTTGACAAATATTTCCTGATGGAAGAGTGCACCCACCACACAAGCAGCAAGACGGACAAAACAGAGTATGCGATGGTGGCAGCATTTGTTGGGTCCATGTTCACATCATAAGTCAGTACAATGGTCAGGTTGATAAGTGTTGCAATAGTTGTCCATGTTGTGTATATCATCACACCATTCTGAACCTGAAAATTGAACATTCAGCAGCTTGAACAACAGACATGCAGGAACAGAACCTTAGCACCAAATGAGGAGAATGTGGTTAATGTTGATGTCAAACCAACCAGGACACGGAGGCACCACAGTTCTTTTATGTGGTATTTATTGAGCCAGACTCCATAGGCATGCAGTCCATGGCAGACGAAGGATATCATGGAATAGTTTGTACAGATGACCAGGATGAGAAAAATCAGTGCAGCAATCATATTTCTTTAGGAATGTAAAACATAAGATAAGGCATTTAATTTGTTTGTTTGGAATAACTTTCATAGCAGTTCAAACATAAATCAATGCTGTGCATGAGAGTGGCAAATTCTTACCCTCTGTCCCAAACAATCAGCCAGCCAATATTGAAACACAAATTGATGCACCAGCTGATAAAGAATCCATATGGCAGCACTGGAGGGTTGCAGTAAACATAGCCATAACCATTCCTGCAAGAAGACCGCAGCACGCTCAACCTTTAAATCTGAGTTAGTGATTATGGAGACAAAGATGAACAGCAATGCCCGTAATAGGCATCTATTTTTGTCTGTGACTTCCAACACACATTGTAGTCCGACATTTTCAAAGACAACGTTTCTGACTGCACACTCTTTTTGAAAAAACATTTAATACATTTAAAGCTTTTAAATGAGAAAGTACAACAAATTGACCCCAACTTTCTGCAAAGTCCCGAAAGGATGTAGATGATCATCAATGTCAGCCAAACGTAGATGACACTCCAGATGTTGAAAGTCCATCCTGAAGGTGTGATCTGGGTGTCAAACACAGCAGACACATTGGCTGTAGTGGTTTTATAAGGCCCTGTGAAGATAAAATATAAACTAAGATTGTTAAGGGTGAGGAATAGACATGGTGACTCTAATATTCTTACAATGTTACTTAACAACCTTTACACCCACTCACCGACTCCAACAACAGACAACCCATTGAACACCAAACTTATTACAAAGCCGACAACAGACACCACTATTGCGGCCAGACGTCCTGGATTGTGTTCTCCCATTGTGTTGTTGCTGTGTTCTGTTTCCATTGATCACAAGTGTAAAAAAAAACAAACAGTTATAACACATTCATATAACCAAATAAAAATTATTCAACTTGTTGAGAAGGAGGAGCAAATAGGGTTTAGTAAAATAAAAAACAAACAACATGTTTCTAGCCTCTTCATAAATGGCCTGCATTTGAACCTGACCTTTGACCTCTGTGTGTTGCTGCCACGTGACCATGTCAGTCAGTTCTCCTTCCTCATAATCTTTTATAAATATAGTCAGCAATGAATTAAGTCACTCTAATTATTCTCCAGAACTAAAATCTGAAGGTCAAACACGTGTAAATTCAAGCAAGCAAATTAAGCACCCACATAATGATGACAGACTAAACGTACCTCTCTCAGCATGAAAAAGCAGAGTAACTGAGAGTGAGGAGGACGATGGGTTTTTATACAGCAGCCAGTTGTGTAAGGGGAAGTTTTACGACCACTTGAAACATCACGTGCAGCTCTTATCATGTAAACATCTCCACCATGGTGTGAATCATAAAACCGTTTCAACTTCTGCCCCCATAGTTATGAAACGCATTTGCATAAGTGAATGCTGAATGAATGCGATACACATAACTGTCAATGTTTAATAAATCTATAAACTATGTAGAATAAACAGTGGACACACGCTATGTGTTAAAAGCGTTGTGACAGCAGCTGATGGTGGTGATGCGTTTAAGGTCTTCTGGTCAGGTTTTGTTTGTCATTCCAGCTGAAGTTTGAAACAAACCCAAGGATGAACTCAAACTTACAGATATAAACACACGGAAAGATTCAAGCCACTTGTCAACTTTAACAGTCAGGGTGGATCCTGAGCAGAAACATACAAGAGCAGAACAGGCAGTGGTGGGGGATTGGGTCAAGGTGTCACCAATCAGCAACCGGCACTAATACCATAGTCTTAAATTACTCCAAGCACAGAATACCTAGAGATAGCTTTACTATTACAAATTCCTAAATTGTTTAATACAAATTAGGCCCCGTCCAACGGTGCCGGATCTTTTCGAAAACGCATGTTTTTTGTTGCGGTTACAACTTCCATCCACACAACAACGCAGATATCCGGGACAAAAATACAACATTTTGAAAACGCTGTGTTTGCGTTGCCGTGTGGACGCTGTATCCGAATCTTTTTCTATCCAGGGGGCGTCTCCCTGAGACGAAAACCGCTGTGACGTCAGTTTGTGTGAGCCGTCTCTTCATATACAACAGAATGGATGGAGCTAAAACCGGCTATTTTCTGACGTATAACAGTTCCACATCAAAGAGGCGTTGATAAACATACTTGACAGTTGAATATTTGTTAGTCTGTGTCTTTCTTTATGAATCATAGAATTTATATATTAATTTATTTATTCATTAATTCATTCACGTTCCTCGCCAAAGATGCCGACGCCAGTTCTTGGTCAGACCGAGACGCGCTGTCTTCTGGTGTGAGAACTCTGTGATGGAGGTCATCCTCCAAGAGGAACGGCGTAAATTTCTACACGTCCCGGTCCTCTCTACTGTCATTTTTAGAGTTGCTCTGCATATAAATGTGTTGATCAACTGCGGTTACGTGTGGTTGGAGATTTTTTTTTTGAAAACGCTGTCGTGTGGACGCATATCTTTTTCTATGCTGGGTGAACAAAGTTGTGTTTTCAAAAAGATCCGGCTATGTGTGGACATGGCCACACATATATCAAATCATATATCATATATCAAATATCAAATCAGAATTTTCTCTGATTGACAGAGAAGCATATAAATATTTTCATTGTAGAATATCTGCTGTTTTTATCATCCCTCGTCAATTATTTTATTCAAAATCATCTAAATTTCTGGCCAACACGGTTCAGGAAGGAAAACATCCAATTAATAAATTGAGGAACCTTCGGGCATTTTTGCATTAAAATTGACATAAATTAAAAGTCAACAAACAAAAAAATAGTTAAACTTTTTTATTAATTACCTGATTAATCACTCCAGTCATATTTCTTGCTTTTCACGTTTTATAGTAATTTTTTTCAAACTGTTTCTCTGTGCTTTTTTATATATCTAGGTCTTTATACATTTTGGTTTAATAGAATTTATTGTAAAACAACACATTTTATTACAAGGCAGTTTCAATATTTATACTTCCTCATACCTTATGAATTAAATAATATAAATGCATTTTCACTGCGAACTGTTTCAAATCAAATACAAAGTCACACAGTGTATACTCTAAACATCATTTGTGTTTGAGGTCATAGTTCAAAGGTTGAGTAAGACAAAAGCATAAATGCAACCATTTCATCATGAAGTCATTATAATAATGTTTTATGTTACTAGAAAAGAGTTAGCCACTGTATTATTACACTGAAAGACATTTCACATGAGTAGAAGCTAAATTTAAATATCTAATAATAATAATAACAAAATAAAATTATTCCTAGCACCTGTTCTTCATCATCATTCTTTTGTTGTTCATGATTGTTTATTGTCTAAACATTGTTTATTTTATCCTTACCATCATTGGCGTATTAGTAATTAACAAAGTTAAATTATAACTCTATTGCAGCACTATTGTACTGTTTGACTAAAATACTGCAGCATTTATACTGATTTATTTGTTACATATTACATTATTACATACCACAAACAATTTTTACAAAAGCATAAAGTAATATTCATTTTTGACGGTACATCAGTCAAAAATAAGAAAGATAACTACAGTTACGTAGTATTTATGATTTACCATTAAAAACTTCAGAGTTTTCACTTAAAAAACTTTTTCTGGCTCTCAGCGATCTCCATCGGAGACATGACCTCCACGCTGTTGTTCTCGTAAAGTGGTCTCTTGATGGTCTTCCAAACAAACAAACCCACACGTGTTACAAACAGGGTGCAGCCTACCGCCAGGAGCGCAACTATGACAAAGGAGAATGACACAGTGGGTCATCAGAAGTCATTTACACTTGTGTGATTTAGATATTTGTTTAAATTCCTCACCATTGAGGATGTTGTTGCGGCTCGGAGCTGCAGCATCATAATTTTTCATGAATATTCCAGTCAGTGCCCAGATCACAACAGGGTAAATGGTGAGAATGTACCTCACATATTTGTCGAGGACAGAGTTTTCTAAAATGAACCTTTGAGAGAACCAACGGATTAGCATTTTTTAAAACATAAAAATTGCAGGAATGGAAACTTTCTAGTCTCTATTTTGTGCTTACCACACTAGCAGCACCACAGTCAAAACAGAGAGTGAGACGGTGGCAGCATCTGTCTGGTCCATGCCTGCATCATTGATCAGCACAATGGTCAGGTTAACTAGGGATGCAATGGTTGTCCATGTTGCATATATGGCAATACCATTCTGGATCTGTAATAAATTAGGCATACATGCATGTTTCAAACACAAAAGACTGATAAAAGTAGATTCTGCACAAAAGATGTCAAACATAATCTTGAGGTCAATTGCTAACCAACACATGATGGAGCCACAGGTCTACTTGGTGGTATTTCTTGAGCCAGATTCCATAGTTGGAAAGACCATGACATGAGAAAAATATCATGATGTAATTAGTTGATGCAATTAAGATGAGGAAAGCCAGTGCAGCAGGCAACAACCTTTGATAGACATGAAAAATTTGAGATTAGAAATAAATTATTTACATCTTTGTACTATCCAGTGACATAAAGTTGCTTTTATATTTATTTTCCCTATAAAACGCATTTCAACTTGCACTCTCCTCTTTGACCCAGCTCAGGCTGGAATAGCCCCAACTAAACTCTTGACCATGAACTTTGTGCTTGGAATTAAAATGTGCCACTAATGCAATTAAATTCAGTTGTTTGACTAGCACATGATTAACTGAGTGTGATTTCTTAATGAACATGTTTCAAGGTCCGAACTCACCTTCTGTCCCACAGGAACAACCATCCGGTGTTGAGGCTCAAATTCAAGCACCAAGCCACAATAAATCCAAGTGGCAAAACAGCAGGGCTGCAGTAGACATAACCATAGGCATTCCTAAACGCAGTCACAGAGAGATCAGTGTGCGTACACAATGCAATAATGTTTATATGTTCTACTTTATAAACACAACATACTTCCTAAAGATGCCAGAGACCATGTAAAGCACCACTAAAGCCAGGAAGATGTAAATGATTGACCAGATGGTGAACGTCCATCCTGCAGGTGTGATCTCAGTGGAAAACTCATCTGAAATGTTACCTGTGGACTCCAAGAACGGATCTGAGAGGCACATATACACAACATACAGAGAGCTGAATTGCTGCAACACACATCCAAATATAATACAAAGTGGTTTAAATACCATTTTTTTTAGTTGTGCTTCCTGAAATATGTTTGGTGGTTTTTGCACATTCCTACTGACCAATCAACAAAGGGACCTGGTTGAAGGTGACTAAATCTTTTATTACAAAATCATGTGTAAAAATAGACCAGTGACTCTTACATATTCCTGGTCCAGCCAGAGCAGTGAACACCATCGTGACGATGAAGAAAAGCAATGCCAGCACCACTGCAATCATATGACTAATGCTATGTTTTGCCATTGTGGATAAGTCACCGTACTTGATACCCTGTTACAACAAAAGAGAAAATTGACATTTTAGCAGCCATGTTGTTGATTTTTTTTTTCCATAGTTAAAACTATTAATAGGAGCAGAAACCTTTGACATACCCTTTGGTGTGTGTTCTTGAATGTAAGCAACACAAAGACTGCTGTGGAGGAGGGGCTTTCATTTCATTAAAAAGCTAGTTGTGTAACTGTGAGGCTTTTATGGCCCCTCAGCACGTGTGCACATGTATTATCAATGGTTTCACAATTCCTTTTTGTGTCTTTTGTTTTCAAATGATGGATGAACTCTATCACTGGAAGTTAAAAAAAAAATACATGAAGTGAATTATTATTTTTTTGCTTCATAGCTTCATTAAATAATTATGAATGTTTCTAAAGGCTACACTTTGCCCTGGTATGTCTTTATCATCAGGCATATCACAGTTTGTGGCTCAACATGTATGACCAGAATCTGTCTTTTATTGTTGACAATGGATCTTGGCATCCAAAATCAAAATATTACTGTATCTCTTTTAAGGAACTGATCTGAATAATTCTTCCACTCATGTATCATATTTTACTTTTTAAAATCTTTCCATCAATTCCTCTAATTTAATTTTGAAACAAACAAAGAAACAACTAACAGTTGTTATTTAGAATGTTGCCATATCTTTAAAAAAAATCACAATAAGGGTACAATTAATAAGTTAAAATATGAGAGTGAGGTTAGATTCATCCCTAACCTGCTTTTGCAATCTTGAATTATCAATGACCAACCTACTACACACTGCATTTTTATACAGTACTTTACTAAATATGTACAAATTGCTTTGTTTTATTTCACTTTTGAAGCTCTTATTCCAAAGCTTACTTCATATGCTACTGCACTTTGATTCAGAGAATCATATTTTACTTTTTACTTTACTCATGGGTAATCATACATTAGGATTTTAAGTGCAAAATACAAGATGACCACGTTGGAGAACATCTTAGTTTTGTAAAACCAAAGTGCATTTTTCACAATAATGCTTCCTAATTCACAGTGAATCATGTAATTTTATTTAAGACTAATTATTACTTTGGAAATGTTTCACAATTTACAAGAAATTATAGCAACAAAAAATGGTTGCAACAATCAAATGTATTTTAGTTTTTATAATAGTATTATTACGGATTGTTATGGAGTTTCCTCGATGTTTTCACCTCAAAGGGCATATTGTCGGAACAAAAACAAGGAAATACTCAGAACACTCTTTATATTTATTTGTTTTCCTTGTTTACAAATTTCCAAAAAGTTTGACTTATTAAATGTAGCAACGTAACGAAGAACAGACGACCAACTGTATGAACGACAGTGACAAAGCCTACGAACACAATAACATCAAACGGGAAACTTTGGGTTTCAAACGCGTAGAGCACTTGTCACATAAACATAAACATAAACATAAACATAAACAAAGGACCAAAATATTTTTGCAATCATCCCCAGTCGTTTCAGACTTTTCCGGCAGGCCTACCAGAACCTTGCCGTCTTCCTCTCCATCTCCTGCCGCTGCAGCAGCGGGCAGTACCGGCGGGTGTGAGCGCGCTCCCCGGTGGCCGCGCAGACGGGGCAGGTGTAGCTCCACAGGACGGGGCAGGTCACCGTGCCGTCATCCGACTTGAGTCGGTGGGACCGGTAAACACTTGCTGACTCCCCGTTCTGCTTACAGAAGGGGCAGAAATTGGAAGTCATCCCGTTGCTGCTGCTGCTGCTGGTGTCTGAAATGCTACTGAAAGTCTCTGGGGACATCATGCAGTCCTCCCGACGGGAGCTTTGGATGTGGATCCACGGTTCAGCTTTATTGCCCCCCTCGGTGTCCCTCCGGTTCCTATCATGCCTGTCCCACAGCCTCTCCAGCACTTTGCCAAGATTCAGGTAGTCGTGCCATATTTCAAACCAGCCCCTGTCAGCAGTTAGGGAGCTTTCTGTTTTGGGGTTTGTTGTCATCTTAGCAGGAGAATGTGGGCAGATTTTGTACGTGGGTTGGATATTTGTAGATGCCTGACTTGGATTGAAGGTGCAACAATATTTGTGTCAGTGTTTGATGTTCCAGATGTCTGCCTCGTGTCTGCCAGGTGTCTGTGTTTTCTTTCATCTCAAAAGATTGGAATTTCGTGTGGCCCCAATATGACCCAAACGATCAGAATGAGTAGAGCAGACTGTTAGTCTATGATCACCGTCAAGCAAAAATAAGACATTTATGTATAATGTCCGATTTTAATTTGACTTTGTTTCCCAACTGTTGATGTTTCTGATTATTTTGTATATTTTTGCATCACATCCTGCGTGTACTCCCTGTCACATCGTGACCCTCGTGCGTAATTTATATATAAAAAAAGAGATGTGATATTTACAGGATTTCTGTTGTTACTATCGCTGCTGGAATATTCTCCAGCATGCTTCGAGCATGGAAAACGGAATGTGCTAAAAGAAACTGAGATCAAGAAAAATAAAGAAACAAATCAACTTTATTGATTCACTCTAAAATTAGTCTTTTATGTTGTGAACAGGCCCGTGACACAAAATGTTACATGTGGCGCCCGAAAGTCTGGTCCCCGTGACAGATCATACACTCGAGGAGTCTGCTGTAGATAAGTAACACTTTTCTTGAAGTTGCACTCCGCACGGTGACTTTATTTTGAACGCGTGGTTCCGCGTGTTGCTGTGTTCTGCGTGTATTTTCATCTTTTCACTGGAATAGAGTCAACACCTAGGGCAGTTGCGTGAAAAGCGTTGTTAGGACCACTTGCGTTCACAAATACGTGAACAGCGTCACATACGTGTTATTTACAACGTCAAGGTGGGTGGGCGGGGCCAGTGGGTACAAACTTAATGTCACGCATGCGCAGTACTCTACCGGCGACGGTCGTACAAACGGTGGCCTAGCAAATAAGGGATTAAGAGCCCATCTTTACAGGTTAGTTTTTGGTATTTAGTTGTATTTTTTTGTCTGTGTATATCAATATTGTATAGATATAAATTGATTTAACTGTTGACGTCAGCAACATTTAGAAAATACTGTGCTGCTGTGGAAATTGTACGTCAGAGCTAATGTTAGCCACCCAAAGCTAGCTAGCTTGTAACGACGGCTATGACATTAGCTAGATATCCGACGAAAGTATCGCTGTCCTGTGAACCGGTGCTTTATTGATTCGATATTGTCTTACCCCTTGTTGAAATCAATTAAGAGAAGCATCTTCCAAAATCATCACATACTGATAGGCTTGTTTTTTTTTTATTATTTTGGCAGTCTAAACATATAAAGCTAACCAGGTTCCCTGTTCGTTGAACTGTGACTACAGAGAGGAATCACGCCCGACGTAATGTTTCATGTTTAAACTACAGACCAGGTTTCATACAGTTGCAACTAAAAGATGCGTTTTTCACCGATTGCCTTGGTACTGCTCGCCTTAGTCACATACAGGGAGGGATAAAGGGGTCTTTAAAATTCGAAGATTAAAGATCTGGTGAAGGGATCTGTGATCTTTGATCCTTTATTACGTAGAACTAGTGAAGGCGCCCTACTGAGACTCTGTCCAAATATAGATTAAAACGTTTTTTTTCCCTTCTTAGGCTGCACAATGAGCCAGGGTAAGGACAATGCTCGACTCAAGAGCTATAAGAACAAGTCCCTCAACACAGATGAAATGAGGCGGAGGAGGGAAGAGGAAGGCTTACAAATCCGTAAACAGAAGAAGGATGAACAGGTGAGTGTGGTGGACACAGTTAAGACAGCAGCAGTGGGGGCAAGGGTCAGTACGTATGAATTAAAGGTCAGTTAAAGGTTCTGGTCACTCCTTTCTACATCCCTGTAAAACATAAACAGCATAAATAAATACAAAACATGAACCAATGCAGTCACAGACTGCAACGTTCCGCAACACCCATGAATTCAAAATTTTAAAATTTTACCCTGACCTACTTTCATAGATCGAAGCAGTAGCTTTGATCTGCGGTCTTACTCACACTGGCCTCCTCCCTCGTCTTTCTATCTTATCCAGTTCCTGAGTGTACAGAAATTAAAATTTGACCTTGACCAAGTTTTCTCAAGATCAAGGTCATGATCTCATTGTCATCCCCTTAACCACCCAAGTAATGTGCTTTGGTTTCATCTTTCTATCTGCAGCGGTTGCGAAGAGATTTGTTAGACTGACGGACGGACGAACACACAAACGCTGACAATAACATCACCGCTTTGAAGCGGGATGTATTGATGTCCTGTCAGTTATACTAGACTGTAAACTTGGAACACATGCTGTGTGCCTCGAAATGTCATGGTGATGAGTCAAAACTCAACCAAAATTATTGTTTCAATCTTATTCCATGACAGCTATTTAAGAGAAGGAATGTTGCAACAGCGGAAGACTATGGCACCCCAGAGGATGATGGGATGGCAGACAGTGGCTACCTGGAGTCTCAGGCAAACAATATGGACCCACTAATGGTAAGGAGAGAAATTTTGACCGTATACATGACGTTACTTATGACATTATTTTGTTGGTGTTTAATCAAATCTCGCTCTGTACTCTACAGGGTTGCATGATCTCTGATGATATGACTCAGATGATCTTCTCCAGTTCTCCTGAACTGCAGCTAATAGGCACTCAGCGCTTTAGGAAACTCCTGTCAAAAGGTAAGTGTGTTTTGATTGTCTACTTTTTTTACAAGGTCTCCCAGGGAATGCTCTCTGTGGTTATACTTTTTTGCACATCTGTTATATAAACTGTAAATCTGATACACAGGTAGTTTTTTTCTTTAAAATTCTCATCAAAAACTTTGATGCAGTAGTAAATTATCTTGATAAATTTACCTTGAATATCTTGAATTTATTTTGAAGGCTTGTAATCATGAATTTCTGTGTCTGTTACACATTATACATTTGAATGCCCTGGCAAATATTTTAGTGAAGTGATATCCAGATGATTCCATACTAAATACTTAAATAAGTTTTGCAATATTGTTAACTTTGACTGTGTGACTCACACAGAACCTAACCCACCCATTGATGAAGTCATTGCCACAGCAGGGGTGGTTGAGCGCTTTGTTGAATTCCTGAAGAGGAGGGAAAACTGCACATTGCAGGTGTGTTTCCGGTTTGTCTTATGGTACAGGTGTGCAGACACCGAATAAGCCGGACAGGCTTTCAGTTTTCTGAAATAAAAATTGTGCTAGCTGTCGACTTCAAATAAATTACAGTTGTGTTCAAAATGATAGCAGTGCAACATGAATAACCTGTTTTTGGTAGAAATTATATTACTGCATGGCAAATAATTTACCAGTTGCTGTAGTAGGGTCATAGAAAACCAACAGAACCAACATTCATGATGTGTATGCTCCTGAGTCTGTTCAAAAAGATAGCAGTGTGGAGTTCAATTAGTGAAGTCATTCAATCTGTGAAAAAACAGGTGTCAATCAGGTGGCCCTTATTTAAGGATGAAGCCAGCACATGTTGCTCATGCATTTCTCTCTGAAAACCTGAGAAAAATGGGTCGTTCCAGACATTGTTCAGAAGAAAAACGTACTTTGATTAAAATGTTGATTAATGAAGGGAAAACGTATAAAGAAGTGCAGAAAATGATGGGCTGCTCAGCTAAATTGATCTCCGATGCTTTAAAATGGAAAGCAAAACCAGAGAGACGTGGAAGAAAACTGAAGACTACCATTCGAATGGATCGAAGAATAGCCAGAATGGGGAAAACTCAGCCAATGATCAGCTCCAGCTCCAATTTGCCAAACAACACATTGGCTGGCCAAAAGAGAAATGGAGAAACATTTGGTGGACGGATGAGAGTAAGATTGTTCTCTTTGGGTCTAAGGGCCGCAGACAGTTTGTCAGACGACCCCCAAACACTGAATTCAAGCCACAGTACCCTCTGAAGACAGTGAAGCATGGTGGTGCAAGCATCATGATATGGGGATGTTTCTCTTACTATGGTGTTGGGCCTATTTATCGCATACCAGGGATCATGGATCAGTTTGGATACATCAAAATACTTGAAGAGGTCATGTTGCCATATGCTGAAGAGGAAATGCCCTTGAAATGGGTGTTTCAACAAGACAACGACCCCAAACACACTAGTAAGCGAGCAGCTTCTTGGTTCCACACCAACAAAATTAAAGTCATGGAATGGCTAGCCCAATCCCCGGACCTTAATCCGATAGAAAACTTGTGGGGTGACATTAAAAATGCTGTTTCTGAGGCAAAACCAAGAAATGCAGAGGAATTATGGAACGTTGTCAAATAATCTTGGGCTGGAATACCTGTTCAGATGCCAGAAGTTGGTCGACTCCATGCAACACAGATGTGAAGCGGTTCTCAGAAACGGTGGCTATACAACTAAATATTAGTTTAGTGATTCATAGGAATGCTGAATCGTGGATATTTTTCAGTTTATACAGTAAATATTTGAGTTTGCAAAGTAAAATGCAGACACTGCTATTTTTTTGAACAGCCCAATGTTCATTTTTCTTTTTCTGTAAAGTAATTAAAGAATTTCTGCTTTTTACCTCACGTTTTGATTTAGAATATAATGTGCAGTGTTCCCAATGCATGGAAATAAAAACCATTATAAGGATTTTGGGCTTTACTCAGTTTTTTAAACAGACTGCTATTATTTTGAACACAACTGTACATGTGAAGCTGATGTAATGAATGGAACATAATTAATAGAATAAATGTAATTAGATTAACCAATGAGTAACTTATTAATGTATTTTGCTTATTGTTTCAGTTTGAGGCTGCATGGGTGCTGACCAACATTGCGTCAGGTACGTCTCATCAGACTCGGGTGGTGATCCAGGCTGGAGCTGTATCCATTTTCATAGAGATGCTCAGCTCAGATTCTGAAGACGTTCAGGAACAGGTAGGGAGGATTCAGACGTCTGTGCAAGTGTTTTACATTCTGCTATTAACCAGCCATTTTTCAACTACTATCACTTGTTATGCTCTTATCACTTATGTTTGGGTGGCAGTAGCTCAGACCAAAAAATTCAGTGTGGGAGGCGCCAGTTCACCTCCTGAGCACTGCCAAGGTGCCCTTGAGCAGGGCGCTGTCCCCTTACAAGTGGCTCATTTTGTGCCCCACATGAGAGCTGTGCACAGCTCTACCTCCAATTATCTGCATGCCTACAGGCCCCTTGTTTGTGTCTGTGCGTATTTTTGGGCCTGTATCGATATATCTACACGTGTGATAATTATTAGAATGGGAAAAAAAGGAACTTCCCCACAGGGATCTTTAAGCTGAAGTGTTGCTTTCTCCTTCAGGCAGTGTGGGCCTTGGGAAATATTGCAGGAGATAGCACAGAATGCAGGGACTTTGTCATAGACTGCAACATTCTGCCTTCTCTGCTGCAGTAAGTAACAACTCAGTGTGACAATGTTTTCCTTCTAAATGTTCTCATTACACTTTAGGAAGTAAAAAATACTTGAAAAAAACATTCCTGATGAAACTCCTTGTGCAGGTTGTTGGCCAAGCAGAATCGTTTAACAATGATGAGGAATGCCGTGTGGGCGCTCTCAAATTTGTGCAGGGGAAAAAACCCACCTCCAGATTTCACAAAGGTAAATTGAAAAGAAAGCAGCTCGTATTTAATGTTGCTGAAGTGTATCGTATCTCATTTGTCATTGTTGCAAGCTTTATCAATTTCTAATATCCAGAATGAAAAAGACCTGTATTAAGTTGAAAACAAATAACTTCATTTCCATCATGTCTCTTTGTCCATTGTTTTCCATCAGGTGTCCCCTAGCCTTAGTGTGCTGTCTTGGCTGCTGTTTGTTAATGACACAGACATCCTGGCTGATGCATGCTGGGCACTCTCCTACTTATCTGATGGCCCCAATGACAAAATCCAGGCTGTCATTGACTCTGGAGTGTGCCGCAGGCTGGTGGAATTGCTGATGTGAGGCTTAAATCTTATTTTGCCCAAGAGCTATGTATTCAGAGCAATGAAAGGTTTGATATGCACCACTAAATCTGGTGTGAACAGTCTCAGGGCATAGTTTGACTACACAAGATAGGAAAAAACCCAACATTGATTCATTACAGCAGTGAGAAAGCCATCACAATTTTTCTTTGTTTAAGGCACTCTGAATATAAGGTGGTATCCCCTGCGCTTCGAGCTGTTGGGAACATAGTCACTGGAGATGATCTACAGACACAGGTAAAGGCAGCTTGAATGCTTGCTTACCAAAAGGTACTTAAAAAGTTGCCCGTGAATATCTCTGACTGTGTTTATTGTGTGTGATCGCTTAGGTTATTTTGAATTGTTCAGCACTGCAGTCCATACTTTACCTCTTGAGTAGTCCAAAAGAGTCTATCAAGAAGGAAGCGTGCTGGACTATCTCCAACATCACTGCAGGGAACAGAGCACAAATACAGGTGTGTGCAAATGTGTATAGTGTCCCACAGAATAACTCAAAGTGCTTTTACAAAGGTCTGTAAAGTTGACTTGGGTCTATATTTTAAGTAAAGCGATTTTTTAAAATCTGTGTAGATGGTGATGGATGAAGGTCTGCTGCCTCCTCTCATCAATATCTTGCAAGTAGCAGAGTTTCGCACAAGGAAGGAGGCAGCCTGGGCCATTACCAACGCCACCTCAGGGGGCTCTGCAGAGCAGATTAGGTGAGGCCTGTCATACGTGGTGGCTCCGAGGATCTCAAATTAATATCAAAAAATATGTTAAAATAAACTATAAAATTATGTCAAACATACTTTGCACAGTTAACAGTCTCAACTCGATGACAGGAAAAGAAATATTGTTCCAAATTCTACATATTGTCCCAAATTCAACATGACATCTAAAACCTACAGCAAGTTTAGTTTTATCTTTGGGTGGTTTATTGATGGTGCTTTTTAACCACTACTTGAAAATAGCCAGTGTTTACTTTATGGTTTATGTTCTGCACCTTCAGGCACCTAGTGGAACTTGGCTGTATAAAACCTCTGTGTGACCTGCTCACAATTATGGAATCCAAAATAGTCCAGGTGGCTCTAAATGGCCTGGAGAACATTCTGCGCTTGGGAGAACTGGAGGCCAAGAGGGGAGGAGGCATCAACCCTTATTGTGCACTCATTGAAGAGGCCTATGGCAAGTCTACACACACACACACACACACACACACACACACACACACACACCTAATTTGAATCATGTTTGGCACAGATGTTAAAATTTATGGATGTGAAATTAATCCTTTTTTTTTCTTCAGGTCTGGATAAGTTGGAATTCCTGCAAGGTCATGAGAATCAGGAAATATACCAGAAAGCCTTCGACCTGATCGAACGCTACTTCAACACTGAAGATGAGGACTCAGCACTGGCTCCTGCCGTCGATCTGCAGCAGCAGCAGTACCTCTTCCAGCAGTGCGAGGCTCCAATGGAAGGCTTCCAGCTATAATGCCTCCCTCAGTCTGTGCTCCAACATTCTCACCTCTGCTCATTTCTCTCACTCAGCCCACCACCACGATCAAGGGTTATGACAACCCTCTGCTCCCCTCCGCCTTTCCCTCTTCATCATCAGAGATCGATATAATCATTAACATGATTATGAAAGTTATAACATTATGGGAGCACGTGTGTACGTACGTCTAATGTGGGTCGAGTTCTGCAGTCTTGTCAGCCAGTTTGTGAAGGTTTCACAAATCATTCTGTCTCGCGCTGAGCTCTCTTCTGCGCCTGAACCCCACCTTCCTGTCCAGATTGTCCATGTACAATCACCCCCCTCTTAGGTTTTGGATTTCTTCCTCAGCCCATCCCAAACAAAGAGCACCTGTCCATGTTTTTATAATATTGGGAATCCCGTCTCAGATTACAAATGCGTTGCTTGTCTGATTAAAACAATGACTCACATGACAAACATGGACCTGATTTTTACCGCCCCTTCCGCACACATGCACATAAGGAAGAATGATCTAACCTTAACACTGGACTGACTAGGAGACACTGACCACACGTTTGACTGTGGTCTTTGGACTGAACTGACCACAGCAGGGCCATGTGGCCAACCCAAGGACTCAACTGACCTCTACGAAAGGCACTTAATTGATCTGAAAACATGGAGTTTGACTTCCCTCACCTCCGCTTTTCCAGGCAAGGGATAAGTGACAACAGATGGACAAATTAGGAATTTGACTGCTGCTGATGGATGGAGCTGGTTAGTGGCAAATCAGGCGTTCCCTCCTGGATCTCTTATCATGCATTCCTTTATCCAATAATAGGATTTCCCACCTGCACAGGCTCCACTCTGAAGACTTGGACTGCCTGCCACATCTGGTGTGATGCGAATAAATCCCATGGAACCATGGGAATTGGAGTCTTCCCTCGCACTGAGACAATTGGACTTGGACAACACAAAAGACTATTTATCTCTGGAATCTGTCCAGCAGCAGACCAGCAGGAATCTTTATTATCTTACCATAATTTCATTTGATTTGCAGCACTTTAGTTCAGGACTGACACCTGCTCTGCAAGAGTACTTAGTTTTTACAATGACTATTTAATTGGGACAACAAAAAAGCTCTGCCCTCCTCAGGAAATGAGGTGTAAAGAGATGTGATCTGAATCCTCAGTCCCTTCCTGACAAGGATTACGATCTACTTCACTGTTTACCCTTCTGACAAAGGGACTCTAGCAAATTATGGACTGAAACTGTTAGCACACTAATTACAATCAGTTCATCATATTGCCTCATAAAATGTAGAACTTTGTTGAAAACAAGGTAAGAGTGTTCTGGAAAATTGTGAACAGTCTATAACATGTCTATCCAACACTTGTTAACTTAGTATTTTCCACTTTGATCATCATGCCAAATCACTGGCTCTATCAGCTGCTGGGTGTGACGGTCTTTTTTTTTTTTAAAGCAATTTCTTTTTGTTAGTGATAGCATCTGTCATGTTGCTGATTGTGCCATAATATTCACTGCAGAAATCCTTCCAGATCATTTCAATGCAAAATCCAGATTCAAATTTGACAATACTGGTGATCACCTTAGTTAGCAGAAATGAATGTTTGTTTGCTAAATCCTCCTTACAGTGCTTACTTTTATCATAATCTCTGCAAGAGGTGACCAGCGCTACATATTTGTTGTATTGAATTTATGCAGCTGTTCCATTTTTCCATTTGCATAAAAGCTGTTTCATGAAAAGCGGTGTCACTGAATTAGTTTTCTTGTGGTTGGAATATGAGAAAGTATTTGCTTTGATCAAACTGTCGTCTTACTACATAAACCGTTCCATTCAAGTCAACAACTGTTCCCCCCCATATTTTAGATCGTATTCTCACAATCATTTAGTCCATCAATATTTTTAAAATGACTTTGGGTTTATACTATATTGCGTCAAAGCCAGACAAAGGGATTCACAAGGACCATTACTTTATTGAAGTTTGTGTGCTTATGTACACAGATGTCAAACTGTTCTCATTACATGAGAATCAGAACAGATAAATGGCTACAGAGGGCCATTGAATCTAAGAAAAATTTATAGAGATTTTGCCTCATTCAAATACCTAGCCCAACAGCTAAGAGTCAGTTTACTATTTATCAGCTGACCAGGCTCAATTCTGTTTCAGTCCTATCAAAAATACACTATCACTGTATTAAAGGAAATATCCATCTGTTCATTCTCTTAAGAATTTGAACAGCACAAGTCATTCAGTTCTATCATATTTGAATTAAGGTAGCCATCTCTCCTAATCTGTGGAACTCAAACAATAGCACAAGCTATAAGGACAAAAGCTGTATTTTGGGTGTAGAGATAAACCATTTCTTTAAAGACAGCCATCTCAACCTTGATTCCAGATTAAATGTATGTGTTGAAGGTTTTATCAGAAATCTCAGCAGCAAATACAATTTGCTTTGTTATAACAGATTTCTGAAGAAACATGATTTTGCTCCTTATTAAATCAATACAAAGGGTTTGTTATATACATTCACCGAGAGATAATTGATACCTTTCATCAAAAATAGTGATGCTGTATATACTGAATGTGTTGAGGATAATCGCCAGGACGCAAAAGTGTTAACTCTATATGTTTAGGCCACTATGTAGGATGGCGCTGGAGGGCTATAACGGGATCAGTGGAGAAAATGGGTTGATACTGTCGATACGGTTTTGCAGGGGCCATTTCTCCTTCACTGAGTCTTGTCAGACACAGCTTCAGCAGCCGACCTCTCTCTCAGAGCTTCTTCCCTCCATCTAGCTTTCTTCTCCATGTTCAGACTCGCAAGGCTCTCATTTCTGGCAACAGCCTGTAAAACAGAGTCAGATTAGAGGTTGGATCTGAACATGTCTGGTGCACACATCTCAAATACATCGAAACAGCTTCAATATTCAGACATGAGGAGAGCAATTAATTCATAAGACAGAACTTAACGCAGAAACGTGGCGAGTTTCCCTCAATGTAAATGGTTATTAGCGAAAAATACAGCACATCAATATAGTCAGGTCCATAAATAATTGGACAGATTTTTTTTTCTAATCTTAGTTCTGTACAGTGTCACAATGAATTGTAAATGATACTGTTGAAGTGCAGCCTTTCAGCTTCAATTCAGTGTGTTGAACAAAAAGATTGCAGGAACAAAATCCCTTCATTTCAGGGGCTCAAACTATTTGCACAAATTATATAATTGAAAATAACATGCTTATTTCTAACAATTTTTTGACAACCCTTTGCTGACAATGACAGCCTGAAGTCAGGAATTTATGGACATCAAAGGATGCAGGGTTTCCTCCTTTTTAATGTACTGCCAGACTTCTACTGTGATGGTTTTCAGTCGCTATTTGTTTGAGGGCCTCTCTCTCTGAAGTTTACTTTTTAATGTTTGAAATGAATGCTCAAGTGGGTTGACATCAAGTGACTGACCTGGCCATTTCACTTCTGTGCTTAAATTAACTCCTGGATTTGTTTGGCTGTATGTTTTGGGTCATTGTCCATCTGTATTATGAATTGCCATCCAATCAATTTGGCTACATTTGACTCGATTTGAGGCAACATTTGAGGCTGTTTCTATCCTGTGTCACATCATCAATAAACATCAGTCACCCAGTGCCACTGGCAGCCATGCGTGCCCAAGCCACCACACCACCTCTGCCATGTTACACAGATGTGGTAGCTTTGGACCATAAGCTTTACCACATCTTCTCCACACTTTTTTTGTCATCATTCTGGTTTCATCTGTCCAAAGACTGTTCTTCCAGAACTATAGTGAATTATTAGATTTTTAGCCATTCTATTTTTGAGGCTCATGAGTGGCTTACACCATGCAGTGAACCCTCTGCAGTTTTTTTTTTAATAATGGTAGACTTGGACAGTCCCACGCCCAACTTCTGGACAGTGTTTTTAACTTTGTTGGCTGTTGTGAAAGAGTTTCTCTTCACCATGGAATAAATTTTGCAATCATCCACCACTGTTGTCTTCGTGGATGTCCAGGTCAGTGCTGCTAAATTTACCAAGGCTTTTTCTCAAAATGTACCAAACTAGATTTTGCCACTCCTAATATTGTAGCAATTTAGTGGATGGGTTTCATCTGTTTTCTCTGTCTTTTGGCTTATTGGCTTGTTTCAGCTGCATGGAGAGATCCTTTAAGCGTATGCAATCTTCACAGCAAAATCTTCCAATGGAAAGCACCACACCTCAAATCAACTCCAGGCCTTTTAATCTTAATTGGTAATGATGTAACAAAGGAATTGCCCACACCGGTCAATGAAATGGCTTTTGAGTCAATCGTCAGATTCTTTCTGGCCCCTTTTAAAACAGGTTGTCACGTGTTTTAAGAGTGGAGACTCTTCATCCAATTTGAATGTGGATATGCTCAAATGAAAGCCGAGTCTGCACCTTTATGTTCATGTTCATTCTATAACTATACTTGGAATATGTTTCATTAAACAGTAAAAAAAAAACAAAAAACTTGAGTCAGTGTCCAAATATACAGTATATGGACCTAACCAGTGTTGTCTATTGTCACTCACCCGTTTACCCAGGAAGACCATGACCATACAGGCCACTATGGTGGCGGCAATCATTATGTAGCAAATTCTCACTCTCATTTTGTTTCTGGCAGCATCAATCATCTCAAACCTGCAGTAAACAAACAAACATTATACTAACGTAGTTTTCAAAAACAGAATTGGATATTATATTGATCCTGTGCTTGTTCATGTTCACAAGCTCAGCACACCTTTCAAAGACCTGTCTGTGTTCCTTCATTTAGTGTCAGTAAGGACAAAAATTACTTATTCACGGTTCTGCCTTTCTCTCTAGCAACTTTAATTAAATCTTTTTTTTTTTTGTACCAAGCTTTGGCCGACTGTGTACACAAGGTGGGAGGTCTGCAGTGTGTATGCCTGACAATAACATCTTTTATCACAGCAGCAGATTAGATTTTGTCTGATGTGATCCGCCCTGTTTTCAGGAACCATGGCGACAAACAGGCGCCTTGTTTGAACTGCAGACATCTGATTATTTTCCATAAGCAGCACCACAATGTGTCCAGTCACTTAATTCTGTTCTTGCAATGTATCTTAATTAAATCATGCAAAAAGTAAATCAGACATGAGTGGGAGTTCTGACTTAAACAGGAAGAGCCTACTTACGACACAAACGTTGGTATCTGATCAACTGTCTTAAAGCGTCCTGTCCAAATCAGAAACTTCTTGTCCATCTTTGACGGTCTGTAACCTGGTAACTTAAAACCACGATCAGCTGTATAATAGAACAAAACAGAGTTCAAGTCCATAAAACCCCATCTTAGTCAACAACAAGAAAAAACAAACAGTAAATGTAGGAAAGTTTGGTTTCACAAGCCCGAGCCATTTGCACTATTAACCCAGACTGATGCTACTTCCTGTGTCCCTCATCCGTTTGGGACAAAGAAAACATTCACACACAAGAGTGCCTTTACCAAAACAATCTTGTATTTTATTAAATTTGTTAATTAGCAGGATCTTTCAAAAAAGTTCTTAAGTTTTTGATTACTTTACAGAGTTTTGTAGAGGCATGGCCTAAGGAATAATGCATTTGAATTTGGTGGAGAACAGATCACAATTTTGATCTGGAATTCTTTAAAGTGTTTTTTTTTTTTTTTACTATTGCAGGACTGTAATATCTGATCTGGATGTCCATGTTTAATTTCATGGAACACCCAGAAAATCTTGAATTGTGAGCTAACAAGCAATATTAACAACGACTAAGATCAGATCAGATCTGAAACTTGATTTTGTTAGGTGTCATATTTGAGTTCAAAAGTGATGGAACTAAATCCTGAAAAACTCATTAGCAAAATACAGTTTGTCATGAAAACCTTTCTTATGAAACCAATGTGATTACAAATTCTATGTGTAGTTTTTCCATGGTGACGGAGCCGCATTATGAGGATTAAATTATCAGAGATATCGCTCTTAGCTGCAAAAACATAATGGGGAAACTGAGCTGATGTTTTGGTTTGGGGCTGTCCAGTTCATGTAACAGGAACACAGACTGGTGTTGTCATAATAAAATTTATACCACGGTTAGATTCTGCTTTGGTCTCCTGTGGTTTATTGCACATCGCTCTGTGGCTCCATGTTTCAGTGACCCGTCTGCATCGCTGACCTGTTGAGAGAAAAAAATCATATTAGACCCAATTGTCGTCTGGTCTACAAAAAAAGTTAACATCCACCGTTTTGTTTGTAAAATTACACAATAATCAAAAACTAATTACAGGATCATTTTCTGTTGTAGATCAACGAATTACAGTATTCCAGAATTTAGCATAATACATGACAAGGAATTACTCACAACAACATACTTCACACGAACATAAATAGTAAAAACACAGAGCCAGAATGCTGTCTCGTTTTGTAATAAGATTTGTAAAGAAAATTCGTATGATAATAAAATAAGTTTTCGAGGTCAAAGTATTTTAGTTAGGCTTTTTATTGGATGATTCAACCTGTACACGAAATACAAATTTCACAATACAGGAACTAACATTACACGTAGTTTTTAACTATATAGTTAAAATCAAACGTTGCCAAAATAGCTCGTTACCTTTCAAATGACGCACATTTCTGTTTACAAACTTATCATATATTTTAAGCTAAATTAGCTGCTAAATATCTCAGTTCAAGTTACAAACAAACCCTGATTCACTCATTAAGCAAAAGCAACGCTGAAGCTCAGGTTGATTTAAGATACGAACCTACGATGTTTCCGATGGAAAGGCGAGATCTGACAAAATTCATGCTTTGACTTGTAGCATATAAATTACGTTACATCCACCACACCATTCAACTAAGCTGTTGAAAGTCAAGTAGATGCGCACCGTGTGAACTGCTAAAGAAGACCTCGTCATCCTGGAATAGGAGCCCATGCCGACGCCTGATTACAAACATGAACCCCATAACAGCTTTCAGCTGTGCTGTTGGGTTTGGGAAGGTCAATCGACGATAACCCGATACAATGCTATTTCAAAGTTGGCTAAATAAAAAACACTGGGAAAAATAGAATGACATTTTACAACTCTTAATTCTTTCGAACCTTATGTCACTGTTTTATATCAGAGTCCAGAAGTACTTTATTACGTTAGACATAGATGCTGAATTTGAAAATACCCCCGCCCCCCCAAAAGAAAAACAAACCGTCGTGGGTATATATAACAAGCTTATAATGGAGGGTTTCATACAGGCAACTTTTTGACCAGTCGTCTCTCGTGCCTCCAGAGGACCCAGCCATTAATGATGGCGGCGGCCGGTGGAACTTTGAATTGTGAGGACTTTTCAATGTTTCAGGTAATTTTGGCTAAAGACTTAAACAGTCAGTTGCAGCACTTAACAACACGGCATTCTTCAGATTCATATAATTTTGGATATTTCTGTAAAAGCTCGTGAATCTGTGACCCTCTTGGTCGCCAGTGCTCACACTGTTTGCTTTACACGAGTCTAGTAATCCAGAGAGGTCACAGGGAATCAAAACATGCAGAATACTTATAGCTATAATCTAAAAGTCACCAGAATCAAAGAATCTGGTTATCATGATGAAGTGGCATCTGTCAAAAATTCAACGTCACCTGAGGTACCTCAGACTTCCAGCGAAATTAGCCTTTTGCTTTTCACAAGTGGTTATTCCAATAAATTTCTCAAGCGCTGTGTAAAAGCCACTGTACCGTGTGTATAAAATCCCATGGGAATAGTAAAAAGCGGCGGAGTGCTTCAATGCAGAAACGTCTATACAGGTTGAGCAACGAGCAAAGCTTTTCATTTTCTATTTGTTGTTCATTTGGGCATAAATTTTACGTATCAAAGATTTTTATCACTTTTCTGTAGAGCTCCTAGAGATGCGCATCTTTCACAGTTTCTCTGAAGACTGAATTGGTGAAATCCCATCCCACTATTGTTTAGATTAGGGGTGCTCAACATTTTTAACATGCAAGCTACTTATGAAATGACCATCAAAATGATTTATCTACTATAAAAATGCTACTGTTTTAAATAATTACTAGGTTTTTAGCGTAAAAAGAGCTTCTGTGTTTTTTAGGAGGTGCTGAAGATGATGCGCACCATAGATGACCGCATTGTCCATGCCCTGAACACCACTGTGCCCACTGTCTCCTTCTCAGGCAAAGTGGATGCTACACAAACTTGCAAACAACTTTATGAATCTGTGAGTGTGTGTCGTAAATGTTCAATAATGTCTTTTATTAGTTTCCATTATCAAATTAGTTCTGTGGATAAAGTGAGTAGCCAATTTAGCAAGTGTGTGTTTTTTTAATTATTAGTTTGAGTCAGTGTTTGGTAGCTGACTAAATTTTATTCATTAAAGTTTATATGAACATTTTTAGTTCATACTATTGAACTTACACCTACTCTGAAATTAAATTTTGAGGCAGTTTGGTCAAAAGCTTTTCTAAAGGTATCTAAAAATCTGATTAGTCTGTATAAATTTTTCATGTGTCTTAACCTCCTCTTGTCTCCTATATCCAATATCAGTAGAATGCCCGCTAATTCCAAATTGTTGATACAAATGCAAATCAATTTGTTGGTTGAACATATAGAGATAATGGTGTACTTATTCATACTTATTAATAACCTAATGCGTTATATAGATGGTGGAAGCTCATCTGACCAGAGACAAAGCCATCAAGTCGTGTATAGCCCAAACATCTGAGGTGGTGGGACACCTGCGTGGGGCTAGAGAAAAAGATAGCGAAAACCTGGCACTCATCAAAGAGCTGAGAAAGGAGCAGACCAAAGTAAGTCTCATTTCCAACACTAGAGGGCTTCTATGGCCTGATATATATTACCTGGAAGGCAGTAACATGCGGTTGGTCCACTGACCTTGTGTTTCTATGTCTACCAACATCATGGACATGAGTAATTTAAATCACGAGATCCTTTGTAGTTTTTCTTAACAAATTTGAGTCAAAATGTGTTTATATGTTTTTATATGTGTATTCAGTTATCATACTTTGAGTGACAAGACTAAATTGGCTAATGTAGCTTTTTATTCTTCATCTGCAGTTAAAGCTCATGCAATCAGAGCTGAATGTTGAAGAAGTTGTCAATGATAGAAGTCTGAAGGTATGTTCATATTGATCATAAAAATGCCCATAAAATTCTATTATGACATACAGTATAAATGACCAATCCTTTTTATCTGATATGTTTCCTTTTTCTGCTGTCCATCTTTCAGATTTTCAATGAAAGATGTAGAATCCATTACACGCCTCCAAAGGTGAAGTGAAGCTGTCTGTTGAGCGGAATCACCCAAGATCCGAATCCAGACTGGAGCTCAAACTGTAACCAGCTGCAGAGACTTAACTGCAAGCTGCACAGCCTCCAGACCACTGTCACCTCTTGTCCACAACACTTATATTCCATTGTGTATTACAATACCACAGCTGTAAAACATTTGTGTGCTTCTTTCCTGAGAAACAATGTACAAAACGTTTTTTAAGAGAAAATGAAATGTTTTCAAACGACATTCATTCTCTGCTTTTTTGTGTGCTTTTGAACCTAATTGATGAAGTTCAGTCCCATCTGTCTTCAGTTTGAAAACTGATTCTGTGCAAATTGAGGGGGGGAAGACATTGTATTTGAAACTAAATGACTTTGCTCCAGACGGAAATACATCAACTTTCAGACTATAAATCATTTTGACGTTAGATCAACTGACTCCTCTTTGAGTGGCACCAACAGTTTAACATCTGTATAATGAAATATCTCATTATGTTTATTTGTAAAATACTTCCAAGACCAAGTACCCGCTAGGACTGATGGTATTCACATTGGCCTTTGCGGTATGTTTTTATTTAGTTGTACAGTACTTTATTGATCCCATGCTGGGAAATTTACTTTTTACAGTAGGTTGAAAATGCACAGAAACACAAAAGAAATATAAAGAAAGCAAAATACAAGTTTTAACAGAATAAAGCTTCAGACTGGCTGTATGTAATAAATATACAGCCAATGTGAAGCATTGTATCAAGTCAACAACTACAAATTAGGTAAATATCTAGTAAAATGTATGCAAAATATTGTCAATTTGAGCTTGAATCACCAATGTGCCTCAATTCAGCATGGCTGAGCTGCTAGCATAGCAGTGCATTGAACACTGCTAGTCTTCATGTTTTGTTATAATTTAAGAAAATTGCCGAAGAGAACTTTATGCTTCATGGTTATATTAGATGGTTTTATGCTCCCCATTCATTTTCTCACAACTCATGCATTTGTACATACCTGCCCGAAGTAAAAAAAAAAAAAGTAATAACAAAATAGTTAACATAATCAGATGTCACCACATGAAATGGTCTGCAAGCTTTTAGTTGCTCCACCTGTCAAAATATTTCATGTTGAAGCCAACTGTGATGTCATAGTTCACTTTGCAATTCTTCCAGGAGAAATTAATTACACAAGTGCTCAGAATTTGCTCTGCTGTCACACACACACACACACACACACACACACACACACACACACACACACACACACACACACACACACACAGAAACGGGTGAAGCGCAAGTTACATTCACGTCTTAAAAGAAGAATGACTAATCTCATTACATTTGCAATTTAGGTCACAGAGACATCCAGGTAGTGCTGAACCAGAAGGGTATACTATGCGTTATAAGTGAGCCAAGTGTTGTTTTAGATTTCAAAGAAAACTTCGAAGACATTTTGGAGACTTGGACCTGTCTATGAAATGGTTAGAGTATACCGTTGGACCTCCATTGATCTATAATATCTCTTCTCCTTTCAGCTTTTCCCTTCAGGGGTCACCACAGCAAATCAGTTGCCTCCATCTAACCCTGTCCTTTGCACCCTCTTCTCTCACACCAACTACCTTCATGTCCTCTTTCACTACATCCATAAACCTCCTCTTTGGTCTTCCTCTAGGCCTCCTGCCTGGCAGTTCAAAACTCTGCATCCTTCTACCAATATATTCACTGTCTCTCCTCTGGACATGTCCAAACCATCTCAGTCTGGCCTCTCTGACTTTATCTCCAAAACCTCTAACATGTGCTGTCCCTCTGATGTACTCATTCCTGATCCTATCCTTCCTGTTCACTCCCAGAGAGAACCTCAGCATCTTCATCTCTGCTACCTCCAGCTCTGTCTCCTGTCTTTTCCTCAGTGACACTGTCTCTAGACCAAACAACATCGCTGGTCTCACCACAGTTTTGTACACCTTTCCTTTCATTTTAGCTGAAACTCTTCTATCACACATCACACCTGACACTTTTCTCCACCCGTTCCATGCTGCCTGTACATGCTTCTTCACCTCTTTTCTTCACTCTCCATTGTTCTGGACTGTTGACCCTAAGTACTTAAAATCCTCCACCTTCTTGATCTCATCTCCCTGTAACCTCACTCTTCCACTTGGGTCCTTCTCATTCACACACATGTACTCTGTCTTACTGCGGCTAACCTTCATTCCTCTCCTTTCCAGCACAAACCTCCACCTGCAATGTCATCTGCCAACATCATAGTCCATGGAGATTCCTGTCTAACCTCATCTGAGGCCTGTCCATCACCATAGCGAACTAGAATGGGCTCAGAGTTGATCTCTGATGCAGTCCCACCTCCACCTTGAACTCCTCTTGCGGCTACATTGATCTATAATATAATATAATAATATAATAAAGTATAGACTTCAAGTTTCCTTTATTTGTAATTATTTGCCAGTCAAAATGGTATCAATTTAATAATCAGACTTTATGAAATGTCTGATTGCTACATATAATTACAAGAAATGTAGATAGTAATTAGTATTACAGTACATTCCTCTTCAAAGCCGTGATGTATTGTAATCGTCAGTGTTCGTGTGTTCGTTCGTCCGTTCGTTAGTCCACCAAATATCTTCGCAACCGTTGAAGATAGAAAGATGAAACAAAGCACATCTTGGGCAGCAAAGGGGATGAAAATGAGATGATGACCTTGATTATGAGAAAACTAGGTGAAGGTCAAATTTCAACTTTTGTACACTCAGAAACCGGACAAGATAGAAAGATGAGGGAGAAGGCCAGTGTGAGTAAAACCATAAATCAAAGCTAGTGCATAGCTTTGACCTACCCTGAAAGATGAAAGCTATGAACTAGTCAGGTACCACTTTTAGCGTGATCTACCCTGAAGGTAGGTCAGGGTAAGTCGGGGGATGTGGCAGTCTGTGACTGCCTTGGTTCTAGTTTGTATTTGCATTATCATTCCTGTTGATAGTATTGCATTCCATTTAATCATCTATGTGTTGGTATACACATAATAGACGCTATGTTTTCTTTTAAAAGAATTTGGTCTAGAATCACATCAGAGCACATGATAGTGACAGTAATATTTCATGACGGCTCGAATACCTTTCGTACTGCTCTGTGATGACTTCTGGGAAGCACTGAGTGCCTGACATACTTCAAATAACCAGTACCAATATGATCTGCAGGTCTTCAGGTGTGTTAGTTTGAATTTAAAAAAGTAATGTGTCCATGATCCACTGATGTTTCCCAAAAGTATGTTGTGTCCAATTAAAAATTCCATCCATACATTTTCTTATAGATAACACAACCACAATCATCTTTACAGCAGCTCATCCACCTCGTGGGTCACAGGTCTGATGGATATTCTAGCTGACTATGGGTGAAAGGTGGTGTACACCCCAGATAAGACGCCAACTCGTCACATGGCTACATGAAATACAAACAACTACTGAGGCTCACACGCATGCTGTAGTATATAGTGCCTTGCACTTAAACTCTTGTGCTATGTTTGGGATGAGTCCAGACAACAGCATGGCAGAGCCTGTAATACAGGCCGTGAATGAGAGTGAATAAAGTGCCGCTTCTGGAGTTAAATATGAGTCCACAAACATCTGTCCTGTAAGTCGAGTTATGCGGTCACCAACAACTATTAACACACGCCTACAGACAATCTGGTGTGATTGTTTCACCTCAGGTAAGAAAGAAGGTGGGACAAAGCAGGAGAACGTGGAGGAAACCCACCCAGACACACGTAGAACATACAAACTCTGTAAAGAAGGGAATTAAAGCCAGAACCTTCTTGCTGTTAAACAGACTTGTTCATCTTAACAAAAAACAAACGTAAAAAAAATCTGTCAAAAATGATTCCGTAGATTTTAAAAAAAAAATCCTTCTGGAGGATTAAACTTCCATCTGCCCAGTGCTGAGCACAAGTACAAAATAGTATTTCAAGCAATATTTATGATTCTGTATTGATTCTCAAAAAGAGAATTAAATTTTTAAACAACTGGATTTAATGTTCAGTTTGTTCTTGTTTTCTTTTTAATTATAAGTTGTCATGCTGCAATATTGGATGTTGTACAAACTGGATAAATACTATGCAAAGGTAAATTAATGTCTTTGTTGTATAAAAAAAAAAGTAAATTATTATTCTTATTCAAAGTAGCACTGTGGTCGAGGTGTTTCTTCCTCTTCTCCCGTGTTTCCTGTTACTCATTTTCTTCATGTCTCCAGTCTGGATGTTGGAATCCCCCTTAAGTGAGATCAATTGATTCTGTTTTTTTGCTCTTCTCGATTAACATATAATCTAATTTGCTTTATGACATTCTTGGAAGATTTTGAGTTCACCTTGTTCTGACTTGTTTTCCTGCCAAAGATTCGTCTTCATATTCTTGTCATGTTGATTTCTCTGTTTACCCTGAGGGCCCTCATGTGAACATAATATGGTACTTGCCTGTCCTGCTCTCCACCCGATACCTTTGTTCCTGTTCGTTTTGTATTTTGTTCATCTGTATTCATCACTTAGAGCTGGATGTGTTTAATATTACAAAACAAAATCGCTTTGAAGTATAAAACTGCTTTTGCAATGTTACTGCGGAGTGTAGATTCAGTGCAGTGAAGCTTTATTCAAGGTATAGTTTACAGTAGATTGTATCTTACTACAGTTTACAGTCAGGTCACACATGAATGGAGGATAGTGATAAACTCAAGGCACCAGTGTTGTTCAGAGTGAAGCTACAAAAATGTATCCATATTAAAAAATATGCAAACAAATTTATTTATTTTCAGTTAAAATTACATAGATTTGAGGGATTTGAAAGCATTTCAGAACACAGAAAGTGTTTTAATATTATCACACAACTTCCTGTGTGAAAAGGACCAGAGGGTCTTCTTTGGTTTTTTGTTGCTGTACACCAACCAATTCTAACCCACTCTCTTCATATGCTTGGGAAACGCACAGATGAATGTAGTTCACTCCTCCAACATGAACCTACAAAACAGAAGCAACTGTGAGTCCTGCAAACAGTTATTTGGTCCTGTGTGAGGAGTGTTTAGCAACTTTCATGCTGTTTCATCATCTGGAGATTTTGTAGTTTAACATTTTTTTTTTTTTTTAATTCATATGTTACCTTAATGAACCAGTAAAATGCAATCCCAAAGTGAATGTTGAACCAGTCCATGTATTTTACTGCCTTGAATTCTTCATATGTCTCATTTGTCCTTTCCTTCACTTGGCCGTTCACCTATGTGTGAAAGATACAAATGTGATAAACTGTGTGTGACGTTGTCAAGAATGAAGGTTGAATGGAACTCACCTGATCACAAATCTTCTGAATTTCCTCAGTCGCATCCATTATCCCATTCCATAGTTCAGGTATGTCTATCATCATCACAAATTTGGATGAATTGTTAAGAGAATTTTAGTGTGTCTAAAATGTTGAACCATTTCTCACATGTGTCCCAACAAAGTAATCATGCCTGCTTACACGTGAAAGCTGCCCCGTTCACTTGCTGGGTGGAGTTTAATTGTGTAACCACAATCTTTTCATATTTGTGGTTTGTTTGTTTTTTATATGAGAATTCGTTTGTACTCTTCTTGCTCACAGGAAGAGGCACTTTAATTCGGAGTTTTAAAATGTTATTTTAAAATGTCAGTTTAATCCCTTTCATGTGCTCAGTCACATTTAAAGTCAGTGCCTTGATGCAAAATCCAAGTGGAATACTGTATTGACTTCTTATCACCACCCCACACTGAATATCCCAACAGACAATTCTACACTATCATAAAGGATGCTTAGATATGGGTTATGCAGATAAGACTACAGCTATTTCAACAGAATTTGCAAGTGTCAAGGAAGTAGTGAAGATGTAGACCTGTTTCAGTTTGCTTCCTAGTCTGGTGACATTCCATTCCTTCAGCCTTTTCAAGAAAGCAAATGCTTCCTGGTTTCTGTAAGACCTCACAATGGCTAAAACAACTATGTGTATTTGTAGTCAACTTATTCACTATTCACTGCTCACCTCTAGAGCTTTTTGCATCATTTTAGAAAATATTCAACTTTCCAAACATTCCATTTAACTTTCTGCACATAATGTACATTACACTACATTATTTAAATGTTTTATTATTCTTTCAAGGATTCAATATTTTACACCTCTTAAATACAGTATATTTATTTTGGCCTGGCACTGTTAGACTGTATTCTAAGTGACTGCCCATATTTTTATAAGCTGTTGAATATTAAAACATATAACTTATAGTCATGTAACTGTCATAATGGTTTTCTTATCAAAACAATGCAATACTCACCTTTGCATATATTGTACTCAATCCAATTTTCTCCTTTGAGACAATAACAATCTATTCTTCCATGTTGAATTAATGCAAATTGATTTATTTCTGCTTCTACTATTTCTGTTATATAGTATATACACATAGTATAGACTAGATCTACTTTAAGAAATTAGACTTGATATTACACTTCCTCCTTCCACGCATCAGATATGTTGATCTGATACATTTAATATCAGAAATTAAGTGTATCATTATTATGTATTTAAATTACACAAGCATCATAGTGATACTATCCTCCATGGTAGCTGTAGAACAGTTCCAGAGGGTGGTCTTTTTTATTTTGCTGGAGGCAAACAAAATAAACCTGTAAAGAAAGAGGAGAAATTATGGCACCTTTCGTACAGTTATTTTGATCTTGTGTGAAGATTGTTAAATAATTACTCGTGTAGATGTTATGTGTAATGGGAAATTACTATGTTTTTGGCTGTTTTTATTGTTTTAACTTCGTTTTAGACTGCTTTGACCTCTGTTTTGTTGTTCCTCTTATCACAAAATGAATAATAATAAAAAAACATAAAAACATCGCTGATTCATTCCTCATCTATTCTGTCAGTTCAATAAATATTGAGAGCCACTAAAATATGTGCTCATATTCACTGTTGTCATTTTTTCAGCATGTCACTTCTGTGGGTTCTTCATACAGTATATCTTATCTGCCTTGTTCTCACTCTGCTTTTCACCCATGCGTGAATGAATTAAAATTTGATGTATATCCAGACCGAAAATGTAGATGACAGAGATATATCTGCTGTCAAGAATGAAGGTAGATTCAAGCTCACCCAATCACAGATCTTCTCAATGCTCTCATCATCATTAAAACACCTCAAGCGTCATCTTAAGGGGACGTACCCGAGCGCTGAAATGGAAAAATTAGGTGTGCGGCTGCATTCATTCTAAAATGTTGCTCCAAATGCAAATCAAACATGGAAAATATTATGTCAACCTGAAAAGAAAAGGAAACGAAAAGAAAATAACCCACTCTTTTGTCATGCTGCAATTTTATAGGCAAGTATGCCGCTCTCTTTAGCTAAAAAATGTGTAATCTGACTCTAATGACAGAGCTTCATCTCACCATAAACCTCATTATGCATCACTAGCAGCAGGGTACACGCTGAATAAGTCACTAGTTTAACCGACAATGTCCTGATATGATGCTTGTGAAGTTGAACTCTTTATATTGAGCAGAAATCTGAAAAAACATTTCTCAGAACTTATGTTTTTCTTATCAAGGTGAGTGTTTTTCTAAGACTTCATACATGTGGAGTTTTTGTTCACATGTGACATAAATTGATTTATTTTACAGGTAGTCGATGACTTGTGCCCTATGAAGAAATGACTGCAAAAAAAGAAAACAACCTGCAAATTACTTCACTATTAATTTGAAGTATGCCACAAGAATAAAATGGATATCATCTCTTAATGATGAATGTATTTGGCATCAAAACTGTATTCTTTAATCCCTATGACTAACTGAAGGTGTTCAAACTATCACATATCATAATTCAAACCACCTCTTTTGAAAAGGTTGGACCTGACAACGTAGTATGTGTTGTATAACGTAAATCAAGACTGAAATTCAGGGCATTCTTTGAACTGGGCAGACTTTCCAAGAGAAAACCCAGAGGCAGATCCAGAACACGCTGATATTACGTCTTTCGGTTGGACTGGAAACGTATCCGGATAAGCAACTAATGATGCAACGAGAAAAAAACAAGTAAGTTCGGTTATTGACAAATAAACACTTGTGATTTTTTTGTCCCAGCTTTTTAATTGCATTAATTTATACACAAAGGAAACAGGTACTTCTGAACACACAGGAACATTAACGTGCTAATCATTGGTTGTGTTTCCTCAATTCAAAAACGTGTTCTTACTCAATACCTCATTCTCATTTTCCTGAGTGGCACCACCTACTGGTGTAAGTGTTACTGGTGAGTGCTGGGCTTTCACTTTAAACACATTCCACTTCTCTGGAAGAATACCTTTGTTGAAGAGGATAGAAGCCACATACGAAAACAACAACATGGAAGCAGTTGCAGACAGCATGGAGATAGTTTTAACAGGAGCATATTGGACATAAACACCACCCTCAACAGTGCATCCTGGGAAGTGGATGACTGGTTCTAATCCTAGTGATGTGTCTCCACTCAGCAGTCTCAACACCAGTCCCACCAGTACACCCATTATAGCACCGTAACCAATGGAAATATCATAAAAATATCCAAAAATCAATCTACTGTAATACTAAAAGAAGCTTGGGAGTGGTCTTTGATCAGGATATGTCATTCGACTCCCACATAAGCAAATCTCAAAAATTGCTTTTTTCATTTAAGTAGTATGACAAAATTCTGACAGTTTCTGTCTTGAAATGATCCAGACAAGTTATTTCATGCATTAGTCACTCCCAGGCTCGGTTATTGTAACTTTCTGGTATCAGATTGTACTAATAAATATATAAAGACCATCCAGTAGATCCCAAAATCACTGAGGCCTGCATTGACTGGAACAAGACAGAGATATTTGTCCTGTTTTAGCTTCTATTTATTGGCTCCCAGTGAAATCCAGAAGAGAAATTAAGCTTGTCCTGCTCACATACAAAGCGCTAAATGATTAGGCACACTCATATGTGATGGAATTTTTAGTGCCTTATCAGTCCATTACAATGCTGCGCTACCAAAATGTAGGCCTGCTGGTAGTTTGCAAGATTTCACAAAGTAAAGCCTTCAGTTATAAGGCCCTTCATCTCTGGCCTCCCAGTTTAAGTCCATGGGAAAGACATCCTCTGTGGATGTGTAGTTTCTTCTGACTTAGGACTCCTGTGTGTTCCAGGCAGTCTGCAAATCCCAAGATCAATCCCTTTTGAGTTGTTAAAATATAGATTTTTGATCATGAACATGGAGATCTAATTTGTCATTCCTGATAAGAAACTTTTGAATTTCGGCACTGTGGAGGGAAATGGTCCTGAAATGATTTATGTTCACTGAGGCTTCCTATTTAGTAACAAAGCATCATTCTGCCTCTCTTTCAGATGTCTGAAGCAGCTTCCATTACAAAAGAGGTGTGAGGGTAAGCTGGAACAAGGACATATCACGTGTGTGAATTGGTGGTAAAGATAGAGGTGTATTGACAATAAAAAAAGTAAAGCATTGAAAGTTAATAAGTTAAAATTTGAGACACAAAAATGATTTTGTGAACTCAGTCTTATTGGGGCGGCACGGTGGCGCTGTCGCCTCACAACACAGCGGACCTGGGTTCGAGTCCCACTCTGTGCAGAGTTCGCATGCTCTCCAACTGTCTCCCCGTGTCTGCGTGGGTTCTCTCCAGGTTCTCCAGCTTCCTCCCACCTCCAAAAGCATGTGCTTCAGGTTGATTAGCCAGTCCCAAATTGACCATAGGAGTGAGTGAGTGTGTGCATGAGTGATTGTTTGTTTCTATGTGGCTCCGCGGTACACTGGCGTCGTGCTTAGAGCGTCTCACGCCCTGAGACTGCCAGGATAGGCACCAGCTCCCCCGCGACCAAAATGAATGAATCTTTTTGTTTTTCTTACTTTACCTTAATCCCAGTTGCCCACATTATTTCTACCAGCCATCCCTGAAACCGGCCCTGCTGCTAAACTTTTTTTTTTTTTTTGTATTTTTCTTCAATGAGAGTTGTAGTTCAGATCCAGACAGAGGTGTAGGGTTTGTCCGTAGAAAAAGACATATTAGAATGTGAAAAAGGGAGTGTGGGAATGTGTACCAACTCCTTTAGTAACAACGGACTTGAACTATTACTATTAGGTGCTAGTCAGTTTATCCATTCATATTTAATGACACTCATAATATTTAATCAGTCTTTGTTAAACCTCATCATCTACAGTATATGCATATTCATATTTAAAATCCATAATCTGTTAAGTCCAAATACAAACATTGCAAGTAATTATAGTTTTGTCAAATGCTTCTGCTTTTGTATTCTATAATTTGCAAGTAGTTCAAGTGTGTTTAATTTAGTGTACAATCTGAATATTTCTTTAACATCAATGATAATTTTATTAATTTTTTCCTTTTTTTGACATGCGTAGTTCGTTTTCAACAGATATAACAGCAACAGCAACAAATATTTGAATGAAAATGTTGACAGAGAACAATCATTTCAAATAGTCCATAACAGTAACTTTGTAACTTTTTGTGACACTACATAACAGTATTTATGAGGAAATAGATGCCTCTGAACACACAAAAAATGTAATCTTGCGAATCTTCAGTTGTGTAGCCTCTGTTCACAAAACATGTTGTTACTTAATGCCTCATTCTCATTTTCCCCTGCAGCGCCACCTACTGGTGTAAGTGTTACTGGTGAGTGCTGGGCTTTCACTTTAAACACATCCCATTTCTCAGGAAGAATACCTTTGTTGAAGAGGATAGAAGCCACATACGAGAACAACAAGATGGAAGCAATTGCAGCCAGCATGGAGATAGTCTTAACAGGAGCATATTGTACGTAAACACCGTCCTCAAGAGTGCATCCTGGGAAGTGGATGACTGGTTCTAATCCTAGTGATGTGTCTCCACTCAGCAGTCTCAACACCAGTCCCACCAGTACACCCATTATAGCACCGTAACCATTGGAGATGCTGAAAAACAAGGCACAGAAGAGTCCAGGGAAGACTGTGATGTAGGCCACTTCGTTACTAAAGAGCCAGAATACTAGGATGCTCTTATTCAGCATGGTGAGAGATGTTCCAACCAGACCCACGACCACCACAGAAGAACGGACCACCCACTGATTCTCTCTGTCTGATGCCTGAAGAGGAGAATGAAACAGAGTAAAAGAAAACCAAAAGACGGACAGACAGATATACAGTATATCAGGGTGGTATCGGTGTAATCTTCAAGTTTAGGTCCTGTCCCAGAGACCTGGGAGTTTGGCGATTCTGTGCAATGTATTAGGTTTTCCTAGAACTGCGCTTTTCTTTCTTGAGGCTTCAGTTGGTGTTCCACTACAGGAACCCCCTGGTTTTTACCTGTTTCAGCTGTTCTTTTAAACAGTGGTACTTTTCAACCTTTTCATGTTCCTTCTTCCAGATATTGCTGCAGGCTGGCCTTTCCACATCTATCACCACCATTTTGTTATCCTCTTTGTCCATCACCACTTTGTCCAATAGTTAGTCAGCAGCTGATTGTCAGTCTGGAAACTGGAATCCCACAGCACCCTGATCCTGTTGTCCTTAAACATCTTTGTTGGCATGATCTTCTTTTCCTTTCGGCTTTTCCCTTCAGGGGTCGCCACAGCGAATCAACCGCCTCCATCTAACCCTGTCCTTTGCATCCTCTTCTCTCACACCAACTACCTTCATGTCCTCTTTCACTACATCCATAAACCTCCTCTTTGGTCTTCCTCTAGGCCTCCTGCCTGGCAGTTCAAAACTCAGCATCCTTCTACCAATATATTCACTATCTCTCCTCTGGACATGTCCAAACCATCTCAGTCTGGCCTCTCTGACTTTATCTCCAAAACCTCTAACATGTGCTGGCATGATAGGATGTTGGCATGATAGGATTTGTATTGTATTAGAAACTTCCTTTATTTGATTATAATAAATGCCGTGTAGGGGCTTGTGCTTATATGTTGTGTGCATCTCTTCCTCTTCACTCTCATTAGGTTTCTGTTGCCTGAGGCACTCACAAGTTCATCCTACGGGGCAATCTTCTTGATGTACTCTTGGATTTTGATGATGTTCTCTAGTTCAGTGATCCCCAACCTTTTTTGCCCCACGGACTGGTTTCATCTAAGACAATATTTTCACAGACCGGTCTTCATTTGCTCGATAATCGTTAATGACGCCAGGACAACTGTAGTCTAATAATGAATCATCTTCAGTGGTTTTATGTTAAATGCAGACATCGACAGACCATAAACAACCTTTTTTTCATAAATTGATAATATATCTGTAAACGATATAATTGTAAGAAATAATTATATTAAAAACTCGATTCAAATGACTGCACTGATGAGATTTATTTTGAAATATAGCGACTCATGATCAGTGCATTCAACATAGAAAATACTGATCATTTTCAATGGAAGGGTGAACAAGTCAATTAAATGACAATAATTACAATAATGAGATTAGTGGTTGGGGACCACTGATCTAGGGGTAACGGGAGATAGTGACACCTGAAGTGTGTTCCGGACATCCAATCTACTCCACAGTTTGGTTTTCTTAACGGTCACTGCAGGAGGTTGGAAATGGAAGCAGGGTTTTCGATCCTTTTTGGGCGATCTCAGTATAATCTGCCTTGACTTTAATCCAGAACACTGGCGCAATTGTGGGTGCTTAATTTAGGGGTAACGGCTGGTAACCTGTCACGTGACCGAGACATGTCAAGAGGGACAGATGCATGCATTTGTCTGTGTGTCATTCCGCGCGGATAAAATCTGTGTGGATAAAATACCCATGGACCGGTACCGGTCCACGGCTCGGTGGTTGGGGACCACTGCTCTAGTTGACAGTCTCTGTCTTCTGCTTAAAGTCCTCAAAGCGCCGGACTTGGGGTGAACCCCTCCATGCATGGTGAGGAGCTCTCATGTCTTGATATCTGTGGCTACTATTTCCTCCTTTACCCAGTTTGTGATCACTGCAGGACTGGCATGTGTCTGTCTGTCTGCCTGTCTGTCTGTCTGCCTGTCTGTCTGTCTGTCTGTCTGTCTGTCTGTCTGTCCGTCCGTCTGTCCGTCTGTCTGTCTGTCTGTCTGTCTGTTTACTGTATCTATCCTGTTTGTGGTTACCAGTAGCCTGTGAGCAGGGGGCTGAATGTTGGGTTACTGGCGTCAAGTTCACCTCTGGGGTTGTGGTCTACATTCTCAATGATGACAACTTAATGTACAATTATTCTTGTACAGTTCTGGACATTCCAATATCTATATGTGTGGAATTGAGTTGAACATTTTTTTTGTCGTCAACCAGGCAATGCATGGAGTGTTCTGTCAAGTATTTCTATCCCAGTGGACTGTCCTGTCGACCAGTAAGCAGTCCTTGGCTCCTCAGGTGTAACTGCTAATCCCTTTCTGTACCTCACTCATGTGTTGGTCCATGTGCCCAATCACCTTAGCCACCATAATGGATGACAGGAGCGTCCATGTTTTTGTTTTATTTGTTGTTGTTTTTTACCTGAGGTCTCAGGATGGTCTTGTAAATATTTGCGGTGAAGACAGACCCTCCAGAAAGCAAAGCAGAGTCAGCTGATGACATCATAGCAGCTGCAACAGAACCAATGCCAACAGCAGAGATGAAGGCTGGTGTGAGGTGCTGCAGGGCAATGGGCAGAACTCGAGCATTTTCCCCACGTTCATATGGAGATGGAGAACCGTAGGTAGTCTGGTTCCAGTCTGAGACATGGGCACAAAACAAGGAAACTTGTTAATACAGAACCTATTTTATTAATCTCCATAACTATTATTTTGAGCAGCGCTAGACACACATGTTGCTAAGTTGTTGGTTGTACAAATCAACTGTCCTAGCAAAAGAACAACAGAAGAGACTATGGTTGCATGTCATTTTTAATTACAACTTGAAGGTCACATTTCCTGCAAGTATGTTTGTGTGCACACACCAATAAACTTTGGCCTGCTTCAATGATAAGGGTCAGCACAATCGTGGCTTTGCCTTGACACTGACCCTCATAAAAGGATCATTCCCAAACATACGGGACCCAATAACTGCAGCGTACTCTGAGTATGGAGGATTTGAGCGATTTTTTAGACAGCTTAAATTTAGGACTGCGGGTCAGTTTGGAAAATCACATTTTAAATACAGTGTAGTTGGACATTTGACAGCTGTGTAAAACTGATTGAAATGAGTATAATATGTGACTTTTAGATTTCTTTACTGTACACCCTGAATCACCTTTGCTGTGATATATTTTTAATAGGCAAACACTATATCGTGTCATAGATAATATAGGATGACTTCAAAAATGTTTTATCACAAATTAAAGGTGCATCATTATTACCTGTGGATGACGCAGCCATTCCGATGAGCACAGGAGGTATTGCAAATACCAACAAGAGGAAAGCAGCAACAAAACAAGTGAGCTTGGCACTGGCTGTAGAAGAAGCTGACAAGGTTCTCTGGTGGAAGCTCTGGTATCCCAAACCTCCCAATGTCTTTAAAATAAAAGAATTGGATGCTTAATTGAATTATTGTAGACACTTGAAACTTTACATCTGCAGTCAGAGAATAACTCATTTCTCCTTGGCACTACAATCTAGTTCTTCTCTGACAAATAAAAACAGCTGACTGCTCAAATGCGTATAATATTTAGCATCATTCTACAGATTTATGAAAACAGTACTGTGAATTTTATGTGATAAATTACACATTATTGCCTTCTTACAAAGAATAAAAACTCATCAATTATGATCCAGACGTTTTTCAGCTCTAGTTGACCAATCCAGGGTGTGTTTAAGGTGTTGTTCATCAGCGTCTGACTGATGTCCATGGTGTAAGGACTCATCAACACAAAGGGAACACAGATGATCTGAGAATTACATGAAAATACAGATTATGCTTTCAAAGATCTTTGGGGATTTTCATGCCTCTTCAAATAAAATTTGAAACACTGTGAAACCAACTCACCAAACCGATGAATATGAGGATAAGCTGTATAATATCTGTGTAGGCCACAGAGTAGAGACCCCCCATTAGTGTGTAGATAACGGCAACAGCAGAAGAGATCCAGATGCAAAGAGAGAAAGACAAATCCAGGACAACACTCATGGTTCCTCCTGTCAAATAAATTCAGATGGATGGACGGATGGACAGATGGATGGGTGGATGAATGAACAGACAGACAGACAGTCCTACCTAAAGAACTCAGAATTGATGCCACCCAGGCCACGTCTATAGCAACCGAAAGCAGGCTCAGTCCTGCTGTTACTACTTTTCCGTACTTGATATTAAAAGGGTCAAGCATCGTCGAACAGTTTCTTTCTCTCAGTGGTCTGACAAACATGAGGCCACCTTCATGAAATGAAAAAGTATAAAACAATAACGCTCAAGGTTTAAAAATAAATGATGTTAACACTTATCATGCAGATATAATTTCAAAGTCTTACCAATGATAAAAGACAAGCTATATGAAAGGAACACTATCATGGCCCGGCTTAATCCCATGGAGGGTGTGCACAGCAGTTCAACTGTGCCACAAATGAAGCCTCCTCCAATCCATGTTGCTGCAAGATAGATTAGCAGACATGGGATAATTTCACAACATTTATTGTTTAAGTTGGTTGTGTAGTGGCTAGATTTCAAAACAGGAAGTCTAAAGAAGTTAGGAGTACAGTGTGCAAAGTGATTGCTTAATAAACCAATGATAATATTTTGCTATATAATATTATTTATTCAAGGAGAAACAATGGCCAACATGCATCTGCAACAGCATAAAAAATTCCAAGAGCACTGCTCTTACAATTTCAAGCTTATATGAAACTTTATTATGAAATATTTTTGCACTTTAAGTAGATGTTGCAGTATAGTAATATAAGCCATGAACTGTAGTGGGAAGCTCACCAGTACCTTAGACTGATGTCCGGATAAAGAACATTTCAAATGGCACTAAGATACCCTCTTCATTTGAAGATATTTCAAAGACGGGAAATGGTAGTATTGGTCAAAGACTGTAACTTGACATCTGAAGGTCTTCTTGTTAAGACTGCACTTGTCCTCCAGAATCTCTCACTTTGGTGATTGAATCTGGTGTTATGTTTAAGACTGTGAGTCATGGACAGCTGGAACAGAACCTTGCAATCGGTTATGAATGACGACGCTTCACTTCAATAGTACACTGCAACCTACAAAATACACCTTGCAGGGTCACATTCTCATCTTATTATTAAATGTGATGAAATGCTGATAAAAAGTTTTGCTTAGACGTGTCTAAGTTCATTTTTGACACACCCTAAGGAAAAAATTTATCCAAGCTGTGCTTTAGCTGAGATTTCTGGTTTAATTCTGTGATTCACTACTTGAATGCCATTCATCTTTACAGTGTGTGACACCACAAGTAGCAAATACACAAAGATTCAGCTTTTTCAGAACTAAAAATCCATGTCAATGACATTTCAGAAAGATCAAACTTTAAAATTTCCAACGGAATGAAAAAAGTAACATTTGTGGTCGGAAATAGCACTCTCCATCTGTATGAAAGAAGGCTACGGTTCTTGATCAGCTCAGGTACATTTCACCGTCCATCCATCTTCCACCGCTTATTTGTAACTGGGTTACAGTGGTCCAGAGGTCTTCCAGGCCAACCGAAAGACATAGTCTCTCCAGCGAGTCCTAGGTTTTCTAGGTACATTGTCACATCAACAGCTAATGCATCAGAACAAAAGAGGCTTTCAAGCAGCATGCAAACAATGCCAGCATTTTTCCCTCTAATTGGCTTCTCTGGTGTCCTACTGGAAAAGATTGCACTTAAAGAAAAAAAGGGATCTATTCCACTATAATATGTTCCATATGTCAACTGCACCACAAGAGTTCAGGGGCATCATCCAGCTGTATTGTATTGATGGGAACTTTCACTGACTGTCAGAAATGCCAGTGAAAGAACAGTTTGGCATAACATATTTATGGGTAAACATTTTTATCCACAGATACAGTATGTGGATAAAAATGTTTATCCAAGTAATTCACAGGTGTTGTGTTCTCAATCATACACTTTAGATACTATTCCTGTAAACTATGCCCTCCTCACCTGTCATTGTGAAGATCCCCACCACCCATTTAATGCTGCGGTTTCCCAGCAGGGCCATATCCATTCCAGTGGCTGCACTTTTCTTTTGTTTCTTCTTGGACTTGAAAGAAGCCCAGATGCCAGTCCCAAGGACCAGCAGGTAGAAAACCACCATCACTATTACTCCTGGGATGTTGACAGCCATGTTAGACTGGTTGTCTGTCTTTGCCACTTCCTGATGTCCCAGTGACCGACAGTCTGAGTCATATGAGGGATGGAATTTCACACAAGAAAGTGTAGAAACATACCCATCATTGCCTGTAGGACAACTTCTTGCAGATATGCTAGTTTTCAAATCAAACCATAAATGTAGTTTGTTTGGCCTTTTCTGTGTACAGTATGTCTTTGCCATAAATTGATATATTGATTTATTTTGTAAAACCTTAAATTTCAAGCATTCTTTTAGGAGTATTACATCCTGACAGTATTTATTGTTTTTTCTGATTATTGCTCTATCTAGAACAGTGGTTCTTAACCTGGGTTCGAACGAACCCTGGGGGTTCGGTGAGTCGGTCTCAGGGGTTTGGCGGAGACCGAAGTCAAGACAAAACACCTGACACAATGTGTATGTTTTGCCGCTACATCGATTAGCCTGCCGGTGCTACATGGGATTTTGCGCACTTAGTCGATTTATGCCCAGCCAGAAATCGGGCTTGGACTTGGGCTCGGGCTTAAGATCTTACCTCTACTGTCATGATGGTCCGTCATCTGATTACTTTTTTAAATATTTTAATTCATAGTAACTATGTTGACCAAAAAAAGAAAGTGGTCGGACGAATATGTGCACCGTGAATTTACATGTACTGTATAATGGAACGTGATGGGTGTCAGCGTTCTGCTTGATTTGCAATGTCAAGTTGAGCAACTCTAGTCTCGCACTGGCAAAGATAAAGAAACACTTCCTTAAGCTGCATAGAAAACAAAAGAAACAGACTTTGCTGTGAAAATGACAGAAGAGTAGCACTTGCCAAGGTCAAGCCATGCATGTCTGAACTGGTCTCTCAATAACAACAGCAGAAGTCACAGTGATTTGCAGGTAGGTCATTTCATGTGCACTGTCTTGGTTTTGTTCTCTGAAAAAAGTGACATTAATACACATCTAATACACCAGTAAAACATACTGTATATGTATGTCTTAAATTTGAAAAAAAAAAGTTTTATTTTTTTTTAATAAAGAAGGTTCAGTGAGTGAGCATATGAAACCGGCAGGGTTCGGTACCTCCAACAAGGTTAAGAACCACTGATCTAGATTCAAGATTCAATATTCAAGACTTCTTTTATTATCAGTCAGGTGCCACTCCAGGATCTACTGGAGAGAAATAAATGCTTTCCATTGGCAATAAAGACAGAAAATATAAAACACCAATAAGCAAACAGAACAGAAGTTCTTTGAGAACAAGCAATAAGTTTAGTAATACATTATAAATATAAATAGAAAAATTTAAAAAAAAATTAAAATGTAAGTTTAAAAAGTGGTGGGCGGTTAGTGCCAACAAGGCCTTCTCTGCTGGTCTAACATAACCAAAAATCATGATAATATTTATGATAAAAGTTAATTATATTTTAATGCATTTGTCTTAAATAAATATATTCAAATATATGTATATATATATATAATTATACATTGGGATATAATATGTGTTCTGTGTTTAGATTAGAGAGTTTTTATCCAATATAAATTCAGCTAGCTTGTTTTGCCAGGTTGAATGAAAACTGCCCAGGACCTTCAGAATCTAGAATGCAGGTCTCCCTGCACTGTAACTGAACACATTAAAATTTTGAATGAAAATGTAGACAGAGAACATTTTTGGAAAGTGACAAACCTTTAATAAGAAAATTAGATTTTTGGCAAAGAAATCTGGTATATAGTTAATAGACAGATGCGATAGCCAATCAGACCACAAGTTGGCCTTCTAGGACCTGCTAGCTAGTCCACGTTGTCCTGACATTAAAGATTAAGATTAAAGATTAAATTTACTTTATTGATCCCTCAGTGGGGAAATTATCTTTTTCACTCTTCATGTACATGCATATGTATATATATATGTGTGTTAATCACAGCACACAATGTTATGAACAGGCCCCTGAAACAGACATAACACACTAGGTGCCTGTAGGCCCCTAGTGTGTCTCGGACTCACGGAATTGAGTGCTTTAAACAGTCCATAAGAATGTGGGAAAAGGTCATACAGATAGAAGGTGGTTTAATATCAGTCTGGAGAGGGTCATAAACGTTTAAATTACCATAAATAATAAGATAAATAGTTTGTCGCTCTATTGTGAAATTCATTAATCGCGTGTAGCTCCTGAAACTCATTGACCGCAAACAACGAGGGCGCACTGTATTTGGTTTGGCAATTGTGTTGAAAAACCGCTTCTTTATATCCCAGAGCTGTGAGACAGTCACTGAAAAAATTTTATAGTTTCATTTATTTATTCTTTTTATGTTTTTACAATGAGGTAAAATTTCAATAGAGCACCAAAAACACCTACAAATTCTCAAAACAAATTTTGTGTTCAGGCACCACGCTTGAAGGTGGAACCAAACATGACATAAACAAGATTCTTTTCAGAGAAAACTTAAATGTGTGACATTTAATCAGAACACAATAAAAGGGTTACCAATGCAAAAACTTTGAATCTGGAGAGAGCAACAGCATTAACTTTGACATGTCTGATGTCTGGGGAAAGATTCGATTTTCAACACATTAAAATTTTGAATGAAAAGAAATAATTACATTAAAAACTCCATTCAAGCGACTGCACCAATGAGGTTTATTTTTAAATATAGCAACTTACAATCAGTGCATTCGACATAGAAGAAATACTGATAATTTCCAATACAAGGGTGAACAAGTCATTCAAATAATAATAATAATTACAATAATGACAATTAGTGGTTGTGGACTGCTGATCTAGGGATGTTGTCAAAAGAAAGACAACATATTTAGACTGGTAATCAATAAAAAAAGATAGTCAAAGATAGTCCCGGTGATTGAGGACCACTGACATAGACGGATGTAACAGAGAATCGGGTAGTTTTTCAAAATAAAACATTTTTCAGACTCTGAAATGAATTCAACAGAAGTAATGTAAATTATTTTTTTCTTTCTGTGCGGCCCGGTACCAAATGACCCACGGACCGGTATCAGTCCGCGGCCAGGTGTTGGGGACCCCTGCTCATAACTGACTGTGTTCACGCTCTGTGATTGACCAGTCACACACAGCGCCCGCCCCTCCCTGCAGAAAGACATCACTGTTTTCTTCACCTTGCCTCTATTTTGGTCTATTTAAGGTTTCTTGGTGAACTTGTTTCTTTTTTTGTTTTGTTGCACGTACGCGGGGTATTTGACCAGAATGAGCTGAAACTGGTCGTGTGGCATCGGTCACCGCCTCCACTCCAGTCATTTTTTTTTACCTGCTTGCTCTTAGTCTGACATTTTCTCACTTGTTCAGATTAATCAAATTAATAATTTGTATACTGTATAGATATTTTAACTATTAAATAGCGAGCACGCACATGCTGTCTCTCTCTAGCTCTCTATTTCTCTCTGTCTCGCTCTAAAAAAAAAATAAAATAAAATAAATAAATTTAATTACAAAGTTGTGTTGTGTATGACAATTCTTGTTCATGCATACTTTGTACTTCATAATTTCCTATTGGATGCGTTGTATTCATTAATGCATTTCATTTTCTGAGTTCATAAAAACTGTAAATAGTTCTCTTACTTATGTGATCTAAACTGCAATTTGAATCTCAATTTTGAGGCTCATCTGTAAATAGTTTGAAAATAAACAATAAATATAGCAACTTCTGATCAATCCATATCAATTTCAGACTTAAAACAAGAACCTAGGCAATCAGAGACTGCAACATCCTGTGAAGCATAGGACAGGGTATCCTGAAAGTAGTACCTGACAAGTGCATAGTTATGACCTTTCAGGTAGGGTCAAAGCTACGCACTAGCTTTGACCCTACCTGAAAAGCTATGCACTAGCTTTGACCATAGATCAAAGCTAGTGCATAGGTACATCAAAACACTAGCTTTGAGTTACGGTCTTATACTCACACTGGCCTTCTCCCTCGTCTTTCTATCTTACCCGGTTCCTGAATGTACAAAAGTTGAAATTTGACCTTGACCTAGTTTTCTCAAGGTCAGGGTCATCATCTCATTTTCATCCCCTTTGCCGCCCGAGTGATGTGCTTTTTGTTTCATCTTTCTACCTGCAACGGTTGTGAAGATATTTGGTGAACATACAAACAAACAGACGAACGAACGGACAAACCACACCCACTTCTGGTTTAAGTTCCCCCAATTCCGAGTACAGATACAGATACAGATAATTTAGATGGTTGAACAGATACAGATATAAATAGTGGTGTACTTGCTCATCCCTAGTAGACAGAGAACATTTTGGGGATGTGACAAACCTTTAATGAGAAAACTAAATTTTTGGCTAAGAGACCTGTTTAACATACCTTTAGCTGTTCTTCCATATACTTGTTACGTGGTTGTGTTTCCTCCATTGAAAGACATGTTATTCAATGCTTGATTCTCAGTGTCCTCAGTGGCGCCACCCACTGGTGTCAGTTTTACTGATGAGTTCTGGGCTTTCACTTTAAACACATCCCATTTCTCAGGAAGAATACCTTTGTTGAAGAGGATAGAAGCCACATACGAGAACAACAAGATGGAAGCAGTTGCAGCCAGCATGGAGATAGTCTTAACAGGAGCATATTGGACATAAACACCGTCCTCAAGAGTGCATCCTGGGAAGTGAATGACTGGTTCTAATCCTAGTGATGGGTCTCCACTCAGCAGTCTCAACACCAGTCCCACCAGTACACCCATTATAGCACCGTAACCATTGGAGATGCTGAAGAAGAGGACACAGAAGAGTTCAGGGAAGACTGTGATGTAGGCCAGTTCAAAACTGATGAACATGAAGATAACGATGCTGCTATTCCATGTGGTCAGCAATGATCCAACCAGACCTACAATCACCACAGAACCACGGACCACCCACTGATTCTCTCTGTCTGATGCCTGAAGAGGAGAATAAAATAGAACAAATAAAAATGAAAAGATTCCACTGTCCTGTTTTCACATATTTCTCTCACTGCTTTCGTTTTCTATTCTTTTTAAAAATAATCATTGTACTTTCAGCAAATACATCTTGCAAATGTCTTGTGAGGGTGAGATAGATAGACAGACAGGCATACAAACAGACATACAGACAGACATGATCTTAATTTTCATTGCAATGCAGATAATATCCTTCAAGAAAAGACAAAGTCTTTCTTTAAGATATTAACATGTGGATGACCTGCAGCTTCTTGTTGAAATCATTATTCTTGGCCTTACACAACTCAGAAATAAATCAGTGAATGGCACAGTAAATCTGAATGACATCCCTTAACCTATCGCCTACAGTAATACTAAACGGAACCTGGCAGTGGTCTCTGATCAAGATCTGTCCTTTGACTCCAACATAAAGCAACTCTCAAGATCATATGACAATCATAATAGTTGTGCTCTGTACAGCCTTGGGAAAGAGATCCTTCATCTTTGGCCCTCCCAGAAGTTTTTTTTTCTTTTGTCCCTGTTACGGTTTTTAATGGATTTTTCCTCACCTGGTTCAAGGGTAAAGCGCGTTACTCTGTACAGATTGTAAAGCCCTCAGAGACAAATTGTCATTCATGAACTGGGACTAAAAAAAATAATTTTGCCACTCCAAAGGGTCCTCGTCTTCCTTACTCTGTCAAAAAAATGAATGCCAGTGCTCCACAACAGGATCACTGTGTCATTCTTCATATGTAATAAACTTTGTGGTAATTTAAGCTTCTGTTCTGAAGCATGTTTTTAACATGATTAACATGATCTTCCCTTTATGTATGTGCCTGAAGTATACCTAAAGAAGTTGGAAGTTATATACTATAGTGCTTTTCTTATAGGGCCCAAATGCAGCACACTCAGTAAGTCCAAAATGATCTACATTCAGTTACTCAAAGAGTTATGGTGCAGGTAAGAAACAGACTGAGTTCAGGTCGGGAAAGTAAACTTGTGGTTGAGGCAAAGTCATCGGCGGGCACAGAACAGGTATGTGAACAGGTATGTGGGACTTAGTGACATGTCGTTCTGTGTCAAGGGTTCAAAGCGCGTGCTAAGTAATCCAGGACGATTTCTTTGAAGCATGTATCGAGATGTGTGTGCATGATGTATTTGGTAAGGCCTCTTGAACCAGCCTACCCATGGGACCGGTTGAAACATTCACGGTGTTCCCCAGCTTCATCTGTGCTATGTGAAAGGGTATTTTTGAAAGCGGGTGAAATAGTCTAAAAAAAAAGAAAGAAAAGAAAATGTCTGGAGCCAAGCACTGTTAAAAGGTTGCTCTTACTGATTAAAAAATGAATTCATGTCCTCCCAATCAAGCAAATTTTGTTTATTACATAATCAGATCATAATACTGTATGTTAGGGCTTTATACATTTATTATCCACTTGATGGCATAGTAGAGCAGATGAATGTCTACCCTATTCTTCCACTCTGTCTGAATGCTGCTACTGTGATCGTGAAAATTTCCCCATTCTGGGACGAATAAATGCTTATCTATAAATGCTTAGCTTAGCTTAGCTTAGCTTAGCTTAGTTTAGCTTTTCTTATCTTATGAAGCACTATAAAGCTTTGGCCCACGTGTGAACTACTGGGATATAAAGCTTCAGTGCTTCATGAGGCTTCCTCTCGTCATCACTACTAGGAACAGGCAGGGCCAAATTCCATTACCTGTAGTGACAGTTTGATCCATGAGAAAAAGGGCAAGTTCAAAATCAGTCACACTGAGTCACAAACTTTGAGTCATGTGAAGAGCTGCAGCTACAGATGGCCTGGTGAAGAGAGCGTCTGGCAAACAGGTGAGGAGGAGAAAGGGCAAATGGAAAAATACTATCGAACATGCAGACTGTGACAACAGTGAACTACTAACAATAATAGTTAATTTTTTGTCAGACAGTGAAGCATAAGCACAAGTGTATTGTTTTTACCTGAGGTCTCAGGATGGTCTTGTAAATGTTGGCGGTAAAGACAGAAGCTCCAGAAAGCAAAGCAGAGTCAGCTGATGACATGACCGCAGCAGCCACGCAACCAATGCCAATAATAGAGATGAAAGCTGGTGTGAGGTGCTGCAGGGTGATGGGAAGAGCTCGTGCAGCGTCCCCTCGTTCATAAGGCGACGGAGACCCGTAGGTAGTCTGGTTCCAGTCTTAGTGAACATAAGACAAGGAAAGTTGTTACATAATGTTTTAGTAATTCAGAAAATAGGAATATAGAAATCCTTTATTGTCATTATTGCATCAAAGTTTGTTCGCACATCATACTGGTGAGGGAGCACTGGCCGATGCACCGAAACTTAAAGGAGGGGTGTGAAGGGAAGGTGGGTTAGTGGATGACAGAGGGGTAGGGAAAAAAAACAACTCATCACCATGATTCCTACAGGCAGCATAATGAGGAATGGTAAGAAAAAAGCCCCTTATTTGCGATGAATGTGAGAATATGAGCCCATACCCAACGACATGATAGGTAAGAGCAGAGGGCAGATGGTGTAGTCAATTTAGTCCTCTCTATGGTCCAACTGGGCTCCCCACTTTCCCACTTCCCCACGCAGAGCAGTGAGATGTTATCTGCCTTGCAGTGAAGTTCATTCATCACCACAGTCTGTGACCCCACTGCCTGGCCCTTCTCTACTGGGTTGTCTCTCAATGGCATCGTAATTAGTGGCTCTGGATGAACATTCAAGTAACTGTCACAGTAAGCAATTTTTTTAAAATCATCATGATCAACACACAGGTTTTTCACAGGTTTGTTTCTCAGACTGTTTTTTCTGGAAACAAACGCCTTCTATTAATTAAGATGATGTTTTGTTTCATATCATGTGTTGCATTTTTTATGATCTATCTATGCTGTGTGAACAAAAGCATACTGTGACATAGTTAACATGAACTTCACACCCCTAGTTTTTACAGGTTTTATATCCCAAGCACAATCATCTTTATTCAACCTTTATTACCTGTGGATGCAGCGGCTGCTCCAAGGAGCACAGGTGGTATTGCAAATACCAGCAAGAGGAAAGCAGCAACAAAACAAGTGAGCTTGGCACTGGTTGTGGAAGAAGCTGACAAGGTTCTCTGGTGAAAACCCTGGTATGCCAATCCCCCCAGTGACTAAAGAGTAAAAAAGAAAAAAGTTAATTCATATATTTAGTTTGGAATCCACATCCACCTTAAACTTTACATCTGCAGTCAGAGGATAACTCATTTCTCCTTGGCACTAAAAACTGGTTCTTCTCTGACAATTAAAAACAGTTTTTTTTATATTATTGTGATAGTATCTACTGTTTTGTATTGTGATTATGTATACTGTATAGTATTTATCACCATTCTACAGATTTATGAAGACAAAACTATAATTATTTATTGTAAAGGACACATTTGCCTCCTTACAAACAATAAAAAGTCATCAATTATTATCCAGATGTTTTTCAGCTCTAGTTGACCAATCCAAGGAGCGTGTAAGGTGTTGTTCATCAACGTCTGACTGATGTCCATGGTGTAAGGACTCATCAACACAAAGGGAACACAGATGATCTGAGAATCACATGAAAATACAGATGAAGCGTCCTGAGATTTTTGATGCCTGATACATTAATCACCAAATTGAAACCAACTCACCAAACCAATGAATATGAGGATGAGCTGTATAATATCTGTGTAGGCCACAGAATAGAGACCTCCCATTAATGTGTAGATAACGGCAACAGCAGAAGAGATCCAGATGCAAAGAGAGAAAGACAAATCCAGGATAATACTCATGGTTCCTCCTGTGAAATCATCAGATCCCCTTAGATTTTTTATATTTATATTTAAAAATCATTCAGCTTTTCCTCATCACTGTACACACAGCACCTCATATTGACAGAAAAAAAAGAATTATTAACATTTTTGCAGATTTATTAGAAAAGAACTGAAATAACACTTGGCCAGATTGCTGTGACACATACATTGAACTCAGGTGTGTCTTTCCTCCAATCATCCTTGAGATGTTTCTACGTCTTCATTGGAGTCTAGCTGTGTTTGATTCTACTGATTGGACTTGATTAGGAGAGCCCACATCTGTATGTATAAGACCTTACAGCTCACAGTGCATCAGAACAAAGGAGAGTCATGAGGTCAAAGGAACTGCTGAAGAGCTCAGAGACAGAATTGTGGCAAAGCACAGACTTGGCCAAGGTTACAAAGAAATTTATGCTCTGCTTAAGGTTCCTAGAGCACAGCTACCTCCGTAATCCTTACATGGAAAATGTTTGAAATGACCAGAACCCTTCCTAGAGCGGAGCTGTCCAGCCAAATTGAGCAATCAGGGACAAGAGCGTTGATGAGAGGTAAAAAAGAACCCAAAGATCACTGTGTCTGAGCTCCAGAGATGCAGTCGGGAGATGGGAGAAAGTTCTAGAAAGTCAGCTATCACTGCAGCCCACCACTAGTCGGGGTTTTATGGCAGAGTGGCCCAACAGAATCCTCTCCTCAGTGCAAGACACATGAAAGCCTGCATGGAGTTTCCTAAAAAATACCTGAATGATTCAAAGATGGTGAGAAATAAGACTCTCTGGTCTGATGAGAGCAAGAAACAACCTTTTGGCCTTCTAAGGTATGTGTTGACAAAAGTGAAGCATGGTGGTGGCAGTATCATGCTGTGGGGTATTTTACAGCTGCAGAGACAGGAAGACTGATTGCAGTCAAAGGAAAGATGAACATGGCCAAGTACAGAGATATCCAAAGGCCGAAGGTTCACCTTCCAAATAAGTGAATGACCATAAGCATACGGCTAAAATAACAAAGAAATGGCTCCAGGACAACTCTGTGACTGTTTTGAACAGCCCAGACAGAGCTCAAATGAGCATCTCTGGAGGGACCTACAAAATGGTCATACACCAACGTTCACCATCCAACCTGACAGATATGGAGAGGATCTACAAGGAGGAATGGCAGAGGATCCCTAAACTCAGGTATAAAATATTTGTGGCATAAATCCCAAAAAGAGTCATGAATGCATTAGCTCAAAAGGGTGATTCTACTAAATACTGAGCAAAGGTTCTGAATACTTACTTACTGAATGATATTTCATTTTTTCTTTTTAATAAATCTTCAAAAATGTCAACAATGCTGTGTTTTCTGTCAGCATGGGCTGCTGTGTGAACATTGATGAGGAAAAAGTAACTTGTATGATTTTAGCAAATGGCTGCAATACAACAGAGCGAACATTTTAAATGGGTTCTGGATACTTTCCGTACTGTGTGTGTATGTACATGTATTTGTAGATTTTTTTTTCACACTAACTCAAATGAGGATAACTATGATCCTACCCAAAGAACTCAGTGTTGTTGCCACCCAGGTCAAGTCCAGAACAACTGAAATCAGGCTCAGTCCAGCTGTTACTACTTTTCCATACTTGATATTAAAAGGGTCAAGCATCGTCACACAGTTTCTTTCTCTCATTGGTCTGACAAACAGCAGGCCGCCTTCATTCGAAGAAAAAACACGAAACAATTACAAAAATGTAATGGTAAACAAAAATCAATCAAAAGGCAAATAACACTCAAAGAGTGAAGATCTCCTGTATCAACAGCATTCATCATGTACCAACACAAGACAATTTTGATACAATTTTCTTCAGCCTTGTGAAATTTTACAAAGACAGAAGACAAGAGGAAACATGCTACATAACTTAGACCTCCACTCGACTGGGTTTTTGAATGTCACGGACACAACCTGTTTGCCTTTCTTCTTTTCTCATGCGAAGATATGTTTTATCATGATAAAATGTGAATATGGTTGATGAAACATACCTCATTTATTACTATTCTATATTAACTAATTGATATTTCTTTATTTATTTTAACCCCCCAAAAATGATCTTGAAATTTAAATCTCTGGATTTCTAAATCCAAATTTTGTAAAATAAATGTGAATCATAAGTCCTGATTTTGTCTTTTATCTATAATGTTTGTTATTTTTATTTATTCGTCTGTACAGCACTTTAGTAGACTGTGGTTGTTGTAAAGTGCTTAACAAATAAAGATTGGATTGGATTGGATAGGAGAAACGATCAAATTTAATGTGTTTAATGATTGTCAGACTATAACTGTGATGTCAAACATTCACACATGCAATATCCCATCAGATATGATATTAAAGTCTTACCAGTTATAAAAGACACACTGCATGACAGTAACACTACCAAGGCCCGGCTTAGACCCATGGAGGGTGTGCACACCAATTCAACTGTGCCAACAATGAAGCCTCCTCCAATCCATGTAGCTGCAGGACAGAAAAGTCAACAGGAAACAATTTGATAGATAATTTCTCGCTTGAAAGACAATGAAAAATTTGTTGAGTGTTAAGCTGGTTGTGTGTTGGCCAGTTTTCAAAACAGGAACTCTGAAGAAGAAGTTAGGTGCAGATTGAACTTTTGATTGAACTGTTTTTTTTCTGAAAGAAAAATAATCCATTGATCAATTATCTCCATACAAAATTACAGTACTTTGAAAGAGGGCCAACACGCCATTGTAATAGCAAAACTCCAAAAGCACTGCAATTACAATTAAAACTACGTACTGGATTATTATTAGCATTTTTCTGCAGTTTCTAAATTTATGGTTGACATTACAGCAATCCATAATAATCATATATACTATGAACTGTAGAGTAAAGCTCCTGTTATCTTAGTTTTATCTCAATTTTCTCAGTTGTTATACTCATGTGAAGACTATGGACGTGTTTCCTCTTCAGACTGCAATCATGCCCAGTTACTCTCAACACTGTTGTTTGAGTAGGTTCTCATTTATCCACGTCATGATTATCAGTGAAATCAATACACTGAACTGAACGAGGAATGCTCAGATGTCTACATAGGGGAAATCATCTGAGCTGTGTACATAGGGGACAGTAATGAAGTTAGGCATTTTCTTGTTTTAGTGTTCCCTATGTAGTTAAGCATTCCTCGCTGCAGTGAGCATTCCTCACCTTACTACTGTCTACACAGGGGACAGTAATTAAGTTAGGCATTTTCTTGTTTTAGTTTCCCACAAACGAATAGCTCAACACAGAAGAGTCAACTCATCAGGACAGTATTCGGCAGTCTTTCATTGCCTTAAGGAAGAGGGACACTCATTTCAGGGACAGGGAGGACAGATGATTAAAGAGAGGAGTGAAAGACACGGCATGGTGAAGGCTCTGTATGAATATATCTGTGTGTGTGTGTGTGTGTGTGTGTGTGTGTGTGTGTGTGTGTGTGTGTGTGTGTGTGTGTGTGTGTGTGTGTGTGTGTGTGTGTGTGTGTGTGTGTGTGTGTGTGTGTGTGTGTGTCTCAAACCATTCAGTGCTCGTGAGGGTGGCACCAGGCTGTCTGAGGTCATGAAGGCTCTGTATGGACATAATCTACTGTTTGACCATATTTGGAAATGCTTGTATGACCGTCGGTATCCTTACATTATTTTGTTTGCAACAGATATGTCCTCACGACGTCCGCGTGACCAATAATGCTGTATTCTCAGATAATTTTGTGAAACTATCAGCTTGACATTTTCTGTTAACGCCTGTAGGTCATGATGTACCAACCGGTAAAAATAAACTGGTTGAGTGCAGATATTTCGAGGTTAAACAATAGATTCACCACCCACAGTCGTGATCCTCTCTTATCTTTGCACTCATTTGCACCGCTGCAGCTCTTGTCTGTAAGTCTCTTGTGCCCAGAATATTCTGTAATAAAGCTTCGAAGGACTGTTCATCGTCTCCAGCCTTTAATTTGACCTCTAACATTCTCACTACCCGAAATCAAACGAACACATGGAGGAAGAAGTAGCGCTTTCCTCCCAACAACGGTGGCGCAGTGGGTAGCGCTGTGGCCTCACAACACGGTGCTTCCGGGTTCAAGTCCCGCTGTGTGCGGAGTTTGCATGCTCTCCCCGTGTCTGCGTGGGTTCTCTCCGGGTTCTCTGGCTTCCTCCAAAAACAGCTCTTCAGGTTGATTGGCTGGTCCCAAATTGCCCGTAGGGGTGAGTGTGTGTGTACATGGTTGTCTGTCTTTGTGTGTGGCTCCGCGGTGCCACACACACACAGATACTTGATGAAATCTGTCTGAAAAGGAATATACTGTATCTTGCCTGGTGACATTCTCATCTTCCTTTTAAACAAGATGACACTGATAGTTTGCTGGGCTTGTTCACAAAAGGGACGGTTGCCTTATTCTTTCTTTCAAGTGACTTTGGACTCACCCAAAGAGACTGCTTACTAAGTCTGTGCTGTTTCACAGAAAGTTGGTTTAACTCTGCTACAACACTGACATGCAACACATCCTCACAAGCTTTAATATGAAGCTACTTGTGCAATATCTCTTAAAGAACTGAAGATCTGCATTGCCTGTCAAGGACCATAGGTCTGGCCAAAACCAAAAACTGAAAGGAATAAGACTGGTCTTACAATATCACACCAACAACTCATAGAACTGGGGGCACATTTCAGTTGGATTGATATCCGTGGAATCACATTGGGCACAATCAAAGAAATTGGATCCAATTGAGAAACAATTTTCCACAACTGCAGCACAAGAAATTTCAAAACATCACACAGCTGCATATCACTGATGGAAATGTACACTGCCAAAAAAGGACAATGCCTCAGTTAGGTTTTTAATCACTTATTTTACTTGGTTTTTGAATACAATCTAATGCTATAATTACATCCATGGAAAACAAAAAATTATATAAAACATGTTACATATTGATCCAACATATTCCATACTGTAAGAAATAAGCCCCTTAATATTGAGGAATTTATAGAATATGCTTGAGATACTAGTCCTGTAATCTATGTTCTCCTCACCTGTCATTGTGAAGATCCCCACCATCCAGTTAATGCTCCGGTTTCCCAGCAGGGCCATGTCCATTCCAGTGGCTGCACTTTCCTTTTGTTTCTTCTTGGACTTAAAAGAAGCCCAGATGCCAGTCCCAAGGACCAGCAGGTAGAAAACAACCATCACTATTACTCCTGGGATGTTAACAGCCATGTTAAACTAATTGTCTGCCTTTGCACTTCCTAATAGCAAAGAGATTGACTGTCTGACTCATATGAGGGATGGAATTTCACTAGTGAAACTGTCGAATCAGATCCCTCATAGCATGTAGGACAACCTTCTGTAGAAAAGGTGGTTTTAATATCATGCCTACTGTTGTGTCATTACAGTTTGTCTTAAATGTGGACATGGGGTAGTAATATGTGAAATTTTGTGTCATTTTAAACTCAAGCATCAAATGTTTGGAGGATTATAGCCTTTGTTTAACAGCTTCATTTAGCTTCCATGAAGCTGTTAATCATCCCGTTGCTGTGATCGTAATGTGTGAAAGTGTTTCAAAACTGTCTTGATTACATTGTTGGAATGTGCCTGTAGGCATTAGCTAATTCAAGCAAGACAATTTTTTACAACATTTCTTTGACCTGGCTTTGTGTTTATTCTGTTTTAGGAATCCTGTGTGTTCCAGACAACCTGCAACTCCTGGGATCAGACTCTTTGTTGTTGTTGTTGTTGTTGTTGTTGTTGTTGTTGTTGTTAGCATGAGTATTGGCATACCTATTTTTACATCCTGCTTAAAAGCAATGATGTATTCTAATTGTCAGTACTCCAGTGTTTTTCCGTTCGTTCATATGTCCACCAAATATCTTTGCAACCGTTGCAGATGGAAAGACGAAACAAAAAGCATATTACTTGGGCGGCAAAGAGAATGAAAATGAGATGATGACCTTGAGGAAACTAGATCAAGGTCCAATTTCAGCCTTTGTACACTCAGGAACCGGATAGGATAGAAAAACAAGGGAGAAGGCCAGTGTGAGTAAGACCATAGATCAAAGTTAATGCATAGGTAGATCAAAGCACTAGCTTTGATCTATGGTCAGGTACTAGTCTATGCATTAGTAGTACCTGACTAGTGTATAGACTACTAGTACCTGACTAGTCTATGCACTAGTCAGGTACTACTTTCAAGGTAACCTGACCTACCCTGAAAGTAGGTCCGGGTAAGTCGCAGGATGTTGCAGTCTCTGACTGCCTTAGTTCTAGTTGATCATGGATTTGGACATTCCATTTCCCAGCACTGAGAGGGGAAATGACTCTGAAATGATTTATGCTCATTGAGGCTTCCTCTTTGGGAAAAAAGGCATCATTCTGCCTTCTGCCAGCTTGTTGGAACAGTGTCTTTCTTCCAACTTTTGGAATCATCTTCCACAAGAGGAATGAGGGTAAGCTGTAACAAGGACATACTTCTTCTTTTCCTTTCGGCTTTTCCCTTCAGGGGTCGCCACAGCGAATCAGTGTCCTCCATCTAACCCTGTCTTATGCATCCTCTTTTCTCACACCAACTACCTTCATGTCCTCTTTCACTACATCCATAAACCTCCTCTTTGGTCTTCCTCTAGGCCTCCTGCCTGGTAGTTCAAAACTCAGCATCCTTCTACCAATATATTCACTATCTCTCCTCTGGACATGTCCAAACCATCTCAGTCTGGCCTCTCTGACTTTATCTCCAAAACCTCTAACATGTGCTGTCCCTCTGATATACTCATTCCTGATCCTATCCTTCCTGGTCACTCCCAGAGAGAACCTCAGCATCTTCATCTCTGCTACCTCCAGCTCTGCCTCCTGTCTTTTCCTCAGTGACACTGTCTCTAGACCAAACAACATCGCTGGTCTCACCACAGTTTTGTACACCTTTCCTTTCATTTTAGCTGAAACTCTTCTATCACACATCACACCTGACACTTTTCTCCACCCATTCCATCCTGCCTGTACATGTTTCTTCACCTCTTTTCCACACTCTCCATACTGTATTGTGTAAATTAGTGGTAAATACAGAGGTGTGGTGACAATGAAAAAATAGATGCCCCAAAAGTTTATGAATTAATAAGTCCTGGGAGTAAACTGTGCAGGGAAATTGGGAGTGTGAACGTATGAAGCATTGATGAAAGATTGGTGGCGATGGCATTCACAGGACTGGACAAGGATCAGAGGGACAGTAGAAGTTGGACAGTTTGTTGATGAGGTGAAGGGAATAAAATTGAGGTGGTATGGAAACATCCAGAGAAGGGAAGTGGGATACACTTGGAAAAAGATTGATGATAGATTTGTCAGACATAAGAAAAATAGGAAACCCAAAGAAAGAAACATTCATTCATTCATTCATTCATTCATTCATTCATTCATTCATTCATTCATTCATTCATTCATTCATTCATTCATTCATTCATTCATTTATTCATCCTCCGAACTGCTTTATCCGCCATAGCGGATCACGGTACACTGGAGCCTATCCCATCTGTCTTAGGGCGTGAGGCAGGGGAAACTCCGGGCACAACGCCAGTGCGCCGCAAAGCCTCACAAAGACAGCTACCATGCATGCTCACACACACACTACGAACAATTTGGAACAGCCAATTAACCTGACAAAAATGATTTTGTGAACTCAATCTTTTTGTTTTTCTTACTGTACCTTAATCCAAGTTGCCCACATAATTTTTGTGCCAGCCCACCCTAAAACCGTCCTGCTGCCAAATTATTTGCTTTTTGTTTTTCTATTTACATTTAAGCCTTTGACATTTGATTTCATTCTGCATTGAGACAGGATTTATCCTTAGACCATTGGTTGGTTGGTTGGCTGGTTGGTTGGTTGGTTGGTTGGTTGGTTGGTTGGTTGGTTGGTTGGTTGGTTGGTTGGTTGGTTGGTTGGTTGCATGGTCTCAAAAAAAGTTTTGTATACATGCGTGACGTACAGCACATTTGATGAACAATAAATATTAATTTATTGGCAGAAAGTTGTAGTTCTGAGACAGAAAGAAATGTGAGGTGTGTCTGTAGAAACAGGCATGTCAGAATGTGAAAAAGGGAGTGTGGGAATGTGCACCAACTTCTTTAGAAACAAAGGACAAACGGTTACTGCTGTGTGACAAATCAGCTTCATCATTCATATTTAGTGGCAGTCACAATTTTTGATCAGTCTTTGTCAAATTTCAGTCATGATCTTTATGCATTTTGTAATACAGTATTCAAAAATTCACAATCTGCAAAGTCCAATACAAACTTTGCAAGTAACAAATTATTCTGCTTTTGTGTTTCATGATTTAAGATTAGTTCAAAGTGTTTTTTGTTTGATATTTAATCTGAACATTTCTTGAACATCCATACTGGAATTTTTTCCATTCCAGGTTCCAACCTAAATCAAGAGCAATTTGAGTAAGGCGTGATATTTTTCTTGATTTTTTCCTCTTTTTTAAAATGCTTAATTCATTTTCAACCAAATTAACAGCAACAGTCTTCTTCTTTTCCTTTCGGCTTTTCCCTTCAGGGGTCGCCACAGCGAATCAACCGCCTCCATCTAACCCTGTCCTTTGCATCCTCTTCTCTCACACCAACTACCTTCATGTCCTCTTTCACTACATCCATAAACCTCCTCTTTGGTCTTCCTCTAGGCCTCCTGCCTGGCAGTTCAAAACTCAGCATCCTTCTACCAATATATTCACTATCTCTCCTCTGGACATGTCCAAACCATGTCAGTCTGGCCTCTCTGACTTTATCTCCAAAACCTCTAACATGTGCTGTCCCTCTGATGTACTCATTCCTGATCCTATCCTTCCTGGTCACTCCCAGAGAGAACCTCAGCATCTTCATCTCTGCTACCTCCAGCTCTGTCTCCTGTCTTTTCCTCAGTGACACTGTCTCTAGGCCAAACAACATCGCTGGTCTCACCACAGTTTTGTACACCTTTCCTTTCATTTTAGCTGAAACTCTTCTATCACACATCACACCTGACACTTTTCTCCACCCGTTCCATCCTGCCTGTACACGCTTCTTCACCTCTTTTCCCCACTCTCCATTGCTCTGGACTGTTGACCCTAAGTACTTAAAATCCTCCACCTTCTTGATCTCTTCTCCCTGTAACCTCACTCTTCCATTTGGTCCCTCTCATTCACACACATGTACTCTGTCTTACTGCGGCTAACCTTCATCCCTCTCCTTTCCAGGACAAACCTCCACCTCTCTAGCTTCTCCTCCACCTCTTCCCTACTCTCACTGCAGATCACAATGTCATCTGCAAACATCATAGTCCATGGAGATTCCTGTCTAACCTCGTCTGTCAGCCTGTCCATCACCATAGCGAACAAGAAGGGGCTCAGAGCTGATCCCTGATGCAGTCCCACCTCCACCTTGAACTCCTCTGTCACACCTACAGCACACCTCACCACTGTCTTACAGTCCTCATACATGTCCTGCACCGCTCTAACATACTTCTCTGCCACTCCAGACTTCCTCATACAATACCACAGTTCCTCTCTGGGCACCCTGTCATAAGCTTTCTCCAGATCTACAAAAATACAATGCAGCTCCGTCTGGCCTTCTCTGTACTTCTCTATCAACATCCTCAAAGCAAATACTGCATCTGTAGTACTCTTTTTTGGCATGAAACCATACTGCTGCTCACAAATGCTCACTTCTGCCCTTAGTCTAGCTTCCACTACTCTTTCCCATAACTTCATTGTATGGCTCATCAGCTTTATTCCTCTGTAGTTGCCACAACTCTGCACATCTCCCTTGTTCTTAAAAATGGGCACCAGCACACTTCTCCTCCACTCCTCAGGCATCTTCTCACTATCTAAGATCCTGTTGAACAACCCAGTCAGAAACTCTACTGCCACCTCTCCTAGACACTTCCAAACCTCTACAGGTATATCATCAGGACCGACTGCCTTTCCACTCTTCATCCTCTTCAGTGCTCTCCTCACTTCATCTTGGCTAATCTTTGCTACATCCTGGTCCACAACAGTCACCTCTTCTAACAGCAACAGTGTCTCGGCAAAATACTATGATTTTTATGAAAGTTTGCTGTTGCTTGTATAATCAGATACTAACCATTGTGTTAGCCTGTGTTAATTTTCACGACTAGTTGAGACGATTTATGATGCACTGTAAATTCTTTAACTTAAATTAGACATCCACATGTACGTGTCAGTCATGATTTGCTATTGGATTATCTGTAATCTACCAGGTTTTAAACTGTTTTCTCTAAGACAGCAAATCATTGTCCAGAGTTGGGGTCTGATCAGGTCCAAACACATCAATTTTGCATAGGTGTAACAACTCACTATGTCACAATCGTATAAAGGATGCACAGACATTACATTCTTCACTCACTCATCTGAACCAGCCTACTGCTTGTGTGAATTGAGTCCAAAGCTTTGAATAGCATTACAAAACGAAATCTCAGTTTTTGATGTCTTTATTCTCATTTCAGTATTAGTCATTGTCTCCTTATTTAGTCAAAAGAAATTTTCCATGACAACAGCAAAAAGCATTTGAATGAAAATGTAGACAGAGAACAATCATTTAAAATATTTCATATCAGCAACTTTTTATAACACTACTTAAGAGTATTTTTAACTGATCTATATTATACATGAAGGAAAAGATGCCTCTGAACACACAAAAAATGTAATCTTGCGAATCTTCAGTTGTGTAGCCTCTGTTCAGAAAATATGTTGTTACTCAGTGCCTCATTCTCATTGTCCCCTGCGGCGCCACCTACTGGTGTAAGTGGTACTGGTGAGTGCTGGGCTTTCACTTTAAACACATCCCATTTCTCAGGAAGAATATCTTTGTTGAAGAGGATAGAAGCCACATACGAGAACAACAAGATGGAAGCAATTGCAGCCAGCATGGAGATAGTCTTAACAGGAGCATATTGGACATAAACACCGTCCTCAAGAGTGCATCCTGGGAAGTGGATGATTGGTTCTAATCCTAGTGATGTGTCTCCACTCAGCAGTCTCAACACCAATCCCACAAGTACACCCATTATAGCACCGTAACCATTGGAGATGCTGAAGAAGAGGACACAGAAGAGTTCAGGGAAGACTGTGATGTAGGCCACTTCGTTACTAAAGAGCCAAAACACTAGGATGCTCTTATTCAGCATGGTGAGAGATGTTCCAACCAGACCCACGACCACCACAGAAGCACGGACCACCCACTCATTCTCTTTGTCGGATGCCTGAAGAGGAGAATAAAACAGAATAAATAAAAACCAAAAGGCAGACAGACAGACAGACAGACAGACAGACAGACAGACAGATATACTGTATATCATGGTGGTATCTGTGTCGTCCTAAAGCTCGGGTTCTGTCCTAGAGACCTGGGAGTTTGGCTCTGTGCAATATGTTAGGTTTTCCTAGAACTGCGCTTTTCTTGACTGAAACTTCAGTTGGTGTTGCATGGAAACTGCTGGAGCCACTTTCAGCTTAGTGGTCGCTGCCCTGACTGCACCTACGACTACACGACCCCTGTTTTTTATCTGTTCCAGGTGTTCTTTCAACCATTGGTTCTTTTCAACTTGTTTCATGGTCTTTCTTCCAGATATTGCTGTCAGTCTAGCATTTTGGTAAGTTTTCATTCATAGGTTTTATTGATATGAGAAACTTCCTCTATTTGATGGTGATGCATGCCATGTAGGGGCTTGCGCTACTATGTTGTGTGCCTTTCTTCCTCCTATCTGTCATCAGGTTTCTGCTGCCTGAGACACTCACTTACTTGTTCATCCTGCTGGGCAATCTTCTTGATGTACTCTGGGATTTTCAGTGTTTCATCATGGCGTGTTGCCAATACTCTCTAGACGTGTTGCCCATACTCTCTAGTTCACGGTCTTTGTCTTCCACTTAACATACTGCATAAATGCTGAGGAGCTTTCCTGTCTTGATATCTGTGGCTTCTATTTACTCTTTTGGCCAGTTTGTGATCATAGCAGAGCTCCAAATGTCATCCATAGTTTGGGATGGATGACATCCAGCGAATTACTTCATGATAAATAAATTGTCTGTCTGTCTGTCTATTTGTCTGTCTGTCTGTCTGTCTGACTGTCTGTCCACTCGTTGATGCCCTTGACTTTGTTCTTATCATCCAGATGACTTTTCAGGGCTTGCCTAGAGGTATTTGGTTGTGGTTTACTACCATGCTGCCTGTTTGCTGTTACCAGGATCCTGAGACACTTACACCTTTCTTGGATGTCTCCTACATACCCCCTTGTAGTTTCAATCCCCTAAGACTGATCATCCTGTCATTTGTCCAATCTGACTTAAATCCCCACATAACAGCTGTAGATGCTTGTAGTGTTGACCAGTGACTCATTTTTCCATGTGTGCGGAATTGAGTTGTAGGCTTTTTTGTAGTCAACCAGGCAATGCCTGATTGATTATTCTGGCAAGTCTGTCTGTCCCAGTGGACTGCTCTGTCCACTGGTAACCAGTGCTTGGTGTTACTGCTAATCCCTTTCTGTGCCTTAATTTGCTGTTGTCTTTTTTTTTGTTTTTTTACCTGGGGTCTCAGGATGGTCCTGTAAATGTTGGCGGTGAAGACAGACCCTCCAGAAAGCAAAGCAGAATCAGCTGATGACATCATAGCAGCTGCAACAGAACCAATGCCAACAGCAGAGATGAAGGCTGGCGTGAGGTGTTGCATGGCAATGGGCAGAACTCGAGCATTTTCCCCACGTTCATATGGAGACGGAGAACCGTAGGTAGTCTGGTTCCAGTCTGAGACGTGGGCACAAAACAAGGAAAGTTGTAAATACACAACCTATATTATTAATGTCCAACTTGTTTACAACATTCAACAATTCTTTTATCTGTTAATCATACTAAATGGGTTTGAAATTGCATGACTAAGTAATTAATTATGCCCAGGAAGATTATGCATATCTACTGGTTGATGAAAAATAGCCTCAGCAACAACCACACACCACCAATGTGTGCACACTATTGTATGATTGACATGATTTTCCAGTTAGATGAGATGAGGTCAAATGAGGGAGATGGGTGTTGGAGAGGTTTATATGAAGCATTGCTGCTCGGTGTGGGTTGCCGTAAGGGGAATTTACATAGATGTAGACAGACAGATAGACAGACAAACAGATATATAGATAGAAAGATGATAGATACAAAGGGGAATGCAGTGCACACATGTATGCTGTCAGCCAATAGCATGCGCGTACGGTCTCACTAGACTACAGCTCATGGGAGACACCTGCTCCTCGCCTCTCGCTCTCTCCCGTGTGTAATTTAAGTTATATCTCATCGAGGACAATATATAATATACTTAGATTTTTAAATATTCGCAATGTAGTGAAGCTGCGCATCTTGAAGCTCGAATAAGCAAGGGATTCATGTAGTCGGTTGTGGAGTGAGGCCTGAAACAGTCTGTGCTGACGGTTCAGTTCGGTACGACACATTTCGAATTCAGTGCAGTTGGGCATCTGACAGCAGTGTGAACTTAAAAAGAGTAAAATATGGGACCTTAAATTTCTTTATTTTACATTCTGAGTCACCTTTGCTGTTTATAATGACATTAAAGGCATTCTATTCCATTCTATTCTATTCTTAAAGGTGCATCATTATTACCTGTGGATGCCGCAGCCATTCCGATGAGCACAGGAGGTATTGCAAAAACCAACAAGAGGAAAGCAGCAACAAAACAAGTGAGCTTGGCGCTGGATGCAGAAGAAGCTGACAAGGTTCTCTGGTGGAAGCTCTGGTATCCCAAACCTCCCAATGTCTTTAATGTAAAACAATTAGTTGCTTAATTGAATTATTATTGCGGAACATCTACCTTTATTTACGAAGATGTAAGAAGACAACAGTGTGAATTTTATGTGATAAAGTACATGTTATTGCCTGCTTACAAAAAATAAAACGTCATCAATTATTATCCAGATGTTTTTCAGCTCTAGTTGACCAATCCAAGGAGCGTGTAAGGTGTTGTTCATCAGCGTCTGACTGATGTCCATGGTGTAAGGACTCATCAACACAAAGGGAACACAGATGATCTGGGAATTACATGAAAATACAGATTATGCTTTCAAACAAATTTGAACCTTTTAATAATGAAATAATGAAATTATTTTTTCCTTCCCCCATAGAAAAAATTTGTTTTTCACTCTAGTCAATTGTCACAAGCATATGTATATGAGGTACAGGCCCTTAAACACACACACACACACACACACACACACACACACACACACACACACACACACACACACACACACACACACACACACACACACACACACTCACACACACACCACACACACACACACACACACACACTCACACACACACCACACACACACACACACACACACACACACACACACACAAGGGGGTTGTAGGCATGTAGATAGATAGATGGACATAGAGCGGTGGGCAGTTCCCTTGTGAGGCACCCCAAGGAGCAGCTTCTAAAGGGGACAGTGATTTGCTCAAGGGTACCTCGGCAGCGCTCAGGAGGTGAACTGGCACCTCCCACTGCCAGTTCACACTCCAAAATCTTTTGCCCGATATAGGTCTTCAACTAGCCACTCTCCAGACCCCGGCCCAAGACTTAGTGGACTGAGTTTCTACCGCCCTGCTACCACCACCCTAACACCTGTTCACTTACACACATTTAGATAATAAATATTCAGACCAACTCACCAAACCAATGAATATGAGGATAAGCTGTATAATATCTGTGTAGGCCACAGAATAGAGACCTCCCATTAGTGTGTAGATAATGGCAACAGCAGAAGAGATCCAGATGCAAAGAGAGAAAGACAAATCCAGGACAACACTCATGGTTCCTCCTGTCAAACAAATTCAGATGGATGGATGGATGGACAGATGGACGGACAGACAGATGGATGGATGGACGAACAGACAAAGAGATAGGCAGACAGTCCCTACCTAAAGAACTCAGAATTGATGCCACCCAAGCCACGTCTAAAACAACCGAAAGCAGGCTCAGTCCAGCTGTTACTTCTTTTCCGTACTTGATATTAAAAGGGTCAAGCATCGTCACACAGTCTCTTTCTCTCATTGGTCTAACAAACACCAGGCCACCTTCATTAAATGAAAAAACATGAAAAATTTTGAAAATGATACCAGGAGCAATAACAATTGGAAGGAAAATAACACTTCGGTTAAGTTTTATTGATATTAAACCTAACCGAAGTGTTATTTTTAAAGATCAATGATTTCCACACTTATAATGCACGAACACAAGACATTTTCATGTCATTCATTTCATTTCTTCAGCCGTGTGAAATTTAAGAGACATAATTTAGAAGACAACACAATAAACAAATAATAATGTAACCCTGACTGTAGACTTACATACTGTGTTAAAAATACCACTGGTATGACCTTTGTCGCTCTTCCTTTATTCCTTTGTGTAGTTAATACATACAGTACTTCAGAGATTTGTCTACAACTACAAGGGAAGCCCAGCTTCCCCTAAAACAAGCTTTCATTCACTTTACAGTACTGTAATTGGAACTGCATGTAACGTTTTTTTTCATTGCCTTGAAACGCAATAGTCATTGGAAAAAATATCACTATTTAGTCCCGCCCCAGGACTTCTATCTTGACTTCTGGGACGGAGACACATTATATCTTCTTCTTACGCAAAAATAAATGAAAAATTAAATAACGTGGAGCATGTAACAAAAGTGAATAAAACCTACTAACAAGTGGTTGACAACATATTTAACATTTATATTTTTAATAATCTAATAATTAGTTTTTTAATGATTATCAAGGTACAATTTTTATGTTAAACCTACACAATAAACATATGATTTAAAAGTCTTACCAATGATAAAAGACAAGCTGTACGAGAGGAATACTATCATGGCCCGGCTTAATCCCATGGAGGGTGTGCACACCAGTTCAACTGTGCCAACAATGAAGCCTCCTCCAATCCATGTCGCTGCAGGATAGATTAGCAGATATGGAATCATTTCATGGTTAACCACAAGAATTCAAGAATTCAAGAATTCAATTAACCCTAACCACGAATTGTATCAATAGGAACCATAACTGACCACCAGAAATGTCAGTGTCCTTGTTTTAGATTGGCATGTACTTCCTTTGTTTGCAAACAAATGTCATCCACAAATATGGCAAATTATTGAAGACATGGCATTGAAAAGTGTGGTGTTCACAGTAATACACAGATATTAGTCCTGTAAGCTATGTTCTCCTCACCTGTCATTGTGAAGATCCCCACCATCCAGTTAATGCTCCGGTTTCCCAGCAGGGCCATGTCCATTCCAGTGGCTGCACTTTCCTTTTGTTTCTTCTTGGACTTAAAAGAAGCCCAGATGCCAGTCCCAAGGACCAGCAGGTAGAAAACAACCATCACTATTACTCCTGGGATGTTAACAGCCATGTTAAACTAATTGTCTGCCTTTGCACTTCCTAATAGCAAAGAGATTGACTGTCTGACTCATATGAGGGATGGAATTTCACTAGTGAAACTGTCGAATCAGATCCCTCATAGCATGTAGGACAACCTTCTGTAGAAAAGGTGGTTTTAATATCATGCCTACTGTTGTGTCATTACAGTTTGTCTTAAATGTGGACATGGGGTAGTAATATGTGAAATTTTGTGTCATTTTAAACTCAAGCATCAAATGTTTGGAGGATTATAGCCTTTGTTTAACAGCTTCATTTAGCTTCCATGAAGCTGTTAATCATCCCGTTGCTGTGATCGTAATGTGTGAAAGTGTTTCAAAATGTCCTGATTACATTGTTGGAATGTGCCTGTAGGCATTAGCTAATTCAAGCAAGACAATTTTTTATAACATTTCTTTGACCTGGCTTTGTGTTTATTCTGTTTTAGGAATCCTGTGTGTTCCAGACAACCTGCAACTCCTGGGATCAGACTCTTTGTTGTTGTTGTTGTTGTTGTTGTTAGCATGAGTATTGGCATACCTATTTTTACATCCTGCTTAAAAGTGATGATGTATTCTAATTGTCAGTATTCCAGTGTTTTTCCGTTCGTTCACATGTCCACCAAATATCTTTGCAACCGTTGCTGATGGAAGGATGAAACAAAAAGCATATTACTTGGGTGGCAAAGAGAATGAAAATGAGATGATGACCTTGAGGAAACTAGATCAAGGTCAAGTTTCAACTTTTGTACACTCAGGAACCGGATAGGATAGAAAGACAAGGGAGAAGGCCAGTGTGAGTAAGACCATAGATCAAATCTAATGCATAGGTAGATCAAAGTACTAGCTTTGATCTATGGTCAGGTACTAGTCTATGCATTAGTAGTACCTGACTAGTCTATGCACTAGTCAGGTACTACTTTCAAGGTAACCTGACCTACTCTGAATGTGGGTCCGGTAAGTTGCAGGATGTTGCAGTCTCTGACTGCCTTAGTTCTAGTTGATCATGGATTTGGACATTCCATTTCCCAGCACTGAGAGGGGAAATGACTCTGAAATGATTTATGCTCATTGAGGCTTCCTCTTTGGGAAAAAAGGCATCATTCTGCCTTCTGCCAGCTTGTTGGAACAGTGTCTTTCTTCCAACTTTTGGAATCATCTTCCACAAGAGGAATGAGGGTAAGCTGTAACAAGGACATACTGTATTGTGTAAATTAATGGTAAATACAGAGGTGTGGTGACAATGAAAAAATAGATGCCCCAAAAGTTTATGAATTAGTAAGTCCTGGGAGTAAACTGTGCAGGGAAATTGGGAGTGTGAACATATAAAGCATTGATGAAAGATTGGTGGCGATGGCATTCACAGGACTGGACAAGGATCAGAGGGACAGTAGAAGTTGGACAGTTTGTTGATGAGGTGAAGGGAATAAAATTGAGGTGGTATGGAAACATCCAAAGAAGGGATGTGGGATACACTTGGCAAAAGATTGATGATAGATTTGTCAGACACAAGGAAAATGGGAAACCCAAAGAAAGAAACATTCATTCATTCATTCATTCATTCATTCATTCATTCATTCATTCATTCATTTATTCATTCCTCCTCCGTACTGCTTTATCCGCCGTAGGGGATCACGGGACGCTGGAGCCTATCCCATCTGTCTTAGGGCGTGAGGCAGGGCAAACTCCGGGCACAACGCCAGTGCACCGCAAAGCCTCACAAAGACAGCTACCATGCATGCTCACACTCACACACTAAGAGCAATTTGGGACAGCCAATTAACCTGACAAAAATGATTTTGTGAACTCAATCTTTTTGTTTTTCTTACTGTACCTTAATCCAAGTTGCCCACATAATTTTTGTACCAGCCCACCCTAAAACCGCCCTGCTGCCAAATTATTTGCTTTTTTGTTTTTCTATTTACATTTAAGCCTTTGACATTTGATTTCATTCTGCATTGAGACAGGATTTATCCTTAGACCATTGGTTGGTTGGCTGGTTGGTTGGTTGGTTGGTTGGTTGGTTGGTTGGTTGGTTGGTTGCATGGTCTCAAAAAAAGTTTTGTATACATGCGTGACGTACAGCACATTTGATGAACAATAAATATTAATTTATTGGCAGAAAGTTGTAGTTCTGAGACAGAAAGAAATGTGAGGTGTGTCTGTAGAAACAGGCATGTCAGAATGTGAAAAAGGGAGTGTGGGAATGTGCACCAACTTCTTTAGAAACAAAGGACAAACGGTTACTGCTGTGTGACAAATCAGCTTCATCATTCATATTTAGTGGCAGTCACAATTTTTGATCAGTCGTTGTCAAATTTCAGTCATGATCTTTATGCATTTTGTAATACAGTATTCAAAAATTCACAATCTGCAAAGTCCAATACAAACTTTGCAAGTAACAAATTATTCTGCTTTTGTGTTTCATGATTTAAGATTAGTTCAAAGTGTTTTTTGTTTGATATTTAATCTGAACATTTCTTGAACATCCATACTGGAATTTTTTCCATTCCAGGTTCCAACCTAAATCAAGAGCAATTTGAGTAAGGCGTGATATTTTTCTTGATTTTTTCCTCTTTTTTAAAATGCTTAATTCATTTTCAACCAAATTAACAGCAACAGTGTCTCGGCAAAATACTATGATTTTTATGAAAGTTTGTTGTTGCTTGTATAATCAGATACTAACCATTGTGTTAGCCTGTGTTAATTTTCACGACTAGTTGAGACGATTTATGATGCACTGTAAATTCTTTAACTTAAATTAGACATCCACATGTACGTGTCAGTCATGATTTGCTATTGGATTATCTGTAATCTACCAGGTTTTAAACTGTTTTCTCTAAGACAGCAAATCATTGTCCAGAGTTGGGGTCTGATCAGGTCCAAACACATCAATTTTGCATAGGTGTAACAACTCACTATGTCACAATCGTATAAAGGATGCACAGACATTACATTCTTCACTCACTCATCTGAACCAGCCTACTGCTTGTGTGAATTGAGTCCAAAGCTTTGAATAGCATTTCAAAACGAAATCTTAGTTTTCTATATCTTTATTCTCATTTCAGTATTAGTCATTGTCTCCTTATTTAGTCAAAAGAAATTTTCCATGACAACAGCAAAAAGCATTTGAATGAAAATGTAGACAGAGAACAATCATTTAAAATATTTCATATCAGCAACTTTTTATAACACTACTTAAGAGTATTTTTAACTGATCTATATTATACATGAAGGAAAAGATGCCTCTGAACACACAAAAAATGTAATCTTGCGAATCTTCAGTTGTGTAGCCTCTGTTCAGAAAATATGTTGTTACTCAATGCCTCATTCTCATTGTCCCCTGCGGCGCCACCTACTGGTGTAAGTGGTACTGGTGAGTGCTGGGCTTTCACTTTAAACACATCCCACTTCTCAGGAAGAATACCTTTGTTGAAGAGGATAGAAGCCACATACGAGAACAACAAGATGGAAGCAATTGCAGCCAGCATGGAGATAGTCTTAACAGGAGCATATTGTACGTAAACACCGTCCTCAAGAGTGCATCCTGGGAAGTGGATGATTGGTTCTAATCCTAGTGATGTGTCTCCACTCAGCAGTCTCAACACCAATCCCACAAGTACACCCATTATAGCACCGTAACCATTGGAGATGCTGAAGAAGAGGACACAGAAGAGTTCAGGGAAGACTGTGATGTAGGCCACTTCGTTACTAAAGAGCCAAAACACTAGGATGCTCTTATTCAGCATGGTGAGAGATGTTCCAACCAGACCCACGACCACCACAGAAGCACGGACCACCCACTCATTCTCTTTGTCGGATGCCTGAAGAGGAGAATAAAACAGAATAAATAAAAACCAAAAGGCAGACAGACAGACAGACAGACAGACAGACAGACAGACAGACAGATATACTGTATCATGGTGGTATCTGTGTCGTCCTAAAGCTCGGGTTCTGTCCTAGAGACCTGGGAGTTTGGCTCTGTGCAATATGTTAGGTTTTCCTAGAACTGCGCTTTTCTTGACTGAAACTTCAGTTGGTGTTGCATGGAAACTGCTGGAGCCACTTTCAGCTTAGTGGTCGCTGCCCTGACTGCACCTACGACTACACGACCCCTGTTTTTTATCTGTTCCAGGTGTTCTTTCAACCATTGGTTCTTTTCAACTTGTTTCATGGTCTTTCTTCCAGATATTGCTGTCAGTCTAGCATTTTGGTAAGTTTTCATTCATAGGTTTTATTGATATGAGAAACTTCCTCTATTTGATGGTGATGCATGCCATGTAGGGGCTTGCGCTACTATGTTGTGTGCCTTTCTTCCTCCTATCTGTCATCAGGTTTCTGCTGCCTGAGACACTCACTTACTTGTTCATCCTGCTGGGCAATCTTCTTGATGTACTCTGGGATTTTCAGTGTTTCATCATGGCGTGTTGCCAATACTCTCTAGACGTGTTGCCCATACTCTCTAGTTCACGGTCTTTGTCTTCCACTTAACATACTGCATAAATGCTGAGGAGCTTTCCTGTCTTGATATCTGTGGCTTCTATTTACTCTTTTGGCCAGTTTGTGATCATAGCAGAGCTCCAAATGTCATCCATAGTTTGGGATGGATGACATCCAGCGAATTACTTCATGATAAATAAATTGTCTGTCTGTCTGTCTATTTGTCTGTCTGTCTGTCTGACTGTCTGTCCACTCGTTGATGCCCTTGACTTTGTTCTTATCATCCAGATGACTTTTCAGGGCTTGCCTAGAGGTATTTGGTTGTGGTTTACTACCATGCTGCCTGTTTGCTGTTACCAGGATCCTGAGACACTTACACCTTTCTTGGATGTCTCCTACATACCCCCTTGTAGTTTCAATCCCCTAAGACTGATCATCCTGTCATTTGTCCAATCTGACTTAAATCCCCACATAACAGCTGTAGATGCTTGTAGTGTTGACCAGTGACTCATTTTTCCATGTGTGCGGAATTGAGTTGTAGGCTTTTTTTGTAGTCAACCAGGCAATGCCTGATTGATTATTCTGGCAAGTCTGTCTGTCCCAGTGGACTGCTCTGTCCACTGGTAACCAGTGCTTGGTGTTACTGCTAATCCCTTTCTGTGCCTTAATTTGCTGTTGTCTTTTTTTTTGTTTTTTTACCTGGGGTCTCAGGATGGTCCTGTAAATGTTGGCGGTGAAGACAGACCCTCCAGAAAGCAAAGCAGAATCAGCTGATGACATCATAGCAGCTGCAACAGAACCAATGCCAACAGCAGAGATGAAGGCTGGCGTGAGGTGTTGCATGGCAATGGGCAGAACTCGAGCATTTTCCCCACGTTCATATGGAGACGGAGAACCGTAGGTAGTCTGGTTCCAGTCTGAGACGTGGGCACAAAACAAGGAAAGTTGTAAATACACAACCTATATTATTAATGTCCAACTTGTTTACAACATTCAACAATTCTTTTATCTGTTAATCATACTAAATGGGTTTGAAATTGCATGACTAAGTAATTAATTATGCCCAGGAAGATTATGCATATCTACTGGTTGATGAAAAATAGCCTCAGCAACAACCACACACCACCAATGTGTGCACACTATTGTATGATTGACATGATTTTCCAGTTAGATGAGATGAGGCCAAATGAGGGAGATGGGTGTTGGAGAGGTTTATATGAAGCATTGCTGCTCGGTGTGGGTTGCCGTAAGGGGAATTTACATAGATGTAGACAGACAGATAGACAGACAAACAGATATATAGATAGAAAGATGATAGATACAAAGGGGAATGCAGTGCACACATGTATGCTGTCAGCCAATAGCATGCGCGTACGGTCTCACTAGACTACAGCTCATGGGAGACTCCTGCTCCTCGCCTCTCGCTCTCTCCCGTGTGTAATTTAAGTTATATCTCATCGAGGACAATATATAATATACTTAGATTTTTAAATATTCGCAATGTAGTGAAGCTGCGCATCTTGAAGCTCGAATAAGCAAGGGATTCATGTAGTCGGTTGTGGAGTGAGGCCTGAAACAGTCTGTGCTGACGGTTCAGTTCGGTACGACACATTTCGAATTCAGTGCAGTTGGGCATCTGACAGCAGTGTGAACTTGATTAAAAAGAGTAAAATATGGGACCTTAAATTTCTTTATTTTACATTCTGAGTCACCTTTGCTGTTTATAATGACATTAAAGGCATTCTATTCCATTCTATTCTATTCTTAAAGGTGCATCATTATTACCTGTGGATGCCGCAGCCATTCCGATGAGCACAGGAGGTATTGCAAAAACCAACAAGAGGAAAGCAGCAACAAAACAAGTGAGCTTGGCGCTGGATGCAGAAGAAGCTGACAAGGTTCTCTGGTGGAAGCTCTGGTATCCCAAACCTCCCAATGTCTTTAATGTAAAACAAATTAGTTGCTTAATTGAATTATTATTGCGGAACATCTACCTTTATTTACGAAGATGTAAGAAGACAACAGTGTGAATTTTATGTGATAAAGTACATGTTATTGCCTGCTTACAAAAAATAAAACGTCATCAATTATTATCCAGATGTTTTTCAGCTCTAGTTGACCAATCCAAGGAGCGTGTAAGGTGTTGTTCATCAGCGTCTGACTGATGTCCATGGTGTAAGGACTCATCAACACAAAGGGAACACAGATGATCTGGGAATTACATGAAAATACAGATTATGCTTTCAAACAAATTTGAACCTTTTAATAATGAAATAATGAAATTATTTTTTCCTTCCCCCATAGAAAAAATTTGTTTTTCACTCTAGTCAATTGCCACAAGCATATGTATATGAGGTACAGGCCCTTAAACACACACACACACACACACACGCGCACACACACACACACACACTCACACACACGCGCACACACACACACACACACACACACACACACACTCACACACACGCGCACACACACACACACACACACACACACACACACACACACACACACACACACACACAAGGGGGTTGTAGGCATGTAGATAGATAGATGGACATAGAGCGGTGGGCAGTTCCCTTGTGAGGCACCCCAAGGAGCAGCTTCTAAAGGGGACAGTGATTTGCTCAAGGGTACCTCGGCAGCGCTCAGGAGGTGAACTGGCACCTCCCACTGCCAGTTCACACTCCAAAATCTTTTGCCCGATATAGGTCTTCAACTAGCCACTCTCCAGACCCCGGCCCAAGACTTAGTGGACTGAGTTTCTACCGCCCTGCTACCACCACCCTAACACCTGTTCACTTACACACATTTAGATAATAAATATTCAGACCAACTCACCAAACCAATGAATATGAGGATAAGCTGTATAATATCTGTGTAGGCCACAGAATAGAGACCTCCCATTAGTGTGTAGATAATGGCAACAGCAGAAGAGATCCAGATGCAAAGAGAGAAAGACAAATCCAGGACAACACTTATGGTTCCTCCTGTCAAACAAATTCAGATGGATGGATGGATGGACAGATGGACGGACAGACAGATGGATGGATGGACGAACAGACAAAGAGATAGGCAGACAGTCCCTACCTAAAGAACTCAGAATTGATGCCACCCAAGCCACGTCTAAAACAACCGAAAGCAGGCTCAGTCCAGCTGTTACTTCTTTTCCGTACTTGATATTAAAAGGGTCAAGCATCGTCACACAGTCTCTTTCTCTCATTGGTCTAACAAACACCAGGCCACCTTCATTAAATGAAAAAACATGAAAAATTTTGAAAATGATACCAGGAGCAATAACAATTGGAAGGAAAATAACACTTCGGTTAAGTTTTATTGATATTAAACCCAACCGAAGTGTTATTTTTAAAGATCAATGATTTCCACACTTATAATGCACGAACACAAGACATTTTCGTGTCATTCATTTCATTTCTTCAGCCGTGTGAAATTTAAGAGACATAATTTAGAAGACAACACAATAAACAAATAATAATGTAACCCTGACTGTAGACTTACATACTGTGTTAAAAATACCACTGGTATGACCTTTGTCACTCTTCCTTTATTCCTTTGTGTAGTTAATACATACAGTACTTCAGAGATTTGTCTACAACTACAAGGGAAGCCCAGCTTCCCCTAAAACAAGCTTTCATTCACTTTACAGTCCTGTAACTGGAACTGCATGTAACGTTTTTTTTCATTGCCTTGAAACGCAATAGTCATTGGAAAAAATATCACTATTTAGTCCCGCCCCAGGACTTCTATCTTGACTTCTGGGATGGAGACACATTATATCTTCTTCTTACGCAAAAATAAATGAAAAATTAAATAACGTGGAGCATGTAACAAAAGTGAATAAAACCTACTAACAAGTGGTTGACAACATATTTAACATTCATATTTTTAAAAATCTAATAATTAGTTTATTAATGATTATCAAGGTACAATTTCTATGTTAAACCTACACAATAAACATATGATTTAAAAGTCTTACCAATGATAAAAGACAAGCTGTACGAGAGGAACACTATCATGGCCCGGCTTAATCCCATGGAGGGTGTGCACACCAGTTCAACTGTGCCAACAATGAAGCCTCCTCCAATCCATGTCGCTGCAGGATAGATTAGCAGATATGGAATCATTTCATGGATAACCACACAAATTCAAGAGCACCCAGAATTGTATCAATAGGAACCATAACTGACCACCAGAAATGTCAGTGTCCTTGTTTTAGATTGGCATGTACTTCCTTTGTTTGCAAACAAATGTCATCCACAAATATGGCAAATTATTGAAGACATGGCATTGAAAAGTGTGGTGTTCACAGTAATACACAGATATTAGTCCTGTAAGCTATGTTCTCCTCACCTGTCATTGTGAAGATCCCCACCATCCAGTTAATGCTCCGGTTTCCCAGCAGGGCCATGTCCATTCCAGTGGCTGCACTTTCCTTTTGTTTCTTCTTGGACTTAAAAGAAGCCCAGATGCCAGTCCCAAGGATCATTAGGTAGAAAACAACCATCACTATTACTCCTGGGATGTTAACAGCCATGTTAGACTGATTGACTGTCCTTGCCACTTCCAAACACCTGGCAGAGTTGTAAGACATATATTATCTTGCATGAGAAATGGGGCGTATAGATCAATCAATGACTGTCAGACAACCGCCAATAGATAAGGTGGCTTTCATACCACACCTACATTACAGTGTGTCATATACTGTATGTGGACATTACATACAGTATCCACATGTTAAATTTTGTATTAATTTAAACTCAAACATCTCGTCTTTGGAGGACTACATCTCTAGAGCAAATTTCACTTGTCTTATGACCCAAAGTTAAACATGCTTGTAAACGTGCTGTTCAAAAAATAAGAAAACATTTAAATAACACATCAGACCTTTTTGAACAAATAATTCAAGCTGGAATGTTGAGAACACAATGACATAATAGTGGTCATAAAAACTACAAAATCATCAATGCATTTCTGAAAAAAAAGCACACCAATAAAACACAACTCAAGATTATTTAACCTGCATTCATTTCATCACAGCAACTCACAATGTAACACAGCAGTGTGTATTGTTCCTGTAAGCACTCCTGACAGTATCGGGGGATTTTTCTGAAGAGTCATTGAATGACGTTCGAGGACAGCTCCTCCCACAGTTGAACCCTAACCGACACCAGGATGACCCCAGATCCATGACACCAGCATAAGGCCTGACAGCTGCTCTGAGGATTTGATTGTAACAGCAGAAAGAGTACCTTTGTAATGATATAGACATCTTGTCTACCCTCGATGAAGGACAGAGAGGGCTGATATTCATCATTATAATTATTGTCATCATCATCACAGTTGTACGGCCGAGTGTTTGCTTGCACTTCACCTCTGATTTGACTCAGCCCGCTCACCGATCTGCAGCTTGTAAAGTAAACTTGGACTGTTTACTTGGACTACAAACAGTCCAACTAAACAACTTTGCGTTACTACAAGCAACAATTGTAGCCAAATGTGTGGTAGACTGTGTCTGTTTCAGTGACAGCACCATCAAATTTGATTCTGGTGGGGAGATTGGAAGGCATATTCTTGTTTTCCAATATACTGATGTTCCAGAATTTTAGGGGTCAAGGCTATTAGTCAGTTCCTGTTTGAAGTATGTGGATTTTGTCTATCTATTAAATTGAGTACAATTATTTTGCGTTGCCTTGCATGACTGCCATCCAGTCAGATTTGTTAAAAGTCTTTGCTCTGTGCCATAGATTATATTTTTGGCAAATTGGCTCAGAAAAATCAGGACTAAAGCAGCAGCTGCGGTGGATTTTTACTCAGATCCTTTTGAGGGGTGCATGATTGTTCTAAGTAGTGCTGAATAAAGTTCTGCAACATGTCCAGGTATCTTCCATATCAGGGATTAGAGAAATTTTGCTCCTGGTACTGAGCAGCACAATCAGGGACAGAGTCACAGAATCATTTTTTAACTGTAAAACCAATAGAGGATTTAACTTATCATAGTTCAGGTCCCCTGATAAAACCCCCGCTCGGAATAGATATATGAAGCAATAAGTTCAGAGCAGCTTTTTTTAAATTATTTTTTATTTATTCAGTTAATTTTTTTTTTTGGACATGTTATTACAACAGTCTTCACCACCTTCATCTCATTTGCAACATCAACAGCAGCTGAAAAAAAGGGCTGATGGGTAGAAGCCACGTGGCTTGTGTAATCCCCGTGCCCAGAATTTAATTTAAACACTTCTCTCATCACAATATGTTTTTCAACCAATTCATACATTGAATTTTGACAGTCATTGTGGAACATTGTTGTTTCAACCGTCCATTCCCTTATCAATGTAGTCAAAACATCTTACATCCAATTTTCTGAAACTCCGGGTACTAGCCTTTGTCCTAGATATAACCTAGGGCATATGTGTCAAACTCAAGGCCCGGGGGCCAAATGTGGGCCGCCACATCATTTTACGTGGCCAGCGAGAGCATAAAAGCTCTGGGTGTCTAAAAATAAAAAGGTTAAAAGCGTGTTTTGACCAAAAACCACATTTGCCACAATGCAGTAATTAAGGCTATTTTAACTATGACAAAAACAAAGTTAATGTCCTAATTTGTGTTTGATGTTATTTTTTTTTATTCACTTGGATAGTTTGATCCCTGGTTGATGGAGTCATGTGGGTCTTTTATTTTTGGGCTTACTTTATTGATCGTATTTTGCAGCTCGTCAGCACTCTTGATCATGATTGTTTTCATCTGTTCCGGAAAAGGCTTTTCTGTTTTGATGAAGATCTTGCAGTTGTTGTTGATCAACCCAATCTTCTTCGGTTGACGATGAACTGTTCCATATTGTTCACTCTCTGTTCCAAGGTAACAATGTGCTGCTCTTTCTCTTCCATACTTTTCTGCAGCTGCTTCACTTCTTTTAAGGCCTTCCTTAACCCTTATTGCAATTCATTATTTGACTTATCCGTTATTTTAACTAGCAAAGCCTTTATCTCATCAGACTCCCCTGCTTTTCCTTTTCCTTTTATCGTTTTAGAATCAAACTTCTCTGTTTTTCCTTTTGCTCTTGTCATTGTATAGAGAGTTAGAGCAGGAAAAGAGGAGACAGAAGGAATGCAGCTGTTTTCATTGAAAGCCGGAAGTTTAAGTGTAGAGTAGACAAGGCACAGGCAGGAATAGAAAGTGTCCTATAGCAATCAGCAACAGTGATAGAGAAGCTTTTGGCTTGACTGATCTTTAGATTTAAAAAAAAAAGCCTCAGGCTTTAGATTAAAAAAAAAAAGCCTTAATCAGCCTGATCATGTGTGAAGACGAGGCTCTGCCTACAAGTTTGGCCCTTCCTCCTGCAATACTCCAGCACTGCAGAGCAACATGACACAAATACTGAACTGTGTCATGAAGTTCATTTAAGTTGAAGAATGTTACCTTATCACCTCCTACAGACATTATCAGAGTGACGGTCAGAAAGATATACAATGACATTTTACAGAAAGGTTTGCAATAAGAGGAAGACAACATTTCCTGTTTAATTGAATTTATTAAATCAACCAATCAACTTTCATTTGTAAAGCGCTTAATCAATTCAATAAATGACAGGTAAACAAAGATGAACAAATTCCATCCAATGAGTCTCCAGCTGTGACTTTAACTCTGTTGGGTGGGATGAAAATCTTGGAGCTGAGGACATCTGCTGGACAAACCACACAAACAAATATAGAGAAATGAGAGATTGAGATGACTCCAATCTGTAATTAATTTAATGATTATATTTCAATATTGTAAATTTTGTAAACTTTGTTATATAGTTAATCCTATTATTTACAATGGTGACTGTTAAATTAATTGCCATAAATATCATTTGTCATTATTTATTCTATGTTTATATGAATGTTTACATGATTTTTTCTTGAATCTTGTTGGTCAGAATGACTGACTTTGAATTTATCTGACTTTTGCTGAAGACGGACGCCTAATAGGAGAGCAAGATGGATGCGGTCGCATACAGCAAGAACATGTTCTTAAAAGAAGCACATTGGACATAATCATTATGAAGACCATGAATCAAGACCTTGAATTAATCAACTAGAAGTAAATTGATGAGGAGTGTCCAACTGTTTTTATGTGGTTCTTATTCATCTTGCTGCAAGAGGAACCAAAAATCTGAAAGGAAGTTCCAAGAACAAAGGAAATGAGCACTGATTCATGAATCTCATGACTGACATGCAGAACACATGATAGTGAAACATAATTATCCTCACAACATCCAAAAAAAGTCATTGAAAGCCTTGTCCTGATGTTCAGGTGGTTTAATAACCTGATGTCACGGAAATGAACACTCGATAGAATCACAGCACATCAGACATTTATTAATTGTATAAAGAATTGCTACATTTTATAATCTTCTAGACATCTTGATCAATATGATTACAGCATGTTTATTACATGTTAAGAGTGGCAAAGATGTGTGCTAGAATGAGTCAAGAACAGGTCAAAGCTGTTTTTACCAGACTGCAGCCTGTAAGCACTGGTGTGTTGCTTAGTTTGGTTTAGTACCCTAAAAATACACAATCTCTTCTTCAAAAGTCTTGGAAGTCTCGATTTTAGACAGCTTGATAGCTCCTCCAGCAAACGGAAGCTGTTCAAAAACACATATGTGGACGTATTCTTCTTCTCCAACCTGGACCTGTAAGGAAGTGCAAACTTTTGGCTTTTTGACAAGGCAACAAGCTTGACAGACGTGTTCTGAACTGCATTCTTCAGGTAACACACCATACACACACACACACACACACACACACACACACACACACACACACACACACACACACAAACACACACCATGGGAGTCTTGTCAGAATTAAAGAGACCCATCTTCGTGATATTATATATTTGAGAATAAACTCGTCCACAAACATCCACCACTTCCAAGAGGAAGAACACTGCATTTAACCATATTCAGGAGAGGTTCTGCCACATCTGATGGCCTCATACGGCACATAAACAGAATTTTTAGGCAAATACTGACTGGATTACCATGGCAAGATACTTTGGGTAGGCATGCCTTAACTACTATCCTCATAAACGCCAACTTAATGCGTAGTATTGGGCTTTTTTAGTTGTTCAGACTTTGAAATATCACAAGGAAGAAAAGAAATTACCTTGATGAAATAGTTCGTCCCACTCACAACCTGGACTTTGTAGTTGACAGGTGAGAAAATCTCAAAATTCATCCCAGACATCTGCTGTGCTTGGAGCTTCACCTGAGAAATGAAGATACAATAGCAGAATCAAAATAAATCTAAACAGAATCACAGTTTGTACTGAAATCACGCCAATGTGTCATAATATTAGTTTTCTCAACTTACTTCTTCACAGAGCTTCAGACTTGTACTGTCAGCATCCTTCAGCTCTGAAAGCAGCTCTGACTGCCCTTTGTGGCCATTATGATCTTACTAGTGCTCAATATTTGTCAAATCAGAGGACAAGTCAGTCAATCAGGGTTTAATAAGATTCTGGATTTTGGTTGATACCATCACTGTGGGTGTTTTTTTAAAACATCATAAACCAAAATAATGAACACATAATAATTCCCTGACATAAAATTTACTGCATATTCTACTTTTATAATTATAGTACAAATAATATTTCTTCAAATATATTTTAACATTCCTCTTTATTCACCTCTATTAGTGGTGGTGCAGTCTCAGGTGTGGCTGGATCTGGAAGTGACATCTGATTAAAACTTGTCTGTCATGTGATGAACCAAATAAAAAAGCAGTGGAAAGGATCGTCTACAGTGCAACAGACGTAATCATCCAAAACATAAAGTAGGATTAGCGGAAGTATGTTGCATGATATTTTGATTTCTACTTCCTCTATTAATGACTATATTTATTAATGATTTTATGCTATGAGACAAAACTTCATGGCCACTCACCAAACAAATCTTAAGTTTGCAGAGAAAAGCAGAACCAAAGACTTCCTCCTAAATTATCGGACTGTAACGCTGAAGCGGCCTTCGTCTTCGCATTCGTCCATCCCACACACACAGAGCCGTTACGGCTTCGTCGGACACAGCAGTTTGTTTTCTTGTGACAGCGAAGAAAAAAACAAAAACAAAATCTGATATTATTGTTATATCGTGGAATTTCCCACCAGTTACAGTATAAAAAAATTAAAAATGCAAAAAACCTTTAAAAATATATGTCAAATAAACTTATTTCAGGTTTCATATAAAAACCATAATACCACTTGAGAATAAATAGTGTGAACAAAATTTAGGGACAATGAATTGATCTATGTGTAACATTTTTTCTTAACATGGAGTTATTGTTTCGAGCCGCGTGTGTGTGTGCGTGCATGCGTGCATGCGTGCATGCGTGCGTGCGTGTGTGTGTGTGTGTACAATGCTGTCAGACCAAGTCACATATCATATCATATATTATTTGTGCCATATATATTTATGGCACAAATAATAATTTTTTCAAATATATTTTAACATTCCTCTATATTCACCTCTACTATGAACAATGTGGTGCAGTCTGAGGTGTGGTTGGATTTGGACATGACATCTAACTAATACCTGCGGCTTCCAAGGAAATGAGTCATGCGATGAACCACATACAAAAGTAGAGGAAAAGATCATCTATTGTGCAAAAGATTTAAATCATCCAAAATATAAATTAGGATCAGTGGAAATATGTTGCATGATATTTTGATTTCCAGTTAGGCTATTAAAACAACAGAACTTGCCATAATTGACGATATAATTATTAATCATTTTATGCAAAACTCCATAGACACTCAACCAACAGATCTTATGTTTGTCAGAGAAAAGCAGAAACAAAGACTTCCTCCAAAATTATCAATGTTTGCAGAAAAAAAACGCTAGCTCATGCAGGTCATTTCTCACAAATCTTGTAATGAATCTTAATGATTAGATTAATAATTGATAAGATTAAATGATGACTAATTAATCTTATCATGGATGTACCTATATTTTCTTCACCAGAATGTACAATAAAACAAGATTCACAGATGTTGTAACTTCAAATCTTTGCAAGCAATCAGAAAATGATGTTTAATGTTTCTATGAAGTAACTTGAATAACACCATAAAATAAAAACTGATCAAAAAGCAGTTTTATCATTTGTAGTTTGATAGGTCTATCCTCTTTTTGAAAAGGTGGAGATATTGTAGACTAACCAGGAAATAGATTTAAAATGCAATGTGTTTAAAGTGCATGAGTTAAGGCTTGTTAATTAATGAAAAAAAACCATGGACAAAATCAAATACCACAACTACGTCATCTATGCTCTACAGGAAAGGCAAAAATGGAGCTCATTCAATATTTTTGTTCAGGTGTCACGAATGTTTGTTGTAGGGTTTTTCATTTTTATTTTTTCAGACGGTGTGGAATATACAAATGACATGAAAAATAACACAGTAACATTTAGTGCAGGACATTTCTAGAGGAAAACTGGACCAAAGGAATTCAGTGCTTTGCTTCTCCTCAGTCAGAGCAAGACCTGTCTTCATGATGCTTGTCCTGGTGTCCCTGGTTGGTGTCGAGGTAAACTGCAGGTCTCATTGCAGGTCTTTTTCGACTGAAGTCTGACATGCATAAAAGAATTCAATACGCATGACTGGATATTCACATGTATCCTTTGGTGTTTGTACACTATCTATCTGCGTGTGTGTGTGTGTGTGTGTGTGTGTGTGTGTGTGTGTGTGTGTGTGTGTGTGTGTGTGTGTACGAACACATGTATACATATGAGAATGGAAAAAATAATGCCCCCATGGGGATCATTACAGTAAATAAATTAAAAATGCAAAAACCCTTTAAAATATGTTACACAAACTTCTTTCAGGCTTCACCATAATACCACTTAGGAATAGATTTTTCACATAAAATTTAGGGACAATGAATTGTTATTAAAATGCAGTTATTATTTGATGTGTGTGTGTGCGTGTGTGTGTGCGTGCGTGCGTGCGTGTGTGTGTGTGTGTTATGCTGTCAGACTAAGTCATATATCAGAGCACTGATACAGCTTCAGGAGGCACTTTGTAATGTCAAAAAATCAATCAAGAATCTGGTCATACGTTAACATTTTCTGCTTAGTTGTCAGAATATCTCACACTGACTACAAAACCTTTGATAAGCTTTTTTTTTTGGTCTGTTGAAAATGTCCTTGACATCTAACTTTATGCCATCAGAAGACTTATCCTAAACCTCCAGCTGGATTATAAATCAGATGCCACAAAAATAACACAAATACTTGATAAAATCAAAGCAATCAGCCATTTATTAATCGTACAAAAAACAGTTGTCTTTTAGAATCCTTGAAACATCATGATCAATATGATTACAGCATGTTATTACATGTTAAGCGTGACAAAGATGTATGGTAGAAATAGTCAAGAACATATCAAAGCTGTTTTTATCAGACTGCAGCCTGGTGTTTTCTTTAGTTTGGCTTGGTATCCTATTTAAAAAAAGTAATCTCATCCTCAAGGGTCTGGGACACCTGGATACCAGTCAGCTCGATTTCTCCTCCATGACAAGGAAGCTTTTCATAAACACGCAAGTGGACATAATTGTCTTTTCCAACATGAACCTATAAGGAAGAGGAAAGTTTTAGTTCTAGCTGGCTGGCACTCAAACTGAATTTAGATGTTGAAACTCACAAAAAAGAAAACAATTCACCTTAATGAAATGGTTCGTCCCGCTCACAACCTGCTTTTTGTATCGGACGGCAGTGAAGGTTTCGAATGCCTTATTAGCCATCTCCTCTGCTTTGGATTTCACCTGAAAAAATGACGGCACGACAGCAAAATTAAAGTAAATCGAAACACAAATAACTGGAACGTTTCATAATATTCACACTCCAAACTCACCATATTACAGAGCTCCTGAGTTTTATCGTTAGGTTCGTCTGCTTTTGAAAGCCCCCCGCAACAGGTACCCTTTGTCGTGGCCATTGTGATCTTACTAGTTCTCAATATTTATGAAAACAGATGATAAAACAATAGATTCTGTTCTTAAATGTTTCCAGACAGAGAAGTTGAAAGAGTGTCATATGTTTCCGCATTTTGGTTGATACCATTATCAGTTGCTATATGTTTTTTAACGTTAAGATAAACAAAATTAGCAACAGTTATATTGCATATTATGTACACTGCTGTATGAAAGACATTTATAATAATAATATGAGTGCTTCAGCATTTTAGAAAGGTGATTGTCTTCTTATTTACTTTAATATTCCTTTTTGTACTCCCCTGCTCCAACTGAATGGTACCGTCGGAGGTGTGGCCAAATCTGAGCGTTCAGCTGACCAAAATCTGCGGTTTCTCCGGAAACGAGTCACGTGTGCGGACATAATTTCGGACGTCAGTAATATTTCTGCTGCTCCTCTTTTATTCCCACTTTGAATAGCTAATAAGCTATGAATCTGATACAAACAATCCAAAATTAGTGGTGAGATTACTGACAATTTGTAGATTAGAGGTTAAAAAAATTTTCTTTTGAAATAATGGAATTGATTATAGCTGTATACACACCACTTCACCTAAAAAAACTGCATGTTGTGACGCAATATTCATGATAACCCAAAATGTTTATTCCCATCCGAACTCCCCGGTCAGCATGTTCAGTTACATGAGACATTCCCCCAAACGAACGAATTTACGAAACACATCTTCTTCTAATTCTTTGTACCGTCCATTTACATGAATTTATTTAGTAAGAGTCTAAGTCAATACAGCAGAAAAAAAAACACATAGCGATTTTTTCGTGAATGAATTCAGCATGATCCAATCTGATTCATTACTGATATTCATTGCAATGATGTTTTTATGGTAATTAAATGTTGCGTGACTTCGATCACGTACGCAGGTCGATGATGTAAAAATAACATCCATACAGTACTACACACATCATGTATGTCCTTGTAGGGAGATAGCTATACTGTAAACCCGCCCCCCTCAGAACATCTGGAGAACCTGACTCGTTAAAAGGATCACCAGGTGTTCGGACACGTGTCAAAGTCAAGGCAGACGATTGGACTGACAGAATGCTGCTCTTTGCTGACCAGTGTCGCGTCTCGGCGGTCAGCGCCACGGTCGTCTCCATCATGCTGTCCTTGCTGCTGTCACGGAACGTGTGCCGGGTCGTCGCCGAGCTGAGCCGCACCAGCGGTTCTGTTAGTCAGTCGCCTGTGCGCTCAGTCTCGAATTGTGCAAAACAATCCGGTACGTATCACTAAATAGTGGTGAATCAGAAAATACAGTATAATAATGATTGTTCGCATTAGGCCGAAACGGGATGTCCGTGCGCATTGCGCATGCTACCGGTCTGTGGCGCAAAGTTTCTTGATTACTTTTTAGGTTCTTCTACTTCCCTTAAAATTCAAGTAAAGTTTACGTCTTGTGTGCTACTTTTATGATTAAGATCAGATACTAATCATATCTTACTGTCCACTTTGAGCTCCAACTTCTCATGGACCTAAGGCTGTCCTTTACAATGGACGCTATTCTAAATGCATTTAACTTTAGTCACAGCAGTGTATGTATATTTTGATGCTGAATGCATAATGTTTAACTGTAAGACAAAGTTTTTCCATTTGGTGTTTGCTACGTAAATAAAAGAGTACACTATTTCTGCCACTGTTGTCAAACTGTTAGAGTTAATAAATGTCTATTTGAATCAAATGGCTTTGATTAAATCTGACATTTTAGCTAAGTAACCTGCTGTAGAGGAACCTGCAACTTATCCACATTAGTAATTAATTTATTGTGAGATTATAGGTTACAAGCATCGGCGTGAATTCCTATGAATGTGATCCTTTGTGTCCACGTCAGACTCGGTGTTGACATACTCACAGCTTGCGTCTATGTTGTCCAGTGGTAATGTCCAGCTGTATGATGTGAGAACTCCTGATGAATACCAGGCTGGATACATAGCAGACGCTGTCAACATGCCTGGTATGTGCTAAAATAATGTGGGAAGGTAGTAGTGTTCTATGAGTCTTTTATTTATGTCAAATGTCTGTATGTATGTGTTTAAATGTCAGTGGACACTGTGGAGGAATCTCTCAAACTAGCTCCAGAGCAATTTCAGGAGAAATTTGCAGTGACAGCTCCAGGGAAAAATGATGACAACATCGTGTTTTATTGTAGGAGTGGCAAAAGGAGCGCCACAGCACTGGGAATCGCTCATCAGCTGGGATTTTGCAAGTAAATTACAGCACAGTACACACTGGAAACATATAGGTACAACCTGTTTATTATCCAATGGTTAAATTATTATGTAATATATCAGTGAGTTTTCCAATTCAGAGGACAGAGAGTAAATAAATGAAAGTGACTCAACAATTTGACTGTCCAAATACAGTAAGATTACAGTTATGCTAGATAATGTGCACACTACTAAACCACACAATGTGCTTTAGTGGACCTACACTATACGTAATATAGGTAACAACACATGATTTGTTATGTATATCACCATATTGGTCTACTAAAACACTGATGTACATTATAGATCCTTTTGATTTAATTATTAATCATTACTGGTGCTGTAATGTTAACTAGGGTGCAATGTCCACAGAAATTGAACAATAGATGACCAATGAAAAAAAACAACATTGATGATAAGAGAGTAAAAAAATAACCTTTTTCCAATTTGCTTTCTCAGGGCCAAACATCTTGGAGGAGGATACATTGAGTGGGAAAAGCATCAAGGACTATAAAACCGCAAAACATCAATGAGAGATCTGTTTTACTTTACCTATGTTTTATTCTGGCTTTATTTCATAAGGACTGTTAATAGTCAGAAGTCACATTTTCTCTTACTTTATAAATAAACATCACTTGTGTCAAATTTTGCCACTGAGCTACTGATTCATCTTCTGACATAAAGGTTTTCTATACATATGTAAGACATATATAAAACCAATAGACTGATTGACTGAAAGTATTTGTTTTCATTTCATTGTAACTGCTATCCTCTGTAGTTAGCATTTGAAAAAACCAACATGCTTCGTCATTGTTTCAACATTTTGATTGTCTTTAGTCATAACAGTTTGCACAAATGAAAAAAGTCCATTAGCAACAAGAACAAAGTCTCACAAAGGAGTCACTTTGCATAATGTATGTCATTGAGACATAGCTGCTGTGTGCTGACGTTTCTGTGCTGATGCCTGTGTTAAGATAATGCAGTTTACACATCACACCTGAATTACTATTTGTTAACTGTTAATAGTTACGTTCACATCACTTTTTCTGTTATTTGGGTTTTAGACATTGCATCTAATAAAAGAAAAACTTACATCACTTTGTTTCTACATCATGAGGGACCTTTTTCATTCTTATCAGACATTCAGAAACTTATCAGCAAATAAATCATTAATGAAAAAACTTGTTTGCAGCAGTGTTGTAGTGTATTAGGATCTGATACTTTTCTGTTTTAATATTGCATGCAAAGTATTTACTATACATGCTTTGATGAAAAAATTTTTAGCATGAACCTCCTCATACAGCGTATTGAATTACTTATTTCAGATCTGAAACCCGGTTAGCTTGATATCGAGCTTTTAAAAACAGTTCAAGCTTAAGACCAGTAGATGGAAGCAAAATGTCAACCATAAAAACATTTATTTCCATTTTTTCCCACCACTTCATCATTACGGTACCAATGCCCTCTCAGGCCTGACCTTCACACTGGTATTGGTCTAGACAGGTATAGATTCTGTGAATTACAGCTCGGAAAGCATCTGCCAAGCTCCTGATCTGTACAAGGTCCATGCATCCTTCATTCTGGGGGGAACCAGGTCCCAATTCCCTTTCCACCATCCATATTCTATTAACTAATGTACTTGAAAAACATAAACAGCACAGCAGATGTGAATGTGCGTGGACTCAACGTTCTGGTTATGATCTCAGTATGGAGTGAAAACACTGATGATTGACTGGGGCGTCATACAAGAAAGCTGGTCCACTCAGTAACCATGAAAAAGGATTTTTGAGGTACCTTTGTTTTAACTTTATGACTCATAAATCACCCTAGAGAGGAAATATTCATGCTGGAAAGAAATACAGACTTCCTGTAGCTTGTTTTATCGAGGTCACACTTTCAGTTTGGACAAGTTTTAAATGAATTGATTCATGCCAGCTATAGCATGTGTTGAGATTCTTCTCAGGTTTGTGCCACATGGCAGAAATTTGCCACGCTGCTGCTGTGGAGAAAACAGATGGGTCAGATTTCCAAGGACATTTGGACACTTCAACATTAGTTAACGCACAATAGGTTAGTAGATGAAAAATGATCAGTTAGTTACTGTGTGGTAGCCACTACTGTTGCCCTGAAAAGGCTATCAACCTCTTGCTGCTCACTGATAAACAAAAATGTACTTTAGGGGAAGATTTGTTATGTGAGGCTGCGTATTTGCTTTCCTTCAGCTTATTAAAAGCATCTAGAAACCTGAGCTGTGTGGTCTTCATTTGCCTGCTTAATTTTCTTTTGTTTCTACAATAAGATTGGAATCTAAGATATGACCTGATTGCAAGAAAAACAATGGAACACTTTTTTTCACACTGGGTTGGTCCAAATTTCATTTGCTTGGTGTGCAGATGCTCCTACAGGGCTTATTATTCTTATCTTTAAATGCCATGTAGCAGATAGCACAACTAAGCACACTGGTTGGGAACGTGAGCTGCATGTTTTAAGTACTTTTAATGTGCTCTGAGGGATTTTTTTCATTTGCATTTTTTGTACAAAAGAGACTTGGATATATGATAGGAGAACTAGAACAATGTTTGCCTATATATTTTTTCATGCATGGACCCAAAGTGACCCAATTTACGCTCTGTAGATTTTATTGGTCCTATTTTATGAGGACATCATTAGGCTATTTTTGTACAAATGTCACTTCCAGCAAGGAACGACCCAGACTAGTTCAGGGTCATTCTGATAAATACTGTCATGGGACAGTTACACAATTCAAAGAAATCGGTATTTGTGTCATTTTACTACTAGTGTTGTATAAATAATTTAAGGGCAAGTTAAAATACATGATGTTCTTTGTACCAACTAGTCACCTCCATTTTACACTGCTCCAATACGCGCGTAAAGAGAGACGCCTGACGTCTTCGCCAAGTCGGCCTATACGTGCGCCTCCAGTGCGGCTGAAGAATTAAAGTGCCAAAGCTCAGCGCGTCTTACCTGCCGTTGAACAGCCACAGAGCGCAGTGGGAAGACAGTCGATGTGCTTCGGGTTCATTTCTGAGGGTGTACTCACAGTTGCCTGTGCGCAATGGCACCGAGCGCTACTCGCCTCTCCAACCTGGACGCGCTAGACAGACCGGACAACTTTTGACTCGGAGGATGCTTTCCCTCGATGGCATCTGATGAAGTCTTCACTGCAAAACCGTAAACGGTTTGTAAAACTCCTTTTTATATGTTACTTTGTTGTTGTTGTTGTTGTTGTTTAGGTTGTACATGCATGTGTGCCTTAAATTGCTTCTTTTTCCATCTACTGCTACTCTGTTGATTGTTTCATTTTGCTTCTACTCAAATGGTGAACGTACCGGGTTTTTGTCTAATTAGTTATTTGTGTCGGTGGACTGTATTCGACCCCAATTTTCCCGTCAGGGTGACTGTGAACACCGATAAGGTGTGTTATCAGGGCTTTAATTTAATTTTTCTTCAAGGTCTGACTCCCTTGCGTATGGTGAAATAAAAAAATTGAAGATTAGATCAAGTTAATTGATTCATTTAGCATTTCTGACAATATAACTAAGTTTTACTGTATGTGCGGTTTATTATAGTAACATCACTTTGTGTGTGCGTGTCTGAGGGTCTTATGATGCTCATTTCTCACACTTGACTGACACTTGCACATTAACACTGAATGAACGGAATCCGGTGGTAGTTAATATTCACCGGTCTCACAAAGAAAAACCGAGGACAGAAATTGTTTGAAGTCATATGCAGGCCTTATCACATAACCAGTGATTAAAAATTAATGCGTGCATTGCCAGATTTTATTCCTCAAGACCTATCGCACCTTATTTTGTAAGAACTCTGTGTCGAACTGCCATTTGGTTTCTTCTAGGTGATGGGTATCAGTGACTGTTTTTTTATTTGCCTCTCCAGATTCTTTGGTAGATAATCATATGATACTGGAGCCACACAGGAACTGAGTGGAATTATAGACTGAGAAAATCTTTAAAAGCCACCTGGGTTTACGCCAGATCTAAATATGGTCCTTCTTTCTCTACTCTATCTCTAGTCTTCTATTGCAAAAATGAAAAAGAGGCGTTGGGTAAGACGGATCAGGTTGTTTTAACATCTGAGCACAGGTGTGAGCATCATCACAAGACTGTCATTGGATTCAGGCCAGATAGGGAGTTTTGGAATAATTGAGAGGAAGGATGGAAGAGTGCGAGGAGCATAGCCTGGGACCAGAGCCAACCGGACCTCTCAGGGTGGAGGCACTGACTTATTACTCCTCCCTGATGAACTAACCTCGCTGACACTGCTCAAAGGCAGACTGCCATCCCCTCATTAAAGGTACCATCTCTGCATTTTAGCTCCTGTTTTTGTTAGTAGCTTGAAAATACATATGGAAGGCTGACTCGAAAGATCATATGGGCTTTACATTATCGATGAAGTTTGCTCTTAAGTGTATGAATTTCAGCTGGGGGTTTATGGAGTTAAGCAGGAGCCAGAGATCTTTATCTACAAGAGACATCAATATGTGCTTCCATTTCTTATGTAGCAGGAAAAATAAAACATCAGTTCCTGTACAGCAAACAGGGTGGGGTGCTTTCCACTGCTGTCTGGAGCCAGGGGCTCTTTCCCAGAAGGCACCTCACCTGAAATGGCCCTGATGGTGGTTTATGAACTGCATTTAAATCTGACAAATGAGAGAAATGCTAATGGGATTAATAAATTAAGACCAAACTATGCTCTTTTCCATCGGTAGGTCTGCCAAACATCTCATCTCCCATGTCAACGGGACGCCTCCATGGCGATGTTTAGCAGCACAGAGCAGCGTTGGAACGAATCAGACAGTCTCGGATGGGAAGACAGGAACGAGAGCTCAGAGGCATCTGGGCAGGATGAACGTAACTACTTCGCTATGCTGTACTCCCTACTCATCCTGGCCATCGTCTTTGGGAACGTGCTGGTGTGTCTGGCTGTGTTGAGAGAGCGTTCCCTCCAGACGACCACCAACTACCTAGTAGTCAGTCTAGCTGTGGCCGACCTACTGGTGGCCTCACTGGTTATGCCCTGGGCTGTGTACCTTGAGGTGAGGAGGAGGGCAGGGTGTCAGGATTTCACCAAAACATTGATCCAGAGCAGCAGCATGCATGCTCCTGTAACATACATTAATACAGTCTTTTATCCATCTATGAGAAATCACTAATGACCAAATGAATACATGAATAATCAGGAAAACAGTACAGAAGGCATTGGGTATCATCTGTTACCATTCCTGCAAAGCAATAGTCTGTAATTAATAATTGGTATCAGTCTGAGGAGTGTGTCAGCAAAGCCCTTAAGGCAAGTGGATAACGTCAGAATAGCGTTACGTCATAGGTTTGGGCACTTTCCTTTCTTTCCAAACAGACATTTTCTAACATTTCAAAGAGGAAACAATTTAAAATCCATTGTATTGAATATATTAGACTATATTAATACCATCATGTAAAGTGCTAAGTACTATCCATTAATGTAACAGTGCCAATGCAGCGACAGTTATACGATTTAAAGATAAAATACTGTAAAAGCTTGCAGCTGCAGCTCCTTCCTTCACTATTTGCTTCTTGAGTCCCTTTATTCCTTTTTTGCTTCATTGCTAACTTCCCTCATTCTTTCATCACCTCTTTGTTCGATGTCTTTCCTTTTTCTTTGCTCTCATTTTCAATCTTTTACTGTCCTCTTTCTCATCCTGTATTCCTTCTCCTTATGGAAATACTATTTGCTCAAGGCTCTTTGTGGTGACAGTGTTTGACCCACTTTGAATCGCCTCACTGGCATCTGGGAATCAAGCTAATGTTAGTGGCATGTATGTGTGTGTGTGTGTGTGTGTGTGTGTGTGTGTGTGTGTGTATCCACTCGGTGAGCATCCACCTGGGTTCAAGGTATGGGTGAAAACACTGTATGGAATTTAACTGATGTGGACATTGTCAATAAACAGGTCAAATACTGATGATGGATTGCAATAGTGTTATGAAATGAGTGAAGGGTGCACAGGGAGATGCATTTTTAATATGGTAAAAGTTGGGTAGTCTAAATTCATGGTTTAAACATTAGCCAACTATTTAAATTATTAATTCATTAGTTCCCTATTTCAACTATTCAAACATTCATTTGGTCAACAGTTTTCACAGTTATTCTCCACGTGACTTATTTATACAGTAGGTAAAGGGCTTATATTATAAAACACATGTTTTTCTCGGTCTCTATATACTGTATATATAGTGGTTATCTCTAACTCCACTCCCCACAGAGCATTTTTTATCCAGCTGAAATTCAGGACCCCAGATCAGTTTGGCGAAAAACATTTGAATACAGTGTAGTTGGACGTCTGACATCTGTGTGAAACTGGTCAAAAAGAGAATAATATGGGATTTTATCAGTTCAGATTACAGTATACAGTCACTAACTACTTCATCTTTTTAACTTACTTTTTACTATTTCGACCATTTATTCAACTTTTGAATCTACAAGTACCTCTGTCAAGCAAGAGTATGAAATTCTGACCCATATTTGTTGGTTTGGTTGGTGGTTTGTTTTCTTGTTTGTTTGTTTTTTTGTTTTTCTGCTATATAACTTGAAAAGTTGCAAAGGTCTTGGTGTAAAGGTGGATCCATTAGAGTTAAACACACTTTGAGGAAGATTTGAGAATGAATTCAGATTGTTCGCTTCAACAGTGTGAGTTATGACTTTGTCAATGTGATGAAAGATTGGAATAGGCTAATTAAAATGTGACAATTGATGAATTTCAACCACAATATCCAGTTTGGATCTTGAGAGAATAAATAATATATTAATGGAGGGTGTTATTATAAGGCCACAGCTCAGCAATGGGACTGCTACCAAGATGAAGAAATCATTCAGTCATGCAAGTTTTTGAGTTCTGTTTAGATAACTACTTTTAGGTACTATTTAAAAAATGTTTTTACCCAATTATTTTAACTATTATTTGATTTTAGGAAATCATGCAAAACTACTTGAAGACTCTTTCCTAGGATATTTCTGTGATAAAACGTCTGCTGTGATTTGGTGCTCTACAAATAAGATTAGCTTGACTTGATTTCTATCACAGTGTTTTCTTTGGGGTTTTTTTTGATGATCAACGTTAAGTGCAATCCTTTTAGCTACACCTATGGTGGCAACTGCAAAAGTGCCCCTGAAGTACCTCAGATGGAGATCCATTGACCTGGAGCTCTAAAGCAAAGATTGATAAAAAGAAGGAGATACGCAGAGGACGTGGATGAGATTTACATGATGCTTGGCAACAGTGAACGGAGAATCGAGAGAGTTGTGAGGGAGACAAAGTGAACTTCTGCAATAAAGAAGGAGTCAGAGAGAAAAAGGAATGAGATTCATTTGAAGCTCATTGCAAATAGTGACAACTTGCCCTGACAACAGTGTGAGTGACAGAAAGATTGAGGGTAATGATGACAAGCTGTAGTTAGATAGTGCTTGACTCAAGAAGTGGAGTGCACATATTGCTAAGTATAGTAAATTCAGTTTAATAAATTCAGTTTAATAACTTAATTGAATTTTTGGAATATTGGATCTGTTTTTCAAGGGCAGGTGTGTTCTCACTTGAGGTTTGGAAGAAATCTTTCAAAGTTACGTTTACAAAGAAGACGGCCTGCTGCTGAATGTTTGGTCAGAAAGATTCCAGTGCAAGGTCAATTAAATGAAAACTATAAAACTTTCAGGGATTAAACACAGATGAACTGAGGTTAATTAGTTCCTCCTCAGTTTAGTTCCTTATTAGTTCCTATTAAAGATAAAGTAAGGGAGGCAAGAACCTCATCGATATTCGATCATGTCTTTTACAAACCCAGAAGGAATAGTTCAGTAAAAACAAAAATACAATATACTGTACATACGTCGGACGCAAAGACTTTCAATTCCAAAGAGTGTCACTGTGAGCACCCTCACCCTGGGAGTCGTCATCTGAAGGACTGGGAGATTAGGTTGTTGTGAACAGACGGTCGCTGCTGCGTAGTCTGACAGAAAAAAAAAAAAAAAAAAAGGCCAACGGTCTCTCTCCCATCTTCAGCTTGTACTAATCATGTGCTCCTGTGCAAGACACCAACTCTCTGAATTGTACAGTTAATATATGACTTGTATATGAAGTAAGTGGTTGTGTTGGCATCAATACTTCCTCCTATATGATTTTATCATCGGTATTTTATTGTGTTGCATACAATGAGAGGAAATGTAAGATTAAATCATAGAAATGTTCCTGGTTGAGTTGATGATGTAGGTAACAGGCAGTATTCATCTCAGTAGTTGTGTGTCTGTTCATGTATGTTGTCGCGCGCACTGGTGTTTAAAAAGAACAGGTTCCTGCAGAGATAAAATGATGATAGTGGCATACCAAATGCAAAGCATTTTCATGGCTCTCACGCCTTTGAAACTCAGAATTAAAGGTGCCCTACAGGAATTCAGTATCAAGCCCGACAAGAGTCAAAGGATTTTCAAGAAGGATTTAAAACAGGATGGTCAGAGTTGTAAGTGAGGCTGAGATGTACCCGTTATCATCTGTACGTCGTGTCCCAATTCCATAAACTAGGCTAATTGTATGCAGCATACATACAGTAGTATAGAACGCTCATACTCCTCATACCAAGATTTGAATGTTTCAAATGTCCAAAAGTCCATTCATCCTTTTATCCATGTCCTTCTAGACGAAGCAAACGCTGCTTATCTGCCTTGAGGGTCATGGGTCTGCTGGAGCTGATCCCAGCTGACTATAGGCAAAAAGCAGGGTACACCCTGAATAACATACCAGCTTATCACAATATGAAATACAAACACTCATGCTCACAATCACACCGATGGGCAATTTGGTGTGATCAGTTCACCTAAGCCGCTTGTTTTTGGAGGTGGGAGAACCCATGTAGACGCAGGGAGAACAAAAAACTCTGCACAGAAAGGAATGGAACCTTCTTGCTGTGAGGCAACAGCGTTACCACTGTGCCGCCTGTCTGGAAGTCATTACGGTTAAACGTCTTGTGACAGTATGTTTGATGAATGGAAGTGAGAACATCTCCAAACTATGCTTCCTGTCAGAGAAAGAACTTTCAATCTCACAGTTATGATTCAAGAACTTGTCAGTAAACGTACTGACTTCACAGAGTCAATGTGAAAACACCATGTATTTGGTCCCAACTTATGAAACCTACCTGTTAAACAACCACATATTTCAAAGTCTATGCTCCCAGTTTGTTACAAGCTTTTGTTAAAAACTCAACACTGTAAGGTGCAAAATGAAATGACCCTGATGATGCCAGGTGCTTTCTTTTCTGGGACTTAAAAAATGCTTCTTGAGCAACAGGAAACATCATACAGCTATTTCTACAGGCAGAGTGGCATCAACCACGATAAGCAAGCAGATTCTTATGTGTGCAATGGGTGGAAAGCTCCTTTAAAAGCAGGATTACCATGTATGGATATGAGGCGTTAGTTAGGTGGTGTGAAAAGCGAAATGTCAGCAGGCTACTCTCAAATCTGATCTGTGTGAGAGAGATTGCTTTCTATTTGTGCCTTTGTATGTGTGTGTTTGGCTGTGCTTATTCCCATCATTCTCTAGGTAGACTCATATTCCCATATTGGATTTAAGCAATTCAGTCATCAGGCGACGGGGGTTGAATTCCATTTTTTTTTTTTCAGGCAGTTATTACCAGGTATTATGGAGCTGAAGTGAAAGGCTGTCAGTTTGAGGATGGCTCTGCTGTGGGGATTTGCTTTAAGGTGTTATTGGTTTAGGCCGGTGTTCATGTCCTTATTGTGAGTTGGAAAGTCCTTTGAGGATAACTAGATCCTGTGTTTGATGCATCCCTTTGACTGTACACGCTTCCATTATCAATATGTAGAGTACAATGATAGCAGAACATTAACCCTTCATAATTTAAGAGCATACTTATTTTCCCAAAGTAGCTCAGGCCGAACTATCTCCAGGTGCACATTTTTCCATCTGTGCCCTCGTGTCACATGCATGAGTGTGTGTGTTCATGTGTGAACTCAATGGGTTTTTCACACTTCATGGTGAAGGAGGAAACGAATAACCCGTGCATTGTTAATATGCCTGTCTGTCCTGTGCAGGTGGTCGGCGGCGCCTGGCTTTTCAGCCGGCTCTACTGTAACATCTTCGTCACGCTAGATGTGATGATGTGCACCGCCAGTATCCTCAACCTGTGTGCTATCAGCATTGACAGGTGAGTGTCCCCGGTGAGTGTGCGTGCATGCGTGTGTTAGCCAGGGAGTGTTTACCTGCTTGCTTTCCTCATTGCGTGAGGATACGCACGTTGCCATGACGTCTCCGATAGAAATGTCATCCATGTGAGATTTCCGTATTTCCTGGTAATAGTTTCTTTCTCTAGGATGTTTTGTAATTTATGAGGTGAGGCGAACAAAACTATTTTTGTATCTCGTCTACATCCTCTTGGTAGATGTGTGTGTGTCTGAGAGTATCAGTAAGTGACAGAATGACACGCGATGAGGATTTCTTGTGAGATGGTGTTTAGATTTGATGATCTCTGATCTCTTTGATCTAACTGCTGTACATTGGTCTGCATTAATGCAGGAGGAGCCGTGCCATGCCACTACTTTGAACTATTACTGTAGATGTGCGTCTAGTGTTTACATTATTTATTTGCTTAGTTTTCTTCTTGTGTCATGGTTAATATTTAATAGCTCTCTGGAGTCTTTGAACTTACAACCCAAAGGCATCAGGAGCTCAACTATCTCGAAAGAATCAACTATCTCAGAGAAGCTTTAGGTGTTATGGGGGCGTTTGCATTTTTTTTATGCATTGGTAGGAAGTCCTCCTCCAAAATGTTCTGTTAATCTCTTTCAAAAAATACATTTTTCATCATGTACAAAGCTGGATTATTAACGAAAGCAACACTGAGCTCTGTTGGCTTTTGTTAATCTGATTAGGTTGCAAATTTGCACTGGCATTCGTGCAAATACGACAAATGATGTGGATTTATTATGTAATAATGTGCCCTTGTATTGTAGAGTGTCTAAATTTAGCACCTAATTATTCCATTTTTTCAACTGATAATGTGAAATCAATGTGACAATATGTGAAAACGGTCTCTCATGGTGATGGATCTGCACCTAGTGTAAATCTACCCTTCAGCTCTATAGGAAGAATCAGCTTTTACTGTTTGCTCCAACATCTCCACTTCCATGCTTTCCTGTTCAGCTGTAGCTGACAGCTGTCTGCTGAGGAAAAAATCTCTAGAAGCCCTTACTAAGTATTTACTATATATTATCAAGCAGAAATAAACACAGTTAGAAAACAACTGGTGAACTACCTAGAAAAGTTGGTTTCTGGAGAAGCAAATACTTCCCTCAAGAGCTTTATTCAACAGTTAGCCCAAAACCCATTCAAAAGCCGATGATCAGTGCTGTGTTTTTGCAAGTTTTAAGTACCAGAAATTCAACAGCAAAGATCCTGCAGCCAGGAGTGGGTCTTAATGGGACATTAATTAAATGCATGAAAGATGATTTTGCCCCAGGGCCTCCTAACAGTTTAATCAGACCGTAATCACGTAGAGGGAAATTTGATTTAATATTGTGCTTCTTTTTTATAATTGCACTTGCTTACATGGCTGCTTGCATACGTCTGACCTGCAGTGGTGTGTGCATGCTGTGAAAATCTGTTTCAGGATGACGTTGTGTCAAGCCCTCTGGTGCTTTGTGATTGATTATTAGACAAGTAATCCTCACTGCTTCTGCATCACACGGTTTGTGAGGTGCTAAATTAAAGAAAAGGACCGGAGGCATTCTGTGTCAGTGATAGTGCATGACATGCCTACGTTATCTTTGTGACGCCGTTGTTAATTATAAATTCAGACCAATTGTTGCTGTGATAACAGGGAAGATCAACATCTTAAATTACAGAAGAAACCAGCCTCTTCAGAGGCTGCATCACCCGGAGGGAAATTTTTGCTTCAAATTTCATGGTGAAGTGTTTTTATGAATGTATTCACAGCATAGGTACATATTTTGAGCAGTGACTCAGAGCTGAGAGCTTTTATTTCTATCCTCAACTAACCATGTAACTTAAAGCTGCACTCAATCAATAAATCATGTAAATTGTTTTTGGCTACTTCGCTTTCTCATCTCTGCCCTTATTTAACTAGACAGCAACATGACAGAAGGGTAAAGACCAAGAGAAGTGGGGAGGAAAGAGTATTTTTAGTGAAGTTCTACGTTCCAGGAGTCACCTCAGAGGAACCAGTATAATTAGTCCGGGTAGGATAAACAATTTGTGGCATAACATCACATCCATTTTGGGTCGAGGTCCAACATAATTGGTGTTTCTTCTGAACACTATTGAACCCACTTTTCCAGGGCTCATTTCACACTCATGAGATGCAGCATGCTGATTAACCCTTGATTTAAAATCTCTGCTCGTAGTTTCAAATTGCTGCCATACTGTTGATCTTTGTATATCTGTTTTCTCTCAGCAGCGCATTTACTGGCACCCCTTTAAAACCAGTTATTTTCAGGCTCATTGTTTTCCGATTTTATTGGACTAAATCAGCATTTTCCTCTGCAGCTAAACGCTGCCATCTATGCTCTGGGCTCAAGCATTTCCAAAGCTGAGCAGACTGTATCTGTCTGCATCTGCAGGTACACGGCAGTGGTGATGCCAGTCTTGTACAACACCACCCATCGCTCCAGGAAGAGAGTTTTTACAATGATTGCCACGGTGTGGGTCCTGGCTTTCGCCGTCTCCTGTCCCCTGCTGTTTGGTTTCAACACCACAGGTCAGAGCAAAAAATGTTTTCTTTATCTTCCTGCCACGATGCATTGTGGAGAAGGATTTATTTATGCAGAATACGATGTTAGAGGCCCTTGCTGTTTTGTGTGAAATATATTCTGTATTTGCTGGTTAGGATCAGTGGTGGGAGAGGGAAACAAACTAAAGAGGATTCTCAAGGCGTACCCGGTCAGTTTAGCTTGTCAGAGTCAGTTTGCTACTCATGGGGATTACTAAACCTGTGGGATTCTGTATAATGTCTTCTGCGATTGTGTCTTGTATTTTGAAACAATCACCAATGACTACAAGACTTGATTCCTAAACCGGGGGTCCAAAGATCCATTAAAATATGTAACGCAAATAAATTAGCACATGCATTTCATAATAGCCCATTTAAATGCCTGGATCATAAAGTTATCTGTGGAGGCAACCATCTGTGAATAAAACAAAGACAGTTTCACTCCTAAGCTGCAAAAACGGGAGTCATCCTCACTTCACCAAAACTCAATAAATATAATTTATTTCTTATTATTACCTGCAGTGAATTCTTGTGAAATTAAGTTATGTACAGTAGATGGAGAGATGATGTTATCTTCTGCATACTTTAGAAGCCATTGGGATCATTCATGTTTTAAGTAATAACAAAATGTGTCTCTAAATCACATCTTAATTCATTCACACAACAAACAACAAAGTACACACTTATACAAAATACCAGCAGCTATTTTAATTTCAATAACCAACAGCACAGATGCACGGCAGGAAGAACAAAATAATGAGCATTAGTCATACACAGTGGAAAGCTTCTCACAGAGATATAAGCGTTGGTTTTAGTCAGCTTGCAATCCATGCATAACAATAGCTGGTGATTGGAGGAATCCAATTGTTTGTCAGTGTGAAATTGAGCAGTAATGTTGGAAGAAGAGACCAAAACCATAACATCAGGCCAACAATTCTTCAAAAGAAGAAAACTAGCAATTTGACAGACAAAATACAGCAAAGGTGTCAAAATAAATTAGGTAAATGTGTGTAGAGACTGGAGGTGGTCCGGAGTGTGAGTTGACATGGATTGTATCTGTCGCTCCTTGTTTCAATCTCTCTGTGTATTGAGGTATGTGATATTGATCTGGAGGAACATCCAGGGAGAGGCAAATCACTTCAATTTGTTCATGCCACTGACATGCAATGTGCATTTCACAGCTGTGGTCAGGGCCCGCGTGGTTTATGTTTCAAACATCAGTTTAGAATACGATCACCTCCTTTGATGGATCTTTGACTCTGAAATTTTGATTGAGTCATTTCTCCAAACACTGTAATTATTCCTCATTCTGAATCCATAGCATAATCATTGTCAAATCAACCTTCCATCCTGTTTAACAGTCACCTATGTGAGTCACCTGTACATGCGCTGCTGCACGCTTCAGTTTGTATGCAGACTGTGAATCAAGTACATTTTCCTTTGACACAGATGACCCAATGGTGTGCTCCATCTCCAACCCAGACTTTGTTGTTTACTCCTCGGTGGTGTCTTTCTACTTGCCGTTTATCGTCACTCTGCTGGTCTACATCCGGATTTACATCTTCCTCAGGATGAGGCGGAAGAGGATCACTTTTGGTCAGGCCAGCGGAAAGGTGCAGCCAGGCTCAACTCCACCATCTATTGTGAGACATACACCTTATTTTTTCTAATTACACAGACAGTACATCATAAACTCATGACTAACAATTGGAAATTATGTCATTATTGTTTGGATTGTGGTTGTGGTTAGCATGATATTTGCACTTAGATTTGTCTTTTTAAGTTGTGAAATACTGCAAGACATCTAAACTGAAAGCACATTCAGTCCATATTATCAACCCATTCACATATAATAGTACAAAGTCTTTCTATTATTGGAGTAAAGCTCAGAAGAGTGCAAATATTTCCTAGCCCCTAAAAGGCTAATTAACATTTTTCTCATCATAGCAACCTTATATTTTAATATGGATTCAGTCTCCCTCCCTCATTCCAATTCATTCATTATAATGAGATAATATTTGGCTTTCTATTAATGCATTCACCTGTACTTTTCTTTTCAAGTGGAAATACCTCACTTGCAAAAACTCCTTGAAAGCTGCATGACTGATTCTAATATAATCTAAAAATAAACTTCTGTTGTGAAAATGGGGTAAAAAGGTGACGGTAAAAACTATAAAAATTACATTTTCTAACCTTAACCCTAAGTCACAGGTGAAAGAGTTCAGAGGAGATACCAGAGGAATAATACTTTGAACCAACTGGAGATGAAATCTCTCTGTTTTCGTGAGAGACTACTCTGGAAATCCACAAAATTGGGCTTTCAGATGAACCAAGGTCAAAGATGAAATGTAATTGTGAACTACTGTTCATAAGAGGATGAAACACCCACCCCTGTAAAATAGAAGATGTTCTTTAATGACATTAAACTGAAAATAGTAATCCATCAGGAGGACTTCATTTACACAATATTAAATCAGTTTTTCCTTTAACGTCCTAATATTTTTGCCATAACTGATTTTATGAAGAGGGTGAAGAAGAGGGTCTTTATATCATTACAGTACAAAACTGAATTCAGTTTCCAACCTGCGGTCAGTTTCATCCATCACTCAGTTCCATCCATCATTCGTTTGTCTTTTTACAGACGCATCAGGTCTTGTCCTGCGCGCCTGTATCCTCACTACTAAACACACTGTGAGATTATTGCAATCAATAGTTTATTCTGGTGTGTCCAGGAGCCTCTTGAGTGAATGTGTAAGAATTCATTCCCTTCATTGTACGCTATGTCACAGTTGTCTAATTTAGCAGCAGGCTACTGATAATTGGTTGTGATGGAGCCCAGTTTTGAATCTCATCCATGAATGCAGACAACCAAAGCCGAACAAATCAAACCTCAGAAGAGTTGATGCTCAGAGAGTTATAACGGAGAGGTGGTTTGAAATAATATAATAAGACTGATTAAATCAACGGATGTGAAATTTAATTCATTTATTTAATTGTTTCAAATGTGGCATGTATGAGTTTTAATCAAGCTGCATATACAGTATATTTACGACCTTCACCAAGGAGATTCCAATTTCAACTGCATCGGGTGGTAAATTGTTCAGTTTATTTGTTTGTCAGCAGGAATATGTAAAAACTGTAGGACTTGTTTTAAAGACTTGGGCCAGTACAGAGCCTGATAAACACTGGAGTGAATCTATTTATACAATATAAGTATGAATTTAGGAGTGTTTCCCCTCTTTCTTTAACTTTGCCAGAAGTGCTTTCTTTAATATCTTCCTAATTACGCAAAAACTACAGAACTAATTCCCTCAAAGGTTTGCAGAAGGTTTGGACATGGACCAGACAAGCAAAGTGTAGTATTTTTACCCTCCACAATGAGTTTTTCTAGTTCCTTCCACCAAAGCAGATCGGAGGAGTCTGTGAGATCATGCTCATTTATTTGTTTTGGGAGGGGGGGGGTGTCTGCAAGATATCTCCAAAAGATTTTTGGGGGAATTTGATGAAGGTTTGAATTGGAAATAAATCAAATAAAGGTAAGCTTTTATTGTGAGGTAGTTCTGGGTACAGAAGGAGATTCTGGATCGAAATTCTCATTTTCTTTAACCTTTCAAGATAGGGTCCTAAATTATGTTGTGCCAACAATATGAAAATAACAAATACATCCAAATAAAAACATTCCGGTACTGATAAAAATAAATATGTGTATAGCTATAACGTATAGATTGATATACTGTATAATGATATATTAATGTACATCTTGAAAATATGTTCTATGTTGAAATTCTCTCTCCTCCTGTAGGAGACATGTCTACAGGAGGAGACTCCTAAGGCGAAGCAAGACCTGTCACCTATAAGGATTAAAGTGGTGGGTGTTATTTTAAATTTAAGTTACCACACATGTGCGAATGTCTTGACTTTCGCAGCCTAATGTCTGACTAGCTCTCTGTATTGAACATGGTGTCAGATTGTCACATGGCAGCAGGCAGGGCGCTTCTGTCTGTCTCTGTGTGTGTGTGTGTGTGTGTGTGTGTGTGTGTGTGTGTGTGTGTGTGTGTGTGTGTGTGTGTGTGTGTGTGTGTGTGTGTGGTTTGTTTTGCTGTTGTCATAACCCAAGGCTCAGGGCAGGAGATGAAAATTGTAATTCCGAAGCATGACTTTTTTTCTGACATTACCTGGTTACTAGTCAGAAATGTCTGTAGATGTTGCACTGCTACAACTCCAAAATCCTCTTCTCAAACGTGGAGGGACTAGCAATTCTCTAGAGGAAATGAATAGAGTCTGTGAGTCTGTGGAAAATATCTATAAAATAAATATATCAGCTTAAATATTATATTACTGCACGGAGCTATAAAAGGTCAGTAAACAAGCTTTAAAACAATATCAGATTACATCAAATGTTATTGATGTTAGTAAATATATGTCCTGGTTCTACTTGCATCTCACTTTCGTGCATCTGTCCCCACAGCAGAGTGTTGAGCCTTCAGGCCCCTCCAAACCCAGCCTGCTGTCAGGCTGCCTGTGGCGCAAACGGCCAAAGACGGGACCAGTGGAGAATTCGGTGCTGCCCCCAGTGGACACGCACAACTGCTGCAGCATCAGTCACGCCTCCTGCGGGCGCACAGAGCTGGATTTGGAGCAGGAGCAGGAGGAGGAGATGGCTGACGGTAGCAAGAACGCACACCCTCCTGTGAGAATGAGCTGCGAGGTGAAGGATCTGTCCAACGGACGAACGCACACGTCGCTGCGGCCGGTGCTCCATTCTCACATCAACAGTTCGAGATTCAGGAGCATGCACGCACGGGAGAAGAAAGCCACTCAGATGCTGGCCATCGTACTTGGTGAGCGGAGACTGTATGAAGTGGGATAAGCTGAGGGAGTGATATTAATGTCATGATAGCACTTTATGCATTCCATGCTATCAATAAAAATACATCTCCTGTAACACTTTCCTCATGAACTTTTCTGCCACCTGTGCTATGGTCTTATCTGGCTTTGATGGGAACAGCAGGTTTAGAACTACAATAAATCACCCTGGAATGTCAGAGAAGTGTGCAGACTTCAAGTTTACAGCGTTCTGTGTCATCTGGCACAGCTTCCAATGGCTCTAATTATCAGCCAGGTCACCATAAACCTGGTCAAGTTGTAGGAAGCTGTCGCTCAAGTTGTAGCTGTAGGAAGCTGTCGCTGACAACAGTGTAATCAGAGGAGTCTGATTACATTAAAGTCATGTCTCCGGTTCTGAGACAGAAAATGATCACTCTCTGCTCCTCTTCGCACCTGCTTCTCAGCCAAAGGGCCTCAGCTTTACGATGTCGTGACCCCAATTAGTGTGCTTAAATGATAGTGTATTGCATTTTAACAAAAAAGGGCTATAAAGCCTTTATAGCTGCTATGTCTGCTGCTGGTGATATTCACATCTTGTCCTTGGATATCACAGGAAGTACAGGTTAATTGGAAAGCAGAATATTTTAATTGGCCCTCTACTAAGCCCGTTTGTTACACCTGTCCTGCCTTTTATTTTAAGGATGCAATTTTAAAGAGTAAAAGCAGCTTTACTCTGAAATTGAGCAAGAACTTTTTCTTACTTAACTTGTAAACCCAAAATAAAACAAGCGTTTGTAATATTTAATCTACTTTATGTCCACAGTTTTCCCCCGTTTTTTTGTTTTGGAAAAGTTTTAAAAAGCCACCTTTCAAACTGTTAAATTCTAAATGTTAAAGTAATTACCTAAGTAAACTCATGTTTAAATTGTCCTTTACATTTTTGTTCTTACATTTTTGTTCTCCTTCATACCTCCCTGCTCCCCGGCTCCCCCAGGGGTCTTCCTCATCTGCTGGCTGCCATTCTTCGTCACTCATATTCTGAACACCCACTGCAGGACGTGCTACGTGCCTCCTGGGCTTTACAGTGCTTTCACTTGGCTGGGGTATGTCAACAGCGCACTCAACCCTGTTATCTACACCACCTTTAACATCGAATTCAGGCGAGCCTTCATCAAGATCCTCACCTGCTGAAGGAGACGGCCTGCCAGGAAATTAAAATGGAAATGAGCCTGGCCGGTCAAGCTGCAACTCTGTTGTGGCGCATCCAATAAACAGTGACCACAGGTCATGGTCAAGGAAAGCAAACCTTCTGTGTTTTACAGCATCAGCAAAGTGGAGCGAAAAGAAAAAAAACTGCAGTTTGTACAAAAGACAATCTCTACGTAGAACCCACGTCTGTTTTTGCAATTTTAAAGGGTTGAAGGTCCGGGACGCCTTCTTAACAGTGTTATTCCTCAAATAAGACTTACAGTACCTACGTGCATACAGACTTATTGATCGCAAGATAATGGACTTTCTTGTGGATATGTCTTGTACAGTTAATGTGCTTTTCTTTGGCACGATTCCTCAGTGTAGGGCTTTTCGGAAGCTCCTTGGAGCCAAGATGGAGCTTTAAAGCAGCTACAAGAAGTTTTAAAAGCACAATTGTAGTCTCAGTTAAATGCATAATTTTCATAACAAATCCAAATGTAAGTGGGGAGCCATTTTCACGAAGTCACTTTTGTCTGTGATCCAATTTCCTGCAAATTCAGAGGACGCTATTTTCAGTAGTTTAGTAGATTAGCCAGCAACAAAACATGCAAGAGGACAATTTTCTTCAGAGAATTTCATTTTTTACTTTGTACTGTGTGGTAAAGGCTTGGGGCACAATTAGAAATCAATACAGCAGAATTAGTGAAGAAAAAAGAAAAAAATAACTCATTAAACAGCAAAATAAATAAATAAATAACTAAACCTGATAGAGCACAATTTAAAAAAAGAGTCAGAATTGTGGGATTGAAACCTCGGAAGAGAATCTTTATCCTCCTCCTCATCACTATGCATCCTGCGAAAATGTTCAATTATAAAGTTGGTTCTTTGCCTTTTATCCAGATAAAGATCTTTACCACACACAACACTGATGCTCATGGGAAATTCAGCTGCCATGCTCCTAAATACTACCTCATTCGTCCACAGTGGCTGCCAAAACAAAATACAAAATTTCTTGTAGCTGCTTAAAATATAGAAAAATGATCGTAGAGCTGTGGGCCACCTTTTCGTGGGTCCTGCTGCCACTGCAGTGAGTGGATTAACCTCCCTTATTCACACCCTCCTTCATCATTATCGCCATCAGTAGGTGGTGCATGTGTACTTCAAATTTCAAAAGTGTCCGCATAATTGTTGCCAGAGAGATTGCTTTGGTTACCAAGACTCATGTCATTCTGAAGATGCAGATGTAATGTGCTCAGTGTGGATTCATTCAAATTAAAGATGTGATATTTGATGTAAAACGGTAGAAATGTGGACATGGGACCATATTCATTGTTGAATCACAGCCGCCTGCCGCCCGATCTGCGCTGGTGGCAGCAGATTTGTCATTTTAAATAATTAAGCAAGATTATAAACTACATGTTGGACATGGACAGAACATTCACTACAGTGTGTTGAAAATTTAAAAAAATATGAAGTGTTTGCAATCATCTGTCGAGTGTACTGAATCAATGCTGCTGCTGATTAGGGGAGACAGTAGATATGGTGAATAGAGGCGTTCTGGGAGGGATGAGAGGAACCGGGCAGAATGAGCGGGATTCTCTGTGTGTGGGGGGGTGTAAACCATACAGAAGACTGGAAATGGGAGAGCACAGTAGGAAGGAATAAATCCAAAGAGAAGAGAAATGGACTGAAAAGACGAGGATCACCTATAACTGTAGGATGAGGATTATCCGTACTTTAATCTGTATTCAGGAGAAAAGAGAAAGGAGGTCAGTGAAGCTTCTTCAGCCGATATCGCAAGCGCTCCTATCTGAGCGGTCTAAACATCTGCTCCCCTTATACTTTGTGCCATTACGTCAACTCAGCCCCGTTTCCATTGCGATTAAGGATAATGAAGCACCAGGTGTGTGTGTGTGTGTGTGTGTATGTGTGTGTGTGTGTGTGCGTGTGTCTATAGCTATGGATTTCCTCTGTGATATGCGAGGAAATCCTGTTTGTGATATCAGGCCAACATCAATAACTCATATTATTTATTTATGTTCGTCTCATAAACACAAGTGAAATAAATAGTGAACATAATGCAGACATGTAATAGATGCAGGCGTGTGGTGATACAGAGGGACTGGGGCCTGAGATGCAACCGCTATCAGAGGAGGTGTTTGATCTTCTGTATTTTAATTGAATTTGAATATAAATTAATTTAATTATAGATGCATTTCAGTGAATGCACACGCGCCCAGATTACAGCCAATCATTAAGCAACAATAATTACATCCAGTTTTTCTGTAAATGAACTGCATGTGCGCTGGGTGCCCCAAAGGCCCCTCAGCCACTGTCTGGACCCCAGAGGCTCCAGTTTTCATTACATCCAATAACATGTAGCTAGTAGATTAAACGTACTGATGATGTTAGCGTGCATTTTTATTAGCAGTGAGCAGCAGTGACACCAAAAAAAAAAAAAAAAACAGGGGTTGCCCCTTAGTTTTCATTAGGGCTAAGTTTATACGGTCATCGTTAAAAAAAGAGAGTCGTTTTTCTGGGATATATACACGACATGCTCACCCAATTTCATGGTAATCCGCTTCGTACATTAAAGACACCTTGTATGCTAATTTGACATTTGAACCTGAAGGGGATGCATGAGCTCCATGACCTTATTACCTCCGCCAAGGAGGTTTTGTTTTTTTCCAGGGGTTTGTTTGTCTGTTCTTCAGCAGGATGAATGAATTTTGATTAAATCTTTCACAGCGGTGTGGCGTGGCTCAAAGGAAAACCCTTTGATTTTGGTGTTGAGCTAATCATCATCTGGAAAAATAATTGCTTTAAAGGATTTGTTTCCTGATTCTAAAGGAAGGCTTTTAACGGGAAATCTTTTGCTTCACGGTGTAGTGACATCAACCCGAAGTCTCTCGGTGGATCGGTGCTGTCTGATCATTGTCTACTTGAGCATTTATTTGTGGTGAACAGTGAGAACAAACACGATTTATACCAAAAAAGAGGACTATTGCTGAACTAGATCAAGAAAACGTCAATCGATTCAAACGACAATTCTGAATATAAAAGTGTTTTTATTTCTATAATTTAATTCTAATAGATATTTAATTGTGAGTATATTTCTTAGAGATTGTATTACAGGTCAATTAAAAAGGCATAAATGTACCATTTTGTACAGGCAATCATCAAATTCAACATGTGTCAAGATTTCCAATAAATCAATAATTAATTTTTTTTTCTCTTCTGTATCGTAAAATATTCTTTCCAGGAAGCAGCAGGAAACCAAATGACACAGCAGCTGTCAAAGTAGCATGTATGAAATTGTAATTTTCACATTTTATGTCAGGCACACAGGTGAAGGAGCAAAGCAATTCCCTCACAGGTTTCATTTTCACTCTTAGGTCCTCATCAATGCACTCTCACGGGTTTGTTGGAACGACCACACAACTGGACTCAGATGTGATGACTCTCAATGCATCACTCACTCCTAGTAAAGCCTCGCGTCATGTAATATTGCTTTGGATATCTTTTTTAAAGGTTAACATTCGAAAAAAAGATTGAATGATAATAATCGAGACCCTTTTTGCGAAAGACCTGTGCAAGCTCGAGGCTTTCTAAAACACTTCAAGGCACACAGCAGGAATTATAGCAATTTGAAGTTTTTTAAAAGGACTTTGTTTGACAGAGAAATGTTAAAACAACCCACGCTTTGCAACATCGGGGTCTGCAGTGAAGTCACTTTCCTGTACTGTGTAACACAAATGAACTGAGTGGGAAGAAGCTTACTGGGATGTGGGGGGAGCGGGAGTGAGAGGAGGAAGTGGAGAGAGGAAAAACCCACGGTAAGAATCTGAACAACTAATTAAAGAAAATCAATTTATGGAAGAAAAATGTGCGTGCGTGCGTGTGTGTGTGTGTGTGTGTGTGTGTGTGCGTTCGTGCGTGCGTGTGTGTTTGTTACAGACACACATTGAGAATGGTTCAGCCAGGGGTTGAGGGATGAACATCATGAACCTTAAGTAACCACAGAGCGACCCCAGTGGTCAACATAGAGACCCAGCAGCATCCCAGAGGCCACAGATTTATAGACATATCTCTGAGCTTCATTCTTATGTTAATAGAAAAGGAACGCCATCATCTCATTGCACCTTTCTCCTCGCTTGCTCATGCAGGTGTTTCCTGTCAGGTTATGATGGACTGAACGGCAAAACAGAGAAGAATCACGTTTCGTAGCATCACGGAGCTACAGAAAAATAAGTGGCCTCTCAAATCATACAACTGAATATTTTATCTGGATACAGACATACTAACACCTATCATTCAATGCATAAGAACAGAATTTGTTGTGTGATCCCATGCACACATGCATCTAGTCTTTGCATGGGTGGACAGATGCAAAAACTTCAGGAATTGTATGACTTGCCATACGTGATGTACCCAAGTTTGATCCATTTATCTTTAGTGCGTGATTGAATGTGTGCCGTCAGATCGAAGGGAGCGGGGAGGATCACAAATGAAGAAGCCTATCCATGAGTGAAAGGCAGACGGAAGGTTAAGCTGCACCACTTTCCCCGCTAGGTGGGAATGACACATCGGAGGAAGGAAAAGATGGATGTGATGCAGCATTTGCATGTTTATCAGCAGGTCTCAGAAGCAAGAGGGTACTAGCATGAGTGATGCCTGCTGCTTTAATTACTCAGATATGGTCAGAATCCTGTGTTTTTAACTCAGCAGCTTTTAGTTTCTAAATTTTGCGTTCTTCTACGTATTCATGACGGAAGGAGCAACACCCGCAGGGTAAAAATAAGTTACTGACTGATGTTTCCGCATAAATAGCGAGCCTGTTCCCACTTCTTACCCTTGTCTGAATGAATATGGCCTTGTGCATTTCCGTGGGTGGACCAACAGATGTGACGGCGCTTGCATTGTTAAGCAGTGGTTAATGATGATGGATAAAGGTGTTGATTACAGACAGAGCTGGCTACATGCCTCATCTGATGTTCGGTCTTTCTCCCTCTGCTTCTATCAATGCTTCCGACATTTTTCCTCCCACTAGTGTGTCAAGGGGGGCATGATAATCATCCTCCTTGCTCTGTCATCCAGTACGGTGAACACACTCTCTTCCTTCACCGACAGTTTGCTGCACTTTTCAGGTTCAGAGGTCACGTGTCAAGAGAGAGCCAAACCCATTCATACTAGCTGAATTATCATAGCAGTGACCACAAGGCAAAGATTTATAGGTCGAACACTCTCGTGACTCTCAGCCTTAAGACTGGAAAGAGGAGGGAATATTGAGTTTGGTGCTTTCTGATGGTAACAAAATCAAAATACCAGCACCAGCTTTTTGTTTGTTTGTTTGTTCTAATACATATAATGAACAAGGAATAATGGGTTAAAAAAAACTGATAGGGAATAGAATGTTAACACCAGGAATTACTTTTTTATTTATTGCCAAGGGAAAAAAGCTGTTGCAAATTAACTTGTGCACGTGGTGCTCCCTATTTCAATCTGAAAGGTTAACGTTGTTTGCCATCTCTCTCCAGCCCCCTTAATGACCTGCACCTGCTCCCATTTACTCCCCCTGTGAGTGAGCACCTCCACACCCAGGCCCCCTCCACCCGCCACAACATGCCGAAATAAAACCCATTTCATCAGATCATATGAAAACATTTCATGTACGTTACATCAATCAAAACCAAATCAAAGATACTTTGCGAAGTTAATAGGGGTGTCTGGCAGAACAGTCAAATAATTGCAGAAAGCAATCACAAAGAAACAGAAGTACGTACAACTGCAACAAGTGCTTCTGGAAAAAAAAGTCTTATGTAAAAACTTGGACTTTCCAAATGCTGTCAAAAAACTTTGATTATGACACGACTGAGAGCCAGTCAGAACGCTGAATAAATACTATTATCTACAACCTCCACATTCAGAATTTCTAAAAAAAACTAAACACTTCATCCTAGCAGCACATTTAATTTCCAACAAGCCATGATGGCAGGGTTAGCAGGTTGGCTGGGTTTTTTGTTGATGAAACAACCAACCAACCAACCAAGAAAACACCAAATTACAAATTGTGCACATAGCTGGACGGTGAGCGACATTTCCAACCTTGTGCCCTTGATGGAAACATCCGAAGAGTCTAGCAGTAGTGGTTAATGACATTATCAACATCATTAATGCATGTAAGTGTGTGGACACATTCTGTACACTCCAAGCAACCCCAGAGAACCCCAGTAGCCTCTGGTTTCCACTTCCTGAAGGCTGGGTGGTGGTGGGTTCTCTCAGCAAACGGGATGAGCACTGGAACTGCAGAGGGACCAGGTTGTGGTCAGACGTGCACGGGGGCAGGGGGAGAGGGGACGCACTGTAAGAATCCATTACACTGACATGGAGCAGGTCGGTAGCGTTGTGCGGCACTGAGAGACTCCATCAAGTGTGACGTAACTGAAGCAGCCAGCGATAGCGCCGCTGCCTCACCGACTTTCACCTGTCAGGACAAAACTGGGGTTTGTTGACACCCAGGGGTCCTTAGGGGACATACAGACACCCCCGGGTAAAAGGGGAATCATTTTAAGTACCACAATGAAACATTTGCATGAATATCTCGGTCATGAATGTCAGATAGTTTGTTTTTCTTAGATTTAATTTGAATCCTGGGGAAAGTCTTAAAAAAAAAACAACCAGTAAGATAAATAAAAGCAAAACTCTATCTCATCCATACAACATAGTTTATATTTCAGAATTTATAAATCTATGATGTGTTAGGACTAGAATAAAAAAAAAAACATTAATATTTCTCCAAGCATGAATTTTTTAAATCTCTCATGTTCAGTCGACCTTATGGGATGAGATTTTCTCTTCAGTTATGAATTAATCACACCATCATGCTATCACACTGGTGCCCTGAGAAATTCTCCGACGGAGAGTCAAACGACGTGTTAATCTGCCTGAACCTTTAACTTAGATGCTTGCAAACGGAGTCTCAGGACACATAAAGACAGTTCCTGATGGGGCATCGATATTTATTTATTGTGGCAAAAGTGCTTCTCAACCAACTTCCAAGACTCCGTAATGTCGGCTGACCGTTATTCCCAGCACATTTATATTTTGCTTTCTGCTCTGATTTCAGTATTTTCTTTCATTAAAATTAACTCATGTCAGTGTTACAGAAAAAACATGTTTGTTTGAATAAAATATACTGATCTGGGATGATATATAGAAATCACTTCCCCTCTTTTCCTGTGTCTGTCTGTCTCTGCATAGGAGTCTCTGATCTGCCAATCGACTTCATATACAGACACAATCCTCTCACTTTACAAAATGAAACCGAAATACCCCGGATATAAACGCTGCCATCTTTCACCAGTGATGTTATTTAGAGACGGAGTCGGTGCAGTAGCGACCAGGCAGCGGAGCCATCGGATCGAGTTTTCTGCCCATAAAGCTGCCTGACTCATTCATGTGCAGAGCTCATCTGTCAATTATGACATCTCATCTCTTTTTATTGTTTCAAATGACTTAATAGAGCCAAATTTATGTAACAAGAGGGTCCAACAGCGTTAAGAGATCACTCCTGAGCACACAAACACACAAATACTAAAATACTAAGCTAGTATTATGAATAGAAATTAGATGTGTATATTTAGCTAAATAACTCAAATATATAATTGAATCAGAGCAATCACTTGGATTCCAGTGAGGAGAGAGTTAGGGATAAGGCTAGACTTAGGGTTGGTACAGGTAGTATTGTGCAGAAAAGAGAAAGATTGATGGGGAAGCTGTGGTCAGGGCTGTGGCTGGCAGATGTAGGGAACCAATATCCATCACTGCTGCATCCAGGTGAGTTGCCAGTGATGAAGGTTTGAAGGGCAAAGCAGTCAGGTTATGGAGTTGAGGCATCTAGGACGAGTCAGCTGACGTCTAATGTCCATAATCCAGCACTGTACAGTCAGACAATCAATGGACGATCTGGGACTTGTCAGACCCGGCATGTAATGAATTCAGTACATTCCAACAGTTCAGGCAGGTTTTGTAACTGAGTGCATTTTAACCACACAAGGTCTCTGCAAAAAAACACGAGGAGTTTTGATGACACATTCATCCTGCGGTTATTTATGGTGTTTGTGAGACTGACTTTAGTTTCTGGGTCATCTGTGCAGCATTGTCAGCCGGAAAAAGATTAGTTGAAGATCGGTTGCTGTTGCTGTTGGTAACAAAACATTGGCAGACGTGCTTGAGGAACAGAAGTGTGAAACCTTAAAAGATAAAATAAGGGATGGTTTTGTAAGCCAGGGCAATGAGGCAGTCGTCAAATTCGCCGAGCTGCTGAGGAAGCAAGTTGGCTGAAATGATCAAATGCTGCGGTGTTTTACTCCACCAGACTCAAATGAATGCTTGTGATCATTACGCTGCCTGTCTGAAAATACTCTGTCCACAATAATTTGGCAAAAGAGGCCTCCAGGTAATCACACATTTCACAATGACAACCATAAACACTTGAAACCTCCTATAAAGATACTGTTCAGTTCACCGTCAAACACCCAAAACCTTTAATAGCGGTCCATCTGACACATGGACATTTTGTTTTTCACACTGAACTGAGAGGATAAATCATGCAGTATAATATAACTCTAATCTGTTTGGAGGGTCGGCAGTCAGGTACCAAAAGGACCTTAACAACTGACCTGTATGGAAGCACAATTCTGTTATAAAAATAAATGAATAAAATTTTGTGAATGAAAAAATATTGTAAATATCTGAGACACAAATTCTTTATTAGCATTTATTCTTTTTAACTTTTACCCAGAACACTGTTCTCTGACACACGTTTGGGACCATTTGTGGCCCAGTGACGTCCTGAAGGACGGATGAAACCAATGATCAAACATCAGCCATAACCCTTCATTAATGGTCGACCCACTACCAAATGATTAAAAACTACTTCTCCTTCAGAGGCCTTGACTATAACCTGCTGTATTTCAGCGTTAGTTTGTTGTTGGAGTTAAAACAATTGTGACCAGACAATGTTTGTTTTCTTTGACTTCAGGAGAAGTCTTGGTGCCCTCAGATAGCATACAGATTTCCACATGCTCCCCCGTCTGTGACGTCTGTGTGCTTTCATGTATCCTGTGGCGTGTTTATCGCTCTCCTGTGATAAAGCCTTGACAAGAAGAAGAATGGCGGTCTCTAGAGGGGAATGTTCTTCATGTGTTTCGTGACGGACATTTTAAGTAGAGTTGAGGCGCTTGAGTTAACAATACAGCGTGATTCAATGATTAGTTGTAATTAATTCTAGATTAAAGTGATCGCTCCAACTAAATTACTTACCTTAAATAGCTCACTTTTCTCTAATGAGTTTCTTTAAGGTTTATTTCTGCAGAAATTTCATGCAGATTTCAAGTCATGATCCAGCATGAAGACTCCCACCTTCAGTTCATTATATATTCTATGTGAATGGTCAATTAAGAAGCTTACAATAAGGGATCACACGATTAACTCCCAAACAAGGTTCCCACTGGTGTTGCACAGTTACATGCATACATCCATTAGTACGCAAGCACACAAATCCGCTGCACACGCAATCACAATCGAAGATTTACATATCCAACCTGCTCCAACTCTTCAGGGTGACTATTGCATTTGGACGTTCCTTTTTACATTTTCTCTTGTGAAAGCGATTAAAAGGCCAAACGCTGAGTCCCTGAGAATTACTATCACATTGTGGCCGTGTGATGATTATCTGGAAGACAGGTCTCTACCAAGGAGTTACGTTTGATGGTAATGAGCAAAGGGGATGTGGGAGAAAAAGATAGAGGCTTAACATTACCTCTGCTCCTATTACCATTCATCTGAGGAACGTCCTGCTATCCTTCCTTAGCAGCAAACAGCTGAAGGACTTAAACTTCCTGAATTCAAATACTCCTGTGTTTCCCCATGAGTTCTAAGGTATGAATTGTGGAGAAAATTATGCCGATGAAATGATTATTTTTATCCAATCCGTAGGATGTACAGGAGCTTTCAAATTGCACTTGCAGATAAGCAGCTCTCTTTAAAAAAAGGCACATATTCAATAATGTATAAGGACTCGGCATGCATGAGTAATACATTCCATGCACGGTCACACCGTTCTCACTCTGAACTTTCAGGATCTGGGCTCCCCTCATTCTGTCAATCTGTGGAGCAATTACAGCCAGCCCTCCCTGCCACCTCGGCATGAAAAGCAGATTGACGCTGTAGGAGTGGCTGAGGGGAAAAACATACGTTTGCTTTATGAGAGGGACGTCTGTGTGCCGACCGGTGAGGTGAGAGAAAGAGCAAGAGAAGCAAAGTGACGGTTGCATAAAGGCCTGTTGATTATTCTGCCTATAGGGGTCAAAGTTCCTACAATGTGCAATTCAGTCAACCGTAGACATGTATGTCCATAATGAGGACTAATTATACATTTTCTCATCAATGTTTATCATTCAAAGCAGACAGCTAATGCTCTGACCAAGATTAATTTATAACATTCCTCTTTGCTTGTTTGTCATTATTTGGAAAGCTTGAAGTCTGCTCAATCTAGTTTTTATCACACCTTCACAAACAGGATGCAGCCATTTACCGTAATCAGCATACAGACAAACCCTTCGTCTCTCTATTTCCCTGTAGACCTTTCTGTTATCTACCCCGATATTCTCACAGTTTTAATTTACCTCTGTTCTTATTCCCTACATTTGTGACTCAAGAGACTGGAAGTTATAATCTACTGGTTCCACACACAAACCTTGTTTTCCTCGTGTTTTTTTATTGCTCTCTCTTGTGCCAGGTTTTCTTAACCATTCGTCCTTCAACCCATTCGGCTTTGCAGTCCTATACGTGTTTGTCACTGTGTATCAGCCGTCACGTATTGACAGCTGGGTGATGATGCAGAGTGGTTGTTACGGTGGGATAATGCCGACGTGTCTGCAGTTGCATGCTTCTCCTGCATACTAAATGCAGATGGAGTAGTGTGACCAAACGGCCCTACTTTGGGTGGCCTGTCCCTCACCAGAGCCGTCCCTGGAAAGATTCTAATTCTGTGTATTCGACAACAAAGGACAGACAACATTTGATGCATTTTCCTTGCTGTAGAAAGCATGGCAGGCTGCTCAAGGGAACAGTTTGATACCTCTCCTCTTCTCCTATTACCTACTTGATCGCTTTAGCCATCCTTTGGTAAACTGGGCCTGAATCAAGTGAATGAATCTATTCTCCTCAGCACTAAGAGTGTTGTGTTTAATGTTCTAGTGATTATTATTTCATATTGAGGGGAAGGAAAAGATAAGAAGGAAAAATGAAAGCAGTTTAAAAATTGAAACGAGGAGAGGTAAGAAGAGTTAAGAGATAAATGAAAGGGAAGAACAAGACAGAAAACAAGAACAGATAATAAGCCTTCATGTAACAAAGAGGCAGGACTCAGGATTTGAGGACAATGAAGGAGGATGAAAAACAAATCGGAGGAAGATGAATGAGATTCACAGTAGGGTCCTTCAACAGAACCCAAGTTCTGTTATTAAACTTTAAAATCATGTCTTTTATTCACACTGAGTAGATAAAAGATACCACCTCGACCATAAATTCTATCCTTTTGCCGTCAACGGAACATGGAGGGTCTGTCAGGAAAACAGTCTGTACCAAGATAATTCAAAAATGAATTATTTAGCATACATTAGATGTCTTCCTTCTCCAGTACACAGCGTTCAGATGAACGGCTGTTATGAGGCTCCTGCAGATGTCCGTGATGATGATGACCCCATAGGTTTAATTAGGTGTGTGAAATAAAAAACAAGACATGACAGTCTCAAGCACAAATCTTCATGAAGACACTCGGATGAGGGTTAAACTTATAATCTAAGACACCAAGGACACGATGTTGATGCCTGAATCATAGATGACTCAACACTGGGAAGTGGGCAGTCAGTCGGGTTGTATGAAGACTCTCATTGGGGAACTTTTTATCATTCAAATATTTTGATGTACATTTTGTTCCGTTTTTAATCGGAGATCAACAGGACAGCCTGTTTAACACGTCCACAGTACAAGAAAGAGAGAAAGAGAGGGTGAAGGAGAACTTCAGGTGATAACTTTTTTCTTGCTGCCAAAACCTCTCATCATCTTATTCAAGTTGTCATGTATTTGGAATCAAGACTGGATTTTAACCGCTGATAGTTTGGGGAAGATGTTTAGTCTTCTTAATAGAGAGCTGGTTGTGTTAGTGAAGCCATTCTCATTTCAGGAAATGGGATAAGAACTAATTTGGCTGCAAATTTCTATAGCTGTTTTTGCGCAAATCAAAGTATCTTGTACATGTAAGGTGTTCATTAATGATGTAAAAATATTTCTTTATGCCATTTTCCTTTTGAGCAGGTAATTATTTGCCTCCTAGTGTTATGTCTACTGGTTTAGTCAGTTTTGTTTTTAGCATTAAGGTTGTTTCCAGGTAATATTTTAAATTCTTTGTGTTCTACTGAACTTGAAATGCTCTATCAGAGGTTGATCCCTATTGTTTTCCCAGAGTCTTTTTAGTCCGTCACACCTTCCCTGACTTCAGTATTCTGCCTCTGCTCACCATCACCATCAGCTCTTGCTTCCCCAGCAGCGGCCCCTCAGCCCTGTGAAACTTGTTAATTAAATCTGCAGATTGAGACCCTGGGGAGCAATGTTTAATCAATGAGCACAAATACATGGTTTTCATTCCACAGAGCCTGGTTCAATTCAGAGAACTATATCAGTGCACTTGTACAATCACCAAGATGCCATTTAAGACATCACAAACCCTCCACAGCTTTCCAGCTAAATTCAGGCAGGACTATTGAAGTCAAAGAAACCCAAGCCCTTGTTGGTTGTAAGTGGGGGGATGACTATTACTGGACCAACCGCTACGAGGTGATTAATCTGGGATGACCTGAGCCTGACGTCCACGGCCTGCTTTAAACTTACATCGTACTTAAATTGCTTCCATGTTCCACAAAGCCTCTCTTCTTGTTCCCTTTGTTCTCCCTATTTCCCCCAGGCTTTATTCTCTCAGGCTCCCCTCTCCTCCTTCTCTGTTGATCTGTCAGCTAAATCAGTGTTGCTGCTTCCACAGGAGCACCTGATGTGTTGAGGGGAAGGTTTTCCTCTAACCAGTAGCTGCCATCACATAACCAGTTCCACGGCGAACAGATTGGACGTTTACACTTAAATTAGAGCAAAACTGTGTCTAGCCATATACAAATGTCAAATATTTATGCATGAAGTGTGGCACAATCGTTTGTGCACTCGAACAGATAATAAGTCAGACAGAAGAGTCCTGGCCTTTCATTAGTTACAGGCAGTATTCAGTTTTTGCCCAGCTGTTCTTTTGCCCCTGCAGCTAAACTCTGCGTCTGACCTCCCCATCGTCACAAATAACAACCCGACCCAGCTGGCTCAAGCGTCACCAACCACAACAATACCTAAATGCAAAGTCACTGAGAACACACGGCCCTGAATCACCACAGACACAACAGTCTCTCTTAAAATAGACAAAATAGTCCTAAAGCGCCCACAAACATGTCATCGGTGACCCAACACAAGTTTTGTGCTTTCATAGGTGAACTTCAGCAGCTGTTTCATAAAATGATGTTAAATAGGTCATAGTTTTATTCTTTTATTTTGTTGGGTAAGTTGGATAAGTTGTACGAAAATAAAGATGGGCTCATTTGGGCATTGGCCACCTGATCTCGGGGTTACTTACAGCTGTTTCCATGGTAACACTCACTGATCCCCAATGACAAGTGGCAATCATTGTCACTGGCTGTCACACAGTGGGAAAATATGGCTCAATTTGTGGCATTGGAACTTGGATTGCAAGGATGAAGTGTTATTGTTTACAGGAAACTAACTTCAGCTCCGCTTTCTCCCATAAAGTCACTTGCATAAATATTTTTTTAAAACTCACACGTTTTTAGTTTCTGTAGCCAATGAGGCTGTAATTCAGTTAAACAATAGGAGATAAAATATGTGCTTATATGATTTGTTTCAATAGTTGGCACTTATTTACTGTCTTGTGAAGCACTTTGTTAATAGCTCTGTTACATCCTGCTTCAAAGCGGTGATGTATTGTAATTGTCAGTGTTCATGTGTTCATCCGTTCGTTCGTTTGTCCACCAAATATCTTCGTTGCAGATAAAAAGATGAAACAAAAAGCAGATTACTTGGGCGGCAAAGGGGATGAAAATGAGATGATGACCTTGACCTTGAGAAAACTAGGTCATGGTCAAATTTCAACTATTTTTACACTCAGGAACTGGAGAAGCCCAGCGTAATACCATAGATCAAAGCTAGTGCTTTGATCGAAGCTAGAGCTTTGATCCACCTATGCACTAGCTTTGATCTATGGTCAAAGCTAGTGCATAGCTTTGACCTTTGTCTGCCAGTTATTTCAACAGGCAGAAATAACTGGTTTCAACTCCTACAATCTGAGCTGTTATGACGTTGTTTCTTTAATCACCTCCTGACATTTGTGCACATATAGTAAATTACATAGTGTAACCATTCTGCATACAAACTGTAATGAAAAGTGAAACAGGTAGTAGCCAGATGATTAGACTTGGGTATACTACAGCCCCATCTTATGCATTTCAAATGCCTTGGGTTGTATAGACAGATGTGCTAGAAAAGCAGATGTAAACAGATGTTTACTTTTGTCCTACTGCTGCTTTGCCCTACTGAACATACTGATGACATGTCTTCTCTGTGAATCATCCCAGGTGTTTGCGCGTAAGTGAAACATGCTTATTATACGCAGCGTGAAGAGGTGGACATCTGCAGATTTGTGCCTCTGCAGGGCTTCCTAACAGATTTCCATCAAAAGCATTGAAACAAAACTGATTGCAGATCGTGTGGAACAAAGAGAGTTAAGCTCACATTTGACTCACGTCCTAAGCGCTGATAGCACGTCTCTCTTTGTATCTTGATTCAATAAAGACACAAAGACATTGCCTTAAAAATCACAAAATGTCATTGTATTGATCACAGCTGCAGCATCACTGCTGGAAATTTCCAAGCGCAAAATGCCGAACAAGGACAAAGAGTTCTGTAACTCATGTAGAGATGCTTATTTTTGATTTCTGATTATATAGAGAGACATTCAAGCCGATAAATATTTTTTCCTCCGCTGAAAAGCTGTCTCCTGTTATCCTGAATTCTCACTAGATGTGTGATGTAAAAAATGTAATCTGTGATGTCACAAGCAGAGGCAGCTAATCACAGCCCAAACTTCATTTTTCAGAAAAGATGTGGACAGCTTGTGTCAACGGTGGTTAATCTTTCAAAATTGATGCGACAAACTAACAACTTGGAGCTGAGAGTTTCTTTTCATTAAAAGACCAATTATAAAAAATACTGAGACAGAAATTGGTTCTAGGAGCGAGCAAAACGGTGCCAGCATGATGCCAGCATGCAAACTTCATATCCTTGAGGAAAAATTGCTGGTAAAAATCAGTAATTACACTTCTTTTTCATTAAGCGAACCTTCAAAACAAATCTTTCTCCACTGAAGATGTTTCCTGTGATTTGACATCCGTAGCTTGTTGTGAGCAGCTGCTCTTAGCTACCAGAACGAATTAGTGATTTTACAGTGTTCATATATGAATAATGTGGCCAATTTCCTGAAGCAAAAGTCCAGATCATTGTAGCCTACTGTCTAATTTGCATTATGATTCACTGTCATGCACAGTATTTCTTTTCCTGTGCCCTCAGTTCAGATTTTAGTGGGTTGCTCTCTGCTTTGTTAGTTGTGGCATTTTGCATGATCACTTTTAATACTCACGACAGTAATGAGACAGGCTGGTTCTGAAATGCCCGTGGGAGCAATGAACAGTCTGTTCTTGATTAAAAGCTCCATTTTCACTACTTTTCAGCTTTTACAGCACAACATGATGCTTGAACATGTTTCTCTTCTCTGACTCAGTTCTTTGTCAGACCTTTAGTCCATCATCTCGTCTTCCCCAGTGTGTGACTTCAGCCTCAAGTCAATTTAGAATACACAGTAGTTATCCTGTGTGATCATTTAAAACACATGCAACTGGTTTGTACACTCTGTTGGCGAGACATATTCTGTCAAAATCTTTTATTGATTACAGATCTAATTCTGCACACCACATGTCAGCTTGACAAGGGGGTATATTTTTGAAAACAATGACACAAATTGTTAGAATCTGCTGGGATTATTTATTTTACACACTAAGATTTTCAGTTAGCTATCAGCATCTTTTTCTTTTTATTGGTGTCTCACATATCGACCGATCTGTGCGTGAAAGAAGCATTTCAGAATGAAAGACAAGAAGGAAAGTAGCATGAAATGACTACCAAGCACAGGACAGTGTGGGTGGAGCACATAACCCCAGGCAGCTGTATATTTACATAGTCAGTGTCTGGAATTCTGAAAAGAAATGAAGAAGAAACACAATATTACTCCTATTCTTCTTCTTCTTTATTTTCTTGGATGTAGCCATAGGACATATTTAAAGGAAGAACTTGTTTAAAACAAATTATTTACAGTGAGTCCTGCTGAGCATTGGGCTCAAAGCTTGACAAGTGCATCTGTTACTGATGTGCCACTAAAACCAAGACAATCTCGTGAGGCTAGACTTCACTTGTTTCTTCCACTTAAGAATTCACTTTCTATACCTGTCACTTGCTCACGCTGAGGCTGTGTCAGCTGTCCTTCCTCCACCATTCCCACATGAAAATCTTTTCATTCCCCATTCAGTGATTTATGAAAAATTGAATATCATCTGTAATATTTCAGGGAAATAAAAAGAAATACCACACTGTATTTACATCTTTGTACCATTAAGAAATCGTGCCGTAAAGAAGCCGTTACGTGTCGTGGAAGCAAAAGAAAGAATTGATTCTTCACCTAATCTTTACGCGGAGAAACCAACCCCCTCTGAGAATGTGATCAGTATTTTATAAAGTCTGTGAGTGTGAGTTCTTCAAGATGTTGAGTCACGCTCTAACTGAAGGAAATCTCTAGGCTGTCATTACAATCAGATTCCATTGATTTACGCCTGATTGGTGGTGACGTCACTGTTGATGTTTATCCTCTGGCTAATGTTGAAGTGTGTGAAAGTGACTTGTGCTGTGTGGTTGTTGACTTTGATGAACGCTATAATTACACAGGTGAGCGCGTGCATCTTGACTTTATGTTAATGCATCATCGTGGCTTCATTCTTCTTCATCCAACCACTCAGATGTGTCAGAGAATTTGGAAACTATAAATGAGACCGTAATCCATTTTGAATTCATAAATAATGAATCGATAAACCATCCGGCATGATGGGTGACAAAATTACGAATAGGTTGCTTTCACTCTTAATGTGAGTAGTTAAATTAATGGAGAAGCGATCACATAAATTTGCCATCATCACAGCCTCCTTTGCCGCATGTCATTGTTCTCTTTCAAACAAATATATAAGCGGTAAAATACAAAGACTGTAAAGTTATAACTGGTTTGAAATTATTCCCATAAGAAAACCTCGTAAACCCTTACAGTTATAGGCCCCACATGCATCCTGCTGCTAATGAATCCTTCTCTATAAGTATGTTTTCACGCTGCTGACAGAGGTGTTCATGTTTTTCACCTCTCTCCCTATTCCTACCTCAATAGCCAGGATTACGCTGGATGAGGCATTCATTGCTGATTTCCCTGCTGATGTGCATCAGCAAAGGTCAAATCCCATGTGACCTTTTCATCTGTCTGCTGTCCTCGTAAACTGAACACCGATGACCTTTCCTTCAACTCCCCGTGACCTCTAGGGTAGAGCAACGATAAATATGAAAAGCCCGCTTCAGTGAAACACAGAAACTACAGGAGCAAAAGCTCATCTGACCTTCTGTAACATTTGTTGTCCTTTTAATAAATCCTTAATCAATTTAACATTTTCCAAATTACTTTTGACCAGAAAAAGAGAGGATTTATGTTCTCAGCATTTCATCTGCTTTTGGTTGTAACATCTGCAACACAATAATCAGAAATTGAATCAGTGCCACGGATCATCACTACCACAAGTTATGGGTTCCCAAAATGAAAAAAATTGTTGTTACTCTTTTGTCCCTGGGTTTATTGTTCTGCTATCGATTCTATGTCAGAGAAAACTTTTTTTTTTACTGACTAGAATTTCCAACCATTTTTCTTTCTATGGAGGGTGTCTTTGCTGAGTCAGAGGCAAACAAAACATCCTCCTCAAATAAAGTATGGCGACCACAATTAACTTTCCCAGTCAAGAAAAATCCTCAGCTCCTTTGAGCTTAGCTGGCAGCATGCCACGCTTCCTTTGTGCCCACACAGAGGAAGTGAAGGATTTGTGAGTCAAAGAGAAGAGTGGATATCATCAGTTTCTGTGGTGAGGAGGTATATTTCTATTACTAGTGGCTTGTCTTTCTTATTCCCACCTGCAGCTTTCATAAAAGTGCTTTTCTTGAAATTAGTTTACATTTACCACTTGACACATTTGAATGATACCAAATAGTAAAACACTGCTGAAACCCAAAACCTCTGTCTAGGAAGCTCTGGGTATGATAGTGTAGGGGGTTGTAAAGATTTCTATATCATTAATACATCAACATTTTAATCAATAATCAAATCATCGTGCAATTCCCACCTCACTGTTTGAATATGGTGATGATAATTAATCCAATTTGAGATTTCATGAAAGTATTTGACCTCAGTTCAAACCAGTTTCTGCTGCATGATGATAAATTTAAGCAACTCTTTCACTAAAATTGAGATTTTTTTTTTTTGCTTCATATATTATAAAAAATATTGTGATCATATAGATTGACTACATATTAACACTGGAAAAAAAAAATTTTCTGTCAGTTCCATGAATGAATAATTTCATTTAATCGGTTGATGTAAGCTCTGCCATTGTTCCATAGCTGTGAAAGAAAATTTCAGTAAAGTTCAGGAGCTACAATAAAACATCTTACATTTCCCCGACTGCATTGCTTATTCTATCTGCTTTTACCACTCACCACTTCATCAAATGAACAAACCCTTCACTTCTTAATTTTGACATCATTAACTAATTTATAGTAATTAACTGACACATGATGCCAGCAAAGCCCTGTATCCTATGTTCTCAACAGAAGCCCTAGTCTGCCTTAAGTCCTCCTGTGTTTCATCCCATTAAATTTACATGTCTCCAGGGCAAACGGTCTTGAACTATGTTAACTAATAATTCTGGACATTAATGTATTATGAGCTCTCTATATTTCAGCAGAGTACTTTAACCTACACATATGTATTATGATTCTCAGAGCCCTGTTAGAATATTCCTTTGGGGGGTGTGATGGGGAACAGATCCCCAATGCTGTGAACGCTGTCAGATGATTTAAATGAATACAGGGATCATGAGTTACATCAGTGCCCTAATAAGGAATTCCATCTCGTGCAATCAATATAGGTTGAATAATGGCATTTCCTTGGTAGTGGTCAATGGTTACCGTGGGAACACAGAAGAGGGTCGGGAGCTACAGAGTTGACAGAGGTGTCGTCACATTGCAAGTTTATGTATTAGTGATGGTTTCTGATTGGCTGAGGGTGGGGAGGGTGGGGGAGAGGGACAGGGAGAGGGACCCCCCCACACACACACACACACACACACACACACTCATCCTAGACAAGGAAGACATTCAGAACAGGTGATGCCAAAAGAAAAAAAGTGATAGAAGTTATTTGTTTGTTGAAGGTGTTTCGTGTCCATTTTGTAATTTCTTTTTTATCCTCTTTCCCATCATCTGTGCCCCTTCCAAGTCATTTGGTGCCAATTTGTGGTTGTTTCATTTCTCTATTAAGTAAATGTTAGCAGTTGTTTATTCTCTCTGAGTCATTTGTGCCTCTGACAAGTTATTTTGCGTCTAATTTGTTTCTATTTGAAACTCTTTTGTGTTTCTTTTTAATCATTTTGTTTGTTTTTTAATCATTTTGTTCAACCTTATCTTAATTTAAAAACTTCATAATCGTTTTCTGTCCTTTTGTAGTCTTTGTTTTTCATGTTTTGTAGCTCTTTGGACCTGTTTCATCTCTAAACACTTTGTGAACCTTTTGTCTGTCTTTGTTAGAAATGTTAACAATCATAAACCCTGGCTCCCTACGGACTCAGGTGGCCTCCGAGGTATGTCTGGTTACCCTGTTAAATAATCGATCCATGGCTGTGGCTCACGGCAGCTTGTCAAATCAATGATATAAATCTTTCAAGGCATCACATACGCTTGCCTCTCAACGTGACAAATACTGATGCTTTCACAATCCTGTAAAGTGTCTGGATTCTCTGCACTGACAACACAATCCCTCAATGATAACACCCTTCTCTGGCCGTCATTTCCTCCATGATAACACCCACTTCACCTCGCCCCCCTGGCTTTATAAGACTTTTGTGTTGTTTTGGGAGAACAGCTGACTTCATTGCTTTTCATGCTGCGCTGCAGCGACAGCAGATAACAATCTGGCTGCCGTGGGAAGTGTGAAATAAAGTGAGGCAAGGCTCACAATGCAAACTCGTACAGCAGAATGGAGAAATAGATATGAACCCCAATCTGAAAGCTGCTCTCCATCTATATAATAGGTTGAAACAAATGAGAGCCACCTGCTGACAATGTCAGAGTCCTTTCAGGTGGAAAGAGGAAGCCCACAGAGAGTGAACTTAACCATCAGCTGGACTGCCACCCTAAGGAGAATCAGACAAGAGCTAATAGACTTTTTAAATGGAATTCTGGAAATACCTGCCGATGTAATTATACGAATTTTGCTTTCAGTTTATCCACCAATAAAAGTTTTTCATGGAACTAAATCCTCCCCCACAATAAAGACGCAAACTGGACATAATATTGAGATAAAATCTGCATTTAATACTTATAAATGTCCAAATTAAGAAGAATGTTCCACCACAGTGCAAGAAACGCCTCTGTAATTGGTTTCCTTCCGGCAGCGCCGGTTTAAATGTGAATGGGCTGATCCATCAGTGTGATAAATCCACACAATCATCTCCAGACACTGTAGTTCAGCTCTGTGGTGCTTTTTAAACATCTTCCACGTTAGTTATTTTGGGCCACAGGCTTTTCAATCAGAGTAGCTTGTTGATTTTTTCTGCTCTGTACTAAAAAAAAAACTGATTTCTATTTTAGGATCTGGTGAAAACCAAAAACAGATGCAACTAGAGAGTGAGTATTGATCTTAAAATCAACTGGTGACCCGAAACACCATTGCAAATGTCAGAGAGAGAGAGAATATCAATGTTGTGCAGAGACCAGGGTCATGGATGGATGGATGAGTGTTTCTGCATACTTTGTCCTTGTCATGTTTAATAATGTGTGTGTGAACAGTCGACCCTTCAGGTGTGTCCTGCCTGTTCTTTAACATATCGTTCACATCCTCTCAATCTATTTGATCTTATTCCAGCCACTCGGTGTATATCGGGGGTGTATTAAAGCATCTTTCTGCCATCTGCTTACGTTTATCTCTCTTCTATTTCCCGATGCTATACCTCATCATTGTGTTTCCTTTTATCCTACAGCTGAAGGTCATCGGCTTGATAAATATTTCAACGTGAATAATGGCTGGACTGCAGTCGTCCGGACTTTAAGAGCAGTTTGAGGTGAGCCTAACTGTTGCAATAACAAAACTGAAGTGTTTTTTAAACAGTGATATTTACAGACTATGCATTTATTGTAATTCTGATGAATAAACATCAATCCAAGAATATTTATTAGCTACTGAATTCCTGCAATAAAATAACAGTGATATTGCATGGAAAACGAGGCAACGCATGAAATAGTTTCCTATTTTCACTACCTAATCCAGGGGGGGGGGTAAAAGCCACAGGCTGGAGGTCAGTGCCCGATTTATAACTTGGTCTGTGATGCTCTTTTTATTTATGACCAAAACTCACTTATTGGTATCAGCAAATCCTCAAACCTACGTCTTTATAATGCTCAACATAATTAAAGCATGTCAGCAGAAAGATATATATTCCCACTGCTTTTCCATAAATCTGTCACCCTCTCCTCTCCTGGTCCTGTGTCCCCCACAGACACTGCCACGGTCTGAGTCAATTATATCCCCATCCCCTTCAAACAGCCTGCATGAGGAGGAAGTAGAGACCTATATCTTTATCTGATCTTTATCCACCTCAGCAGCCGGAATGGTGGAGCTGTCAGCTCAAACTCTCAGTTAAACCCAAGGAGAACCTGCAGGCAACCTTCACGTCTGCTTGTTCATTCACAATCCCATCATACATGCTGGTTTAGTGACAACATGTGAATGCTGAACTCAATCCACATGTGAGACGCTCAATTTATTGAATTATGCATGGAAACAACATGACTAAATGACAAATGTATAATGAAGACAGAGCAGTTAAGTATAAAATGATAAGAAAAAAGCCTCAAGGAAAGCTTATTATAGATGTATTTTAATATATTACAGGAGAAAATGTGATCTTTTCATTTGTTTCCTTCCTCTAAGTGGTCACTGAAGTTCTCCCTCCAGTCTATTTTATTATGTCAATGGGTCTGGTAGATATTAGTCATCGGCTGACTGCAGACTGCAATGGGACTCACACAAGGATTCAGTCTTCGTCGATAGTTCACCACAATCCATCCTCACATTTCTTTCTCTACCCAGATTCCTCCTGACCTCCTATCAAGTTCCTTCTCCTCTTAAGCCACCAAAGCCCTTTGTGTCGACTTGCTAGCAGCTCTGATCAATATGGGTCCTTAAAAGAACGGTCCTGGTGTGAAACCAGGACACAAACATCAGACAGTTGTCTTTATCTGCTCTGTTGTCGCCGCCCTCCCCTCTCGAATACGTAACTTTTGCAACATACAATATGGAGTGATTCAATCTCAAGGTCTCTGCCTTATCACAGTATCAGTTTGACTGGAAACTGAAAAAAGCAAGCTCTGCTCTGCTTTAATTACTTGAGACTTCCAGTGATACTTTAGAGGGACAAGCAACATCAATCCCTCTGCTATCTCTTCCGATCGGTCTTAATCCTTTTGTTTCTGTCCGTCCGCCTCTCTCCAGCACCCGTCTCTTGAGTAGGTCCAGTTTATCAGAGGCCAGAGCTTTTCTCAGAGCTTCGAAGAAGCCGTGATAGTGGGATGTGTTGTGGATCATCAGCAGGACTCCAGCCAGCAGCTCATTGGTCACCAGCAAGTGGTGCAGGTACGCCCTCTGGTGGTTGGTACAGCAGTAGCAACCACACCCCTCCACCAAGGGCCTGAAATCATCCTTGAACCTGGATGGAAGTTTAAAACAGTTACGGTACACTTCAAGAAGAGATGCCCTAAATGCAAATTCCTGAAAGCAAAGATTCTGCAAGCAATGCTGTTTATAAAATCCTCAGGGGTTTTTACTGTAACCGTCACAAACCTGTTGTCATTGAGATTGATCTCAAAGGGTGTCTTTTGTGTTTTCAGATTATCTTGTTCTCCGTTGTGCAGCGTCCCCCCCGCTGTGTCCTTCTTTTCGTTCAGCTCCAGAACTGCCAAAATATATATCCATCTCATAAATCCCAACACACCCCATTTTCACACCATAATCTCATCTCATTCGGCTGAAGATATGTCCCTATATATAGAACCGCAGCACTCCATCAGCCCCTGTGGCAAAAATAAAACGGGAACACTTACTGGAGTTTGACCCCTTTTAAACAATGCTGTGTCCTTTGTTCTTTCAGCCGTTATGATAAAATTATTTACTAGCATATTTTTAATTATGTTCTGACTACACGTCTGCCTCATGGGGATGGGTATTCGCTATAAGGGAGAGCTGTAAGTATAGAACAGTGACGGCTACAGATGGTTGTAATGTTAATTTTAAGCCCTTGAAACTGCTAATGTGAAGGGACCAGTTCTATGATAACAGGTTAATTAGCAGGACTAATTTATTTAGACTCAGACTGAATCATTCAGTCTGTAGACCTCGGTGCGCAATAAATGCAACAAAATAAAACTAAAATGATTAAACTTAGACTAATATGAACAATCGCCTAAACAATACTGGAAGTATTAAACTGATTCGCTGAAACAACAAGACTTTCCTAGAGCCCACCCCCTAAAAAACAACCCCTAATTATCACCTCTCCTCCATAAAACATCACATGTGACAGAGTTATGAGTCAGTGTGCTACTAACATGATTTGGAAGTTGTTATTTTAAAGTGCAATTGTTGAATTTTGTTTAGAAGTTTAGCCGCATCTTGATTTTGTAGAAATCGGTGACCATGTGGAGCAAAGGGAGAAGACAGTACATGATGAAAACAAAGTTCTGAAGTTAGAGAAACAAAGAAGTTTCAAGGAAGACGTAAATTAGTATTATGGTGTGTTATGTCAAGAAAGACCTCAAATCCCTCCCTAACCCAATGGGGCCATATAATTTACAGAGAGGGGAATTTGAATTTCTCTTAAAGCCTGACACCATCATTGTTCTTGCCTTCTCTGAACTCCGATTCGCTCTCTGTGAAGAATCGATTAGTGCTGCCTGACACTCGATGCTGCAGGATACCAACCTTCACTGTCAATCATATGAGTTTAACAACTTTTTAATGAAGCACAAAGTTCTCAGAGGTCCCGGTCGGAACATTTTCCATAACACCTCTTCAGCCTTTCTTCTGGGACAACAACCAGAACAAGAAGCATGGGTTTAATTGTTACCTTACTGGAGCTGCTGTGAGATACACCATTGATTTTATTTCACTGACTGAACTTATATTAAATCCAATTATTTTAACTGACCAAAAATGCACACCAGCTACTACACACCAACAAAAAGCACACACATAAATTTCCATATCTATTAGATCATTCAGAATTTAATGCAAAATAATTCCCTTAACGGAACACTCACATCTATAGAAACACTTCTTTCCTACTCATTAAGGGCCAGTTGGCTCTTTTCTCTTTCAATTATCGAGCCAGTCGTGGAAACTGGTTCTAACGGCAGTCAGACTTTGGCTCGTTATTCAGCAAATTAAAAGTAGGCAGAGGGTTGTTCATTTACTGACAACACTCAGTATGGTCTTTATACAGAGCGACACAAGTCTGATAAAAGATAATTATCCAAATCCTATGTGGAACCCCTTTGCTCTGAGATGAACAAATATAATTGTGTAGGAGCATCTCTATAGGTCCACTACTCAACTTCACAGGGGCTTCCTATAGAAAATGAGCCTTAAGCAGCTCCCTAAGATTAATGACCAGCTTCATTTTCTCTGCCCTCAAATATTCCACATTCCTGTTCCTGAAATCTCAGCATATTTAAGACAAACGATACTTTTTCTAACTGCCACCTCTTGCATATGCATAGGAGTGATGCAAAAACCATCACACTTCATTGTCATCCAATTTATTATGGCGAGGCAGACTCCCAAGGCGAGCTCCCAAAATTGCATTATGACACGTCAGATAGCTCCAGGTGTATATATTGAACTTACTTTTCAAAAGATGTGGCCAGTGCTCCATTGTTTTTTTGGTTTTTCCTTACATTTAAAAAAAAATAAAAAATTTTATGGCTTTCGGCAAGGTGGCTTTACCTGAAGGGTCATTAGGGCTGACAAGAGCAAAATGATTAAGGCGACAGAAGTTGTGCCAAATTATTAAAATGTCTTGCAGATGCCATTTTAAATTCAGAATGAACTTTCATTGTGCCTTGACGTAAAAGCTCAAAATATAGAGATGAGAAAACAGGTCTCTCACAGAATACAAACTCAACAGAGTATGAAATATTGTATTAGTAGAAGGATTCTGGGAACATTAGAACAGCTCAAAGCAAACAAATGTTGTTCAAACATAAATATATGGCTATACTAGACAAAAAAGTAAAATCACTAATAACAGAAAGTATCCAGCCATCCACCCAGTTGAACCTTGTTTCATCGTGTTGCTCTATTCACCACACCTGAAGGGGGCGCTCTACCTGCGAGCTCCGGGTCTGAAGAGATATCGAAGCTGAAACTCAGAGCGCAGCCTCGCTCCGTCACTTGAAAGGGGAAGTGACTCTCGAACAGGTCGACGCCAGCCTCCACGCACGCCAACACCTCATCAGGCTGCCCGACGCCCTGCAGCAGTCTGGGAGTCACGCACAAACAGCCACCAATCAGCAGACAGCGACGCGCCAAGGGAAAGTACACAGGGTCAGGGTTAGCGTGGTCATAATATACAGAACATATTACAGTCAGAGGAGGCACCAGCAGCACATCCACCCTCTTAACAAGTCCCCAGCAGACACACTCCCTCTGATTCTCTGCCTGCAGGCGTCAGGGTCAAGCTGAATTTAGCATTTGATAATGACTCCACTCCACTTTCCAGTAGGAAGCGCTATCTCATAACTCAGAGCCGCTGTCAGCCTCTTCCATCACCTCCAGCAGACGAGGAGTGCTCATGTGGGACAGATTACAGCCAAAAGCCTCCGAGAGGCTACTGGTTGGTGAACTTGGGAGAAAACCAAAAGTTTAGTTTGTTTTGTTTATTCTGCCAGCGTAGTCGCTCCGGTCTGACACAACAAGGCCCGTTTTAATATCTTCAGAAGATGCTGATTAGAAGTAATATTCAGTATTGAGTGTTTTAATCTAAATGTCAGGATCGCTTGCAACTAAAGATTGTTTTTATTCAGTTAATGTCAAATATGTTTATAATCGTTGGATAATCCTTCCTATTTATATCGAATCAGACAGAAGCAGAAAGAGTCCATCGCTCTGCCAGAGCCTGAGGTGGTGTGTTTAAACTGACTCCACCAGTGGTGTGAAATCCGTAGACATTACATTTATAATGCCTTGAAGAGGGAGAAGCAGCAAATCTACACAATGAAAAAGCCCCAAAAATGACAAACTATGAAATATATTGTCAACGCAGCTGCAGATCCTTTTCTGCTAGTTGATAGATTAAGTAATACTTTCATGTGAAACGCAATTAATTGTGGAAAATGGAAAAAACAACCAGTGTTAATTTGTCAGTTATTCACAATTTCCATACCTGAATTATTATTTAATCTCAGCACGTCATATGTTTTAAACCATGGACACTTGTTCTTGCCATTCTCTTCTGATCTACTGTGTAAAAACATCATGACTTCACCACAAAACAACATTCGGAACCGTTGTTTTGTGATATTTTACTTTTTTTTGGGGAGGGGGGCTGTTTGTCTTCAATCAATAAAGCTGGATAACAACTGATTGAAAAGAACCTACTCTGTGATCACACAGAGGTACATCAGTCGCTGAGTTTTAAACCACACTGCATTGGTTTGTTTTTCATAGAACTACTATTCAAAGAAGTTAAATTGATGATTAGTTTATCAATTGAGCTGCAATTAAGTAATTTGTCATAACCGGATATATTTCTGGCTAAACCATCTGCTCATAAGAGGTTTCTAAGGGCAGATGTCTTTACATCAGTTTAGATCATAAACTGAATTATAGCCAAAATAGCTAATCCATTGTCGTTTCTTTGTTCAAAGGACAATTAAATCCTGCCTTTTTTTATCATTTAAAACACTTTTTTTTAAAGAATCTAAGAAAAAAATCAACAAGTAGAGGATTATCTTTTTCTGGAGTGTTAGATTTATGTCACACACACACAAGATCTGAAGAAAGCACTTTTGACACTTTCATTAGTTTCTAATGTTGAGACCTAATGATAATTCATGAAAACAATTCATTATAAACATAACCTAATTATTGTTTCAGCCTTAAACTGAATAAATTTACGTTAAGCATCGGCCATTCAACCGAAGTTTAAAAAAATCTGTTTTACTGATACCAACATAATGAAATATTAGCTCTGTCTCTCCACCTACCCTTTACATCTCCTGTTGTGTGGTTGAGGTTGATTTGATGTCAGTAACTATTTTGAGATTTGTTTTTTTCAAAACACATAATCAGGATAGAGTTTGTGATTAGCACACACACACACACACACACACACACACACACACACACACACACACACACACACCCCACGCAGCTATAATCAATAAAACACTTCATTTTCTCTTAGACTGATAAGCAGTGTGGACCTGGGTTTGTCCTCGGGTAGTTCTTTGGCTACAGCGGTGATGAGTTGGGTCCTCAGGGTCTGGTCCATGGAGCCCGACTGGAAGCCGTCCAGGCAGAATCCTGCCACGGGCCTCTTAGCCGTCTCTCTGGCCGAGCGCAGCCTCTCCTCCAGGATGTCTCCTCCCTCCACCACCCCGAACACCTCCACTCCCTCCAGCTCCTGACAGTGTCAAGACAGTTTGTGATTAACCAGTGAATGGAATGCATGGAAGACAGAAGGAAGAGCAAGAGGAGGAGAGAGAAATACTGATATCGACAACCATCAAGACACAAAGACATGTAACAACAGATTAAAGCTGCTTTTTCTCACCACAAATAGTGTGTAATCAGGTTTGAATGGAGTGAAGTGAAACGTTTTTTTCTTCTTTGCCAGAGCTTATCTGGGTTTTGATGACGCCTTATGAATATAAAAACACAACACAAATAGGAGAAATGCAGAGAGAGAAGTGGAGCTCAAATAGTTTCATCAGCACAGATCTCTGAAATAACCTGTATTACACCAACGACTCTGTTCAGTTCTTTTCTCTACTTCCCTTCAAACTTGAAACCTACTGTCCTGAGCGAAATTTGATTTACAGCCGAACAGAAAAATCACAAGAAGTAGTACATAAAAACAGCATTTAAAAAAGATATACAGGCAGTGAACTACGAGCATCGTAAAAAAAAATGCCCGTATCTTCCGGGAGAGGAGCGATGCATTTATGATGCAGTATTAAACGTCCTCTGAAGCGTTACTGAGTTAGAGTCGTGTGTATAACTCATGAAAGTCGGCCCTAACATTATTGTAGAGAGTCACCGCTTCTAAAAAATAAAAAGTAGAATTCATTAGTCATGCTTGATGCATACAACCCAACAGATAATTTTGTACCCAATGTAAATTTATTCCTCCTAATCTCACTGCATTTCCAGCCGTATCACGGCTGCACAGCGGCCCCCATGTGACGGCAAAAAATAAAACAAACACCAAGCATCAATCCCTGTCCCACGTGTTCGTGCTGCACATCGCTGATGCACAGATGTAACAGGAAAACAGTTTGGAGGTTGTGTTGGTATACCTGTGATTTCTGATGCAGCAACAGACACTCATCCAAGTGACCCAGAGTCCGATCCACCGACTTCCGAACTCTTTTCCGGGAGGTGTCGTTTTGCCATGTCTCTCCATCTGCCATGCTCTGGTACCAGTCTGGCTGCACGGCCTTCAGGAGAGCCATGAATTTGTTCACAGTCAGCTCGATCCGCCCACCGCATCCCCACACGGACACCGTCTAATGACAACACAGAAGGTGGGGGGGGAGGTTGAAATGCAAAAAGACATTCAAGGGAAAGCAGTAGCTTTGATGACAGAGTAGCTGATTATCTTAGCTGGGCACAAGAAATGGGTATAATGATAGCTTGGTGCAATTTGAACATAACAACCAATGTGCTGTCATCCCAAAGCCAAACCAAAATAAAGTGCTACAACCAATTTTACACAGCATGTCTCACTGTTGTGTATAAACATTACGAAGAGGTAATGGGAGTAATTGTTCCACCTATGAGCCAGTCGTGCAAATAATAACAGCACTAATCAATGTCTGCATAAATGCGCCGACTCAGCAAGAAGGGAGTGACATTTAGACAACATTATGAGCAGCTACCGGCTAAGACAATCAACAGAAAGCGTAGGGAAGCAGCATGAGTTCTGGGTAAGCTAAGGCTTCAGAAACACACTCAGTGAACATCTATGAGAAGATTTTTAGCAGAAGCTGAAGCTCACCTTGTTAGTGGTGTAGCCTGTTGGGGTGGGTGAGGCAGGGTCATGAAGTGAGCAGTACAGGACCGAATCATGAAGACCTGAACAAAGCACAAAAGAGAGATCAATGCACATTACTCTAAAAAGTGGATCACAGGCACAGAGTGTTAATGTGATGAATGAGTGTAAAGAGAACAGCGTCATCAGCAAACTGTGGAAAATGATCCGATGAGCAAACATGACAGCTGCTATTCCTTCTGATTATTCACAGTCGTGACTGAATTCTATAGTGATCACATCATACTTTTACATAAAGAGAGGCACCAGTGATCACACTTCTAATGTCAAACACTCACCTTCACACAGGTAAACTTTTAAACCAGTTAAAAAAATGAATGATGTCACCTTTCTGAGACATTTGTATGAATTACATTAAAATACTCTTTTGTCAGCCTTATAGAAATGATTAGATTTTAATACTATGCTAACATTAAATATATATTTAGAAGCAAATTGATTCCATCGTTCCAATTTCTCCAGTTAATCATGTTCATACATGATTAAGCTCTTTTGGGGAAATACGTATATAAATTGTGGAAGGTAAAATGACATGTCAATCATCTGGTTACTCCAGCACAGACTTTTAAGTCTGCTAGCATTTTCATCTGATGTGGTTGTAATTTAAATTTTGACGAATGTACAGTATAAGGTTGAATGTGTGAAACACAGCAACAATAAGGTTAATAGAAAACAATTTAACAAACCATCCATTTCCTCCTCTGTAGCCTACTCATCTTTGCAACGGTGATGATTGATTAATACCGGATTTTATTTAGTGTTTTGTGTAACAGGTTATTTCTAAATAAGGGATGGACCGAGTGTAAACAGCACAGGTGTGGGTGTTTTCATAAACCGCTGACAGATTTCTTTATGACATTATCACCATTATATGTAATTCAGACCAAATTCCAATATTTTTTTTCTCTCTCCAACACCTGCAAACAGAGCAGACAAAAACACTCCACAGTGTTGACACAGTAGTAATTGTGTGGCTTTTGATTATATGACACACACTGTACATTCTTTCCATAAAGAAAAAAGAATGCAACTGGAGGGCCAGAGACAATATTTGTTAATCATCACAGTTTAAAAGCTATCAATAAAATAGGATTTTCTATGAAGGCAAAACCGATCAAATCAATAAGTTCTGGAGCTAGATCTGTGATTAGTGGTGCACCATCCAATCCAATCCAACCTTTATTTGTTGAGCACTTTACAACAACCACAGTCGACCAAAGTGCTGACCATCACCATCATGAGTTCACAACACTTTATTTAAACCAGTACCATTTTATCATTTATACATTTTTTAAAATGGCCTCTTCCAGGAAAAATGGATTTCACTTGATAATTTGATCACTGCCTGACACAAATGCACTGAAATATTTTATATGTTGCAGAAAAACAAACACAGGGAATCACCTATCGTCTTTCAACTGTCATTGGGAGAGGTAAATATTGCTATTCAAACAATTTTATAGGGAGAAAAAAGTCTTGAAATAGCTGGAGATTCCTCCTTAATTTTTTGACACTTCAGATTTGTCAGTTGATTAAAAAGAAAGATGAGAAGTTACCATAGTAAAAAATATTTTTATAGCATTTCAAGTTACAATGCATCTTATCAATGCTGTTTGGTTTTCTAGAATTCTCCATTTTTTTCTCCAATTGTGTTTTCTTCTAGCCCAGATGAATCAAAGAGGACACATTATTTATTAAACATGAGTAAAATTACCTGAAAACTTCCTGAATCCATCCTTAAAATCCTCCAATACTTCATGGTGCTCAGCTCTAAGAGGGGGGAGTGAAGTTGTGCAGTTATTTATTTTTTATTTACGAATGAATGAATCAATGAGTGATCCCAAAGAAAAATTCTTCATGTGTGTTGTGCAGTGTGTGTGTGTGGTGTGTGTGATGATTTTCTCTTACATGCTGGACAGTGTGACCTGTGCCACAGGAGGCAGGTTGCCCAGGGTGTGCAGTGTGTCCTGGGTGAGGTGGGGCATTGTGCCGAAGGGAGTGTACAGCAGACACGCGGGTACTTCCAGAGACTGCTGACCCGTCTTGCCGAGCCCCTTCAGGACACCCACCCGAATCGTTCCCTGCACCACGCGGGACAGTTCGAGCTTCATCTTGTTCCCGGCTAACCGACTCACTTGCGGGTAGTATCTAAACCACGATAACTTTGAAGCGCAGTGACGTAGGTCAACGCTAGCGCAGGAGCATATGGAGAATTAGCCACGCCGCTAACTATCCTCGCCACTCACGTGACGTCAGGCAACTCGTCGTCGACTCCGGAAGTGTAAGGCTTTAAAATCACACGTACGCATCGACCTGTGTGCTGGTTTGAATTACTGTATATACGTTAATAATTTCAGAACATGTGTCATTCTTTTCCCTCACTACCTGAGAGGAACTACATGTCGTTTTTATTATGTCGTCATCACCGGTTGCCGTCTCGCGGAAAACTACAACAGTTAGCTACCCCAGTTTGATCAAGACACCGATTTGTTTCTACTCTGTACTACTTTCTTGTTCTACTTATTTACTAATTATTTGCTAATTTGCACATTTTAAACACAATTTAAATTATTTAATAGAAATTAAAGACGTTGCTATAGTTACCAAAAGACTCCGAAAGACTTATATGTCTGGTGGGACATGTAGTCCTGCCGTAATTCATTGACGGTACAACTAGAACCCGAACATAGTGTTTATTTACTACAATACCCATAATTCCTGATCAATTCGGTAGTTTTGTTGTGAGAATCCTGCGTTTTTTCGAAGGGTCTTTAACGCTTGACTTTATATGACTTCTAAGTAGTTATTTTCTGTAACTGACTAACGCTCTTGGGAGAACAGGAGAATATTATCGTGGTTTTTATCACATGAAAGTTTCGAAGGTTAATTCTATAGCTAAACAGGTGATGACATACTCGAGTCAAAAGCCTCACCTGAATAAATGGAGAATGCCCGGAACTGGTAAAACGTATGGAGATAACGTAAGTTTGTAAAAACTAAATAAATTGCGGTTTCCTATTCTAACTATCCGAGGTACTCCTGTCAACATGTGAGGTGAAAAAAAAATCACTCAAGATTAAAAGGAGTCAAAGTGAAAAAGGTTTCCATTTGGATTCATGAGGAAAGGAGCAGCACATCACAGTTACTGTATTCATGTCGGGGGACACTGGTTTAGAGAAGCTGAACAGATGTCTTATTATAGATACTCAAGTCTAGAGACTGAATAGTTGTAAGCCACAGACATTTGAACTTCTGAGAAATGATTTGTGTCTTATCAAATCATCCGCAGACCTGTCCATAAAAATTTCTTTTATGGACAGGTGCATGTGAACAAGGACGCTATAGAACACTGGAGGAAGGTGAGAAGAACATTTGTGCTATGTAGTCATGTATTTTATATTTATATTCTCATGAAGCATATATTGTATCACTCTAAACTGATTTCCCTTTGGGGATTATATTCTGATCAATAACAAAAGTCTTTCAACGCTACATAACTTCTTTGCCCAAAGCATGTGGAGATGGCCTCAGAGTTTGCAGTATCCAACATCTTTCCTCGCAACAAGAAACGTCATGTAGGAATCAACAGTGTACCTGTACCACTGCAAACCTCTGATCAGCTAAGAGATCATGATGAGGCTTACAGCGAAGGCACGTCTGCCCGTGAAAACAATAACACAGTCTCTAGACAAGATTAAAGTTGAGCCTTTTGAGTAAAAATATCTGTGTGGTTCCTCTTGCAGCTCAGGTTCTTCTTAGTGATTGGTTCAGCAGTAAATTGCGGGTGGAGATGGAGATGGAGAAGGAAGATGACCTGTTGTGCTCCGCTGAGAGGAGAACCCCCGCTATGTTGACTACTGTTCAGCCAGACTGGCTGGACTGCAGTAACTTTCATGGTATACAGCAAAGAAGAACGCTATTGTGAATTCAACCTGATGCTCATTCTTTTACAGAACAGCTGCTCAGATTTCCCTGGTCATAACAATTGGAATCAAAAAAATTTTAAAAATGAAGTGAAAAATGAACTAATGGATGCTTGAGCAGTGCATTTATGTCATAATTATCATTGAGTCATCAATATCATAGGATATTATTGCAGTTGTGAGACATGATTGTTTCCTTCTCTTTATTCAGTCTTTTTTTTTTTTTTACATGTCAATGTTTTAAAACCAAGAGTTTACCAGAGGTCCTATTTTTCTAATTTTGTATTTCATATGATATGATCTAAAAATAATGAGCTCTAAAAATATATCAACAGTAATTTAAAGTGTGAAGGAGTTAGAGTTGATGGAAAAAGTAACAAATTCAATGTTAAAATCCCTTTGAAAATTTCTTTTTTGTGATGTAATTCTTCCTTTATATTCATAGATCTGTACCATCATCTGGCCGAGGAAGAAGAGGGCAGCACTGTTAACAGTGTTCTCCAAGACCTGATGGAGAAAGAGGTGTTGGACTATGGAATGATGGAGGAACTGGTACTTGATGTTGGACAAACAAAGAAGAAGTCCAGAGACCCGATCATCACTATGGAAGCACGTCACCTACAGGTATGTCACAGAAGTGAAACTCAAATTCCTCATCTCTTTGAAGAGATGTGACTTCTGTCGGTTGATTAAACTTGAGCATATCAGCTGTGAAGATGGCCGCCCAAGTTGCATCCTCAGTTACACTCGCTGATTCCCACTGAAGGTGCAAGAGAACAGGGCCCGCCGAGAGGCTGAGAGGCAGAGGCAACAAATAGAGAGGGACGTTCTACGGGATGCCAGGCTGGAGGTGAAGAAGAGAGAGCAAAGGGAGGAGATGAGGAGGAAGCAGGAGGCACAGAGGGAGGAGGAGATGGTACGACAGGAAATGGTGCGACTGCGTCGCCACATGGAGGAGAGGAGATGCAATGAGCAGCTGCATCGACCGAGGTACAGCATCAACAGCAAGCGCTTGCTTCTGCTGAATGGGTTTTGTCCAGTGTACCTGGAATGACCTTCACGTCTGACTGAGTTTGATGAGAATTTACTCCTTCCTCTGGTAGATTGAATAGATCAATATATTGAGAAATAATCTCTGGATTATCCAGATCCTTGTTCAAAACAACTTTTTTCTCTGTGGAGACCAGATAAGAGAATTGTCTTTATCACATCTGTGTCCTGTGGTAACGGTCACAGAAGTAAAATTAAATTCATAATTCTATAGCTGAAGTTATTATAAACAGTTATTATAAACAGTTATAAATTTGGTTGTAAACACATCAAGTAGAAACTTTAATAACTCTGGAACACCTTATAACACAAGATGGGGAAAAATATCTCTGTTCAATACAAAGTGAAAGGATTAAGGGAGTGAAAGATTTGATTTAATAAAACACAAAAAAAAGGAATTGGGTGGTAAGGTTGTTCAAGAAGGTTCTGAGTTCCATTAAAGTAAAGTTTCCGCCCACAGTCAATAACAAACAGAGAGGGGAAATTGGTAACTCTAAATTTCCCATGGGAGCGAATGTGAGTACAAATATTTCTTTTGTACGTCTGAGCCCTTCTGTGAACTGGAGACTTGTCCAGTACCACGCCTCCCACACAGTGTCAGCTGGGATTGGCTCAAGCCCTTTGACAAACCTTCAAAAGATAAGCAGTGAAAGAAATGGAATGATGGAGATTGAAAGTCTGCAGCTGTGGGGTTAGCACTGAGACTAATGCATAGCAGCGCTTTAAGCTAGAAACTAAACGTCCACTGGCCGCTGCCATAGGTTGGGCGTTGGCAGACTGCAGTACACCAGCACTTTCTGTCAACGGTGTTACTTTCCCTTAACCCGGTAGCTCACAGGTCCCCACCAGTACAATCCAGCCAGGTCTTCTGAGGTCTGACTGGACGCCCACGGTCCTCCACTTTGATGTCTGGTCGAAGTGCTTTGCTGAATACGACCAAATCAGCAAAGTCAGCAACGCAGAAGAGTTGATTCCAGGTCAATGAGACCAAGCCTCTGTCTCAGGACAGCTGTGCTTACACTGTTGTCTGGTCTTATAAGGCCGATCCACCACAACACGGCCCTCTCATCTCTTTCAAGTCTACTGACGTCACTACCTTTCACTGGCCAACATTCACTAGCATTGCACTCCTTACACAACTGTCATACACCCGTCCATGACTTGATAGGGACAGGTTTCTACTCGTCAGGACTGGGAAGAGTTCTCTAAATATGTACCAAGTGTAGAGATAGTCATCCAATCAAATAAAGAAACCAATAAAGTCACTCAGTTCACCTGTAAATGCACAAAAATTCATGTCAGTCCATCTAGAAGCTGTCGTTATATCTCATTCTGCAGTGTTCCAGTGTTTACTGTGATCATTTGTATGTATTGTTTAATTTCTCATTTCCATTCTGACAGAAGGCCTTTTTTACTGCACGTTTTCGGGACGACAGCACATTTTTCTGTTTCCTTGTTGACTAATGTGGGTGTTTATACCACAGGGAAAAGGAGAGAATTGAAGGGCAGAGGGCAGCCAGAAGCTTCCACTCCACTCCTCCTTTACCCACAAACCCACAGCGGCAGGACCTACAGCGCCTATATATTGAACGGAAAATTCAATCTAAACTTCTGATGCATAATCTCAAGGTTGGTGCTCGTACTGTCTGTGGGTTCGCAGCCTGATACATTCTACGTCTTATGCATGTTTGTATGCATTTGTGTGTATGTTCTAGTGTCTCCAGAGGCATTTCTCTGGATGGTATTCAGTTGTGCTGGACCAAAGGCTACGTATGGGTAAGGCCAGGGCCCTTTATGATTGGAAGAGGCAGCTGAGTGCTTGGCGAGTATGGCGAGCAGCCGTGTGGGCAGGACGAAATCAGCGAGAGTTGGCAAAAACAGAGCAGGAGCTACGAACTGAAAACAGGCAAGAGCAAATAATAAATGACATTAAAAGCTTCTGTCGACCCATCATTTTGTAAATCCTGCCTCCTGCAAACGATGCAATATAAATACTACCTATATTCAAGATAAGACTTTTAATTAAGACAGTATTTCTGTAAGAAACTCATTTATTTATATATCCTGACAAAGCAGTAATTGCGGGTTAAATATAGGCTCACATCTGCTACCTCCTCCAGACAAAGCCATCTGGCTGTCGAGAATGACCGACACAGGCTGCTACGGAGATGTGTGAATGAGTGGCAGCTGTGGTGCAGAATGGAGAAGGAACAACGACAGCTTTTTGCCCAGCAGCAGGAGACCCGGCGCAAGATGGCTGCTTTGATTAAAGCTGCATCAACAGGCATATTCAGTGAGATAGAAACCCCAACCCATCAGCCAGTAATGGCACAACCTGTGGAGTCTAATCAGCTGGACACCATGGAGAAGGTGGGCAGAGCAATAAATGTGAACTCTGGAAACAAACTGAAAAATCTCATTTTGAAGTGAAATCAGGGCTAGAATTTCAGCTTGTCACTAATCTTGGGAAAAAGTAAGAGGTGTAAATTTAAGAGTCAGGAATGAATAGAGCAGGTGGAAAGGATCCAATATAGGAATAAGATGGAGTAGAAAAGGGATGGAGGGATGGAAGAAACAGCTTCAAGACATAATGGAGGCACTTTATTCTGTATCTGTTATCCCTTAAGCTTTGTGTACTGTATAATCAGATTTATTCACACATAACACTATCATCATATCTGTTTACCGTAGAGAGATCACTATGGATCAGGCCCTTTGGCCCCAAACGCCTCTTCACTACATCAGAACCAGACCCCTGTAGGTGCTGCGGCCCCTCCCACTCAGCCCTGGCAGGTGACTCGCCGCCACACAGCGCCGACTCCTGCTGAGCTCCACGAGGTACGACAGAGACGCGAGGGCGGTATCTCCAACCCAGCGAGAGGAGCATCGTCACAGGGTGGCAGATGGGAGAACAGACACGTCGTGCAGCAGCAGATTATCGCGCAGCAGAGGAAGCTGTTGAAGGAGCAGCAAGAGCAAATCGCACAGCTGAGGCAGCAGCAGAGCGTGATTTGCTTGGAGCCGGAACTGAAGAAAAACGCACCGCTCGCCCAGCTATCAGCACCCAGAGGCTCCAGACCAGAGGGCCGTAGCTTTGGCCCCACAGAGCAGAGGTAACACCGCTGCACTGGAGCTAAGTGTAAACCACCCGAGCTTGAAATGTGTTCAGAGCAGCACGTTTGAAATAACAACTGAAGGGTTTGGTAAATTATGACAAAAATCTTCCTCCAATGAGTCGAAGTTGTGCAAACACATGATAAATGATCATAATTAATAATGATAGGTAATAAAGTGCAAAAACAAAATGTATACAAACAGGCATTTGGGATGAGAGTAAATGATGTGAAACTGTTGCTTATGAGTAGCAGTATCGAACGAATACGGAGATTTTCCTTTTTATTGCAGTTATAATGCTGTCAGTGCAGCTACTGTTGTATGTGCTGCATGTCATCTGCTCTCACCGTAACCCCCTGGGGACAAAGAAATTGTGATTTAGTAACTCTGTCCAGAAATAGCTCCAAACTGTCCTGCAGATGATGAATAACTTCAGAGTTCAACTCACTTCTCTTTCGCGGTGCAGACTAATGGCAGAAGAATCTGGCAGACCATTGTCTGTGCGGACAGCTCAATGGTTTGTCATGGATGGAAAGATTTTTTTATTTTTTAAAGAGGCAGTTGCTTTTTAAATGAACGTCTAAAGTTCATTTTCAAGAATTGCGCAGAGGTAAATCGAGGTTAACGTAATTATCCGTTAATAGCTTCCTAATTAAATAAAACTCATAAATGTAGCGTAAAGAATCCGATAAGCTGCAGAAGGATTTTAAAGCTTAAGAAGAACAAAGGCAGGAGGAGCTGCCAAAATGTAATAGTTGATACCTCTGTTTCTTGTGTAATTACAAAGTTATATGATTATACAATACGCCTCTCCAGAAGTTTGTGCAACCTTGAAAATAATTTCTACCTGTCATGAGTAAAATGAAGTCATGCATGCCGGTTGAACTCAGAAGATGTCTGAGTGAAGTGTGGCTGATAAGGAGAAGGAAGATGTTAATGTGTTGAAAGAGTTGTGACAAGCTGTTGTTTCAGGGCGCCGAGCGTTAACGCCAAACCTCGGAGGAAAGCGTTCACACAACAACCTGGTCCCCATCCAATCGTCACAGGTCAGTCTATTCATAGATAGTAGGTTTATATCTTCGTAAGGCATGACAACAGCATGATGAGACCGCGTTATCAGGAAGATTGCGTGAACCAGTCACCTACAGAGAAAATGACTTAAAGTTTACAGTTCCCTCAGCAACAGCCCACGTAGTAATATAAAACATACACAGTAATCCATATATATCCCAGAGACCTTGTTCTCGACTCACACCTGCCCCCCCTCTCTAAAGCCATGGAGGTGCGAGCACAGCAACGAGCAGAGAGGAGGAAAGAAATTGAGGAACTCAAGAAAAAGAAGGAAGAAGAAAAACTGGTATGAGACGGAGGAGGTGTTTGGAGTTATAGAGTGCGTAGTATGATTTAATAGTCTGAAACAATAAAATGTTTTTTAGGCTGAGTTGAAGGCTGCAGAAGAGCAGAGGCAAAAGGAGATGGAGGAGGAAAAGTCCAAGGCCGCAGAAAAGAAGAAGGAGGAGAAACGACAGGAAAGAGAGGTAAGATGTCTTTAATTTTTCATGATGTTCACAAAGAAATGATTCGATGCAGGAGGTGAGTAGCATCAATCAGGACTTCTGTGTTTGTGCAGAGGGAAAAGGAAAAACAGAGACAAATGGAGAGACAACAGGAGCTCCTGAAGCTGGCTCGTTATCACTACCACAGAAACTTGCTGCTTCATCGAGGTCTGGCGCCATGGAAACGCCTTGTTCAGCTCAGACAAGCCAACGTCCAGGTAAATCAACTTTGTCCTAGTTATGGACACAATGTTTACAGCAAGTTCAGCCTTGCTTCAATCATCCAAGTCAGTATTTTAAGACTCCAGGGGGTAATCCTGACGCTGACCTTAACTTGGAGGAGCACCCTTTATATTGTCCTTTAAGGGGAAACTGCCTTAGGCTTTCCTTCATCAACAATGTTCCAGCAACAGAATTCAAATAAGCTAAAAGGAAGAATTCTGACCTTCAAAAGTTAACCCAAGTCCCCGAACACAACTCTGATTTCAATAATAAACGGGGAGCTGGTTATAGACCTAGCTGAATATTAAAAAAGTACATCCTGCGCTCCATATGCATCTGCCGTCTGGCTTGGATGCAGTCAAATAGAGGCAGTGTGTGTCCATCAAAGGCTTTTTAGAATTCAGGTCTTTACAAGCGGTGAAATACTTAATGACTTTTGGACCAATGGATGGACATACTGGCTCCACATTCTTTCAATGCTAAGAATTTCCTTTAGTAATTTCTTTTCCATTTGAGGAAAATGAAATGCCTGGTCTCTGAAATTTTAATAACATAAAGAGGATTGAACATTTAGGACATGTGGGAACAGCTTGTACATGTTCAAAATGCCAACCGATGGTATTTTGTCATAACGATAACTTCAAATACTGTGAAAGGTAGTAGAACCACTGGCTCATCATTTGCCTCTCCTTTAAATCACTGATAGTGATGTATTAAGTTATTTTAATGTTATTTCTTACTTGTTAATGTAGTTCCTGGAAGAGTTTTCTTTGACTGTCTTTGTCCAATTGTATCGTTGCTTTTTAAGCAATTTCTTTTCTCAGAAGTGCTACGTTAACTTGACTTTTATTACTATAACTAACCACAAATCTCACGCTGTGCATCCTCAGGCAATCCAAACTAATGCACTTGATGAACTGCTCTGTTCACTCCAAAACATGCAAATATCAGCGTCAATTAGTCTTAAACATGTTCCTCCATTAATCACACTGATGGTAAATACAGCATGTGTTTCAGAGCTATATTGATCTCCTCTTCAATAATGTGAGACTCATTCAAAAGCAGACGCTTCATCATTTGTCACCTCTTCGTTGTCTCAATTTGCCACACGTGATTTGGTGTGAATGCACTCATCAGTGTGCATCAGCGCTTTTCTTTTCAATCCCTGCCAGCTGGCTGAGAGCCACCACAATATCTGGCTCCTGAGGAGGTGCACACTAGGCTGGCAGCAATCAGCAAGAGAGTCCCTGTCGGAGAAAAAAGCTTATGCGGACCAACTGTACCAGCACTTTCTGCTTCAGAGAAGCTTAAGCTGCTGGAAAAGAGTGTGTATACACAAGCGCACATACACACACAAAAACACGATTAATCAATCAGAGCAGCAGCCTTCCCATCTTCTGCTGGTGACTTAAAGCAACAGCATCTCCTAATCTCCTGCTCTGTCTGAATTCAATTATGTTTAAGGTACCCAGACTTAACGTTAAAGAAAGTTTCTACTTTTTTTCTTGTTTAAGTTTGAACCCGTGAATAAGGTTGAAACTTCTGCTGTAGGCAGCTGACATAAGATGGGTTGAATGCCAACGAACAGCATTTCCTAGCTTTAGAGGAAGTTGATTTGACTTCAGGTTATTGATACACTGACATTAAAATGCCCCTATCTCTGAATGAGTGTTGTCTTTCTCAGCTGAAGGACTGGCGGATGGTTCAAGCAGAAAGAGCTGAGCGTTTCTATCGCGTTCGCACACTGGAGAAGTTTCTGTCGGCGCTGGTGGCCCATGTGATCGAGGAGAGGCTAGTGGACTGGGACCGTCAAGAGAAAGCTGAGGAGCACAATAACAGGTCAGCTACCCATGACGGTCTCATATGTTCCCTCAATAATATGACCAGCCACATGTCAAATTAGATTGAACAGAGAACTGAAAAAAACAGAGCAGTCGGGATTTGAACAAAAAAGAAAATCTATGCTGTGAAATCGAGGAAAATATTACATGAACTTAAGCCATTCAAAACTTACTTGCAATAAAGATAAATTGATGGTGACAATAACTACCTACTGTAACGTGCAATTTGAATCTATTAAAAGTGAAAAGCTTAGCAGTCCATTATTTTCCCACCTGTACATTTGAATATAGCCTAAACCATAGGGACACTCAAGAAAGTGGATTCCTCCACCAAGGTCCAACTGTCACTTTTGTTTCAAATAGATCCTACTCCAAAATATAATGGTTTCTCCTTTGACATGTGCCCCAGTCTGTAACAGTTTCATGAAAAGTGGCTTATGTGTTTTTATTAGGTCAAAAAAAAAAAAAAGCTTATCTTGTATAAACAAAGGAGAAGAAAATGTATGGATCCATCCCTTTGTCTGGAAATACTCGAGAATTCAGTCGTTCCTTCTTTCACCTGCTTTCATTGTGATCCATTGGGACAGCAATGTTCAAAACACCTGAAAAAATCCCAAAATCCCATCCATGAAGTGAACTGAAGAGGATTCTTCAGTTCACCTCATGGATGAGAGGTGAGACATCTTCAAGAAACTTTCTTAAGGTCCAGTGGATTGATTTTAAACAGATTTGGATAACCATGACCTCAATAATTGAGAATCTACACAGACATCCTTCAACTGTACTGTCTCCCAGAAGACAAAACCATCTTAGCCATTAGCCAAAATCTCCATCATGTGTTATTTATTACTTCTAATGTTTACTATGTGCAGTCTGATGTGAAAACCCTTAATGGCACTCAAGCCACTAGTTAGGGATGCATTTTGCCTTAAAGTAATCAGGATTCTTCCTCTTGGAACCATGAATCCCAGTCCTATTTCCTGCCAACCCACCTCATGGAGTATGAGACAATTCACTCCATTTGCAAAAAAGTCTAATTCATTTTGTGAGCTTGATGAAAAGTCAGGGCAATCATTGGGTTTTTAGGATTCATCCTCTGACACACTAAAAATGCCTAAAATAAAAACATCAGTTGACATGGGAGCTTTTCTGATTGTCATTTAATTTGTTTTACAAAATTCTCTCCTACAAAAGAGGCATTTTGCATTAAGCAAGACAGACTGGTCTTTATTATACCGAATGACTTAATTATCATTGGGCTTATTTTTTCCCCATTGTGCTTTCTGTTGCCCCGTGCTGCCTTAATCTCACTGTCATTGTCACAAAACAAGCATTAGTAATTTTCAGCTTTTCAGATCAGGTCAGCTAAATGACCACAAGTGAATTTCCACCAGCTGCCCATTTGCTATTGTCAGTGAGCCCGCAGTAACATAATGTGAAAACTCATTAAGGGTTGTCAACTCACAGGTCCCTCTGATTCAGTTTTGCGCTGCTCACTCGCTTCTTCCTTCCATCTGCTCATACTTCAGACGGATGTTGTGGCGATGTTTCTTGGCCTGGAGGCAGATTCCGTCTTTACTTCGCATCGAAAGAATGAAGGAGACCAGACGCGAGAGGCTGGGACGGAAAGTGGCTGAGGTTCTTCCTGATTTCTTCGGTTATAAAGTGAAGCCTCTAGCAGAATCTGTCCCTGAAGGAGATTAACTTCACATCCACAACAAATGTTGGACAAACATGAAAATAACACATGCATACATTCTCAAATCCATTTAATATAAATTAAACTCTCTTCAAGTAAACATAACTGAAAACATTTGATCTTTAGGAACTTCGGTGAGATCAATGAAATTGCTTGTGCTGAGCCGTTTCATTTTTCTGTGATAAATGTACCGGACACATTTCACAACACTGCAGTTAAACGTTTGTAGATGATGGAGGAGGTGTAGGGTGCAGAGTGACCATCCTTGAAGCGATGCTCCACCTATTGATTTATGCAGGGCTGGCCTACCCCGCAGAAAATGTCCCAGCAATGTCCTGTTTTCTCATATTTTCCTCATATGGAAAATTCAAGGAAGTAATATAATATAGAGGAGAAAATATCGAGTGTGCAGAAATATTGGTTTGTCTGAGAGACTGATGAGGAGTGGAATGAGGCAACAGTGGAAAGAGAATAAAGGTTTGTGAATAGACACAGCTGAACTGAGGAGAAGCTGGATGTCAGTGACATTAATGGAAATGAATGTGTTTTATTGGGGTATGTAATGTTATAGCTGTGTCATAGTGAGGGCAATAAAAAAAAAGCTGCAGTAAAACAGTGATATCAGTCCAGGCAGCTCTCATGTGGCCAGTAGTCACGAATCAGAGTAAACGGAGCCATGCTGCCATCCAGTGGACATGAAGTCGCCTCCTCCATAATATCAGGGATTAGGATTAGAGCCTCTTACACCAGGTCTGTCTGGCCCGGAGGTGGAGAGTTCTGTTCTTGCCCCATGGTCATGAACTCTGCCCAATTGCCCCAGAAACCTTGAGAGTAGACACCAGTGTTCACGACGAGGCCCCAGTAGGATCTGCGAGCAGTTTTGTCTCGTAGGGCCGTGCACGCCTCCCGCTCCGTCACGTTGTAGCTGATATTGATAAACTGCACCACCAGCAGGTGCAGCAGCCCCCCCGTCACAATGCTGCTGTACCACGCACATGTGAAACAAATGGCTGAGCTGGAAGAAACACAGAAGAGAGATTAAAAGCAGAAAACACACATAACATGCACAATATCCAACATATGTTTAATTGTCAAGTAATACTGATGTAAAGCATGAGTGATGTTCTAACATCATCCTGTTTTGTACTGGAGGTGTTAAACATGCTTCAGATGTGATTATAAAACCACTAATAAGTCAGTGCAAAGTGAAAACTCAAAATATATTTTGGTAGACTGTTACTCTCATCTATATTTTTATATAACACCAGAATATGTCACAGTTAAAACAGTGCTATTCAGAACATGATAGTTAAAGTTGCGTTCAGAAGGCTGAGGTTTGGGTAATTGTTCTAGAAGTCTATTTAAAGCGTGTGACGCCTTCATCAGTGCCTAAGCGGATCATTAAAACTGTGTTCATCTAGTCTCTCAATGCTGTGAATCTTGTTCCAACAGCTTGACAGGAAACACTCCAAAGTCGCTCAAACTGATTCAATACTTAGATAAAAGGATGCTTTTGGCCAATGTGCGAGAACCACACACAAACGCACTGAGCCTTCATTTTATGGTAATTTTTTGTGAAAGTGCTGCACAACGCTTCAGTTAAACGAAGACAGATTTGCTGATTGCTGCTTAAAGGCCATCTGCCATTCCTCTCTTCCACTGGCGCTGCTCTGTGGGTGTACATGTATGCAGAACTGTTAATTCTTGGTATAAAGTGTTAATTAGTTTGTCTTTTTACAGTTCAGCAGATGTCTGTGCTTTGTAGACAGGCCTGGGTAGGAAGATGTTCAGCACATGCCGATGCTGTAATAGCATCCTAAATACAGATAATACAACACATGATGGTTATTTTAAGTTTGTATGAAAAAAACTCTTGCTTGAATAGAAAGAAGCATCAATTTCAGTTCATTGGTTTCTCTGTACTTGTTAGCTTACATGTTGATATATGTATTTGTGATAGATTTATATTCACCGGAGGTGACAGTATGGGTTAATAAGTCAAACTCCAATTTTTTTGTGTAGGATGGGACGATGGGTAACCGTAGACACCACTTTTCACCATGACCATGTTTTTTCACTACCTGTACTGGTAGTAGACTCCCGGGCAGTAGAGCAGGGCGGTGAACAGGTGTTGTTTCGGACACAAGCTCTGCAGCACCAGGCTGATCCCGTACAGAGACGTCAACAGGAAGAGGAGGAGCAGAAGCAGGAAGCTGCGATGATTGGTCTGCCCCACGCAGCTGTTAATCCTACCGGGCCACAAACGAGAGGGGGGACACACGGAAACAAACACACGAGGACAAGACGTTGCACTGAGACTGAAGGGGTTACGCTTCAGTAGACACATGTGGGAGTGAATGGGACTCACAGCTGTGTCCGTTTATTGAATGTGTTATGGAGGAAAAAAAATATGACAAACAGTGGAAGGCGCTTGAATGGAACCCACCAGACACAGTGGTGGTCGAGACGCAGGACGCACACGCCACAGATCCGACAGTGCCCCGCCCTCGGTGGTCGCACCACCCTACACACCGAACACCAGTTCCTCTGGCTGCTTTCCTTCAGCTCCATCTGCTCCGACGCTCCCGCCCGATTGGCCACCGTTAAGGCCACATCCTGTCTCCCCCCGTTGACGACTGGGTCAGAGTCTGCCGGGGGGGTGAAGTACTTCACCGTGCTGTGGACTAACTCAGGGTTTGGCCGCACAATGCCAGGTTCTCTCTTGGTGAAGACAAGGGCTACCAGAGTGAGTATGACCCCTGCGGTCACCACCGCTACCTGGATGTTGCTAACGTCCCCGCTGGGAACGAGCTCCGTGATGAACAGGTAGTACATGTATCCCAAGGAGAAGAGGGCGAGGCTGAGGAAGAAGAGCGTCCGTCCCTTCTTGCGGTGGGTAACATAGTAGTACCACAGCACCAGGCCCGGCAGAGCCGTCAGGACCACAATGCCGAGCAGGAAGTGGAGAGCGGCGATGTGCAGAAGGACAGGAAGTAGGATAAGAGGAGGGATGATGGACAGGTCCACTTTTCTGGCTCCGCCCCAGAACCATGGCACACGAATCCGATCTTTAAAGACTTCGGCCACCTTTGATAGAGAGTCAGGTTTCTGAGGGTCCCTCTTCAGAAACCTGTCAAGAGTTTGAAAAAAAAAGTTTGTTCCAAAATTGTACAAGAATTCGATTCAATGCTCGGCATTTATTTCCTTTTATTCGTTTATTTTTCAGTTGGTGAATTCATTCAACACCTAACACTCAGAGGCCCAGAAATATTGCGTTTGAACTCCCTCACCTGTCACAGGCATCATCCAGGTCTTCGCAGTCGCAGAAGCAGGCCGCCACATGGCTGCGTTGTCCCTGTCTGTTCACGTACTCACAGCAGCACAACGTCTCCTCCTCCTGCGTCGCCTTGGCAACTCGTTTCTTCATGGTGAACTGACGCACGGTCTATCAGACGATCAAAAATTACATTCACCATTACTGTCATCAATTGTGTTATAGACACAATCCCCTTAAGTGAACAGAATAAACGGAAGGTGGAAGTTTCTTCAAAATGTCCTTGGCGCACAGCAGCTTAACAACTTTATGCATTTATTTTATTTTGATGGAATGTTTCCAAACTGATTTTCCACTGCTAGCTGATCTGGCTCATTTGACCTTACTCAATATGACTCTCACCCTCACATCTGTCATACATCTGTCACCTTTAAATGCTTTACAGCCCCCATGCAGGCCCTCCATTGCAGCCTGTTTGGGATGTGCAGATGGATCTGGGTGGAGGAAAGGCTGGCAGCATTTAGAACAGCAAGTTTTTTTTTTATCACCCCCCCCCCCTCTCCATAACAGACTGAAGATTTCCCATCAAACCATTGAATGGAATAAATCCTTCACCTCAAATAAACCTGGTACAGAGGATAACGGGGTCAGGAGGGGTCACCCAGTATCAAACTAGGGAATACTTCCAGTCTGGGGGTAAAGTTTGAAAGGGCCTAAAGAAAAGTCAGTTTAGGCACAACATACAGATTAACACGTGTTTGATGTGATGACACTGACTGGAACATCTGCTGCTGCCTGATCAACACAACAACACTAATACTACTACAATAATTCACAGCGGGACTGGAGTGCTCAGCAGCTTCATGTCCTGCTGTAACCCTGAGGGGATTCACCGTGGTTCGCAGAGGTTTTGAGATGCAATGAGTGCAGGAACAAAAACTATAAAAAATAGAGACATGGCTCTTTATGAGTGATTCCCATTAGAATAAAGGTAAGGAGTGAATCCCTCAGAGGTTTAATGAGAAAAACTGACGACAAACATTCAAGTGTAGAGTCAGACTGAGGTAATTAGAACAGAAATTTGACATCTTAACTTAAACTTATTCTTGCCAAATGATTTTTCATATGCTTGTGACGAATGTGAATCTGCAGCCAAGAAACTGTCAGTTTAACATAACTAGAAACTGTGGGAAATAGTATGATGTAAAATGTTGTTGTTGTCGTTGTTATATAATTTTTTAAATTTTATACACTGATATAATCCCCAAAGGGAAATTAAGAATTTCCTGCCTTATTGTTAATGTGAACAAGTTTTATTTATATGTCATTAAGCAATGTTAAAAATATATTAAGTATCAAAACAAGGTATTTTTCAAATGTTGAAAAAAACTTTTTCAAATGGACGTGCATTTCTAAGTAGAGCAAGTTTTTTAGTGGTACTGCACAGATCTGGATCGATTAGGCTGCAGCTCCTCAGGTTGTACCAGTCCATAGGGAGAAGGATTACTCACACTGATTATAAGGTTCTCTGATGTGTTTGTCATTATGTTTGTGTGATCAAATATAGATGCTGCGAAAAGTTAATAAGGAACGAACTAGTAGCAGATATTTACATTCAACACAACCACATCCTGTTTGGAAAGAAACCCAAGAGCGATTCTTAAAAATGCATTCAAAGTGCATTTATAATAATTCAACCAAATCAATAGAAAGTAGTTCGTTTTCTACTCTTGTATTTGTTTGACGCTTTTTAAATCGCTCTGTCTGGAGTTCATTCCAGTTTAACACCGCAGGTCTCACACAAACCGACCGGAGATCAGATTTCCTCTTCCAGTCGGAGCGTCAAACAAAGCTAACATGAAGCTCACACAACAAGTCACAGATTAGATTAGAGCCGGTTCATACGGTACCTGAGCAGGTAGGAGCTACATGCCGGCGCTTTGGATCAGTCTTCAAAGGAAAGAGTCTCCCCGTCCAGCTTCTCTCCGGAAGTCCCTCTGCCGTTCACGCCAGCGTTTCTCGGGGTTTCTTTAAGATACTTAACGGGCGTCAGGAACCCCAGCTGATCCTGGATCAGCCTGGACTCAAGTGTCCACATCGATGGGGGTCCGGTTTCGTCTGGGGTTTTGTGTTTTAACTGGGGAGGAAACAACCAGCGGCTTCGCCACCAGAACCGAGCCCTCTGACGTCACACGGGGTCGACTGGCCCCGCCCAGCGCGCAGTTACCAGTTTTAATCTGTCAGTGTCACTGTCGTGTTATAATATGTGTTTAACATATCTCTATGGAGAATATAACATTTTAATCTCTGTGCATAACATAATCTAGGTGTAGACTATGATGTTATAATCTGTTTATTATAATCTCTCTGTAGAATATAAAATACTGTATGCAGAGTACATAATGTCTGTGTAGACTATGATATTATAATCCGTTTAATACATTATAATTTCAGTAGAATGTTTACTACACTATCAGCTCTGTGTAGAATATAACATAATTCTGTTTTTAATACATAATCTCTGGATTATACATAATCTGTTAAATACATTATCTCTGTAGAATATAACAATTCTGTTTTAATACATTATAATCTTTATGTATAATATGACATTGTAATCTGTGCTGAATACACTTCTTGTGTCGAGTATAATATTATCAAGAAGAGCAAAGAAGAATCAACCGGACTTGCTTTGGGTTGGCTGAAGATGTTTCACAGCCAAGTCGGAATGAATAATCAACTTTATGTTCAAATTGTTTATTGTAATAGGGCTAAAAGTACAAAACAGCAACCAGTGTTTCCACAAATCGATGACACAAGTGCAAATGTTTTTTGAACTAAAGTAGTGATTAAGACAAAGGTGATGGAACAACGTAAGCATCAAACGGAGCTCAACGGAAATGGTGTGTCACAAACTACCGGTGAAAACAACTGTCAATGTGGAACTGAAAAGAACTTGCATTTTACGTTGACAGTGTGAGTACACAGTACTGAGATAATCTTTGCTGAAATAACATTGGGTTAAAATATGTTAATTCTACTAAATAATTTGTTAAATCTTTGTTCGAAAATGAAGGGGAAAAAAACAACCTTAAAGCCATTGCACATAAACAGATGAGGACAAGTCAGGCATCATTGCCTCTACTGTCGAGGGCACCCCTCCATTCTGTCCAGCATGGAGTAAAAACATGATAAATAAAAACACGCACTATAACTGGCTCATATACAGTAATATGAAAACCTGATTTTTCCATTTGTAATTCATGTTGCATTTCATGTTTATATACACATACAGTGATGTACAAAAAAATTATTTATTTGAATTTTTTAAAAGATCTATAAAACACTCATGGAAAAAATTGTGTGCAAATAATAAAATGGAGATATTTCGGTTTTAAAATAATATTGATTCACTTCCCCTGAATAAAAAAAAAGATAAAAAGCATATACAGTAAGTCATCTGGTGTGGCTTCTGGCACATCAGAATAAAACTAGGCACATTAGAGATCCTTTCTGAAGTCCAATGCCACCATTTAAGCGAGTCAAACAGAAACCAGCTGACAGCAGCACCCTATAGAAATTCAGTCCACTGCTCCCTGTGCATCCGACTGATTCAGCTTCATCTTTACAGCTTTGGAAGCAATCCTGCATCCAACAAATCCTGCACTGCCAGACGTTTTAGGATGAGTAAAGCCAGGTAACAAGACACATCTACTTGGCAGCATCTACAAACAGTTCGGCTCTCCTCAGAGGGCGTTCACTGCTGGGAGGAACAGGCGACTGTTTGCCAAGCATGGAGCGTCACTGTGGTGTCGCTGTGTTATTGGCCATTGCGAAGTTTTTCTGCAGGACCAACAGAGAGCTGCGAAGCTGTGGGGAAAAGGAAAAAGTGACTCAGCAGTTACAACAACTGTTGTATGATTCGTATGAATGACTGCCACATTTGCTGCTACATGTTAAACAGATGCACGCCTACATTTTTCTCTGAAGAATTACCACCACGTTTTTAGCCGTTTTATTCTCATTTTTCATGAAAAATAATTTTTTTGTCATTGTGTTTTTTTACTATTATGTAACTTCCATCATGTCTTTGAACCTCATTTCTAAGATGATCTATAACTGATCTCACACACGTACACACACTAATACCACTAAAAAAAACATTCAGCAGATGATTATCTAACTTACCATAAGCAGGGGGAGTCGGGTAACCTCCACTTACAGCCACATCAATAGATCACTAATTAACAAGTTATTGTTGTTTAACTCTGCAAAACATCGACAGTATAAACCTCTTAACTGATTTACTCGAGTTACGTGCTGAAATATGTCTTGGCTAGAAAACTCAGAAACTCTGAGAATTAAATTAGACCTTGTTGAGATCTCTTCTGAAACTTAAAAGGTAGACTGAATTGAGATTTGGTGCATCTTATTGCTCCTGGGAAAAAAAATGAGACACAGGAGAAATAAGCCTTAGTCTCAGTTTGGCATCCTACAGATCTCAGTTGTCTAGGAGATGTTTCATTTACATCTTTGAGATCGCTTTTTAAATTTCAATTTTCTCTGGGTCTGGCTGCTTCCAGGTGAGCAGCAAAGAACAGCTCTTAGACTAAAACGTCCAATTGGTCTACAGCATTTTTTTAAAATGCGAGAGACACATACCTGTTCTAAAAGGTTGATGGAATCCTGCAGTACATTTTTCAGCAGCTGCGTATCGTCCCTGATGCTATACCCCGATCCCGGTCTGGAACCATAATCAGAAGCCAAGTTGCTGGAGGAAATAAAGAGGTGAATTAATCTCATGCAAAATGTGAAACTCAAATTTACTACAAGATGACAGCAGGAGCATCAAGAGGCAGAAAGTGGGCCAAAACAAAATAAACAAAAAATTTGGACTAATCCTTCTTTAGAAATTAAACATTGAAAATGTCAAATTTTCATGTTGCCAAGGAACAGAATCCAACCTGGGCTCAGTCCTCTCCCTCATTCGATGCTTTGTGCTCAGGTACATGCGATGGGCCGTGTCCTCCATGGCCCACAATTTAAAAAACAGGCCCAGATTCATCAACGTCAGAATCAGCAAACTGAAGTTGAAAACACAAATTCTCATTATTTTTAAATACAGAATTTTCATTAGTAATCCTGATGCCTATGACAAACCACGCTCACTGTTAACTTACATCACACTCATCCCAGCCACCAATGTTGTAGTTTTCAATCTGTGGGGTCCTTTTATTTCTATTGGGACTGACAGACAGATGATTTCAATCCATCAGTATGAAATGTATCAATATGAAAAAAATACCAGGTTACTGCAACCCAGGTTTTGAAAACAAAACCTGGGTTGCAATAAATATGACACGCTATTGCAAAATGTTTCTGGTAAAGACATTTCCTCCTCATGTCACACAACATTGCGCAACAGCTTGAGAAAAAAACATACTACAATGCCGCCTCTGAATTGCAGCTACTGTTGTACGGAACTCTCCATAAACTTGTGTTTTCAAGGCTCTGTTAGGGTTCTGAAAGCTTATCCCTGCTTCAGTAGCGATGTGTCATAATGTTTGATTAATGAAGGATCTCCAGGCCTAAAGGGTTCAAATATTACATCAGATAATGGATATCTGTTCCAACATGTTGCCGTTTTAACACACCATGCAAATATTTGAAATGTGATATTTAGATTGTTTATAAATTAGAAACGGTGTGAGTTTAGAAACATGGCTAAAAAAAATCAACTCAAGCAGGTGACCTTAAAAGATTTTCACATTTCCATTTTTAATTTGACCTGAAACTAAATACCACTCTTATCTGCTCATTAAATATTCAATTACTTTAACTTGGCATTAAGAATGGAAGCTGAGAAAAGCAGCTGGCCTAGCTTCATTTGTCTTGCAATAAAATCCTACCAGCAGCTTTAAAGTTTGGAAAACAAAAACTATGTTTTATTTGTTTAAGCCGTGCATAAAACTACAGCAAATACATAGTAAAGTAAGTTAATAGAGCCGTAAATACCCAGGATATCCTGCTACAAGTGCATTTCCTTGATGAAAAGGGAAAAAAATTTCATTTCATTTTTTAAAACTGAGCGTTGGAGGTGTCGATAGTGATTCCTAATGTTGAGGCTAACACTTTAGCTTCATATTTTACACCAAAGCAAAAGCCACCATCCAGAAAGTGCCAACTTTAACAAATAATGCCATGTACCCATGTCTCCATGCTGCTCAAGGTCTTGTCCATACTGCTTGGTGGGCTTCATATGCTCCTGTAGAGTCCGGCTGAAGGTCCGCCTCCTCCTCCGAAGCCCGCCCATCTTCCCAGACTCTCCGCCCCCTTGGTTCATCTCTGCGTCTTCCTCCAGCAGCTCTGCCTCTGCATGACAACAACAACAAACCTCAGAGACATTTAAAACACCATATTGTACGAGTGTGTGTCTGTACACAATTTCTAGACAAAGACATCAACATCAAAAATGTGTCTGTTTCACATATGCATAAAAAAAATATACAAAAGTAATCATGTTTCCTGCTCAGGCTCTGAGTTCTGAAAATGTCTGATAACTACAGAGTGGTGCTGTCCTTTATATTCATTTATTCCTTCCTTCCAGCTGTAATATGATTCACTGCTGCTCAGCCTGGAGCGTGTCAGAGGAAACCGTTCATAGCAGATTAGATAGAATAAAACACCGACCAAGGAAAGAAGACAGGGAATCAAACAGGGCTTCCTCCTCACCCAGCTGTTTGAAGTAATCTTCTATGCCGCTCCAGGAGTTTTTGGTGATAAAGGATTTAACCAGGCCCCACGGCTGCTTCTTATATTTCACATCTGTGTAGACCCTGTCAGCACAAAACACATTTTCAACTTCAGTTACAGAGAAAGGACAAAAGCCAAATGATGTAAAAACGATACCTCACCTGAGTCGACACTTCCGCTTTGAATTACTTATGATGTAATAACGATTGTGTGTGTAAAAGTAATCGTGATAGGGAACATCGTGAGTGTACACCTCCGAGTCCACGAGGTAATACTGGCTATCCCTGGATTCTTTGTACAGCGTCTGAAAGGCAGCACAAAGTCACTGTCAGTTCATCCATTCAGGCACAGATGGACCAATCACATGGCCTTATAGCATACCTGGTTCTCTGTAGCAGTGGAGAACTTGCCAATCAGAGGGTTGTTGATGGTTATGGTGTAATTCAGGCTCCTTTTCATGTTTCCTGAAGGGTCTTTTTGCCAAGCAGGAAAGCTGGCATCTGGTAAAACAAAGCAAAACTTGAAGAAAACGTGGAGGATTTAAATAGCTAAGCAGGTTAATAAGTGTATTTCAGGAGTGGCTGCTTTTAAATGTGAAACACTTACTGGTTATCTTCCTGACCTTCATGAACCTGCGTATGAAGCTAGAGTCAGTGAAGAGCAGGTCGAACATCTTATTAGCGCTGATGTGGAAGACCCTGTTTAAATAAAGTCGACCCTGCACGTTGGACAAACCCACTCGCTCCTCTACTGTTGAAGCAACAACACACAGAAACAGGAAGTCAGTTACAAACCTTTTGAAGCTTAAGCATCCTCCAGACCCTGGAATTTGTTCAATTACCGTCCTCGATGCTCTCTGAACCGCTCTGCTCAGACACGCTGTGCTCGTTGGCGTTGAGGTCAAGAGAAAGCAAGGAGCGCTTGGAAGCCTGTTCCGAGACGAGGCGGTCCAATGAGGGAGCAGGACTGTGTCGGCTGGAGGTGTTGTGGGACTGAGAGTCTTCCTGTTAAAATGTAATATAAGAACAATTATGAATAGAAAGTTTGGACACATGCAAAACCACATTAATAAAGAATAAAACTGTTTTTAATACCACATTGGAAGAAACCTGGGAGCTGAAAATAGAAGGCAAGTCTTCCACTTGGGGTGTGGAGGCCTCTAGGGGCCCAAGAAGAGAGGCAGTCTGCTCCAGCCTCCCGGGATTATCATCACCGCCAGGCCTCACCATCAGGCTGGAGACAAACAACAGGAAGTTTCAGATTGCAGCACACCATGATTGTGGCTGAGGATACACATGTACAGTATACAGTATGTGTGTGTGTGTGTGTGTGTGTGTTGCGTTTACCTGGTTTGCATGCTTGATTCTGCTGATAACTGTAAGCTGTCCATATCTTCATGACTCAAGCCCAGTTCACAACCATAATGCTGTTTAACCATTTGCAACCATTCCAATCCAGTCAGAGGCTAGAAGAGGGAAAAATGTGATAAAAAATAAGAGCAGTCAGGGGATCTCACCAGTGCCCACAAATTCATTCAAGGAATGGCTGTGGTAGTAAACTGGCTTCTCTCACTGAACACTGTCCAAATGATTCTTTGCATTATAATATATAAATGCATTAAAACATCTGAGCAGGACACAAACACTAAGAACAACATGTTCAAGATGAAAATATTTTTTCAAACATTTAAATTTATCATTATTTTTACTTAAAAAATAAGCTTGAGTCATATGCGTGCAAAAAAAAAACCGAACCCTCATACTGTGTCAAAATATTGTGATAAAGATTCATATCCGTATTTTTAACCAGTGTTCTTCTTAATTTTAGTCTAACACTGCCATAATGTGGTGGCAGCTTCAGTAGAATAAGCAGGCCTACTTCACTGAATTAAATAATGATCATTATATAATTAAACTAACTTAAACTAAAGGGGGGAGTTGCCCCCCGTAGAGCTTTTGTCTATAGCAACGTCCCTGGTTTAATGCACAGTAGCTGTAGGTAACCTAGAAACATGTCTCCACTGTGTAATGTAGTCTTATCTCCAAGGGTGACACACGACCTACAGAAACTTATTGTCTCGACAGCTGAGACATTTACTGACATGTCGGTTAACTCCAACTAGGACGCATCGTTGGAACCTATTTATTTAGAGTCCATTCAGCGGGACTGACTTACCGGTCAAGCCGTCCGACGACAGCTGGCTTCGGTCTCTACCTATAAAGCGAGGCGCGTTCAGGAAGTCCTGTTATTTGAGGAGCGAAAGACGCGCTGCCTTTTGTCAATGAGAAACTCGCTCTAACTTGGAATTCCGGCTCCTCTGCAGTTAAAAATCAGCCGAGAGAAAAGATTTTTAATCTGATGAGATTCCATTCACTGCTGTGCGGGTGCGGAATCGAGTCCGCTCGGTGTGGTGACAGCTGGGATCTGAACGCAAACGAGCCCTGTTAGCCACACCTGCAGGGGGTCAATGAACTTTTGTAGGCGATGTTTGTGTACCTGCTGTTTGTACTACATATCCCAGCAGACCCACAGCACATAACCCCTCAGCGAGTTGGCTGCAATAAGAGGCCCATAGTACAGATAGTATAGTACAGCAATAAGAACAGACTGGCGTCTTTTAAAATCTATACAGATTTAAATGCAGATCAGTTGAAACTACAACTCCCAGAGTTCCATGTAAGGGTGTCTAGATTCACCTGATGGGATTCGATCGGCCTTGTCCCAGTGTAGTCTCATATTTCAGTTTTAGGTGGGGGTGAATTAAGGCAGATCAGAGAGAAAATTATTTTGTGAAATCAGTATTTTGTTAAATTATTTTTCTTATTATTCGCAATTCCCAGGATTAAAAGCAACAGGCTCAAGTTTTCATCTGTTCCCAGTGCAAAAAAATGTGCTTAATTTGCACCGAAGTTATAGCCAGACTGTTCAACAGCATTTTATTCATTTATTTTAAGGCATGCTCTTATTGATTTATTGTGGTTACATTTTACTCATGTTATTTATTCTTTCTCCAGTGTTATTGTTCCATGTTTTCTTTTATATATTGTTGTTATTTAATATCCTGTTGAGGGACAATAAAGATCTGAACTGAACAACGATATTGGTAGCTAAAGCAGTTCAGTGGTTCGCAAATTATTCACTTTTTTATATTTACATAATTTGTTTCGCGCGGGTGACTCAACTCTTATGAGTTTCCTTGCATGCATTGAAATGTTTTATTGTATATTAATGTTGTGGAATTCAAGATGCCACATGGACATAACTCCAGCTCCATAATTAAATATTTTTCATGATGATTTCAACCTGTATTATCTTTCCCACTAGTTTTCTTATTCTGTTCAAGTTACTGCTGTATGGCAGTGACAGTGGCTTAAGCAAAGGTAGTTCCTTTTGCCATTAGGCGTAACATATGACCAATACACAGCGATCACGAACAGCTGTCGTTTCACTAAAAAGGGGGGTGGGGGTCTTTGCTGAGTACAGTAATTCCAGTCTCCAGTCTCTGACCTGATGGCTTCATATCTTACTGAAACCTGCTGAGGATGTTTTAAGACATCCTGATGCGTCCTGTGTCATTATCTCTATGGATATTAGTTTGTCTCTTCCATTCCTGGTCTGGAATAAAAACTGAAAGTTCGCAGTGCAGTTTCTGTACTGCATACAGGGAAATTATTCCAAATGCAGTATCTCAGCATAAATGTGTGTTTGACTCAGCAAACATTTGTGCAAATCTTTTCCCTACATGTAACAGCAGAACAGCACTGATAAGCTCAGAAGACAGACCAGCTTGATGTGTACTCTGGACCGATCAGATAAGTGCTGCAAAAATGCAGTCAAGTCACAGAACTAGGAGGTATTTTAGTCCCAGCAGTCAGAGTACGGAACTCCAGCTTAGATACATGCGATATGATGGCAAGTCGTGCAAAGGGACAAGAATTCAACCCGCATTAATGTTATTTATTCCTTTGTGAAGTGTGACAGCTGAATTGCCAGAGATAGCAGGTAGAAGTGGGTGAAGAGAGGAGGTTCTTACCTTTCCTGTAACAGTCCTTTGCCACGTTTGGAGAACACTCTGGTATGTTTTCTCTCTAGCCGACAAGGAAGTGAGGAAGAACTGAGAGCAAAGACAAAAAGGTTAACAACAGACGATTATGCATTGATGAAATTTAGAACAAACTGTCATTCCCTTAGGTGCACCTTTTCTGTAGTTGTGCAGACCTGGATGGCATTAGGAATCAGCCGAGCAGTTTTCTCTCTGGTCAGAGAGGTGACATCTTTAAGGATCAGTGTTATCTAAAAAAAATGGGAGAGTTTGTAGTTATTAGTAGACAGATGGTGAAAGACTTATAGGAATGATAGTTTTTGTCACAACATCAGATAGATCATCTACACTCCAGAGTTATTTTGTGATATTTGTTTAATAACTCGTTTTAAAGTGGATTTTCTTATAAAATGTGTCCTGCATCGGACTCTTAACATTTTTCCCCCTACAGTCAAAGTGTGAGCAAGAATTTTTCAAAATGTATTTGATCCCATCTTTGATTTGTAAAAGACTTTTTGGACAAAAAATTATAGTAATTATAAATTACAAATTATAGTAAATATAGTTTCTTGGTCGTGACAAGAAACTATAATTGTACACTATATTTTGCTGCAGGAACATGGATGTGTACACAGTGTATACACAGACTGTATTGCACAGAATTCCTTCCTCTTCTTCATCACCTTTGTACCCCAGAACACATTGCTGTAGAAACAGAGCCAGTTCTCTGAGAGGTAGAGGCGTCCCTGGAGGAGGATGTCCCGCTGGAGGGCACACGGGTAGTCTGGAGGAAAACCGCACACGTAAATGAGTTGTTGAAGTCATAACCTGATCTAACAGTTACATTATGTCATGATTATTCTGCACTGAATCAACAGTGAGGCTATTTAAAAAGATGGATATGAACCTAATTATTAGTTTTCTGTTCTATTGGTGCAGGGCAGAGAGTATGAGTTTGATTTCATCATACAGCGTGAGGAAAGGGTTTTAAACTTATACCAAAACTTAAACTTTAAAAGTCCGTGTAAGTTTTCACTTGACATGCAGAGATTTTTCAGGGAAGGTTGCATTTTGGCAAAAGATTTAAAAACATTCCATAGCCTGTTTTGTATTTTGAACAGTAAAATGTAATTGTGGAATTGATAATTATAATTGTGGAATAGGTGGTGTGAGAAAAGAGGATGCAGAAGACAGGGTTAGATGGAGGCAACTGATTAGCTGTGGCGACCTCTGAAGGGAAAAGCCAAAAGGAGAAATAGAAGAAGAAAATATAATTGTGGAATCTTATAATAATACTGTGGTTTAATATATTGACTTTAAACTCTGAATTAAGCAGTCTGTAACTCACCCACAAGGAGTCTCTCTGTGTCTGGCAGCTCTTTGAACAGCTTCTTAAATTCATCTAACTTCTGTTTGTAGGTTTGGAGAGGAGCTTGAGGCGCATACAGACACGGTGCCTGCTGGTCAGAGCTCTGATGGACAGATCAATAAATATGTATTACTTAAGTTGTGTATTTCACCTGTCTTGGTGCATAAAACAAGAACTGGTGGGCTCTGGGCTTTGCATCCCCAGCAGCTGGTAGGAAACTTGTTAGAGGCAAAACAAACCAGGTTTTCCCTTTTCTGGTTTATTAAAATAATCTTAGAGGATGTTTTAGGGGTGACGGAAGATGCATCTTTACCTCTTCATCGTCAGAGCTCCACCTAACATCCGCCAAGGATGTTGACTCATCCGTAATATCATCACTACCCACCCCTGACCGGGTCGATGCCTCCATCTGATCTGCCGCCGGGCTGGAATTAAAAAAAAAAAAAAGACGCGCTTCAGTGAGACGCCTCAAGACTCCTTGCCTTACGCACATTTAAACCTCATCATTTGCGTCATCGTAGCAAAAAAAAAAACTTTTTTTGTTCTTTTGGGTGTTAAACTTAGAGAGCATGATTTGAACCTCAGTGGTAAATGTGATGGAACAGCAGCGCCACATGGGAGGTCATTATCACCTCAGCCGAACTGGTTTGACTGGGTGAGAGACGCTGGAGGAAGTGCAATCAAACAAATGAACCGAAACAGTATGCGTTTGACACTTTCTTTCGTTAAATGGAATGATCTGGTCGATTGTGTCCAACAGTTAAAATAATATTATACATATGCGAAGCGCGTAAAAGCGCAGCGTCGCGGCTTCGTGGCACCACTTACAAAGTTCTCCAGCGATCGTGTTTGGCTGATAGCGACCATCCATCGAGATGGTTAGCCAACAAAAACAAGATGATGAAATATTTGAGAAGCTGTTAAACGTGTACTTCCGTACAACTCCAACGTGCGCACATCCACGCTGAGCCTTCGCGTTTTCGGTCACTTACCTGACGCGGAGCAGACCCAGTGTCTCGGTTTTTTTGTAACCTCCGATCGCGTTAAAAACAAGCCAGAAAAAAAAATAAAACACCTGACAGCTCCGAGGGCGTGAAAGTCAATAGTGTTGCAGGTGTATCTCATCCCGCCAAGTGGAGCATACCTTGAGGGAGTCGTCACTTCATTGGCGACGGTCATTGATCATCCTACCTGGTGAAAGCTCGAAAATGGACTCATTTCATTTCCTCACCCATCCTCCAGCTGTGGATAACTATAGTGAAACAGAGCTGTGTTTTTTAATAACTTACCCAACACAGATTGACTGCAACTCTTAAAATAGCTCCCCCACACACACACGCAAATAATTGAAAGCAGTTTGAAATGATTCCAAAATATCCTCAAGGGAGGGTGCCAGCGAGTTTGACATGCAGAGAGACCAGTTCTGCAGCTTTGACGACAGCATGAGAAGTCAAACACACACAACACACATGTCGTTTTTTTCCCCCATGTTTAATTCTTTGGGAACAACATGATGAAAGTCGTGGACGGAAGAGTCCGACCCTTACACATTCACGCAGCAAACTACACAACACTGCACAGCGTGAAACAACCATAAAAACAAAAAAGAACAGCGAAGCCTTAACATCAAAACCGCTGTCAATAAATAGACGGATCTTATTAAATTTATGTTCAATACTCTTCTGTACAGATGGTTTATGAATTACAATACATCAAGAAAACAACCGTCTCCAGGAAGGGCATCACGACCGAACACAAACACAAATTATGTAAACAGAGAAAGGAAGAGACAAGGGAAAAGGTCCTTCTTTCATACACACATGAAATTTCCACTCAGTGTTCATGCAGAGGATCCAGAGTATGCCGACACAAGGCAACAGATAAGAATGAATACAGTACATCTTTCTCTTTTGCCTCCACCTGAAAATGCACACACACACACTCACACACAGAAAAGAAAAAAGGAGCACAGGAGAGCACATAAGTTTTTGGGGATACAAGGAGGTGGAATGTGATTTCAGCAGTGGAGGGCTCAGAGATGAAAACCCGAAAGGTAAGGAGAGGTGGGAGCCTATTCTTCCAAAGTACGGAAGGCGTTCTGCATGTCCTCCAATAGCTGAGCGTACTCAGCCTTGATCTTTGCCTCGCCGTCCTTCACTGGGTCCTGCACCAACAAAGAAACACAGACTTATCAGCCAGAAAAGAGAACAGAGGCATGGCATGATCTGTGATATTTTTTTATAAGTTGATGAATCAAATAAAAAGTTTATTACGTAAATACGTTCGCAAATTCTGGTGCTTTTACACTCTAACTTTAAAGTCCTCTTGAGAACCAGTTTAATCACACATTCATTCTCAGGCTTCAACGCAAAATCTTCTCACACACCTTGAATTTCATGGAGCTGATCCTGTAGAGGATTTCTCCCATGTGCTCCCTGATCATAGCCCAAGTGATCTTGTTGTCGCTCTGAGCTGTGGTCTCTACTGCGTGTCGTGCCATGTCGTAGAAAGAAATCATATTGGAGAGAATCCCCACCGTCTTATAGAAGGGACAGAACCTGTGGAGAAGAAAACCATCAGTAATCGTGAGTTTAGAACTTTTATTTCTGTGAATGTCTTGAGTTGTTTCTAGATCACATTTTCACCTTTAATCTCTCTTCAACAGCTTAAATCTCTAGTCTAAATTTAAGGGGGTAGATGATGCAGTGAGCTAGACCTTACCTGTCATAAGGAGTGTAACCGTTTTGCTGCAGGAAGTCGTCTTTGATCAATTTGGCCACTTCCAGGGTAATTTTATCACCTTCTGCCAGCGATGCCTGTGAAAAGAAATGAATAATTTTGGCAATACATTGCAACAAGCAAACTTGTGTATCCCGAGTCAGAGTTTCACTTTGAAGTTGCGTGGCTGGAAACAGGAAAATCAGATTTGAGTGCATCCAAAGATCAAACCGATGCTGTGGGCTGCTGCCAAATTACCTTTCCGACAAGCTGCACGATCTCAGCCAGGTCCTCTTCCTCTTGCAAGATCTCCTTTGCTTTGGTCCGAAGGGCCACAAATTCTGGGAAGTGCTTGTCGTAATACTCATCAAGAGCACGAGTGTATTTGCTATAGCTGATCAGCCAGTTCACGGAGGGAAAGTGCTTCCTCTGAGCCAGCTTCTTATCAAGACCCCAGAACACCTGACAGAGGAAGAATGGAATTCAGAACGGAGCTTTTTATATCAGCAGAAAACTGGAATCATGTCGGGTTCTCGGTTTGATGACTCACCTGTACAATACCGAGGGTGGCTGAGGTAACAGGGTCTGAAAAGTCACCACCAGGGGGCGACACACTGGTAGGGAGAACAGACGGGTTAGTTGTTGGTGTTGCACCGCGCAGGGTAATGTCTCCCCCTATTGGACAAAATGAAGCAGTACTCACGCTCCCACTATACTGACGCTCCCCTCCCTCTCAGGGTTACCCAGACACTTCACCCTTCCGGCCCGCTCATAGAAAGAGGCCAGACGGGCCCCCAGGTAGGCTGGATAACCACTGTCTGTGGGCAGAGAGAGGAAACACTCAGAGTAAACAGATTGGCCTCCTGCTGCCTCCCAGGTTAACACATTTACACAAAAAAGTGAAACAAAAGTTCTTGGACTATATCTGTCAAACCCCCAAAAATATTAATTCTGCAATCAAAGAATAGAGGAAACCTGCACATTCATATCTAAGAATCTACAACCCGTTCATTTTAAAATGTGTTTCTGTGATGTCACCATCGTTTTCCATTAGCAGGATTACACAAACACTATGGGCCTAATTTTCATGAAACTTGGTGGAATGTTTCGGGGTGTGAAGGTGGATTCCAATCATTTTTGGAGTGGAATCTGACCAACAGATAGAGTCAGGATTCACATTGAAGATTTTTGCCAGTTATGAATTAACTACTTAATAAATTAGCATGAAACTGGGTGGGGAGCTGGGGTACGCACTCAAGAAGACACCACCAAATTTAGAAAAAATTGGTGGTCACTGAAATTGTCACTGAAATTTGGATTAGAGTGTAATTTGTTTCACTTTCGTCATTTCAAAATTGAATTTGCCATGGAGTTATTATCCTTTTGTTAGCTTCCAAGCATCTGAGTTACATGATTTAGTGAACAGAAATGCATTTATTCCTTCACAGTTGAGATATGGGACCTTAGATGTTTCTCTGACTCTATAGGAGACTAAAACTTACCGGCAGGCATCTCAGCCAGACGCCCAGAAATCTCCCTAAGAGCTTCGGCCCAACGGGAGGTGGAGTCGGCCATCATGCTCACGTTGAATCCCATGTCTCTGAAGTACTCGGACAGCGTGATTCCTGCCAAAACAAACAGTCAGTTGCAATCACAGGAGGGGGAGTGTGAGGACAGGTAATCATTATAGAGACCTGTGTAGATGGAGGCTTCTCTGGCAGCTACAGGCATGTTGGAGGTGTTGGCCACCAGTGCTGTTCTCTTCATGATGCTCTCTATCTTCCCATCCACCTCCATGGTCAGCTGTAGTCCAGACAACACTGTCAGAACACCAATAAAATCACAGCTGAGATGCACGAGGGCGTCTCTAACCACTCACCTCAGGGAAGTCTCGCAGTACTTCTGACATCTCGTTCCCACGCTCCCCACAGCCCACGTAGATGATGACGTCACTGTTGGAATACTTGGACAGGGACTGAGAAATGACAGTCTTTCCACAACCAAAGGCTCCGGGGATGGCTGTGGTTCCTCCCTGCACACACCTTCACAAAAACAAGAGAGATGAGTGGAGGAAAACCGCCAAGACTTCTTTTTTTTTTTAAACATTTCTCAAAGATGTGAGACGCACGGGAAAAGCGAGTCCAACACTCTCTGTCCGGTCAGCAGGGGATAATTAGCGGGCAGCTTCTCCGTGACGGGTCGCACTTGTCTGACGGGCCACACTTGCACCATGGTGAACCTTTCCTTCAGCCCTTCGAACTCCAGCTCCATCACCACGTCCTGGCGGAGACACAGACAGATGCATGCCATCCACACAATGCAACATTTAACGTCGACATCCCAGCCGCTGCTGGAGGTGCAGCGTACTCACGTTGACATCGTAGTTTCCGGGTGGAGCCACGTAGGTGACGGTGCCTCTGTTTTTGGGAGGCAGCATAATCTTGTGGTTGATGAGGGAGTTTTCGTTCACCATGCCATAAATATCTCCTCCTGTGATGTGACTGCCGACCTAATAGAGATTAAATAAAGGTTGAGTTCCTGATTATTTGAATGGGTTTAACAATCATTTGGAAATGTTTGGAATCACAGACCCGTAGGCTCTTAGCGGGAATGAAGTCCCACTTCAGCTCCCGGTTGAGAGCGCCAATGTTTACGCCTCTGGGGATGTAGATGCTCTTCATCAGGTCATTAATGTCCTTTAACGGTCGCTGGATACCATCAAAAATGGACCCCATGATTCCTGGACCCAACTCCACAGAGAGAGGCTTCCCTGTTCGCAGCACCGGGTCTCCAACAGACACACCGGCTGGATTCATACTCAGGAAGAAGACTCCACATTCATTGTGTTCATGCTTTATTCTGTAGGCATTTATTTTGTAACTAATTTTTATTCAGTTATTTCGTCACAATTGATTTTATTGTTTACTTTTGTAAAAATACCCATTTCTTTGCTTAATGCAAATCACTATGTTCTGCCTGTGTTTGTTAAGTCTGCTGGATAAATATACTTGCCTTGCCTTTTATTAACATTCAATTATTTCTCGGTTCTTTTAACTTCCTTCTCTCTTCATGCTTTAGGATCAACATATTACTTAAAATTGAGGCTGTAACCTTAACTCAGTGGAGCCTTTCTGGAGCCTGTAGTAAATGTGATGAAGGTTTTAAGTCTGTTATATTAACCATGTCCAAAAAATAAATAAATACAAATCACATGTAAAAATAAATACATGTTAGAAAATATTTTGCAAGATGTGTTTGATGTCTTCTTTTTGTCCATCAGTCACATGATCAAAAAGATACACGTCTCCTCGTAGACCTGGATTGTGGCCATGTCTCCCTCCAGCCTGATGATTTCTCCCACCAGCTCGCTGTGGCCGACACGGACGAGTTCGTACATAGCCGCTCCCGCCATCGCCGTGGCTGTGACCACTGCAAACACAAAAAAACATTGTGAAGAATTGGATGGACGATTCTGTCCTTTCATTTCCTGTGTTGAGTCAGATATTGCTGTAAAAAGGATCGTTCAGCTTGTTTTCCAATTTTAATTTATATTTTAGAGCAATGGTGCATTCCTCTCTGAGTCATGCGGAAAAATTCATTCCTGAAGGGAAAATTTTGTACAGATGTTATCAAATGTAACACGTCCTCTTTGACAGTCTGGTTATTCCCAAAGGAATCATTTCAATGTGAATTATTCCGTACACTTTTATAATCATGATGATACTTATATAAACAACATGGCCAACCTGGTCCAGAGACTCCATGAACGTATCCAAACTGGGTCTCTCTCTCCTCATCCCTGATCTTGGGCAGCTTGGACATGTCCATCTTTACAGATATCTAGTAGGGCGACTGCAGGGAGAGAAGAGAGGACCAGAATAATGTGAGGGGGATGTCAGGCAACAGACAGCTGAAGGAAGAGAGAAAATTAAATCAGAGGACTTTTGCAGATGAGGGATGATCTTCTTCATAACAGTCACTTTCAGCAACTTCAGCGGTATTTACATTTACATACATTTACATTAATTATCGAGCACTTTTTTAAGAAACCATGAAGCACTTTCATTAGTTACAATTAATTGCATTACAGGCCAGAGTGTAAAACAAAGATTACTGTACTTAAGATAGAAAAAAAATTAATCCAGCGTGAGAGTCAACGCGCACAGGAGGTTTGCTTTGGTTAATTTAAATACAAAGTTTTCTATATGAAAGCGAAGCTAACCTGCAACTGTCACCTTCATCTTTAGATTCAACACTAAATAACTTCAGTACAGATTTAAAACAAGTCAAATATAATATCAGCATCACAGAAAAAGATGTGAAATAATTTAATTTTTGACAACAGAACCGCACGGACACTACGATAACACCATTTGATCACATGACCAACTGAAACACAGCTTCCGCCAGTCGTGACATAAACCCCTCCCCACGCAGAGCTCACTGCAGATGCCCTCCTCACAATAACAATGGCTTCATCTGCCACACGCAATTTATATTAATAATGACTCAACATGCTCACGCTTCTTAAACGTGTGTCACCATTTCTCAGTTTTTCATCTGACAGCATCATCAGATGCGGTGTTCCACACGTATGCCCTTTTCTTGTCCTTCCCAGAGATGCACTGATCTTCCTGTTGACGCTAGGCTGATTAGCCCTTCTGTGCAGGAGCACAGCAGCGACTCCCACAGGTCAATATGGGAATTACAGGAAGGTGTCACTACTCTTCCAGCTTTCTGCTTTCAGTTTGCACTTATGTGTTATTTTCTAAATTTACATGGATAACTGAAATAATTAAGTACTAATGTTCAACCTTGAATAATTACTATTTATGACTGGCACACAAAAATATGACAATCACAATGACTAGCAGATTTTTAAATTGCTGTATTCATTCCAATTCGACAGCAGATCTGACACTCGACTTTTGATCATATGATTTTTAGGCACATGACTGGCGGCTGTAGGAACCCCTTTAAGGAAGTGGAAAACTAGTATGGTGCAAAACTGGGAAGTCCAAATCACGCGTGGAAACAAAAACTAATTTTTCTGACCACAATCCGCAACATAAAATGGGAATGGGGTTTTCCAAACAGAACACCATCTTTCATTATTACACTCGTTTGGTGTTATGTTGGCAAATTCGAGATCGATGGTAGACAAGAAAGCTGGGGATCTCCATCTGTTTTCATTCAATGTATAAATGCAATGCTAAAGAAATATCGCATATAAAGCAGACAGAGACGAATAAAATCTTCCTGTGTTCATCTGTATTTTCTGTAATTGAAGAATGAATGCGGGGTATTTTTTCGTATTTGATTATCTAGATGTTCGTGCAAAAATAGCCTCACAAATGTTACACGAAAGTGTGATCACTAGGAACCCCCTGACACAGTGATGTCAATTACAAAAACCTGGAATGGAGGTAGATTGTGAATCTCAGCTGATTTAACGTGGAAACACATACAAACAGTCGCTGTCATGTGCACCATATGGTACATTATGGGCACTGGGATACTGCTAGGAAATTTATATTTAGTTTGATATCTTTCCTTAAAAACTGTACCTGAGCTAGCTTAACACACAGAGAGAGGTGAGAAAAATCCAACCAGAAAATCACCAGTAGAAATATCCGCTCAATCCGATGTTATGAGAACTAAAAACAACGTTAGCTAGCTGTCCATTAATCGGTATTATAAAGCGATAGCTATACTAATAGCTCGGCCTGGTTGAAATTCGCTGGCACCACCGTTTTGGTGCAACGGACTAGCTTAAGTGTAACGTTAACAACATTTTTAAAAAGCCATTTTTAGTGTGAAATGTTGAAACTATGCACTGCAGTAAAAAAAGAAGATTTTTTAAATAGTTACCGTCTGCTTGTGAGGCTGTGGGTCACTGTCTTGACTCTGGAGAGAAACGATGGTTGCTGCGATGCGTGACAGCAGGCTGAGGTCAGCTGACTTCATTCACTCGCTTCGGTGTTACCGATGGGCTAAAGCTACCGCCGCCATTTTGGATCCGCCCCGTGACGACTGCAAAGATCTACAAATAGCCGGGATTGGAGATCGATCACCGTGTCCCCAAGTTTGTGAATCGTTTAAATAATAATAAATTATTTGCACCACAAGAACACTGTGAAAATGTTTGTAGACTATTCTACACATAGCCTTACACTGTACCATTTTTCATTTACAGCCTATATCCATAAGAGCAATTATGTTTAATTTAATGTATTTGCAGCAACGCTTGAACCAAGATGAAGGCGACTTCGCCGACAAATTCCGGTCAATAATATTTTATATAATCTCGAACATAGTCTAAAATATCAATGATAAAATTTTGAAATTTTATATGTCTACGTAGTGTATTAAAATCCTTCTAAATTTATGTAATATGCGTGAGGCAAGTTTTATGAAATAGTTTTAGAACAGGTTTGTGACACATTAGTTTCTAAATTCCGGAATTTGAATTTACAAACTGCACATCTTCTCTGAATTCAAAGTACGCAATCCCGCCTCTTTATGTTTAGACAGTTAATTTAAACTCATTATTGTTAAGTCAAAACTTCTTTTCTCAGATTGTCTACAAGGACATATTTAAAAAATGAATGCGTGAAATGCATTGTATAGCTGTTAAAGAACAGCTTCTCTGTTTTGAATTACATTGTGATTCTTCCTGAACAGAGAGCGTCAGTTGAGTTTGTCCTGAGAGACCAAATTCAGGGACCAAAACAGAACGCGGTTGTGTCAGTGCGCATGCGGGGGTCAGGGTTGACACTCTCCACACAGTCGTGGAAGGAGTGCGGCGGCTAAGCTAACTGTAACCACTGAAACTAGCTACATGTGGAGGGTAAAACGGGACGCATCCCCGACCCTAACTTTCTCAAAATTCCTCTATTTTACCCCAAATAACTGTTAAGTTTGGCCTAATCGAAAATTAAGGATATTATCTGTTTACAATGAAAGGGTGAGTGTAACCTTTTGAATCACGAATAACTAGCTTAGCGCGACTAAAGTTTTTCATGTCTAATTTTTTTTTCTACAAGGGGAGGCGGGGAGGAGACGTCTAGGCTAGCTAGCTTGCTACGCTACTTTTATTTAGGTTTAGGACGAAACATACATATGACAGCACAATTACTACAAATGTTTTCGCACCGATAGTCTTGTTGAGTTGAGACGCGTGTCTGTCCGAACTGATAGCGACAAGCAAAGCTAACATGCTAGCTGCAATTTGGAAGCTGAGTCAGTAAGCCCACCTTAGCCAAGCTAGAGAGGCAGACCTTGACTCTCATGTAATTTCTCTTTTCTTCAAATACAAAATATGAATTTCTGCAGCAGCAAGGAGTAAAGTCAATTAACGTAACGTAAAGACTAGTGACCGTATTATTACTAGACCTGACATCAACTTCAGAGTTTGTACCAGCTTGTTTTTGTAACCTGACATGTGTGAACTAACTTATACGCACACTAGTAGTAATGTTGTAACGCATTTTGAATTAAGAACTTCATCTTTTTTAATTACTCAGGTAAAATTTCACAGATATTCTAGTTGTAAGTGTACTGATGCTGGAACTGTAAACACGTGATCAACAGCTGTTTTTTTGGGATGTGTAGTCTCCTATAAATACCTCAAATGAACCCTGTCAACCACACATACTGGACAGTTGTGCTTTTTTCACTTAGCTGCATACTTCCAAGTTACTGTAATGACTTGATTTTAACAAGTGTTATAGCTGTTTTTAAGTAATTGCAAGCTTCACGTGTATGTGTTGTTGGAAGGCAGATTTCACTTGGTTTTGTCTGGTACCGGGAAGTATTGTGCAGCCTCTCATTGCACTGTGTGATACTCAATCTTAATCTAAATTGTTTGTCCTGATTTTGAGATATGATGGAAGGACTGTAACCCTGTGATTTTTCAAAAAAACTATTATACCATCATAAGTTCGGCAAATCAACTTAGAAGTTTATTTTTAATATGCATAAATGTAACAAACAGTTGTTGTTACTGAAATAATCACAGGAAAGGCATAATGTCATATTTGAGAACTGAAAGAGGTCAGTTTGTTTTAAAAAAAAACAACCTTAAACCTAAACCTAATTTTCAGTCAGTTGAGTAATTAAAATGTTTGATAGTTCCAGATTCAGAGTCACTGTTTATTAAGTGAAGACAGTGTATTATGGCAGAGTTTGTTTTTTTTCAAGTACTCTTGATTCTTAAGCAAAATTCCAAAGTAACCAATTACCATACTGCATTTTTATGACATTACGATTCAAATGATCCTTAACAATTTGACCGTTCATTTGACCGTTTTGCTCTTGTTCCAGTAGCCGGATCGAGCTGGGGGATGTTACACCCCACAACATTAAGCAGCTGAAGCGCCTGAACCAGGTCATTTTCCCTGTCAGCTACAATGACAAGTTTTACAAAGATGTGTTGGAAGTTGGAGAGCTTGCAAAGCTAGGTAAGGACCATCACGTACATTCCTGCTCCAAAATACCTGGAAACACTTGTTATGAAAAACACAAAGCTAATTTATTTCTTAAATAACATGTTAAAGGGGAATTCAGACTTCAGTTCTTAGTCACTGAATCATTTTGGATTTTGCAACTCCATGGTTGAAAACTTATTAAATTGTTTTTTTATACATGCATTTGCATGTCCTTATTGATTGCATTGTCATGAAACTTTCACATTTCCACAATCACCCTCTGCAGCCAGTCATGTCTTTGTGATGCAGATTAGTGAAGATTCCCTCTTTTTTGACATTTCAATCTTTCTTCCTCTGTCATTCAGCATACTTCAATGACATTGCAGTCGGTGCTGTGTGCTGCAGAGTGGACCACTCACAGAACCAGAAGAGGCTGTACATTATGACACTTGGATGTCTAGCCCCTTACCGTAGACTTGGAATTGGTAAGGAGTTCCTCGTCTTGAGAAGATGTTGCAGTGCATCTTGCAATCTTGTGTTTCGTTGGTTTGACTTATCCTTTGTATTTTGTTTTCAGGTACAAAGATGCTGAATCATGTGCTTAACATATGTGAGAAGGACGGCACTTTCGACAATATTTACCTGTGAGTATATAAAAGCAAAAGATGCATGAAACATTTTTGTTGGTGATCTGATTCTGCATTGAACACATGGTTTCAATTTAGATTACCGGTAATTAAAAAAAAATTTTTTAACCTAAACTAATCTTGAGTGTGAAAATAATTCATTCTACTGTTACTTTTTGTTTAGCACTATTAGTGACTAACTTACTTTATTCCCTCCCACAGTCACGTGCAGATCAGCAATGAGTCAGCCATTTACTTTTACCAGAAGTTTGGCTTTGAGATCATCGAAACGAAAAAGAATTACTACAAGAGGATAGAGCCCGCAGATGCCCATGTGTTGCAGAAGAGTCTGCGCAGCCCATGTGCGCTGCCCACCGGAGAACTTCAGAAGGCAGAGTAGGGGCAGAGCTTTTGGAAAGAGCAGATGTGCCTGCCGCCACAGAAACAGAACTGTGACATATGCCCCAGGGTCAACACATTCAACACTTTCTACAAAGGACACTAAAAAGAGAAAACAAATTTAAAGTACAAAAAATGCTGCATTTATTTTACAAAGTTGTCCCCTTTAATTTATTTCATATTTTGTTCTTCATACAAAAGATTGGAAAATGTCAAAAAGCTCAAGTCTCCAAGCTCAGTTTTAGATTCAGTGAAGGGGAGTTTGTAGTGTGTTCAAATCATTCGGTTTGTGTTTGAGTTGTTTTATGCAATTATAAAGCTAATGGGGGCATATCTATACTGTTGAACAACAGAAGTTGGTTTGAAACTGTAGAAGTTTTTGAAAAACTATTACTGATACACATGTCCCAGGTGGTCAGCTTGGAGTGATGCTTTGAGTTGTTACGTGGAACAATTGAGACTATTCCCTTGCCATGGGATTTGTGTCTGACAAGTTTGTTTATGTCATGCGCAAAGGGAAAAGCAGAAATGCATCCCTTCATTACAGGAAGAAGGAAGGCTCAACGGTTCTGAGGTGGTGGGAAAACATGTTCACCACTCATAATTTTTGAATAACTTTGTTTTCCAGCCTGATAATTTAATTCCTCTTCAACTGTTATTTTTATTTCTTGACTCATGATGGCGAATGGTTCAGAGGTTCTCCTGGGGTTATTACAAAGAATGAAAATATTTCTGAAAGACAAAACTATTGAATGTGCTGCAAAGGGTGTTCTGCATTTGTGCTCTAATAACAGCATATTGGTTGATGGAAATAAGATTTGGGCATTAACTTCAGGAGAAATTTAAAGGTGTCTGAGAGACATCTTAACCTTATTGTCTTTGGAAACTTATGCAGCCAATTGCTGGAAATAGTCTCAAATTTCCTGGCTCAGCTGGCTACTGTTACTCATGCCTTCATTAGGTTTCAAGTTTGATGTTCTGCAGAGACTGGAAGTTTTGGTATGGTCTTTTGAACAGTGTTTTACCCCAAGGAAGCTCTGACCCCTCTGCATGCAAGGAGAGTTGTCCTCTCCTTTGTAGTATAAGCATGTTTTTCCTTTGAAGAACTTTTATCTTTTCTGGAGCTCTATATTGTAAGACTTTTTAACGTCTGAATAAAGGAATTACTATTTGCAGTAAATGAATTGTGGATCTCTTCATGTATGTGGTGAAATATCACTAAAATACACAAGTTTATGCTGTAAAATCAAATCACTTACTACGTACTACAGCATGTCCAAGTAAACTCGACCCTGAATGCCCCTTTGAACAGCCCAATTGGTTGAAATTCGCAACATGTGAAATGTGATTGGTCGCCTTCTCCGCTAAGGCCCGCCCTTTACTGCTCTTCGTTAGGTGGAACTAGATTGTTTTGAGAGATGAGCTGGATGCCTTGCTTGCTTTCTAGTGGACTCCAATCTCAAAGTTGTTGCTGGGACTGACCGCCTCCAAAATGCAGAGAGTAGAGGTGAGTGGGAACTGTCATCTGTTTACGGAATTTATACAACAGGGACGTGAAGAAATAACCCGTGAACTTGCCTCACAATTATGTCGGTAACGGCAAAGAGCTAATACAGCTATTAGCCTGCGAGCTATCAGAAAGCTAGCTGAACATGGAATTGCCAATGTTTCTGTTTTTTGTGTAGCTGAGCGATGGGAGATTTATCTGATCGTCATTCTGTAAGCGTTAGGATCAGAAACACCAACTGATCACGCCATTGTTAAACGATCTGCAATTGTGGTGTAGTCTACCGCTAACATAGTTTAGGTTAGCTGCGAAGCTAATTATGTTAATCTACACCCCACTGCAGTTTGTTAGCATGTAGTAATTTAGTTGTTAAAAGGTTCTATGGATATTTTATAAGGTCATTTGACTGCCTTGTGCAAAATTACATGTCATCATTGTAACTGAGTACTTATAGAGTGTCATACTTTTCAACTGTCCTATTATTGATGTCAAATATTTTATGTTTTCGTTGCAGGACAGAAACAGAAGGGAATTAGGCTCCACCTGTTAAATGTGTTGACCTTATCATACAGGCAGCTGTTAGTACAGGATGCCAGAGATGACTGAAACTCAGACACCTGGTCGTAAACCAAAGTAAGGAGATGTGTTTTGTGCAGATTATCAGCAATGGCACTAAATATTTATATGTTTGTAATAACAACTGAACTGTCATTTTATTTTTGTAGAAAGAAGAAAAACAAAGAATCACACAATGCAGGTAAAGTAATATCAAGCTATGCATCTGTTATAACCTTGCTGCTTTGTTCACACGGTTGTTGTGTATTGTTTTTATTACATCCCACGTCAAAGCGGTGATGTGTTGTAATTGTCAATGTTCGTGTGTTCGTCCGTTCGTTAGTATGTTCACCAAATATCCTCACATTGCAGATAGAAAGATGAAACAAAAAGCACATTACTTGAGCAGCAAAGGGGATGAAAATGAGATGATGATCTTGACCTTGAGAAAACTAGGTCAAGGTCAAATTTAAACTTTTATACACTCAGGAACTGGATAAGACAGAAAGACGAGGGAGAAGGCCAGTGTGAGCAAGACCATAGATCAAAGCTAGTGCTTTAATCTACCTATACGCTAGCTTTGATATATGGTCAGAGCTAGTACATAGCTTTGACCTACCCTGAAAGATCGAAGCTAAGCACTTGTCAGGCACTACTTTCAGGGTACCCTGACCTACACTGGAAGTAGGTCAGGGTAAGTTGCGGGATGTTGCAGTCTCTGACTGCCTTGTTTAAGGTTTTTTTTTTTTAGCTGATGGTCTAAATCTGGCAAAATTAAAGTTACTCTCTTCTTTATATAGTTGAGAGACACAGAAAAGAGAAGATCAATGCTGGGATTAACCGCATTGGTAATCTTCTACCCTGTTCCCCGGCTCTTAAACAGGTAATTGACACGTTTCTATTGCTGTTTGTCTTATCAGCAACATGATATTATCAAATCAGTGATCCTGCTCGTCAATAAACTAGTTTGACAAGTTGTGACATCAAACCTCTCTCTGTTTATCCATAGAGTAAGAACATGATCTTGGACCAGGCTTTTCGCTACATCACTGAACTGAAGAAACAAAATGACACAATGCTTCTAGAAGGAGGAGATAAAGTCCAAGGTAAACTTGAACAGAGAAACGTTAAATTTCAAGAATAGCAAAAAAAAGCATCGACTCTTATCCTGATGAGAAGTGAAATGTCTTCAACCAACCTTAAGCAATTCCAGTCGATGTTTTTTCTTTCGCTTTTTGTAATTTACCTCGACCTGGATGAGTAAGAACCTACACAGACACCCTAAATTTCATTTTGCATGAGTCCACATCTTGACCTCCACTTAGTTGTTTTATACTTGATGTTAGAAGAATGTTGCTGTTGGAGTACTTGGAGCTATTGAAGTATATTTATGTATACTTGAATATCTGTGCATCCGTACATATCTTGTTCTTTGTGCAGCTGAGGAGATACGTCGACTTCGACGTCAGCTGGAGGAGTTGAGAAGAGAGGGAGCTCACTACATTGAGCTTCTCAAAGCCCATGATATTAACATTCTGGAAGACCCCACTATTCATTGGAAGGGCAAACAGCGTTGTGCCAAGGTGGCAAAGGTGACCCCCACTCACCAACTCCCAAAGGGGATCATTGTTTATTCCAATGGAAATGTGATGTGTCCAGTAGGGAGGGAGACTAGCCCAGCGAAACAGCCTTCTGAAACACTAATCATTCAGCCATCATCTGAGGTCAGTGCTAGGTTGAGAGTTAATGGCGCCCTGCTCCAAGTTAATACGTCTTCCTCCACCCCTGCACTCCTGCCTGGCTCCACAACCAGTCCCACCCAACCAACAACTGGTCTCCGAATGATAGAGCATTGTGTAGTGGAGACACCAGCTGCAACCCCCACTCTTCCACCTTCCGTGTCTTACATCACCCTTCAGATCCCTGCAGCTGCCTCATCTTTGCCTCAGCAACCGCAGCCTGCTGTCCCAGGCCCGACTCTTGCCATAGCATCCACTTCATCCTCACAGCTTCCCGGTGAAACCCTGACCCAGCCTATATCCAATCTAACTATGCTAACCCAGGCCGCATCCACGTCAGACGTTTGTTCTGGGGTCACACAAGACGCTGCTGTGAGGACAGTAAGCTACACTTCTATCCCCAGCAGCCAAGCCTTCCTGAGGGCTGGAGCAGCAGGAAGCACACAGACTACCTGGACAACGCTGCAGATGGCAGGAAACACAGTACAGCCGGTCTGCCAGAGTCTCCCCGCCCCAGAGGTTGTCAACACCACTCAGGCTGTCCAGCAGGTGACCGTGTGTCCGGTGGGTAATAAACCCGTTCAGCCCATTCAAGTGCAGATGCAACCACATGTGTCTGTGCAACAAGCGCCCATTACAGCCCACATTCAAGCACAGTCCCTTCAGAGACCTCCCCAGCTGCACCCGGCAGTCCTGAACCAGGCACAACCTCAGCCTGTCCTAGCCCCCCAAGCACAGAGTGCTGTCCTCCCTCAGGCAGCAATAGTCCCCCAGCAGGCCATGGTGGCCCACCCTGCTGCTGTGTCGCAGCCTCAGCCTGCTTTACTTCAACAAGCATCATTGGTTTCCCATTCACCAACTGCCCTCATACCCCAGCCTCAGCCTGCCTTGGTACCCCAGCCACAGGCCACCATGTTGCCCCTCCTTCAGACCATGCAGGTGCTTCAAGTCAACCCAACTATAGGGACGGCCTCAGGTGTAACAACCCCACAGAACACTAACAACCCCAGTGTGGTCATTCTGCAGCAGGCCAGCGCTTGCCCATCTCAGACAGTTGTAAGAGAGGAAATAACCAATCAGACCCCTTGTCAGCATATCGTTATCATCCAGGCACCCAATCAGGCGACGCCCGCCCCTCAGAATCCCCCAGTGGGCATAGTGCCTGCAGGTGTACCTGCAGCAGTCCCTGTTGTGTCCACTCAGACACCCACCACCAGCAGCCCCATACCTGCCACGTCCTTACAGAGTGTGGGGGGTAAGCAGTTGGTGCACATTCTCCCACGCCCCGTTCAGTCTCAAATGAACCCTCCCCTTCACGTCACCCAGGCGTCCTCTTCCTCAGCAGTTCCTTCAACCCCACAGACGATCACTGTGAACGGCCAAGTGTTTGCCTTGCAGCCCATGAAGACTCCTGACAAGCCCAGCTCCCAGGGGGGCCAGAGTACGCTCCAGCTGGTCCAGCCCACCACCAGTGAGGAGCCAACAACTAATGTGGCCCTCAACAGTTTAGGAGCACTCAGCAGTCTCAATCATAGCATTTCTCAGGGCCTTCCCCTCACCATTACTAGCCAGAACAGTCAACCCCCACCTGCCCCATCATCACTAACCCAGCAGAATCCGTCTCCAGCTCCATCGTCCGTCCCTGTGAGTACTCTTGCTCTACCTGTCCGACAGTTACAGGTCCCTAGTTTGAACCCAGTCAAATCGAGGCCTGTGGTCAGTGCTTCTAAGCCCACAGCAAAGAGACACGGCACAACATTAAACACAACCAGGAAAACTGCTAAAAGGACTAAACCAGCCAAGAAAAAAGAGCTCCTTCAGGCACAAACTGCTGTTTCTGTTCCAACCAAGCCGGTGGCCGCGACAGGAGAAAGTCAAGTAACTCAAGTCACCGCACCTCAAACTGTCGTGTCCTCAACAACGGATGTTCCCCCGACTCGCACAACAGCTGTCACAACTGCAAATTGTAGTGAAGCTATAGCAAATGTTCCCACTGCACAAAACACTCAGATGGTCGTTGCATGTAGTTCATCTAATGAGTCACCGTCACTGAGTCAGTCTGACCCACAGAGCAAGAGCCCTGTTAGTTCCACTCGGTCTGAGGTAACGGTCAGTCATACTAATGATGTGGCGAGTGCGGTAGTGACTGCTACCACCGCGTCAGTCAAGCCATCAGTTAGTGCGTCTGTGGCCGCTGTGATCGAACCAGTAGTGGGGTCGGAAAACAACTCGGTTGTGGCCAAACGCTCAGTTCCAGATGTTAAACCGTCCGTCACCGTTTCAGCAATTGGGACAACACAGAGTAAGTTGGCTGCCAGCGTGACTGTTTCTAGATCTGTTTGTAGATCTGTTGTCAGTTCCACATGTGGTCCAGAAGCTCCGAACTCCTCCGCCAGTGTTTTTACTGTTTGTGTGACTCCTGTCTGTACCAGCTCTGTCACAACAGCGGCATCAGTATCTTTAAATCCGGCTACCCAGCCGACTTCAGTATGTCATTCCAAGGGACCAAGTACCCGGTGTCCTCTGCCCTGTAGTAATCCTGTATCTCAGACCACTATTTCACCCTTGGTGTCCACAACTTTGACAATTTCATCACCCGCCCCAACGTTCTCTGCAGCCAACAGTTCTGTTAGAGCCCCTACCATAAGTTCAGAGTTTAGGAAAAGAGTCCCTACCAGTAGAGGGCCAATGCAGCGGACTGAGGTGAATGTGTCTAACCCGGCTCCCTGCCATCCTACTGAAGTCAAAATGCCCCAGTCCCCTAGAGGAGATCGGGAGGCTCAGGTGGAAAGACTCTCCACAGTCGCAGAGAAACAGGATTTGATAGCAGCAGCCTCTGACGCCCCCTCGAGAAAGGACTTTGCCCTCTCTCAACAGGTATACACAAACCTAGATGACCAAACTATAGAGCACCCTATGACGTCTAGTCGACAGGCAGATTCTCCCATGTCTACAGGGGCTGGGGGAGGCCGGGGGTTCTCTGTGGCATCCATGCTTCCACAGGGCCACAGTATCGGTGCGTCCTCTAGCTCCTTTGGAACGTTTCCATTCACCTCTGAGCAGGCGGAGATGCTGGCTTTGGCCATGCTCGAACAGGACAGTCCAGGAAGGAGGAGTGGAAGCTGCTCAGGAGAGAACGCCTCTGCAACAAATCCCACCACAGCCACATGGGAGCCCTCAAAAACACATCCAGTGTCCAGCAGCAAGGAAAGGAGTTCAACTGGACAGCAGACCAAAGTGAGTAAACCTACTGACACAGGATCAGTGAAGCCCGCTGTCCAGGTGACCGCCAGAGGGCTTGCTGGGGAGGGGTCTATCAGTGGTCCCAATGGAAGCCGACATCCACAAAAAATCCCATATTCCCAGTCTCAGTCTCTCCCCCAGGTACAATCTCAGAGCCTCACCGTGGCTAGCCTCAGCGTCAACAATCTGATTCGCCCCAGCTCCGGGCAGCCACCCTATCCCGGCTCACCCAGTCTGACCGGCCAACAGGGTGCCGTTCCCTCACCTGTCGGGGCGTCAGCCCACATATCACAATCCTCCAATAATGCTCCTTCACCTTGCTCAGGCGCTGCCCAACTGAATGAGTACACCCCCTTAAAGAACGCGTTAATGCGGGCTCAGGCTGGAGTGGGTGTGGGCGAGCGACAAGTTAAGATCGTCTCCAAGAGGCAGGCTCAGGAGGAGACGATGCTCAATGCTGGAAAACGACCCAAACCGTGCCCTCCATCAGTCACGACCGTCAGCCACATGGACGTGAAAGCAACCGACCACAACCAGATGATGGGGGGGCAGCTGCCCCTTACATCTGCAGCCGCCATGACCAGGATTAATCCAGAAAGCGCGGGCCCCCTCTTCTCCTCAAACTCTTTCATGAGTCCGATAGCTCGACCCATAGATGGTCACTGCCTTCCTCAAGGACCCCCTGAACAGAACCAGCCGGGTGTGCTCCACCTCCCGCACAACCACCCACAGCACGCCGCAACCCAGCCGGGGCCACACCTCGGAGGAAACCTTTACATGAAACAGCAGCAAGAGCAGCAGAGACACCACCTCTACCATCTGCAGCATCACCTGACTCAGCCTGACCCCGCACAGCGCCACTCTCTCCACCAGAGGGTGCTCCAGGAGCAGCAGCACGTGCAGAAAAAGAGGGGTTTAGTCAGAGTCAGTCAGACCAGTTCACCTGCCGGCCTGCAGCAGAAGCAGCATCACCTGGAAAAGTCTGGGATTCAGCAGCAGCCGCACTCGCATCAGCAGACGCAGCATCAGCAGCTCGCACAGCAGCAGCCGCAGCAGCAGCATCAACAGCAGGCACACCAACAGTCACAGCAGCAGCACCAACAACCGACGCAGCACCAACAGCCTCATCACCAACAGCAGCCACATCAACAGCAGCCACAGACGCAGCATCAACAACACCAACAGCAACAGCAGCAGTTACAGCAGCAGCAGAGCTCCCACTCCAGACACCAGCAGCATCTGCAGCAGCAGATCCAACAACAACAGCAGCAGCAGCACTTTAGACACCAAGAGAAGAGCTGTGAAGGGCCGGCAGCAGGATCCAGGGCCCACCACAGCAGCCACCTGGCCCAGCAGGAGCACCTCAAGGTGAGAATTACATGTTGGATCACAGCACAGTTGTGTCACAAAATCAGCAATACAGCGGATTCCATTTATCGACATTCTTGACTTATATTTTCATGCAATAGATCAGTGCTAAAAGTTGTTGAGATATTTGAAAAAGTAACTTTGCAGCCAATTCAGCAACAGAAGTTTATACATTTGAATTTCGATTCATTTTCACTTTCAATCATTTCAAATAACAGCTGTTTAAATAACAGCTGTTCTACAGACATCAGTTACGTTTTTCAACGGGGAAGGACTAGGGACCATCAGACATTTAATCGTGGAATTTAGCATCATGATGACTGATGCAGTTACGGAACAGAGGATGGCTCTGGCAGCTAATGAGCTAAAAACACCAGAACACTGACAAAGACAAAATAATAAATCTGAAAAAATAAAACACATGTAAACACTTTCATAACTCCAATATGATAAAATGACTTCCAATATAGAATAATTGCTAAGAATTTATTTTGATAGTAAGACTTTCTCTCCCCCCCCCCCCAGTCTGGTCAGGATCATAACGCCATGCAGAGGATGATGACGTCTCGGCCCCTGGAGCAGCAGCAGCAGCTCATCTCCCCTCCCAGCAATCCCGTGTCCCGGTCCTCCGACCTGTCCTGTGCTTCATCCCGGCAGGAACGTCACCGTGTTTCCAACTACTCTGCAGAGGCTCTGATCGGGAAAAGCCCCACCAGCGGTGAACAGCAGCAGCACATGGCTCTCCACCTTCAGCCCGGCTGCGGTTCGGCACAGGACCAGTCGGACCTCCGCGGGTACCTCGACACGTCACGGGGGAAAGCGAACATTGCACATAATCAACAGAGCCGCCTTCCCTCGGAGCATCCTGTGTCGGCTGATGTCCAGCGGGTGTCGGAGTGTCTGCCGTTCAAGGCCATGGGGGGTGGGGGAGGTGGAGGGGGAGGAGGAGGGACGCATCAACACGGTGGTTTCGAGGCTCAGGTGTCCCGCGGGAGTGACATGGCCACAAAGTCAGTGCAGCCCTCACAGAGGGGCCCTCAGGGGCAGCAGCAGGGGGGGTTCAGGATGGGTGTGGGACCTCCAGCGGACGGCAGGAGCCGTGGGAGCTACAGCACAGCTCATCCCAGCACGCAGGGGGTGCAAGTCGGACCGGCACTCCCTCGGGAGCAGGAAGGGTGTCACCAGAGTTTCATGCAGAGCCTCCTGTCCCCCCACCTGCCTGAGCAGAGCAACCACCAGCGAGTGCAGTGCTGCCCCCCGGTCAGTATGGAGTACACCTGCGTGTCTGGAAGCTCCTCAGGCGACATCCAGGCCAAGGCCTCCAGCCCCAGCGTGCCCCCAACGCAGAAGGCGGCGGTGATGCGTCACGGAGAGGCTAACAAAGGCCACATTTCTCAGGTCGGCAACAATATGCACGGAGGCCCGGGCGTGCGGGCGGGTCTCCCCCACCCGCCGACCCCACACAGCACCTCTGAGCCGGGCCGCTCCTCTGCCCCCACCAGACCGCCCGCCGCTGTCAGCCAGCACTCGCGCACCATCGCCCGAGAAGCTCAGCCCACCAAACTGAGACCCGGTGAGCGGGTTCGCTCGGGGTCACTGAGACACGGTAACCCCTTTGAGCCCGAGGGTCACCTGCCTCTACCTTCAGGAGGGGGGGTGCTGCTGAGCAGACCACAATCTGGAGGAGAGGCACGGCGCAGCACTATTGTTCGATTTATGGCGGACAGCGCTCAGGTTCCCAGTGACAACAACCTGGTTGCCGATCAACACCTAACGCAAAACTTTGGCTTCCCTTTTATCCCTGAGGGTGGGATGAACCCCCCACCTCCCATCAATGCTAACTCCACTTTTATCCCTCCAGTCAGCCAACCCAGCACCTCCCGGACCCCGTCGCTTCTCCCCGTGGAGCCTCAGAACACTTTACCCTCTTTCTACCCTTCTTATTCTCCAGCCGCTCACCCCAGCCTCCCCAGTGACGTCACCCTCCAATATTTCCCCAACCAGATGTTTACGAGCCCAAGTGCCGACAAGGGCAGCGCTCCCCCGCTCAACAACCGCTTCGGTTCCATTCTCTCGCCACCTCGCCCTGTGGGTTTTGGTCAGGCCAGTTTCCCCCTGCTTCCAGATATGCCTCCGATGCCCATCGCCAATTCGTCTGGAATCACGCCTCACATATCGAACTTCAGCCTCACCTCGCTTTTCCCCGAGATCGCCACCGGCATGCCCACCGACGGTTCATCCATGCCCATGTCTCCCCTGCTGTCTCTCTCCAACGCCTCGTCTTCAGACTCTGGCAAGCAACCAAATCGTCCTGCCCACAACATCAGCCACATTCTGGGCCACGATGGCAGCTCAGCTGTGTGACAGGAAGTCCTGCTGCATTTTGATGAACTGGGTTTCTGAGGTCTTCACATTTTTCAGTTTGCATTGCAACACACCACATTTGTCTCGCAGTGGCAGGTTCGCACGGTTTATGTCTCGGACATTTTTTTTTTCTTGGCATATATAAGAATCCTAGTTGAACTCAAAAGATTTGATTTGTTTATTTTAATGTGAAAGGAAGTCGTGGTCTTCTTAAAGCTCTCTTTGGTTTAACCAAACTATAATTTCAAATGTTTTTATCATGAATCAAAATCTAATTTAGGTTTAGAACTTGAATTCTATGTATCATGGGTCATTAAAACTTCTGCACATATAGCTTACCAATGTAATTTACTAACTTATATCAGGTTTTACTGTACAGAATCCATTTTTTTCTCCAAGAGCTATTTTGTAAATACAAATGGTTCCTATAATAATTATGTATGTATTTGTAAATACAGAAATTGATTAAAGTTTATAAGATAATTTTGCTGGCATCTGAAGAATCCTGTGTTTCTTGCTCCAATAGATTCCTCTTCAACACAATGACTTTTTTGTTATAACTGCATCATCACCACCAGGAGAAACAATGAAAATGTAAATTTTTATCCAAGCATTTAAAAAAAAGTTACACTGCAAATTATTTGTTTGCTCTTCAACTCATAGGCGTCAACATGATGTGCAGACTAGCTACCACACACATACCAAGATTGAAAAAAATGCACAAATTTCATAAGCCTTTATTTACATGCAATAGTGCTCCAGCATGTGCAGCCACAGAACAGCTACACTTATAAAGGGGAGTGTAGATTCAGGATCTCCTTCATTTTGATGGGGGACGTCTCTGGTAAAGACTAATACTTGTGCATCAACCTGTGAGGGAGGAATAATACTGACACGTCACCGCGCCCTCACCCGACAGTCATTTGGTAGCCAGCAAATCAGGCAAACATAAGTGTTTGCAGAATAAAGTTCAGCTTATTAGTGACTGAGTTTTAAGATATTTTCCAGAATCTCTCCCATTCAGTGATTTTTTTTGAAAAAAATAAATAACTATACAATATATAATCTCTTTTACACTACTGAAACAGAATGGTTTATGTTGCATACACTTGTTAATAGTATGTTAATGATGAACAATGCATAATACATTTGCTATACAAAAAAGAAGTTGTATTTTGAAAATAAAAAGTGGAACTAAACTGACGTGAAGCATCTCATAATTACAGTATTTAGACCGGTTTGAGTGACGTTTGAAGAATCCGAGGTCCTTTTCAGACTGGGGAATGACATGAAGACAGGATGGTCCAGACCTGTCGGTGTGGGGGGGGCTCACTGATCTCCCCTCCCCAGGGAACGCAGACAGCAATGCAACATGGTACTCCCTTTCTCCATGAATTAATGTGTGTGTGTGGAGGCGTATGAATAGAGTCTCTTTCAATAAGAAAATAGCCTTATATACAGTATAATCAGACACTTATGTACAAAAGCATAAATATATAAATATCTGTCATACAAAAATAAATATTTTGTCTTGTTTTCTTGTTTAACAGTCTCATATATCTGCGGTGTCGGCTGTCCCTTCATCCTCAGGGTGTGTTTCATTTGGAAGGATGGTCACTTCCTGTATTGTTGTATCTTGGGATTGTGGTGTTGTGGCTGCTGAAGACGATGTGGTGAAGATCCCTTCATCTTCTAAAGACAGCAGAGGAAAGGATGCTGGCTCTATAGAAAGACGGAGAGGAAAGAGAACGGTTCAGAAAATATTAAAATGTTTAAAAACGCAAAAACATCACAGCGCAAATATCTACAATCGTTTGACGTCTGCACCGCCAGATCGGTGCACAGACGGAGCGCTATGATCCAAAGGTGTCCTGAACAAAATGCAGCTCTCTTTGCCATCATTATGCGTTTCACTCAACATCAAACGTACTGCGTGTAACGCCGTCTTCAGTATTTTGTCCATCGCCTCCCACTTCCTGTGAACTCAGGTGCTGATGCGAAGAGTGGTGAAGCTGACGAGTCGAGTCTTCAGGAGGACAGCAGCTGTGCTCATGATGATTTGGACCACTGAGGACACGGGAAAAAGGATTTAGCATAAAGTTGCTATTTATTGTTCAAATTGTTTCAGCATTTGTTTTGTTCTTGCATACACTCTTAATTCCCCTTTCACATTTTCTCTTCCGTTAGTGAATGATTTAAAGATGCTTTAATAATGACTATTTGTAAATGTTATTTGTTTTCAACACATTACTGTTCAAAATACTGCGTGAGTTTTACGTGTAAACATACCTGGTGGTGTAATGGTAAACAGGTAGATGTCCATTTGACACCGTCTGGGGTAACAACGTGTCACACTCCATATCACAGTTCACGTCATCCTGCAACACACAGCGCACACACCCCCTTTATTCAATGTTTAGAACACCTAAATCAATACTAGAGCTTATTAACAACCTCTATCAGACATGGCAACCCACTGGCAGGTCTGAGCAGCTTCTCACCTGCGTCAGCCCCGGCAGACAGTGTGTGGGATGATGAGGTTTGCCATTAGCCAAAGCGTATTCTCCATTAGGGGGGTAGATGGCATGCGGAGCAGTCATGTGGCCGTCCAGCGGGCAGTGGCCCACCAGGGTGAGTCCCTGAAGGGGAACCATGGTGTACTGGCATGACGACACAGGGGCAGCGACGGCCGGGAAACACATGTCGGATGTTTGCTCTGAAAGAAGCACAAAACAAAGAATGTAGACACAAAACATTTGGATGACTTAAAGACTTCAGGAACCTGAAGGAGCGCTCACTCTGCTTGGCCCAAGCCCTCCATAGACAGAAAGGGATGAAGGCGACGATGATGAAGACAAAGGCTCCCAGAACAATTCCAACTATGAGATAGGGGAGGTCACCGGGCCGCGGTACGAACCCACTGGAGTGTCCCACCCCGGGAAGCGGGGTCTCGGAGGGAATCGGCCGAAGGTGATTAGGACGAGCTGAGGGGGACAGAAAGTGGGGTCACGTGTTAAAAACAAACTTCAGATACATTTAATCTGCCTGAAAAAGTGTGAACAGCTTCACCTTTGGTTTCAAGGATCACCACGTTTCCAAACTCGCTCTCTCCCTTCTCGTTGAAGCTCTGCATCTTGATGTCGTAGGCAGTCTCAGGCTGGAGGTCAGTGATTGAATGCCAGTATCTGTCTCCCTCCACCACATCCTTCTTATAGTCACTGTCATTATCGCTGTCTGTTGGCCGGTAGTAGATGTAGAAACCGTAGATGGGTGTGTTGTTTACGGGGGTGTACTGCAAGAGAGGGAAATAAATCATGTCACTATCGCAGCCAAAGAAGCATCTCACTGCAAAACGATAATTACAGAAAGATGAACGCTGTGAAATAGTCTCTCCCAGTCGCTCACCGTCCATTTGAGGATGACGGTAGTTTCATTGATGGCTTCGTTGTAGGTGATGTAAGGGCCGTCGACGGGGCGCTCGTGGGTTCTCCCACCCACCACAGTGTACGCCTTCGAAGGGGCGCTGGGGGGACTGGAACCGATTACGTTCACCGCCACAACACGGAACTTATAGGACGTACCTACAGGGAGAGGGATAACCGAAAATAATCATCTCTGGGGGGCTAAAAGTCAACTAGAGGGAATATTATGTCGACTAATGATGTTTGTTTTTAAATGACTGTGTTTTACTTCTAAAAATGCGAGTTTGATTGCGTTTTGGTTACAGCTCTGATTGATGGGAGCAATTTGCTGAAATGACTGGAACAACACTCATTACGCTGATGAATTTACAGGCCGTGGGAGTGTAATTTTGCAGGGCATCATCATTGTAATGACACAGTACGACTTTGTACTTATCTTCCCAACTCCACAAAGCCAGACTAAAACTGTTGTGAATAATAAAAACACTGTTTAAGTGCATGAGAGTGGCCGACCTTTCTCCAGGCCAGTGATCTCCACCGAGAGCCGCGACGGGGGGATGTTCTCCACCGCCGTCACCCAGTCCTCCCCTGCCTTCTTCACCTTCTTGTACTCCACCCGAAACGACTGGATGGGGAAGCCGCGGTTACCGCGAGGAATCCAAGTCACATACGCTGATGTTTCTGTTGCCGTGGAGACTGTGGGCTTGTCAGGGGCTTCTGGAGCTGCAAGCGGATGAAGAATGTGTCAGATAGAGGACAAAAAAAGACAAACTCCCAGACAACACTCTGTAATTATGACAGTGAAGGCAAAACACTTTGCATCCGGCACTTACTCAGAGCTCATCCCTCAGAGACAGAGCAGAAAAAGAAGATTGAGAAATGTTAGTCAAAAAGTGGGTTAGATATCCAGAGTCTTGCCTTAAAACAGTGTCTTGATAGGAGTTATTGTATTGTTAGTGTCGTTAATAATGGCAGAGTTCACATGGGTGGGACAGGATTGGAGGGGTCCTTACGAGAGAGGCTCGGTGAGGGTACAGAAGGAGTCTTCGGAGGGTCGATTTGAACTTTACGGCCTAAAAAAGATCAAAATTTAAATGAAGAAACTGTAACAACACTAAAAAATGATCCCAAAAACTAACATGAACAGAACACTGTTCTCAAAATGCTTCTATGAAAGTCTCGTTTGTACCTTTGCCAGTTCTGAAGGTCATCATGGCAGGTTGTCCCAAGCCTGCACAGTTTTTGGCCGTCATCTCCACCTCATACAGACTATCTGGCTGCAGTTTGGCCAAAGTTAACTTGTGGAGGGAGCCTGAGATGCTGCTGGAGGTCCACTCTGAGAGGGGGTCGCCCACCTGAGACAGGGAACAGGGTGAGTAACACAGAAAACAACAGCACACATTTGAGATAACAACTTGCATCCATGTGTTTTCAGATGCAGTGAATGCCTCCGGTACCTTTCTGTACTTGACCATATACTCCAGCACGGGGACTCCTCGCTCATGCCGGGGCCTCCAGGTGAGTTCATAATAATCGGCCTTGCCTGTACGGGGCTGGCTGAGGATGACGGGGGCTTCTGCAGGTAGGATCTGTCCCGGCAGCTCAGAACAGTCCAGAGGCAACATGGCGCCAGAGGCTCCGGGTCTGACAGGCGGCTGCTCCCTCAGCACCTTGTCTGGGCTGAGGGGTCGATATATGGAGGGCAGCTTCCCCCTCGAGGGAATACCTAGAAAACAAAAACATCATCATGTAAAATGGAACAAAAATGAAATCTCTGACCAATGAGAAACAATCTCATTACGACTCACCTGTTGATACGGTGATGAGGCGAGCGGAGGCCTGAGAGCTGCCCACCCCATTCTCAGCCATGCATTGGTACAGTCCATCATCTTGAGGGCCCACGTTGGAGACACGCAGCATTCGGGAGGTGAGGCGGTGGCGTGTTGATGGGGCGAGGGGGCGGGCGTTGTGAAGCCACATCACAGAGGGGGTGGGTTTGCCACGGGCCTGACAGGTGAAGCGCACCGTCTCTCCGTACACCACCTCCTGCTGCTGCAGCTCCACCGTCACCTGAGGAGGCTCTGCAGGAGAAACAGTCAGGAGGAAAAACATTTAGTCTGAATATGAAGGTGTGCACAGGTTTACTGAGCTGATTCTCATCAATGCAACACAACATGTATGATATTTTATGAGCAACAACAATTTACTAGATAACAGATTTGATATTTAAGTTTTTTTAAAAAATCCAAATCTTCACCATTGAGATATGAGTCAATCTGCTCGTATCTCAAACGATTTTTCCCCCATTTAAAATAACAAATAATTTTAATATGTTCCCTTGTAAAGAAGCCCCAAACCCTTCTGAATTATAAAAAAACATACTTTTTAATCAACCAATAGACATTCCTACTTTTAACTGTGCATAGTTAATTATAAATAAGCAATGTAAACAACAATAAAATATGAAAAAGAAACACAAAAGTCACGAGCACACATGAGCTACATCTTTACTCCACAAACTACAACGTGATCCTGTCGCAGCTGATGTTGTACCCGTCTACCAACTAGTGGTGGCGTCCCAAAGTATGACTCCTAACTGATTTCTGCTCATATCTCGAACGAAAATACGGACCAAGGCTCGTATCTCAAAAAACCTTGTGTGTAGAGTCACTCGTATCTCAACCTACTAAGGTAGTTGCTCTTTTGTTTTTCACATTGCCTAATGTACAGAATATCTTTTCGCATCAATCATTTATGAAAGTTTAGAGTACGAACACCGTCAGAGGAACCATTCTCAAATTATTTTGATTTAACATCAGAAAAAAAAAAAAGAAAAATATTTTCAAAGAAAAAAGCACAAGAACTTGTTGTGCAAATATAAATCACTGATGCCTTATGGGATTTAAAAGGATTAGTGGTTCATTGTAATTGTTCAAGGTGTAACGATCTCACATGTGCACGGTTAAAATCACAACTCAGGCACACGTGTGTGTTTGTGAAGCCTGTATGACGGAGGCATGTATAGAGCTGGGCGGAATGGGGTCGGCAGCTAGTTGATGGTTGGCTGCTTATGAATCAGGGGAAGACAGAGCTCATTACAGCAGCTCTCTGGCTCTAATTAGAGCCAGCTGCAGAGAGACAACCCACAAAACACACACACACAGGCAAAAAATCACTGTAAAAACAGTCATCCATAACCGAGACACATTCAATCATGTCCTGCTACGGAATAGAGAACTCTCTCTGTACAAATTCTCTAACGGCACCACCCAGGTTTACATGCCTCACACACACACACACACACACACGTGTGTCTCGGACACACATACAGATCCCTCTACTTTCTACCCATCGATCACACATCAGTCTAACGACAAAATCACCAATTTGGCAAAACTATGGCCATAAATAACTCCCCTTACCATGAAAATCACTTCAAGGACTCCACATTTAAAAAATAAATGATAAACTCTTCTAGTTTTACTCACCAAAAACCTGGACGTCATAAAGCACCGTTGCAGAGCTGGAAGAGCCGATTCCGTTGTCCGCTCTGCAAACATACGTGCCTGAATCCGCCTCCCCCACTGCATCGATCAGCAGGTTGCTGAGCAGGAAGCGCGTGTTGTTATGGGAGCGTAGGTCCCTCCCATCCTTCGCCCACATCACCTGTGGGGTGGGGATGCCGCTGGCCACGCACTCCAACACCAGCCGCTGGCCTTTGGTCACCATGATGGAACGAGAGGCTGGCGGGTAAATTATTCGAGCCGCTTCCGAAGTGGAACCTGGGAAAGACAAAGGTAAATTTGACATTTTTTTTGCACATTTGCAAAATGCTTTAATCATTTCTGGTAAAAATCTTCATGTTTGCATCTCCTCAGTAGCTTAGGCACGATGAACTCACGGCGTATCCGCAGACGGTCAGCAGAGATTGAGGTTTTGACCTCCTGGGTGACCGGGTTGTAGGCGGCACACTTGTAAGGACCCTCATCATCCTGCGTGGCGTTGGCTATCTGCAGGTTCCCTGATGGCATGATGAGGTAGTTCCCTGTAGGAAAGGTCGTAAATCAAAGACCAAGTGAGGCCATTAGTGAAGAAGCTTTGAAAGGTCATTTTCCATCTTAAAGCAGATCTGAGGGGAAAGGTAAGGTGTTAAAATATTGATGCTATATTATAATATCTAGAGTGCATTTTAGAAAACTAATTTAAATAAGAGTAATAATAAAAATATACGTATTATTAGCAGTCCTAGTCAGTGAAAGACAAATCTACAGCATGGAAAAGTAGAAGTGAATGTGTTACAACTAAAAAAAGGATGAAAAGATTCAGGTTCTGTAAAAGGATATTAGCTTTTACAGTGTGATCTTATTTTCAGACTTAAAGGTAGGAAAATACACAAGAAGTAAATGATCAGAGAAACAAGAACCCACTGGACACTGAGTCAGATGAGTTCTGTGTGCACTTCCTCCAGTAACCACAAGGGGGCTCCCCACCACGTGACGGGAACAGCTCGTCAATGTGGAATTCATTTCCTCAGAGATAAGCTGCTGATATCAGTACCTACAGCTCCGAGGCATCATCAGCATACCAGCCACAAACCACTGGAGCTTTTCTTCTCTTCCAGGCAACTTAGAACTAAATAGTTAGGAAAATAAACAACTGCCTTCCCATGTTTCAACATTTGAGATAATACCCTTTATCGCTGGCTTCATGATGGACCAGATAGTTGGATTATAGCATTCCAGTAAATTACAAAGATAGCATGAGAATCAAGAGGGATGTAGAGAGAGAGAGAGCGAAACAGCGATTACGTGAGATCGTAATGATCGTAACTTTTGTACCTTTGGATGTTTCCAGCCACTCTTGCTTGACGCTGTAGCGGACCTGAGCCTTGGGCTGACTCTCGGGGACGTGACATTCAATAACAGCCGTGTTGCCTTCGTCCACCTCGATCTCCTGCTGGTCGTCAGGCTCAAAGTCCCGCAGTTCTGCAAAGGACACACACGAGAGGAGAGAGTGAGAGCCTACACAACACCCTTCTTTCATCGGCGTAATGTAAAGTAAATCACAGCAAACTGCACATGTATACAGTCAGTCCTCAGCTTTAGAAGTAGAAAACCACAATATTCAGAGCAATAATAAATTCTAGAGTAATTCTGCTGCATATTTGGGTGCTTCTCACATCAGGCCTTTCCTCTTTGTGCAATTATAGCATGAATAAAATGTATTAATTACTTCAGTCCCTGCTTGTTTTAATATAATTAAAGGAATTTAGAAAGATACTTGAAGTAACTGCCTTATTTGTCATGACTTTGCGTCAGTCTAACAGTGGTATCTGTAACATCTGAGTAGGTGAAATAATCCCATCAAACATTATAGTGGGACCGGAGTCGCATCAGATTCTGTGGGAAACGGCAGAGTGGGATTACTGGGGCCATGTGCTGCAACTGTGTCCCGCAGACACACAGTCTGCACAACACAGACACTCATGTGACCTCCGACCTCCTAAACCCCCGCCTGAGCAGCCCAGAGGCCTAACCAACGGGGTCAAAGGTTAGAGGTGTCTGTCCTATAGTGTTTCAAAGAAAGATACCCAGTTTGGGTTTTTGGGGAGGAAACAGCAAGACTTTGCTGTTAAAAAGATGGAAAAAAGAAAAGAAAAACCCACAAAAAAAAAAAAAAAAAAAAGCAATTCGGAAAGGGGACGCTGCCATTTTATAGATTTGAAGCCGAGGAAAACTGAACTGGAAAAGAAAAAGATGGCAAAAGAAAAGTAGAAATTAGTCATGATGGAATCCAGAAGTGACATTAAAGATAAATAAGACTCCTCCAGAAGGTAATTTAACGTCCAACAGCCTTTGTTGATTTATTCTTAACAAACATGGCTTCTCTCCATTCTTTCCAGAGGTGCTGTAACTGATGTGTTTTTCTTGGAGCGGTGGCTCTGACCAGGCTGCTGGTATATATATACGGTCAGCTGATGACGCTTTGTATACAGCTCTAATTCAATAAGTGAAGTTTTGTTAAGGCACTGATAGAGACATCACAGTGATTTACTCCAAGCACTGAACAAACACCTTCACTGCAGGCACCTGATTTATTCACCACAGACATTCGAGTTGTCCCTCCATCCGGGTACAAGGGTAGGGGGGGATCAGGGGGTGGGGGGTATCAGGGTTTGCAGAAACATGCATGCAAAAGCAGTTTCAGCTCTTATTCTGAAAGATGAGAATCCCAGCCAGGACATGTCAAGCTAAGTGGTGTGTGTGTGAGTGTATGTATGTGTGTGTGTGTGTGGGGGGGGGGTGCGTGTGGCGCTCCATTTGCTAAATCAATCAGGTGCTGTTTTTACAGCGAACCCCCCCCCCCGCCCCTCTCATATCGACCCATCCCCACCATCCTCCTCCTCCTGCCTTCATCTCCTAAATTCCTCCAGCTACACCTTTTAACCCCTCCACCACCGCCCCGCATTCTTCACAGGAAGAAACCCCGTATGGGTCCCCCCCCCCCACCTCAGGTGTGCCGGGCGTGCACGTGAGCGAGCACGTGAGCATGCATCCTGCAGGGGATGGAGGATTGATGGCATTCATAAAGTAAAGCAGACCTCCCGCACCAGGGCTGCTTGGCAAGGCAGACTTAAATATTTCTGGAGAGACAGTGCATTCATCATCTTTATGTGTTGCAGTAGGAGGCCTGTGTGTGTGTGTGTGTGTGTGTGTGTGTGTCTGAATTATAACATGTTTGTGCAGTCTGTTGCGCGTTCACGTTGTGCAGATGCATGTCTCTACACACGAGTTGTAGCAAGAGGCTTTTAAGCTATGCCAAAAAAGCACAGATTGTTCAGAGTCGGACAGCGAGGAGGGTCTGGAATCAACCTCTCCTGATCACAAAAAACATGTGTGCACAACTAAGAGGGCTGAAATGGAAAGGCAGGCACGTACGCTCTCCACGGAGCGATTCCTTAGGCGGTTTCGGGGTGGCCAAGTAGGGACCGTTATTAAATTAGAGAAATCTTCAGAGCAGGGAGGAGGAGGAGCAAACAGTCTGGCTCCACATGTAGAAACGCTACAACTTCTCCTGCTTTCCCCAATCGCAACACAGGATAGGGAGGAACAATAAAAAGTGAAGGTGACAAAAGAAGAAGGGATAATGAGAGGAAGGGGAAGAGGGGGAGAAAGTGACAGGGTGAAGAGTGAAAAAATGCCAAGAGGAAGAGAAATGTGTCTGAGCAGGGGGTTATGGAGGGCTGGAGGGAGACGGAGAATGTGACATCACGTCCCGTCTTGTGAGGCGATCGTGTCTCGACTGGCCTGAAACACCTCCAGTTTCACCAGCGATGGCGGCTTCGTACATCACATCGCCAACAGAACTCCCCTTCTTCATTTAAAGGTGTGTTCTAGTCACACTTACACTTTTATATTCTGTCCTTGGATACACACCCATATCTACCTCCCGGCCCTCTCGACCAATTACGGGGCCGTAATTCCTGCCGAGCCCTGCTGTCAGGCCTGTGGAGAGGAATGCGGTGTTGTGGAGAAGCAGAGGGGCCGATGAGAATCAAGGGGGCCCCCAGGCTGAGGCCTAGTCCCTTCTACGACCCAACCCCAGGGTCCCCTCCATTCCTCTGGCTCAGGTTACACATCTTCAGGCCCCCGCTCTCGGTCCCATGATGCATATCAAATATAACACCACACACTCCAACCAGCGCCGGACTAAAAACGTCAGCAGGGAGAATAATTCACTCCAACTCCATTAAGTCAATATGACACTGCTTATAAGCAGCTGTGTCACATGACACAGACTAAGCAGAGTCTGATCATCTGGAGGTATGCACCACACCCCCCACCCCCGATACCAATCAATGATTGTTTTTCATCACAGCAGTGGAAAAGTTTTACAAAAAGTGTGTTCTTTGGATGGTGGGTCTTTGTGTGGCTGCAAACTCACTGGCAGCGGTGACGTTAGCTGGAACACTGGCCAGGGCTCCTGCGCCGGTGCTGGCTACACACTGGTACCTGCCCAGAGTCACATTAGAGAGTGTGGGGATGTACAGGCTGTTGGGCCCCAGCACCACACCCAGATCTCCACCCGAGAACTCCTGGCCGTTCAGATGCCAACTGATGTTGGCGGACGGCGGTCGGGCGCTGCAGCGCAGATTCACGCTGCCCCCCAGCTTCTGCACCACCGACATGGGCTCCTCGGTGAACACCGGTACCTCATCTGAGGAGAAGAATTAATAACAGATTAAAAAAATATGATCGAAAGATTTTTATTTGACATTTTTGCCTACAGAAATGATTTTCTTTCAATCACGGAATCAATTACTGAGCGAATTGTTGCCGCTCTAAATGCAACACTTTTTTTTTTTCTTTTTTTTTTCAGTTCAGCCATGTTGGCTTGCATTTCTCCGTCTACAACACTCCTTCAGTTCATTTCAAATAAACTTCTGTTACTGCTGCCAGACACGTACAACACCTCCTCCTCTGTGATCGAGCCAAAATATTTTGTCCCTGGCAAGATTTATCCTGCACCAGGTGTTTGGAAAAACGAATCTAAAGCATTCATAAAGTCAAGCAGACGTGTGCAGCTTGAAGCAGACGCAGAAAGCATGAGAAAAGTGAGACTTTTTCATTTTATTCCTACAGATTATTACTTTTAGATTGACCCCCCCCAACATTGATTACTCACCGAGCGGAGAGGCATCCCCCTGCAGGCAGCAGAGGAGTACTGCACCCAAAGCGCACAACACTAGAGTCCTTCTCTTTTTCATCCACGGAGTCCAGTCTCGCTTTCCAGACATCTTCCATACACTGCCCCCTGAAAAACACAAGAGTTCAGAGGGTCAACAAGAGATCCAGTCGGTTTTGATTCTTTCATAAGCCGTTCTGTGTTACCTTGTGTATAAAAGCACACAAACACGCAGTCATTCACGAATCACAGCCCAGGTGAAGCGGTGCATTCTGCACTGCCCTCAGCAGCACAGCCTCCACACACAAATAAAGCCTTTCTTTTCTGCCAGCCCCCATCGCACTTCTGACCCAATCCCCTCCGCCTGCACCCGCACCCATCCAGCCCGCGTTCATCAAAGGGGCGCCCTCATTCTGCAGGCCGTAACCCGAGCCCCCCCACCCACCCCGCGCCTTCCTGCTCAGGTGTAACCGATACAGGTAGAAGGATCCAGGAGGAGGATGGAGGGAAAACACAGGCGGCATTCAGGAGTCGGGACAAAGAACAACTAATGAGAGGTAGGATGGGGCGGGGGGAGGGAGATGGGGGTGTTATTAATTTTAATATATATTTATATACATGTATATATGGAGAAGACAGTTTATTAACAGTGAATGCAGTGAAGGGAGTTTGTCTGTTTCCCTTGTCGCCTGCTGCCAAGTCTCCCAAATTCTTTTCTGTCAGGTTAAACTAACAACTTCCCGTAAGGATGAGGAGGGTGGTCATGAAAAACTCCAATTACTCCCCCCTCCGCCCCCATCTCCCCCCCCCACCCACCCATATACACAAACGCTGCTGAACTGAAAGACATAAAATAAAAATGGAAACACAACTTTCTCATACATATTTGTCCCGATCTTATTATGGCAAGGGGATGATTAATGTAACTCAAACTCTGGACTACACACACACACACACACACACACACACACACACACACACACACACACACACACACACACACACACACACACACACACACACAGCAGAATGGAAACTCTTACGGTGCACCTTCATCATCTAATGGCGGCTCTGAAAATGTTTAGCTGCCTGGAACATTTATTGAAACTGAAAAGAAGAAGCGGGGCCGATGGAAAAACAGCCGTTAACGACGCCAAGTGTCACACCAGACTGCACATTATGCTCCTGCGTTTTTAATTGCTTTTTATGAATGCGCGTAAACAATATCAGATTGTCCTTTCTCACGCAACGAACGGCTACGACTCAGCAACCCGTAGGAGAACAATGCTGATCTGTAATGAACTGCTGACTCGTTCAATTATCAACCAGCAAAACAACTGATTTTCTTGAATAATTGGGACAAACATAAAAAGCTGTAAATGGTTCTGATGGATCCATTAAGTCTTTGCTTCATTCTTTTGTTCCTTAACAGACGCCAAGAAGATTTCAAGAGTCATATGATTCAAAACCAAAACAATGAGCTTAAAGGTGCTCAGAACACTCAGAACTAAAAGTGGACCTGCAGAATGGGTCGATACTTATCCGCACAGTCCAAATTATATTTGCGACCCCTTTTAATGTTTGCAAAATGCCAAAAATCATCTTGTCCAAGCTTGTAAAATGTTGGGATTTGGAGTTTTTTTACTAATGCATGTGTCATTTTATTGATTTAGGAAAGTTTGTGAAGCGATTTAAGAATGTCAGAATGTTTTTTCCTATATCTGCTGCCCTACATACATGTGTAGTTTACTCACTTGTCCACTCAGAGCAGCCCATTAGTAGTGGGCTGGCTCAGTAAACAAACAGTAAGTTACTGTGGACGCCGGCGAGCGGAGCTGAAGGCCTGTGGCTTCTGTGGCCGGTGGCTGTATGGACGCAGGCCTGTAAAAGACACCTACATCTGTATGGAGCACCTGTCCCCACTGGGGGGGGGGGGTCAGTAACCGTAAACCACATCAGCCCGTCTGCCCACCGGGACCCTCTGACGAGCCCATCTTTTCAAAACTAATAAAAACTAATGACAGCAAAGCAAGAGGAGAGACAGAACCAGAGCTGGAGCGTCGTTACCATCACGATAAGAGACGGCGCCTCGTACATCATCACTCCCTAAAAAACAGTCCAGCTCCTCCGAGCACGTCCCAGCCCGCCTGATTCATTAGTCAGCTGGGTCCTGTGTTTTCTTAGCAGATACCCTTCCTCTACTTGAAAAGTTGGCCTGACTTCTACGTCCAACTTTTTCCATCCATCTTTCCCAGAGAAGTCGCACAGGGAGAGGCAAGAAGAGCCTCCTACGCTGCAGAGAGACTGACGAAAACCAGAACACGCACACAGAGTTCTCCACCAGATCACGAACCATCACAATGTGTGTGTTGATCTGTGCGTGTACAAGAGTGAGGGGTGGACATGGTTAGTGTTTTATGGGAGTAGATTGTAGTATCAAAACTCACTAGAAATCTGATAACCGGAGAGGAAAGCTGGTTTCGTAATCATTTTGAGGAGCCAAGACTAGACCCCTGTGGATTCCCTGAAGACGTGACTTTAGGGGGTAAATCCTGCATTCTTACTTAAAATTATGGGACAATGATATTATTATACCAACCAATTATATTAGGACTTATAGACTCAGTTGTAACCTTACATGGTCTTAAATGTTAAATTGGCTGGGTCATTTCAGCAAGGAAGACTTTAGACTTGGAAGTGCTCTCATGGACTTAGACTCCTATGACCAGTGATTTCCTTCCATCCATTCATCTATTCTCTTGAATACAGGTGTGTTTTTCCATGAATTGTAGTCAGGACCAGAGGAAAACACTGGTTTGTGTGTGTGTGTGTGTGTGTGTGTGTGTGTGTGTGTGTGTGTGTGTGTGTGTCCCTGGTGATGTGCAGGCATGCATCACTAGTGTAGGTATGCGAGTGTCTTACACGTCCTTGTGGGAGAGAGTCATTTGACAGAAGTTCATTGTAAGCGTGCTAAGTAAAGACACCGGGGCCCCCGTTTTCCCGGGGCCACTGCCGTTCCCATTGTTCCCCCACCTCCATGGATAAATTCATTTTGACAACCCTACTAATTGGATAAAACCAGACTGGAGCCTCCTCCCTGAGTGTTCACATTCCATCTGCTTTCTGGCATGAAGAGGACACACGGAAGGGGGGGTGGTGGTGGTGGTGGTGGATGGATAGCAGGGTAGTAACTCCTTCTGAGGAGTTGAGCTGTTGAATATTTATCACTCCCCCCGCCCCCACTTTGCCCTCCTTCCTACCCTAGTTTTACATCTTTTTACACCCAGTGCCCCCCCCTACCCTCGAGGTTCTCCAAACACCACAAAGCCCCCCCTTTAGATAAACACATGCGGTGTCAAGTGTGAGGAGTGCCGGGGGTTCAACTGCCCCGCTCAGGCCCGCGGCCCACAATGCCATGCTGCATAGCTGCCATGCGGGAGGCCGGTTGCCCCTGGCGACGCTAACAGGCAGAACGCACCTTAATAGAGTGGAGAGTCATTGTAAAGCAGTGAGCCGGTGCGCGGACAAAGACCCCGCGGACCCCTGGAGAAAGGGGAGACGCTACTCTGAAGGGCCCGGGGAAGAGCTGATGGGCCCTGCTCAATGACCACGGGGGGGGGCTCAATGGCCAAAGAGAGATGGGAAGGGGGGGGCTTTATGGAGGCAGCGGGGGCGATGGAGAGGTTGACTCGGAAAGCAGAATGGCTCCTCAAATTAATGGAGAGGATGTCAGCCGGCGGTGAGGAGGACAGAGCAAGGCCTCGTCAACGCCAGGGTGTGTGTGTGTGTGTGTGTGTGTGTGTGTGTGTGTGTGTGTGTGTGTGATGAGAGCATCCCTGAACTTCCTGCATGCTCTCCCTTCATGTGTTCAGACGTCTCTGGGTTTGTACCGAACCGAGGAGGAGGATGAGGGTACAGAGGTTGCTCAACAAACCAATAACACACACACAGACACACACACACACACACACACACACACACACACCCGTGGGGGTTTATTGAACCTCCGCACTGGAAAAGAGCAACACACACCGAAAAGAAAAAGGAAACAGTAGAAAGAATAAATTATTGTGGAGTTATTGCTGCAAACTTGTTCAACGGTTAGAAATAATCAGTTTAGGCTCAGAAATAAGTTCTTTTTAATTTTTTTTTTTTTTTTTTAACCAACACTTTTCAACCACTAGTGTTTAACGGCAGATGAGGAAAGCTTAAATTATTTTTTTGTATTTTTTACCCTTATACAAGCCACAAACTTACAACAGGTGCTACTTTTTTAAAAAGACGACTAGAGGATAAAAAAAAGTTGTATTGAAGGCATCAAACTAGGATCTGGACACGCACAATTCTGTCATTTGTCAAAACAACAGTGACATCACATGACCATATATGGTATCTAACAGGAGCTTACGTAACGGCAGCTGAAGTGGAGAAATGTGTGTACTCCTCTGTTGTACGTAACATAGGCACAAAAGTTGGGAGAACAAACGTTAAATCTGTTCCCATCAATCTCCCAGAACCCTCTGGAGTCTGATCCTGGCTCGGAACCTCAATCCAACAGGTGGAGAGGGGGTCGAGTCCCAAATCCTCCACTCCAGACATCACTTGTTCTCATGCCATAAAATCACACATCAAAAGCAGCGAAGCATCCCTAAGTAGGTTGGGAATTTAGTCCCCCCCAATAACACACACACACACACACACACACACACACACACACACACATACACACACACGCTTCACAAAGTATTAACGAGCTATATTCCCCCCCCCCCCCCCCAAAAAAAAACCCAACACTAATGAGCTTCAGAACATCTTGAGGATTAACTAGAAGGATCTGGACAGGCCTGCCATGTAGAGGGGGGGGGGCCTCTAATCAATTAGGCAGCCGAGCATTTGCATAATTTAGATAACGAAGCCGAATTAACCGCAGAGAGCTAATTACTGCTCCACGATGAACACACAGCCCCATTCCACGGCCCCGTGTGGGACGCCAGCGCGCCCCCACCGGGGCCATGGGAACAGGACCGGAGCGGAGGAAGACGTGGACCCAATCGGGTCCAAGGGAGCATCAGCCAATCAAATTGGAGGGGGGTGTGGCTTGAATGGGAAAAAGATGGTGGGAAGAAGGAAAAGATGGATGGAATGAAGAAGAAGAAAAAGAACAAGATGAAGAAGAAATCTTTATTTAGTAGTTTGGCATGCAGCACACAAGGAAGGAAGGAAGGGAGGAGGAATGGAAGAAAAAGATGACAGAAACAAAGATTGAAGGGTGTGAAAAGTAGATGGAGAGACGGCAAGAAATAAAAGAAATAAAAATGAAAAAAATACAATAAAATGAAAGATGATGATGGAATAAAGACAAATGTTTAGGCAGAAAGAAATAGAGCGGCAGCAGGCAAAAATAAAAGATGGACAAAAGACAAGCTGTAGACGCCTGTTATCGTTTAAAAACCTGTTGATCAATCAATCAATTATTGAATCCAGAAAAAAAGCTAAAGAAAGAAGGTGTTTAAAGATGAACACTGTAAAAATATACACTCGCAGTGGTGTTAGTGACTGAGACAGTACACACACACACACACACACACACACACACACACACACACACACACACACACAGTGTAAATATAATGCTTGTTTCTCTCTCACACACAATCACACACATACTGTGTTAGATTATACATTTACCATTCCTTCCCTGCGTGTGTGTTCTCTCTGCACACACACAATTGCTTACACATAAGCAAACAATCACACACACTTCTATTACATGGTGAGTGTACTTACAGAGGCATAAAGATGCAGAGACCTCAGGAAGTTTTTCCAACATTGAACGTCAACACACACAAAAATAAGCGAACGCATAACCCTGACTGCGGAGAAAAACCACATAAACACCACAGCGATTGTGCTAATACAGATTATCATAGCTGCACAGACACACACACACACAGACAGACGCACCTCCCTGTGTGTTCCTGCATCGTAAGGAGGATAGAGGGGGGGGTTGTGAGGGTGGAAGGGGCCCCAAAACTCCTTTGGCAGCTCATGCATCAGAGTGAATGGAACCAATTATAAATCAAGAGCAATTTCTCCCCATTATTCAACAGGAACCAGAAGGAAAGAGAGAGAGAGAGTAAAGAAAGAGAGAGAGAAAAAGAAAGAGAGAGAGGCTGGTCCATCAACTCTCAGTGGGAGATGAAGGAAGGAAGAGAAAAGCAGAGAAAGTGAAATATTATCTGAAAAACAGATATGGGGAGACATTAGGAAAACAAGATAAAGCAGGAAAAGGAAATAGAGAGGAGGGAACACAGAGAGCCAGTGAACGTATATGAAAATGACTGATGGATAAAGTTATAGCAAAAACAGATAGGAAGAATTAGAAAACACAAGAGGCAGGAAATTAAACAGAAAGCAAAGCTGTGGGGCGTCAGCTGCGGTCGGGATGGTGCAAGCGCCTTTGACTTGTTGCTCCGCGGCTCTGGAGCGAAAGCAGTCGTCTGAAATAGTTTCTTAAGAGGAGAAACAGCTGGATGAGGCGTGTTTCAAACACCAGAGAGAGATTCGTGTGAGAGGCATTAGCCTAAGATTGGAAATACAAAATAATAACCCAAAAGTCTAAGGAGCCCCTTCAATGGAAAATTCCAGTTGTGATAACCTCAGGGGCCCAACGACTAACTAATCTGGTGCCCAGTGATTTATTCTGTTGAGTCATGTCTTCTCCTGCCAGTTTAACATTCTTCAATGATGAGATTTCTTCTCTCTGGGGCAACACTTAAAAATCTGATTATTGGTTAAGACCTGGAACACGACCCAGATTTCTGGATGTGTTGTCGCTCCGGCGCTTTTATTACTTTGTTCACACAAGCTCCAAACGGGAATACCGAACGCGGCTCGTCTCACCGCCTTTAAAACGAGTAATTGTGCATCGGGACAGTAATAAAAGTTACCAAAATGAATTTTTAAGTGCTTGTAATTGACTGGAAAACTGAAAAAAGTTTGTCTGAGGCTCATGTTGGGCTCTTTCCGGGTGTAAAGTTGGTGTCTGTGTGTGAATGATCTATTGGAGCGCCTTGGTTGCTTTAGGCTTGTAATAACACCAACTAATCTTTGTCCAAATATCTGCTTAGCACACACAAGACTATTTGTCTACACACACACACACACACACACTTCTAATCAGGAGTCTGGAGTTGATCAATGATGAAACAGAGCTTACATCACTCTCTGTGTGTGTGTGTGTGTGTGTGTGTGTGTGTGTGTGTGTGTGTGTGTGTGTGTGTGTGTGTGTGTGTGTGTGTGTGTGTGTGTTCAGGGTAATTTCATTATCCAATCAAGGCCTTCTTGACTGTTAATCTCTACGTAGTGGAACAAATCGACTCAGTTGCTTTTAAGGCTTTGGATAATCTTAAGAAAACGAATGAAGGGATTATTCCATCTCCGATAAACAGATAAACTGGATAAGTGGCCATATAATTTCTGATTATTATATAAAACTTTTTTTTTTTTAAAGGCATTTCTGCAAAGGAAAAGTTGCACGAAATCTTTCTTCCTCCAACAAACTTGTCTCCTCTTCCCTCACATCCCATTACAGTATTTTCCGCACTGTAAGGCGCACCTTACACCTTACATATTTTAAAGCTTTTTTCATGTATAAAGCACACTGGATTATAAGGCGCACTGTCGGCTTTTGAGGTGCGACTTACAGTGCGGAAAATACTGTAATTTGACCCCTGCCTTAAACAATCTCCATATTTGATGGAGGTCCGTTTCATCAGTCTCTCCCACTCCCTGTCAGAACCTTGTCCTTCACTGTTCCCTCTTCTTCCGAGCTCACATTCCTCCTCCTCTTCCTCCTCCTCTTCCTCGCTCTCTGTGGTCCTGGCCGACGTCGACGATCAGGAGGAGAGAGGTATGCAACCCCAGGGGAGGGGCCCGGACCCCAGCCACCTGCCTGTCCAGGTGTCCCTCTCCGATTATTCGATGTCTTGACTGGTCACAGAAACCCTCCCTCTGGAAAACCAGGCCTTATTTAGGGGGTGAGTGTCCAAATAAAAAGTCAGAAAAAACTCACTGATATTAAAAAGTGTGAGGGACCATCTCATTTCTCATACACACCGCTTTTAGCTTCGTCTAATCCCAAGAGGCGCCCTCAGGTGAGACCAGCTGAACCACAATGACAGCCAGTATGCGAAGAACTCACATAACACACACATGTGCAGCAAAAGGCCTGCAGGCTGTTCCGACTGCATGAGAGTACCCGCTGTCATAGAGATGAAAGCGTGCCCTCAGGGCGGATTTCTCCTCCTTTGTCAATTAACGCCCATGTTACACCCTCTGCAATAACAACCATTCTCGCCAGCGCCGCGGCTCAAACTCTCACGGAGCCAGAATCCGAGCAGCAAAACGCCAAAGCCGAACGCAGCTATCTACAAATGCATCTCCATCCAAAAGACGCTGCATCCAGATGTAAAAACAAAAAAAAAAAAAAAAAAAAGACAGCAAAAAAGCTGAAAGCAAGACGAGTTTAAAGGCACGCATGAGAGAGAGAAACGAGAGAGAAAGTCTGCCGCTATTGGACGCATACCTAAATCTACACGCTAACTTTTCTTTGCCATCTGTAAACACAAATGAAAGACCGGTTGGAGAATGGATGCGCCAGCTTTGGGACACATGGTGGAAAACTGGCAGCGTGTGTTTGGCAGATAACCAAGATCAATCAAAATATATAGCTGGAAGGTCCTGCTTCCCTGTAAAAGAACCAGCTGCTAACAGCATGACAAACCCTTTATCCTGACACGTATCAGCCTCTGGAACCAAAAGACAATAAAGTCCAGTTCCTGTCCTAAATCTGGAAATCTGGATGTCTTTTTTTTTTTTTTTCACCAGCGAGTATTCACATTTCAGTCCCAAAAGTCAAAAAGGAGACCTAAAGCATAATTTTGTTCTACTTTCAGTCCAAAGTTGTTTCGGCCTGGGAATTCCGTCTGAAAGAGTTTCATTCATCACAACGTCCTGTATAGAAAAAACACCATATTATGATACTCCTATAGGGAGTTGAAGTGCGCCTGTGGTATTCAATAATGGACTCAAAGCTACTTTTCCCGTCAAGGGCTGCGAGTTCAACGATATCTCAGTTTCCTAGATCCCAAGGCGACATCGTCAAACGTCACAGAAACAATTTTAAATACAGATAATCAAGTTATAATGAAAGTATAATGAAAGTATAATGAAATCTGCATTTTTTTGTAACATTTCAAAGCTATAATAAAGAAGAAAATAATGTGCGGCAAAGCATTGGCCATTGATTCGACCATGAAATACACTTTGGCAGCCTTCAGGATCACAAATCATATTATTATTTTATTTCTACAGGGGATTTGGTATCCAGTCATAACTATCTACTTATGACTGCACTGTTGTAACCCTGGAATAAGAGTACGATTTCAAATACAGCGGAAACAAAAAGTTGCTGTACTGGTTGATGTTCTGTTATATCTGCACAATATCTCATTAGACTGATTATTACTGGTTATAACTGGTTTTCTGGGCTTTACATGGGCCAAACATGGTGAGAAACAAGCAGATAATCAAACTGGAATCAATTAGCCGTACTTTGATCCACCAGACAGCCAGAATTGATCAACAACAAGAGAAAAAGAAGAGCCTTTTTTTTACTGAGACCAATTAATTTCCTCATAGGCTGAGCGCCTAATTGATGGAGGCCAGGCTATTCGTTTCGACTTTTAATCCAAGTGACATTGATTCAGCGGGAACAATCAGGGCCTCATGTCTGATGCCATGTCTGTCACTGAATCTCAGAAGTTCCTCCATGCGAGGCTAAATGTAATCCAACCACACAAAACGACACCTGGGGTTGGAAACTTGAGCCCCTGCGGCTGTTCCTGGAGGAACTCCTCCACGTCCGTTGTGCCCCCCACTTCTCTGCCTTCCTCCTCGGCCTCCACGGTGGGTGACACCCCGGCCAACACTCATTAGGAACCGGGGGGGGGGGGATTAAGACAAGCATTTTCTCATTAAATCAGACCTTGAATGTGAGGCTGATATCAGTAGAAATCTCCGCACAAAGACGCAGGACGCAGCATTCCTGGCTGCCCTGAGCAGCTGTCAGTTTATTGGGAGCTTAATTAGGTTATTTTGACACCACACTTTGCTTTTTTTTTTGGGGGGGGGGGGGTGAAAGAAGAAGGAAGGGAGGGCTGACGACATGCAGCTATGTAGTATTGTTATAAGCCTACTATAAAACTTGCGCAGCCCATTTTACGCGTTTTGCGCACGGATGTCCAGAAAAGAAAGGATAATAAATGAATGCTGGCGCATCAGATATATCTGAATGCTTTGCCTATGACGTTCAGTAAGGTGTCCACACACACACACACACACACAACCTACCACCACACTGTTGCTCTCCCCCGATGATATTTTGGGGGTCTGGCACAGCTCACCACGTCTGTTTTCGGTTATCCTATGGGAGCTGCTATAGGCTGCGGCCTTCAAAACGCGAACGCATTTTGCTTCCAAAAACACACACATAAATGTGTACACAGCCAAAAAACTCCACAATGTGTTACACAAAGCTGATTTCTCTACACGTAGATGCGTCGAGCTGCACGTAGAGCCAGAAAATTACGGTAAACTTTGGAAAATAAGGACGCGGAGCTCATCCAATCAACAACAGGCTAAGTCCGAGGGAAAAGGTAACGTTTCTGGTTGGAAATAAAAATAAAAATCAAGCATGGAAACTTCATACGTCCATCCAAATAAACGGCATCAGTAACATTAGAAGGTTGTGGTTCAGTTTATGTCAATGAAATAAGCAAAAGACAAACAAAACAAACGCGGTTAGACGAGCAGTCACCAGCAGGAACGGAGTCCGACACCAAAAAGCGCAACTAACTCTGTGAATAAAGTTTGGTGTGAGTTGGTTTAAGGATTCCAACGGAATCACAAAGCTACACGCTCATCCACGACTTTGTTGAACGTGTTGATAAGAATAAGAATAGATAGATAAATCACGGAGCGCACGGAGGGAGAAAACTTACCCGAACTGCTCTATTCGGTTCACACACTTCTCCTCCACCAGCCGATCTTGTCTGTGTCTTTTCCTTTGCGGTGAGTTTTAAGTTTAGTCCCCAAAAACAGCAGTTTTTACTTCTCTTTTCCCTCTAAAGCCCCGCTGCTTTAGTAATTTACTGCGATGCCACCGACATTTTCTTCGGCTCCCTAAGTTCTCACATTGAAAGGCCGTTTTTGGATGACTGAGCTCTCAAACAATTCTCCCTTTTGGGACGCCTTTTCGGGTCCTCCCACTTCCCAAGCAGGAGGAGGGATCTGAACAATGGGCACTGGCTCCCAAAACCCCACAGCAGCGTCCTTCACTGCGTTTCTCCGGATACAGATCCTCACTCACAACTTAAGCGCACTTTCGCCTGCCCGTGCGTAACGCTGGAACCTGGATCACTATCGATTAAGGCGTGTGTGTGTGTGTGTGATCGCAAAACACTCATAGAAACCAACTTTTTGTGTAACTAAGGCGTCCCATTGGAGAAAAGTGCGCCCCCTCCCCCTCCTGCTGCTCTGTTCCCCCTGATTTGGTATGCGTTAGTCCTCACAGGGTTTGTGTTGACCCCCGTCCAGCGGCCCTCCAGTGCAGCTGTGCAGTGCTGGTGCTGTGTTGGGTCCAGTAAGTGCAACACACACACACACACACACACACACACACACACACACACACACACACACACACACACATACACACACACTACAGTGATCACAGCTCACGCCCCCCCCCCACAGCCACTCCCTGTGGAATGCCCTCCACTTCAATCAGCACACTTTGAGTCCAGGGGAGCCGTTCCTGTTCAGTTCATTAATAGTGAACTATTCCCAGATCACAGGGGTTGATAGTGTGGTCTGTCGGTGGGAAGCCACCGCTTTTCCACTCTGTGAAAGCAGGAACTCCCACCACGATGTACCTGAGGGGTTATTGCATCCCAGCAGGGGGGCCAGCTCTGTGACATTTGATGACACCTGTTGCTCTTGTTCAGGTAGGAGTGTAGGGGTGTGGGAACAGAGACCTGCTTGGATGGGTTTTTGGTGTTTGTTTGTTTTTGTTTTTTTGTCCATTTTAAAAACCAATTCAGCTTTAAGTGCATCCGTATCCCACCAGCAGGTTATTTCAGCTTCAAGATGTTTTTCAGGGAGTCATTAATGTGGGTGTTTTCCAGTTTGTGCTGCAGATTGCCAGCATGTCGTAAACTTCACCAATGTTTTGGCGTTGTTGCTACCGACCACGGCTCTGTGTGTATGTGGTGTCCTCACACTCACACCGCCCTGCAGACCTGAGACAGAGCATTAAAAAAAAAAAAAAGAAACGGGGGGGGGGACTCCCAACTCCAGAAAAAGCCCTCCATGGCGCCCCTCCCCCCTCTCCATTTCACTGTGCAGGACTGGATGAATTAGCCTGGGACAAAAGATTTTGTGGGCCGGCCATGAAAGGCCTATTAACCATACTGCATCCCCCTGAGGCCCTGCCTGCAGGACACCGCCTCCCAGAATGCCACTCTCTCAGCAGGCCGCAATCCCAGCATGCACCGCTTCCCTTCAGCACTAACCTTTGTCACCCCAGAGTCTCACTATGGAGCTCCACACAGATTGTCATGTAGATGATTATGAATGTAGTGCAGAGTGGGAAGGACAAACGGGTGTGTGGATGCGGCGTGATTTGTGCGCTCCAACAACAAAGACTCAGAGTTAGATGGAGAGAGAGCGGACGGTGAGTTTTGGTGGCCGGCTGTCAGGTGTGAATCCTTCCAGTGTGTGTGATTATCTCGGGGTGTATTGTTCGTCAGGTTGTGTGCGGCTTATGAGGTAATTTTTTTTTTCCCTCCTGGTTCTCAACCGGGTGATGTTGCATCCTCTCCGATCTCCTCACGCCATTGTTTCACCGGACGCCATGACAACGACCCGCTCTCTCCTTCCCTCTCTGTATCCTGCTGACCTTAGCAGCTGTGTCACTTCCTCACTGTGACAAAACCAGATTGAATTGCACACACACACACACACACACATACACACACACACACACACACACTTGTACTTTGTGGTCCATAGCAGCACTTCAGCAGCACACACTAATGCCCACATTCATAAAAATCTTATCCTGTCTCGCTCTATTCTACCTTAATGCTAGTTTGGTTAATGAAGAGTTCGAAATTTATGTCACAGAACAAGAAGGTAACCAGTTTTGGAAGTTTGTATGTCCAAATAAATCGGAGTAGTGGAGCTGCTGATGATCTGGGAGCCACTAAAGGAACTGAAACTCTCAGTATGCAGCACCACCAAGTCAGATGCTGATATATGATGCTGGATTTTATGACTTGAATGCATCCTCCAAACAGAGGATGAGGATTTAAAGCTTCAAACTCCTGTCTTTCAAACTGGACTTAGATTCTATTGTATCTGGTGCAACAACCCAGTTCTAACTACACCTGACAGTATTTCTTTTATTTGTTATACTATATAGGGAGTGAATAGTGAAGTGTCCACAAAAGTTTTATTTTGTATTTTTTGTGCAGGATTCCCTTTTGCATTATAGTTCCTCACCTCATACTGTCAGAATCTCAGACTATTAAAACCTCATCACCCAAATCCAACAAAGACCAGTTAGGAACATTCATCTCTAAACCAACACTTTGTGTGACGTGTCGTCTGACCACGACTGAGTGTAAAGGTGTTTAAAACTGCTCCAGACAGCCCCTCTCAAAGGTGCAATGAAAATCCAGGTGTCACAGACGAGGGGTTAAATCCAATAATGGTTTAAATGTGGGGATAATAACGCCCACGTTGGACAAGCTGTCCGAAGAGTCAGACGAAAAGTGAGACGTGTGAGAGAGGAGGTCAAAGCCTGCCTGCGGTCTCAACTCAGCACAGGTGGCTAATCGCTGCATGTTGGACTGTTGGCTTTGAATCGTGACAGAAATAATGGATGCAGACACCCTCAGCATTATGCAGCTGTTACAGCGAATGCATACGGACGACCAATCAGAATATACCGTCAAATGAGGTTCAACACCATGGACAAGCTGATGTTTTAAACATTCATTTGAATTCATTTAAAAAACAGCTGTTTTTCAAAGGCCTCTATAACACAAGTAAAGCCTTTATTTGTCTTCACACCTCAAAAAAATGACATCATAACCTGACACAGATTGAAAGCAGGATTTTTTATATTGAATTGGGGACTTTCAAATGAAGTGTTGCTTAAATTTATTTGTATGAATTTCTTCATTTTACAAGCTATTAAACTCATCATTCCGTAACTAGAACAATGAGAGCCACCATTTACTATTTCGGTGAACACATAGATGTGATGCATCAAGAGAACCATAAAGACACAAGGCTCTGATTGAATTCTTTTTTTTTTTTTCTAATGAAACTGAAAACATCCTGCAGCTCTGTGGGAGATTCAGGGTTCATCTGCACTCACAGGAGCAAAGTTCTGCTGGTCACTGCATAAAAACCCTCAGTCATGGCTGAACTCATTACAATAACCCAGACAGGTGTTCTATACCAGAACCCATGTCCTCCAGTAAGGCCGTCCTATTTATGTCACATAATATAGTATCTGCATAAAGGCACAAATGAAGCATGAAGGGAGGGAGAGTCAAGAGTACATGACAGGAATTCTACTTCCTGATATCTCCTCAGTGCATAAATCTAAAAATAAATGCATGCAAGCTGAAAAACTGCAGAGCACATGTCAGAGCCATCCGACGAGGCGTTCAAAGCACTGACTGGAGTCATCTGTTTTTTTCCACTACTTCTTCCTCTGCTTCGAACTTTCTTTTATGTGTTCCTAAAATTAAAAAAAAAGAACCCTCACAGAAGGAACACATGGGAAAATGTATTCTTAGAGGAATTGATTGATGGTGTTTTATGACCTCTGAACTGCAGCTTCATGCGCGTGATTTATGCGTGAGTACAGTGGAGGAGAACGTTCACAAACCCTTTACTTAAGTAAAAGTAACAACACCACTTCTGCTCGGCAAATGCTAATTCTCTGGTTTGAAAAAAATAAAATAAAAGATTCACTCAACTGTCTGATTTAGAAACAGAAAAGCATCACAGAAAATCTTGAGCCTCTATGGCGAGCTGGATCACAGCAGAATATTAGTGACATCTGTCCAGGATATTGTTTTTCTCCAAATACACGAATGACCTAGTTTCCAACTTTTTGGCAAAAATTTTTATTTTTATTTTTTTAGACATTACAAATAATTGCTATAGTCATCAAAACGTAAGAGCCATTAGAGGAAATATTTTGGTGAAAGTTAGACAAGAAATCAAGCTAGCCTTGAATTTTGAGCTACATATTTTTTAACTGGACAGACAAACATAGGAAACTTTATTCACCCTGATGATGGATGCAGTAGTTTATAACTAAAGGGTATCTGGAGACACAGAATTAATAGTTGCTTTACTATTTGATTTTAGATGTCTTGTATATTGTGACCACTTTTTTTATGAATCTTTTATCAATAACATTGTAGAAAAAAGGAAATTATTTATTAAATGCTCTTGAGTCAACCACTTCTTTGCACACCCTGCAACAATAAGGCTGCATCACTCTGTTAAAATGCTAATTAATCAGTCATCACTTAAAGAGAAGTAAGACGTGCGGTGTCCCATCTGAGTTACATAAAGCATGATCCTACAAATGTAGATTTAGTGGAAAGAAACCAGAGACAGTAAAACTGACAAAAGGATGTAAAACCTCTAATAACACATCACATTTTAAAACCTTTCTGTTTGGATAATAGACATGCTGGCACAGATCAATGTAATAAAGTGCAATGCATATAATTAAGTACCTATGCACAACTGGAAATCATACTTTCCTTTTTCTTGAGCTGCCTCAGTTTAATAGTAACGTGATACGATGTGCCTGAGGCCTCTGATCCTGACGCACAATCAAATTCACTGCGCAACTCAAGGAGAAAAGATTTATGGCATCTTTTTTCTGCATTTGTCCTTTGAATAGCACAAACACACACATACACACACACACATGCGCACACACACACACGTGCACAGCTGCAAAAAAAAGAAGGAACATCTTGAGCTTAAACTTAGCATCACTGCCTCGGGAGCTTCTCATATCCGGAGATTTCATTGTTCTTTTCCACTCTTTCTGATGTAAAGCATGCTTTCATGCTTTCCCCGTGTGCGTTGGAGGGATGTGAAGGGCAACAGTCTGTTATTGGCTCTCATTCCAGTGTGATTGTGTTGTTGAGACATGGATCCGAGCTCAGGTGGGGTCAGACCTCAGGCTGAGTTACTGTGTGTGTCATGATGTGGAATGTGCTGTGTGACGGCTCTGATTAGATGTTGTTTTTCTGCAGAGAGGTGCCTCATCTCTCCCCAGAGACGTCTGCTTTTATGGCGCACAAGTTCTTTGGCCACGGTAGCAGTCATAACTGTTTGAGGTTTGTTTGTTTGATTATATTTACAGTATTTACTTGTTTTGTTCTCAATAGTTTTGCAACTTGATGTCTTGTGCTATCGCTATAAATGACAATCCGTATCGTGGCTTTAACTTAGACTCAGTCTTTATTCTTTTAAATACAAGTACAGTTACTTGAGCAAAAATACTTAAAACAACTACTGCTGTAATCTATAAATAATATATGAAAATTTAAACTCTGAAATGTACTCATAGTGAATCTAGACCACATGTATTAAACTCAAGGCCCGGGGGCCAAATGTGGCCCGCCACGTCATTTTATGTGAGAACATTAAAGGTCTAAAAATGTTGAAAAATAAGTAGGTCAAAAGTGTACTTTGACCTATTTTGATTTTTTGGCTACATTTCCCACAATGCAGTAATTAAGCCCACGTTAACTTTGATGAAACCATTTTGAACAAAGTTAATGTCTTGATGTGTGTTTGATGTTATTTTTCTTTATTTATTGGATAGTTTGATCCTTGATTGATGGAGTTCTGTGGGGTTTTTTCATAACCTGACAAATTAAAAGGATTCATGTTATAACAGAGAAACAAACATATTTTTTTCTGTGCAACTGTAATGTTTGTAACTTGAATAAATAATAAATTCAGTGTTATTTAACATTAAGGAGTAGTTACAGTTACAGTTATTTTATATTACACTGAGTTACATTTACAGTAGTTACAATTGTAAGTTACACATAGCCCTTTAAGGACAGCCATTATGCTGATGTGGCCCTCCGTGAAAATGAGTTTCACAACCCTGATCTAGATCTTTAAAGGACATTTCTGTTGACATTGATTTAATAATGCCCCGTGATGCCCTGGCGATGTATCCAGGGTGTACCCAGCCTCTCGCCTGTAGTCAGCTGAAATAGACTGCAGTAACACCTACGACCTTAAGGTGGAAGACAGCTGAAGATTAGATGATTACGGTCCTCTTCTCTTCAAGAAAATGTATGGATGATTTAATAATTTAAAGCATTCGGAGCTTTACTTCATGCTTTATTGCTGCCATTCACAGAGAAAATATGCGTTCAGCATGAATGTCCATAATCTATAACACGACTAGAGCCGTTTCTTCATGGTCTAGTTTCCTGCACATGTTTCTGTTTGGTATCCTTGTGTGTTTTACATAAGCGTATCTCCTGTCATTCGTTGCGGTGATGGAAACATAAAAGGATCATCTTTGATTTGGCTGAAATCTGTCTCGAAAGCACGCAATACTGGAAAATGGAAATAAACTATTAAAGCACCAGCCTGTTTTGAAAATGCAAGGAGAAGAAAGTCAAGATATTTGTGCTAAAATAGTGTCAGCAAAAGTAAAAAATGCAGACACTTTAAAAGCGTACTTGAATAAATTAAAGAATGTATTTGTACGTTATTACTTGTCAAACTTCTGGCTGCACCTTAAGTGAACTCGTTGCTTCATATTTAACTTACAGACATCAAAGATCAAAGGGGTGTCAATCTTCTCTAACGCTTCAGAGAAAAGCAAATAATCTCAGAGTATTTTGATAAAAGTTATGTTTTCTTTTAAATTTCATGTTTCAAATGTGAACGTATCTTGGCAGCTTGCGTTCGTATCACAGCCGCTTGAATCCAACCCTTCAAGATCAATGATTGTATATCCCATCAGACATGAATGTATTTATTGGCCTGAATCTGAACACTTGGACTCTTGAAGTCAAAACTCAGAGCAGTTTAAGTCTGGAGTTCATGATCTTGCAGTTTCTTCCAGTAACTGCTTGCCTTCTACAAAAAATCCTCAAACATAACTAGAATGTTGCAACATGGGAATGATCCTCTTATTGACACAATCCAGCAGCGGTCCAGCCTCACTCCATCTCACGCTGCCCTCTCCTCTCTATGGTTTTATCAGCATATGTGATCATCCTTACACTGCTACATAACAGTAAATACTCTCTGCTTGTCGTCTCAAACATGTGACTTTGTATCCCTATTCAAGCGTAGTGAGAGTTCTGACTGTAACTGTGTCCAGATGCAGCAGACAGTGGTAATTGGACCTGGAGCCAGCTGAATCCCAAACCCGCTCTGCTCAGATCGGCTCATGTAACTTCTTGGCTCGGAGCTCTCCTGAACTGTCCTCGCTGTACTCAAATTTTTAAACAACAAAGTTTTCTTTTCTTTTTTTTTTTTTTTTTTCTGAGGACACATTCTGCTACCTCCTCTGGGTTTTGTGGGAGTCAAATGAAGAATGGGCTGTCAGAGGATCAGAGGACCCGGATGGTTCCAAAGGTCGTGAAGAAAGTTAAGCTGTAGGCACAATGTAGGCGCCCAAACGGTGGGAGGGATCGAACGAAAGCAGAGGTCAGGGAGTTAGGGTGTAATTCAGAGGTGAAGGAGTGAACGCCAGAAGACAGAACGGCAGTGTAAAAGAGAAAAACGAATTTTGACGTTCCACCTTTTTATCAAGCACCTGGTTTCATCATCCAAACCTTCTCTGCATATGGTTTTGTTTGGATCTGTCTCGGCACCACTCCCCCATCCTTTCTTGGACTCCTCTCACATAGCTTTCTCTCTTTCCTCCCATTATCCATATTGGCTTTCGCTTCTCTTCCCTTATTTTGTCTCGCTTACTCACCCCCCCCCCCTTTCTCTCTCCACCCTCTTGCTCCTATCATCTATCTACCATCCCTCCCTCTTTCCATCTCTCCCTCTCTAACTTCCTGCTTTCTTGCCTGCCAGACGTTCATAATTAACGGGGAAAACGATAGTCCCCCCGGCCCTCAGGAGCCCTCTACACTCGCTGCCCTTAGAGAGAGAGAGAGGGGAGTGTGTGCATACACAGATCTGTGTTTCCCCCTTACCTCCAGACTTGGCCTATGGTCCACACTCCACTCAATGCGTCTTTATGTTCAGTGTCAGCAAAGAAGCATGATCTCACCCCCTCCAAAAAACACACAAAATGACTTACAGAGACTCTCAAATACAGGCCGCCGGCGAGCGCAGCCTGCGATCCAAGAGCAATAATGAAGCTGGAGAAAGCAAAGAACGTGAGGGAGAAAGAATCCATGTTGTTGGAATGGAGTCGTCCTTTTCTGTGGTGAAACAAGGAATATATTGTGAATATATTGTGAATCCATTATCTCAGACACAAATATAAATCACAAATCAATAGGTCAAAACACGACAGGGTTTCTAAACGCTACTCTACCTGTCCATATATGTGCATGTCTGTGTGCATTTGTTTGCCCTCTTGCCTTGGCACGTCCCCCCTCATCTTCCACCTCCACCTCCTCCTCCTCCTCCTTGTTGCAGTGCTGGGAGGCAGATCCCAGATCAGAGGGCAGGGAGCTGAGGGCTGATAAGGAGCCGAGCTGATGCTATCTGTCAGTCACAGCCAGAGGGCGGGGCCCACAGCCAGGAGGTCAAGACTCCCACGGTCCCTCGGCTCTCCCCTCCTTCCTTCTCTAAACAAACAAATAGCAAAACAAAGTGCTCCAAAGATGCTCACACACATGTTCATGTTAGCAGAGTCCACACAATAACATGAACACCTTAAAAACTTACAGACATACATCCAAACAAAGTTCCTAGGCTTGAATTAGCACTTTTACATCAGTCACATGTCAAAACCTGCAACCAACGATTATCAATCCTACTTTTGGAATAACTAAAATTGATTTTAGATGTGTGAAAATATACTATAGATCAAACTAAAGTCTACAAATTGATTTTTTAGACCATTTTCTGAAGATGAGTGCTTGAAGAATTTCAAGTGTTATATTTATTTACATGGCAGAAAGGCAAGAAGCACACAATGATACCAAATTTTGGCTGAATAATAGTCTAAAAGATCTAAATATTAGTTTATATTAATACAAATAAATAAAAGAAAAGAGATCAAGAAGGTGGAGGATTTTAAGTACTTAGGGTCAACAGTCCAGAGCAATGGAGAGTGTGGAAAAGAGGTGAAGAAACGTGTGCAGGCAGGATGGAATGGGTGGAGAAGAGTGTCAGGTGTGATGTGTGATAGAAGAGTTTCAGCTAAGGAAAGGTGTACAAAACTGTGGTGAGACCAGCGATGTTGTTTGGTCTAGAGACAGTGTCACTGAGGAAAAGACAGGAGGCAGAGCTGGAGGTAGCAGAGATGAAGATGCTGAGGTTCTCTCTGGGAGTGACCAGGAAGGATAGGATCAGGAATGAGTACATCAGAGAGACAGCACATGTTAGAGGTTTTGGAGATAAAGTCAGAGAGGCCAGACTGAGATGGTTTGGACATGTCCAGAGGAGAGATAGTGAATATATTGGTAGAAGGATGCTGAGTTTTGAACTGCCAGGCAGGAGGCCTAGAGGAAGACCAAAGAGGAGGTTTATGGATGTAGTGAAAGAGGACATGAAGGTAGTTGGTGTGAGAGAAGAGGATGCAAAGGACAGGGTTAGATGGAGGCAAATGATTCGCTGTGGCGACCCCTGAAGGGAAAAGCCGAAAGGAAAAGAAGAAGAAGAATGGATAAACCTGATTAGTGACCATTTTAACTACAATGAAAGGTTAACACCAGCAGTGACATTTCAGCCCTGAATCAAGGTGAAAAAGTTAAAATATCAGCAGAAAATAGAGCTTTTTTTATTATTTGCTTTTGACATTCAACAGATTTTATTTCTACAAACTAATCCTCAGATTTTAGGGTCATTGCAAGTCTCACATGTGACGCTCTGTAAACTTCTCTCTAAGTACAAAATAACTCACTTTTATGACACTGAAACTGAAGTGAAATAAAAGTAATTGCACTTGAATGACACATTGTGCTCCATTTTCCTATAATAAATGTAGTGTGTACTCAGTAACACACAAAAACTGTTTGTACACCCACACTCAGTTGTTTTCACCCTGGCACCTGTTTTCCCTCCATGTGTGTGTTATGTACACACACCTCAGTGTGTTCCCCTGCACATGTGAGCAGGTATATGCGCGGAGTGTGTCGGTGTGGATGTGTGTGTGGGTCCAGCAGTGTAAATATTGTGTTGTGCTCCAGTAACAGCTCTTCTCTGCTCTGCAGTAGCAGCTCCCACACTGTTTATTTTCCTTCCTGACGGACGACTTCTTATCAAATAAGCAGACACTGCCTCTAAGGCCGCTGCCCAACCAAGGCTCCCACACAAAGTCCCGCCCTCTCCGCCCCTATTTTTTTTTAAAGTGATTGATGGATAAATAAGCCAATCACAGCGCTGCCAGCATCATCATCAGAGGCCTCCTTTGATCTGTGAGGATGAGCCTCATTTACAGATGAGGTAGTCATTCACACACAACAGCAGATGTGACAGATGTGTCCCTATCACCACGGCAACCCCCTCAGTCATGACATAGATAAGGGTCGAGGGTGGTTCTCCCACAATGGAGGCTATTATGAGTCAAAACGGGTCTGGAAAGTCACTGCAGATGCTTGATTGAAAGCTTCAGAGTGACTGTATTAAATTAAAATGTGCTTCAGTCTGAAACACACACAATGATCCATTCACTGAAAGTTCACGGGTGTACCTCACGTCATTGTATCGCCTCTTTGATTGATTTTTGAACCTCTTAAACGTTACTTTTCTAAATATTCCCAAAGCATCACTTGTTTAAAAAGAGTAAATCTTCATTTAGAATGAAATGAATGAAAAAATCCACACAGGAAACAGTTCATCTGTGACACTCAGGGTTCATTCTTCATATTAGAAACGGCAGCTGAAATAGAAATCCAACACAAAATACTCTTGTAATTCTGGTTTCATTTGGTGCATTCTGAAAATTTGTCATTTTTACCGGATGTTAAATCTACAGTATATTTTTTTCTCATAATTTATACCTTTAAGTGAAAAGCCTTCAAAAAGCCCAGAATTGCTGGAAATAAGTTATTTTTGCTGCTAATAATGTTTAAACCCGGTTTAAAATGTCTGCAAGGGATCTTAATTAAATTAAAACTCACGACGTACAAAGCATTTTCTTTTGATAGAGACCATAAAATATTTACATACTGTATGTTCAAATATTAAGTCTTGAGGTTAAATATTTTACAATCAACAAAGTAAAGAAACAAGATTATACAGAATATAATCGATAGCTTTCTCAAACAAAAGAGAATAAGTTGATTTTGACAGCTTTAAGGACAAAACATCAATATTTCATTTTCCTGACAAGCTCAAATTGAATGACAGGAGAGATGTTGTGTGGTCAAAAAATACATGCATTGTGTAATAAACCACACAGATTTTTAAAACTAAAGATTTATATTATACTACTGCTTTGAAATTTAAAAGATATTAAAGTTTACCAGAAATGGAAAATTTTATGAAAGATAGACCCAGAAGTGTGGAGTCCTGTGTTTTTAGAGGTTAACCTACACAAGGGATTAAAAGTCAAGATATTTTGGCCTCTGGCCCTTCAGCTTTGACCTTTCATTTCTTTAAGTGCTCCCTTGAATCTTTCTCCACGTGATTTATTTATTTTTGGAAGTGCAATAATAAATTAGCAGATGCATCCTTTAATGGTTTAACAAGCACTTCTGTATCATTAGAAGACTTTTATTTTGCACTTTCTTTTACATAAACTGTGGACGATACGTTTTTGGGTTAATCAGCGACCCATCCAGGTCTGGTTTCTTAAAAATGTACTTAAATAAAAACCTGATTCATTCTACTTTTTTTTCTTCTTTTTGAAGGCATCTAACTAAAACCACCTGGCCATTATGGGACACCCCCCCCCCTACACACACACACACTCACACCCATTTCCCTCCCCTCCATTCCCATCTGTATGTGTGTCAGAGTGAGAAACTGGACCATTCATGGTTATGATTACATGTTGATGTCCATATTTGTAAGTCTGCTGGAAATCATGTGTGTGTGTGTGTGTGTGTCTATGTGTGTATACGTGTGTGTGTGTGTGTGTGTGTGTGTGTCTAATAGTGAAAGTGTGTACACTGTGAGTTGTGAGAGTAAATAAACGCTGTGCAGCGGGGACTCACGTGGCGTTATTATCAGAGCTCAGAGAAAAGACAAACTGTTTTTTCACTTTGGGTTGATTCATCCCACCCTCTGCTGCCTCCTGCCTCTGCCTCTGCACACACACACACACACACACACACACACACACACACACACACACACACACACACACACACACACACACACACACACACACACACACACACACACGCGAACCCCCACCGCCCCCTGAATCCAACACATGGCTCCAATTAGGGGATTATTTTTAGCACTTTGTGTTTTGGTGGAGGAATTCTAATCAGTTGTATTGTGATTGCTGCAGTTTGCTCCCTCGTAGCCTGAGGTCCCCATTTAAACGTTTTACTAAAAACAGAAAACCTTTTTTTTAATACACATTTTTTAAGAAAAGTTCTGCTTTCATAAGACAACCCCGTGAAAACGACTGCTGTCGTATGCACGCCAGGCCCGTAGATGATGGTGTAAATTATCTAAATTAACACCACGTGCCTGCATACAATAGCTTTCTTGTACAGCGTTCGGTCTGGTTTTTATAGAGCGGGTTGAGTAAACAAAGATGATTTTTGCTGTTAATAAACTCAACAAAGTCTGCAGCACAAACAAAAATTCCATATTCTGCTATTAGTTTCGTCGTCGTTTTTTTTTTTTTTCCCACATGACGATTCGAGTAAAAACGTAACAAAGTGGAGCTGTGTCGACTCAGTATTCACGTTTGTGTTTTGGCAGTTTACACCCTGACAGGAATGGTGGCGTTTTTTGAAAGAATACAGTCTGGAGCATGTTTGTTTGTGTTTGCAAAAAAAAAAAAAAAAAAAAAAAAAAAAAGGGCCTAACCTCAACAAACAGCTAAGATTTCATGCAAAAAAAAAAAAAAAAAAAAGATATAGTTGCGTAAAGGACCCTTGAGTGTGTGTGAATGAAAGTTTCAGGCCCAGCTTGACCCCCTCACGGTGTCACTGAGGCGAGTTTGGAAGCGTTCGGCTCGTTTTGGCTTCTTTTGCAGACGCCTGCCGCTTGATTGCAATCGTATCCCGGCAGCCTCATGATTGGGGAATTCTTTTAAAATGGCCCAGATGCAACGCAAAAGCCAACCCACTGTGGAATCACTTACTTTGATGATCTCTAAAAAAAAAAAAAAAAAAAAAAAAGAAATCCACAAAATAAAGTTTGGTTTGCGAACCGCAGATCAAACACACACAAACGGGCTTGGACTGTACGCAGACTCACACACTCACAATTTGCGGTACACTAAGGCATTCTTTATCCCTCCTTCTCTCACACACACACACACACACACACACACACATACACACTAACTTACACTCATTAATCTGGGTAGACTCAGGAAACCGCTCCAGCGAGCTGGCTGGAGGCCCTGTGGAGGGGGTGGGGAGGGACAAGAGGGGCGATCAAAGAGAGGACTAGAGCTGCAGACTCGCTGAAAAGAAACAGCAGAAGAGGGAAGAAAAGAGAAACGAAAGTTTCGAGAGGGAAGAGAAGAGAAAGGAAAATTTCCTTTGCTCTTGAGTTCTGAAAGTACAGGATGGAAAAGAGACCTGAAACCCTTCGATTTAATGAACTGGGGGTGTGGAGTGTGTAACAGGGTGGGTGTGGAGTGTGTGTGTGTGTGTGTTTGTGTGTGTGTGTGTGTGTGTGTGTGTGTGTGTGTGTGTGTGTGTGTGTGTGTGTGTGTGTGTGTGTGTCCGTCCATACCTTCAGGACGCAACCGGGACGAATGGATGAAAGTCACGAATGAGGGGAGAGAAAATAGTCATTTACTGCTCAGTCAAATACACTACACACACACACACACACACACACATATATGCACAGGCGGACACATACACACACAATCGTGCACGCTGTTGTGCACATTTTATCCCCCAAAGCGCTCTGCAGGGAGGGACGACAGTCCTTAAGAAAATATTCCCCAAAGCACTAATTAGAAAAACGATGGTGCTCTTAATAGCTGCCCCCCCCCTCTCTCACCACCATTACCACCACCATCATGCATGTGCACACACACACACACACACACACACACACACACACATTCTCCCTCTACGTAAACTACACCCCCCATCCCCCCCAAGTCTTACAGAAGAAGAAAAAAAAAACACAAAACCAAAACAAAAAGATTCTGGCGGCGAGAGGAGAGAGTGTTCTGCTGGCAGGACGGGTCAGGGCCTATTTACCTACCGCACTGCTCCCTCTCTCCTCACTGCACCTCCCCTGGAAACCCGACCCTCCGTCTCCCTCACACACACACACACACACACACACACACACACACACACACACACACACACACACACACCAGCATACATACATCTACACAAAACCATCCAAGAAGTGGCACATGGTCTTGGTTAAAAGGTTCTTGTCTCCGAAGGAAACCCAATCTCGGGTGCATTTATTCCTCACATTTGTAAAAAAAAAAACTTCATTTGGGGAACATGTGAGAGAGGAGGAGTCATTCCACTTTCCTCACCCATTTCTCCTCTCCTCATTTCTGTCATCCTGATTAAGTTGCACAGTTAAAAAAAAAATTAAAAATGAGGGATTGTAAAACAGCCGGAGGATTTCTCGGGCCTTTATTAACCATCACTGGAACTGGTTCAGGAAAACTGAGATTGTTTGCCCTGACTTTCTCACACTCGCAGCGAAGACAATCCGCAGGCCAAAAAAACACGAGCAAAGTTTCTTCACGCAAGTCTCAATCAGAGACAGATGAAGTGGCAATTTAAGGGAATCAATTTGTTTTCTCTCCGCTCTCTTAGCTCTCTATCTGTTGCTGACATTTCCTCCCTGTACCGAGGCCGAACCCAACCGCCCATTACTGCACCGCACAGGCCCTAATTAAATGTATATATAGTCACGCTTCAGACCAGGAGATACTTTCTCATACAAATGCAGAAAAGAGTGAACACGGGGTCGCACAATAAACGGCTCTCGTGAAAGACGGAAGGCGAAGGGAGGGGAAGAAGAAACTCCACCGAGATCCAACATGGCCTCAGTCTGTGTGGGTGGATGAACAGATCCAATACGCCTGCATCTTGTTTCATGGTGTCTTTCCTGCCCCCTCCCCTCCCACCCACCCACCCCAAAAGAAAAGTGTGCCTCTCCGTCTCACTCCTCTCCAGCCCTCATTAGAAACATCTCACTTAGGGTAACTGTGTTATTTCAGCGTTTGTAGCTTGTTATGGGAGTGTTTTTCCTGCGGCGTCATGAGCGTGTGTGTGTGTGTGTGTGTGTGTGTGTGTGTGTGTGTGTGTGTGTGTGTGTGTGTGTGTGTGGAAAGAGAGAAAGGGAAGAGGGGAGGATGGGGGTGTGGGGGGGGGTTGCAGGCTTCTTAAACATGGGGTGAGAGCGTTGAACGCAGAGTGTGATTCCAGATGTGTTTTTTACTGCTCTGGCAGGGATGACAGGGCTGTAAAGAACTTCTCTGGAGTGGCCTGGGGGGGTGAGGAGGCGGGGATGAGGGTGGGGGGGGGGGAGTCGAACGCTCGACGGCTTAAGCCCCTAGGGATGAAGCCAGGGAGAGCTTGGGGAACAGGAGGAGGGTAGGGGCCATGTACACGGACATGGGGGTGTTCAGGAGCTCGGGAGACGTTAAGTGTGGGTTGGGTTTTTAGGGCCTCAGGGGCTGAGATGGGGGGTGTGTGTGTGGGTGAAATAGCTTTTCCTGGCAAAAACGTTCCACTTTATTGGCTCAGGTGTGTCGCTGGAGAGTCTGGAAATGTGAAATGGCGACGGAGGGATATTATAGTCTGTCACGAGTGGAGAAAACGGAGACAGAGAAGAGAAACAGAAATAAGGAAAGAATGAAGGAATAAACATTTAGAGAGCTTGAGTCATACCAAAACGAAATAGTTTGGGAAAGACATGAATTCACTTTTTATTTTTTGACTTAAATGAGAAATCGTACTTGTTTGTGAAATACCCACGACCATCTCGTCAGACTTTTGTGGATTAAATGAGGTCTAATTTGTGAATTAGCGGTGCTGGAGGTGCTGCTGGGACAGAAACACTGTTTCTACTCTTTATAGTTCGCTAAGGTAACTGCTACAAGCTGCGGCCTTGTAATTACTGCTCAGAGGAAACGTGAGATGATGTAACACGGCCGCCAGGGAGAACCGTGAGACGGTGATCAACGCTAATATAAAGAGTTAAAAGAAGGAAAAGTAAAGATCAGTAATTAAGACTAACTCAGATGAATATCCACCAGCAGCGAACAGCAATGAACTTTCCAAAGGTGTGTTTTAACACTTCTGTCAAGGACATGGTTTTGGTTTGTTGGTTTATTTGTCTGTTTGCAGGTTTGCACCAAATACATTCATAATTTTTGGGGAGGTTTGGGGAGTGTTTCAGACAAAAAAGATGATCTAGAGAGAGGTAAACATCCAGGAACTATTATAACTATTATAAAATTCTTCAGGAAATTATCCGTAAATTATATATTTTTTTAAATCTCAAAACTTTTACATAGTGTTCTCAGTCTATTACATGTGTTTAAGTATGTTTTATGACAAATGCATAATTTATGTCATCAGACCACTTCCCTTTATCTTCCATTTTTCCACTTTCCCAAACATTAGGAGCATTTTTCCATGTTTTCTTTTGCGCCTCAGGGAATGCATGGATCCTGATGTCAAATCAAGCCTGTTTAGAGTCGGTATCTATGAGTGCAGATCCAAATACAAACACAGATCCACCAGATTTAATTGGTAGACTGTTACAAACCCAGTAACCTCAAATTATGGTCGCAGGGCTTTGAGTTTGATTTTGGATCAGGCTTGATTGAATTAAAGGGGACTGTTGGGCTTTGGTTGAGGTATGCGACTAGGGAAGAGTCTTAGACACAACTTCTGCTAGTTTGGCCGTCGGGATCGTCAATAAGATTGATAAGATCCTCGAGTTAACTGATCATATGAAAACATGAGAACATTGCCAAAAGCAAGAAAAACAAGCAGTTGGAAGATTTGATCCACAGGTTGGCCGTAAGATGACAAAAAAACAAAGCCAGAGAATGAAATTATGACCCCAAATGTCTGCTACATATTATTTGAAAATTATTTTTCATTTTGATTCAGTGCACTTGCTGTAGTTTTACTCTGAAATAAAGATTACACTTGCAGTTTCCTTCAATTCATTAATAAATAAAGGTTGTGGGGTTTGTTGCACAAGCGTAGCGCAACTGGCGGAACATTCGTCCAAAGACCCACATTAAAGTGAACATTTAAAAACAAGCCTGGTGCATTTTGTACATGAAACATGTGGAAAGTGAAGGAAAGCTGCACCCAAAGAAGCACATGGATGTCGCCATCGAGCAGCAGACGTGATGTAGGTGTTTGTGCGACGCTGCTCACCAGGCTCTGCAGCTTGTTAGTCATGCTCGTTAATATGCGCCTTTTTTACGGCCTCTGTTCAAAGACCGATGTGGTGTTTCATCTCAAACTTACCTTCTCCATGCAGTCGGAGGCTGAGGAGAGGAGGAAGAGGAGGAAGGGAAGTAGTGAAGGAGCACAGTAGAGGAGAGGAAAGGGAAGAAATGTTTTTTTTCCAGATATTTCTTCATACTGTTGCTTTAAAAAAAAAACGCAAAAGCTGACTAAAACTAAATAAAGTGTGGTCTCCAAAGGCGACATGATTAATTAAAAGCACTGGAAAGAAAGAATGAGGTAAGACGATGCTGTCATGATGAGAGAAGAGGAGGGCAAAACAAACTGGACAGAAAGGAAGGCCGACATGTTGTTTCCATGGAAGTTTCATCAAATAAAGTAAATAAATGAACAGAAAACAGCAACGGGAGCAGAATAAACAGATACTGGAGGATGAAGTTAATAGTGATCATTTAAGTCATGAAAACTTTTTCCCCACTAAAAGAAGAACAAACTTATTTCAAGGTTATACACAGCGGAACGGGACACCACATTCCTGGAGCAACCGTTTGATATTTTGGGATATATGCCTGTTAGCTTTGTTGCCAAGAGTTGAAGTTGAAGATCAACATCATCCTGATATCTTTTGGTTTGTGAAATCAAACAAATAGAAACATAAATGTGATTTTATTGACTTTAGCACCAAGAAGGAGAGAAATAAACTTAATTATCCATTAAACCAAGATGCGTTTTTTTTTACATAGGGATAAAAAAAAAAATTTATTAAGAATATGCATTAAAAGACATATTTGAGACTTTTCTAGACCGAATCTGCGGAATTTCATAAGAGCGGCCTTTCAGTTTGGACATGTAGATTTAGGAGAGGCTGAACTGGGAGGAAGTGGAGAAGGTGGCTGTAAAAACAGAGATCTCGCACCACATTGTAGCCGACACATACGGCGTGCATGTGACCGCTCGCTCGCCCTCGCCTCCCTTCCCTCTCCCTCGCCATCCTCCACAGACACGCCAGCACCTCCAGGTCCGGAGAGCAAGGCTTTCTGGGAGATCAGAAACAGATGTGCCTCCTGCCTTGTTCCTCTTAACTCATTCAAACACACACACACACACACACACACACACACACACATACACACACACACACACACACACTGTCGTGTACACACACACACGCTGGCGGCAATTCAGAACCGGCACCAGGACTCAGCCGGAGTGACGGGGCCAGTGTGACCCTGAGCTTGACCCTGGCCCGCAGCACCTCAGACAGGAAAGGGACGCAATTGGCTTCAGCTGTGACCCCCCCAAACCTACCCCCCCCCATCCAAACCCCACACCTTCTCTCTCCAGCGTACCCCCTACCCTACCCTGAGCCCCTTTCATTAAGACAAACTGTTTTTTAAGGCAAAGCAGCTTTCACTACCACTAAAGCCAACACCCTGAAGCACGGAGAGGTGGGGGGGAGGGGGGGAAAAAGATGGAAGGAAGGTAGAAGAAGGAGAAACTAATAGAGCTGCAGCAACAGGGGTACAAAGGAGGTAATAAAAAAAGAACAAAAGATCAAGGTGAAAGAAAACATTAGAGAGAAAAAGGGCAGAGTGTAAGAAAATCCAGACTGAAGGGGAGCGGGGAAAGTCAGGAATATCACTTGCAGCTGTTGCAAGCTCATATTCCCAGAATCCACTGCAACTTGGTACGTTTTTTTTCCTAATGAATAAGGGTGGTGTCATGGTTACATTAATATCAAAACATTCAAAACAACAGCTTCGGCTCGGAGAAAAAGACAGAGAAAGAAAAAGAGATGAAGTCACTTAATAATGACGATAAAACCAGCGTAATTGCAAAGAGCAGTGAGACACATTTGTCTTGGCGACGGCCTGCTGAGTGTGCAAACAACGTATTTGTTTGTTTAGGGGTGTATGGTGAAGACATGGAAAAAAGATGGACTTCTTTCACTTCCATAAAAAAAGTCATTTAGCTTTTGTCGTCCTTTCAAATCCATCAAACCCCTCAAAAGCACACATTTTTCTCCCACCTTCTTCATAACAGTAAGCGTTGTTCAGACTGGAAATTTTGTGTTTGTGTTTGTGTTTGTGTGTGTGTGTGTGTGTGTGTGTGTGTGTGTGTGTGTGTGTGTGTGTGTGTGTGTGTGTGTGTGTGTGTGTGTGTGTGTTAGGTTAGAGTGTCTGCAAAAACATTGGAATCATGTTTGGCAATCCGCAATGGCCAAAAAACCTAAAGAAAACAAACTATACCAATCTTTGTGTGTATGCGTGTGTGTGTGCTGGGGGGGGGGTCACTGAGGTAGATTAATGCCACCGCTCAGAGGGGGGTTACTCCATTGAAGGCTGACTGATGTGCGTCCCAAATTGATTTATGAAAACGGCCCTTAATCAATTATGTGTGGAGAAAGAAGGAGTGGGAGAAAAGGAGTGAAGAAGAAAGAGAGGATCTGAGGGGGCCGGGGGGTAGGGGGGGGGGGTACAGAAGACAGAGAGAACGAAGCTACAGAGGGATAAACGTGTAAATGATCCTGCTCCTCTGAGGAATGTGTGTAACGGATGTCAGTTCCTGCCACAGGTGTCCACAGCGGAGGTGGTGATGGTTTGTCAGGGGACATACAGTAACAATACAGTGTGACTGATGGTGATGTGTGCAGACAGCTCTGCAGGCTGCACACTGTGCACGCTGCATCCATCCCATTCATCTTCTCATTGCATTCATAATGCAAAAGAGACTTGTGATTGTTTTGCTATTGCAGACAGGGAAAGATGGAAAAAGTTGCACACTCGTCGCACCGTAGCGACTAAATGTGTGTGGGCATTGGAAAGGTTGAAGCAACGGAGTAACGTGTTTTTTGTAATAGTAATAATTCACCAGTTTTCTCTTTTTTTGGGGGGGGGGGGGGTAACAGGGTAGAGGGAAACTGCAGTTGTTTAAAAAGCCCTTCCCCTGCCCTGCCCATTGTGCCTGAGACAGGGGTGTGTGTGTGTGTGTGTGTGTGTGTGTGTGTGTGTGTGTGTGTGTGTGTGTGTGTGTGTGTGTGTGTGTGAAGGGGGGGCGGGGGGACACGCTGGGAGCTCGTTTCTCCTGCCTGTCAGAACTCTATCTGGGATCCAGCCGGAACTAATCAACTCCAATAGGCCTCCCCATTACCCAGAGTGCAATGGGCCACGGGCCGGGGGCTGGCCTGTGGGAAACAGAGAGGAGGATAAGGGAGGAACACCCCCCCACACACACACACACACACTCCCCCTCCTGATTCACACCATCCTTTTGCAGCACCACTATCCCTTCACACACACAAACACTTCTAACTCCAGCCGTCCGTGCAGCCCACACAACACTCCCACTGTTTCACATTGAAGCAATAATAAACACTTGCAATAATATTTTCACAGCAAGCAATAGCCTGCTTCAGATCACAACGTCGCACAGCTGCAGAGTCCTCTCCTACGCACACGGACACACACACACCCATGCCTACACATGTGCACACATGCGCCGTTTCCTCGTCACGCACGTCACACCACACTGACTCCTAAGATTTTAAAGCCATGTTCGGTGTGAAAGAAAAATAATTTCACCACTATTTCCACACGATTAAGCACATCTGCATCAAAACAAACCAACAACAGTAGAAAGTGAATATTATAAACTGTGTCTTTATTATGTCCCAGTGGCCCCTGTAGTAATCAAACCACTCAGGCATTACAACAGCTGGAACAGAATTTATTTTTGTTGGCAAGCATTTTTTAAAAATAAATAACTCACATTCCAATGACTGATATTGACTGATATTCCAAATATTCTGTGTTTCGAATCAAATCACAAAAATCACTAAATGCTGTGAAAAGTTGGGGGTAAGTCTTGCATAAACTCCATAAGATTAAAAATGAAGTTACTCCATTACATTAACAGTGCTCTCTTGTGGCTTTATGGCGATACTGCAGCACTGAAAGAAACGTTTCATTCAAGTATAGATTGCAGGATTTATCTTACTATTAATGATGTACCTTTGTTATACAGTTCATTTGGATTAATAATGGTTGTCGTAAATATATACAAGAAAAACATGTCTATGCAGCAAAAAAAAACAACAACCATGATACATCCAGACATTTTAGACAAATAAATTATTTTATTGCCTAGAGGAATTCATGATTCAAATATTTAAAAAGAAAATAAATCTAGAATTATTGATGCATTTCTGTTCAGTTGAGCTCCTGCTCAGGTTTCTGTGGAGTCTAGACAGCGATCTGACAAAGCTTTTGTCACTTCAGACACTATCAAAGGCAAGATTGTGCGAGTGTGTGCACAAACTTTAGTGTGTGTGTTTTTCTAAGTGACTTCAGCCTCCTTCACTGAGGTGAAGTGGGGGCAGATTTAAATGAGTAAGGATATCTACCCACCCACCCCCCCTCCATACCCTCACTACACCCCCATGTCTTTGCTTATATGCGTACAACATTGGTTTAAATCTTTGGATTCCCCAAAATTTCCATTAATATCAATTTAATTATTCCCCTCTACTGCAGGTTGAGTGATTGAATGACTAAAAGTGTCTATATGAGGAGTAAAGGAAATCTGCTGAAGCTGCTGAGAAGCCCAAATCAATTTAGGGGAGCGGGGGGGTCACATGGGAACCTTCCCCAGACCCTGCGGAACTGGGGGTGTATTGAAAAGCACTGGGGTGGGGTTAATCCCTATTCACCCTGTCCTACACTTAGCCGGGCTGGGCACAATAAGGCCCACCTGCCTCCCCCTGGGTCTCCACGATGACCTTTGACCCCACGTTTGCGGCTGCTGCCCCTGGCCTCATTATGCCTCCCTCCTGTTATTATCTGCAATATTTACTCCTTTTGATTTCCCTGCTGGCCGTTGTTGTCGCACGTACAAGCACTCCTGACTGGCTGCAGAACTGAAGTGCTCTCCTTCCTCCTCCAGCATCACCTCCAGACCCTCGACCGACACCACCTGAGGTGGAAACAAGTGCCCTTACAATCACTTAGTTAAGACTTTTTGATTTGGACCACAAGGAGCTGAATAGTTGTGGTGCAGCCAACCAGATGCATCAGGCTACAGGTAACCACAACATAACTGGTTTGATTCCAGCGGTCGACCTTTGATGCATCGTACCGCCCCTCTCCTCTTGCTTCATCTAGAAGAGCAAATAAAAACAAAAAACGCAAAAGGAAATAAATAAATACGACAAGTAACAAAACATTGACCAGATTCCTGAGCGTATCCATGGAGAAATTCCTTCGTATGTCGCTCAGAGCATTTTTAGAATGTTTACGGTCACATGAAGAAAAGGCGTTTCATCCGTTCATGCGTCGTTTTTCTGTGATTCTTTCAGTCCCAACCCAGGGAGGTTTGGAACAAAGCTCGACTGGTAAAAATAAAAATGTTTTGATGAAACCAACCCAACTGAAGGACCTCCTTTGGTTTGACAGACTTCTCTGCTCACATCTACTGCTGGATTTGTGGACTGCCATCATGACTGACGTTGTCAGCTGACACCCCAGTTTTTATTAGCTGCATCTGCAGTGTAGTGTGGTCCGCACACGCTGGGCTGCTGTTCAGTGTTTGCACAAGTTTTCTGTGATTTGAAGTAAAAAAAAAAAAAAAAAGCTCTTTCCTTTCAGTTGGTTTTACCCGATGGATATGGCGCCATCTGTTGACTCGTAATTGTGGTGCACCTTTTTCTGTTTGACACACACGTCTGTCAAGATCCTGCCAAGAGTGTACAAAGCTACAACTACAGTATTTTCCACACTATAAAGCGCACCTAAAAGCCTTTAATTTTCTCAAAAACCGACAATGTGCCTTATAATCCAGTTCACCTTATATATGAAAAAAGCTTTAAAATAGGCCATTTGAAGGTGCGCCTTATAGTCCAGTGCGCCTTATAGTGCGGAAAATACTGTAGTTGAAGCCGTGGATTTTAGAGGTACAAACGACTCAAATCCACAGTTTCATCAACTTTAATAAGGCAATGAGACAAGTATCTACAGAATATTCCAAGGGGAATATTTCCTTCATACTAAAGAGTTGGAATAACTTTAATACTTCAAAATACAGATAAAATCATGAATCAGATAGTTTGTTGGTCCTCAGCTTGACTCTCGTCATCTCACATGAGTGGACAAGGCAAACCATCCCTCTCTTCCACTCCGCTTCTCCATCTGTGATGGAAAAATGAAAAGAGACTTGAAGATTCAGATCCAAGTGGTAAAGGTCCGTCGAGTCAAATATAGTTTGCAGCAGTTGGGATGTGAACAGATTTCATTCCTCGACCTTTGACCACCAAAATCTAATCGGTCATCTTTGATTCAGAGTTGATGTTTCCAAAACTGAAGACATTTCCCCAAGGTGTTCCCAAGATAGCCGGTTACACCCTGAAGACCAGGATGGATGTGAGGTCACAGCCGTTTTTCCCACACATTAGCAGTAACTGTGACGAACACGAGGACATCTCCAAAAACAGAAAATTAATATGTGGCAGGTATTATGGATATTTTGTTGGGTTACCATAAATTTTTTAGATCACATTAGATCATTAGATTATTGTAGCCTGGGAAGAAACTTTAACATCTGAGACAATGAGAGAGGATTCCTTGATGTCTTCATCATGAGTGATGGAATTCATGATCGCAACACAACACTAACACATAATGAGACCCAGATGCGAGTATGATGCTGCTTGTGAGGGTGTGTACCTGTTTATTTCCATCCATTGCTACTCCTTCAACACTATGAGACGACGTTTCAGAACCAGCATCTCTGAAACATAAAAAAAGCAGAAAACTAGCAAAAAGCAGAAAGCAATGCGGGAAACGGGTGAACATTCCTCATCTAAATCTCACCGCTTCACAGCAACACCAGTCTGAGACAGGACCTCCCATTTGCGAATCATCATGGAAGACTCTGGACTTCCTCCTTCACCTAAGACCAACACAACAGAATATTTTTCTTGATGTTTTTTACGTTAAACAGATAAACAGAGATGTGCCAGGTTGGGCCATCATACCTGCTGGTTGAGGGCTGAAGGCAGAAGGAGGAATCAGAGCATCAGAGGGACAAACTCTGGATGATACGCTTTGCTTCTGTTGCTCAATGAGCTCCAACAGTCGGCCCCTCGCTGCTGCACTCTGTCTGTTTAGCTCCAGGAGGCGCTGTTCCACACTGCTCACAGAGAGCAGGTTGGGTGATGGAGCCTTTAACAAGAAGACAGAAGAAAGAAATCCCCTTGGATTACCACCTTTGAAACTAGTAAGTGGGGCATTCGGTTATACTGCTGCAAAAATATGGATTTGGATTTAACAAGAGAAGTGATCTGAAAGTTTGTCACTTGTCTCCAAAACCCTTGTGTTTAAAATTTTTGTTATAATGTATTTTGATGTATTGATCTATAAGATTATTTTCTAATTCACCACATTACAAAAATGAAGGAATGTTATACATTCCAAGTGCATAAGAAAATCTATTTTATCCTCCACTATCCTTCATATAAAAGAACTGCTTTCAATCAAAATTTGTTTCGTCTTTGTTTCGAATGAATGAATTATGGTAAACTTTATTTGCACAGTGCGTGATCTTGTCGAGGGACTTCATCTACCTGTTTAGGGAGTTGTTCTCTTTCAGCTTCACTCCTTTCTGCACCGCTGGAAACCAACGTCCTCCTCTCTTCAGCTCTTTGTGGTGAGACTCTTCCTGCGCTGCCAGAGCTCAAACTACTCTGCTCATTGCTACCCACAGGCGATCCAATGACCTCTGACCCAGGACCCTTAGCCCGGCTAAGCTGCACCTTAATCAGGTTGTTCTGTCGACTCAGCTGAGCGATCTCTGCCAGAATGGCCTCTGGAGAGAGCTGGGCGCTGATCGGGGCAGAGGTCACCGATAATGAGGATGTGGAGGGCAAGCTGGTGAGAGGAAGGCTGGTGAGGCTGGAGGATGAACCGTGGCCCTGCATGGTTCTGTAGGAATGCATTATATCTGAAGGACGAATCTCCTGGTGCCACTCCACGGGGTGAGTCACTGAAAAACGGTAGAAATTAGCTGACGAAGTAGGATATTATGAGGGCAAAAAGTTGAAATGAAATAAGTTAAGGTAAGACGCTGTTACCTGGACTTTGCGAGTTGTTTCTCTGTCTGGGGGAAGACAGTAAGACAGCAGGGGAAACAGAGGCTGGCTTGGAATCTCTCTCAGCAAGCGGTGGAGTCTGACAAACTGGAAAGATATTAAAAAGATATAATTCTGTATGTAACACACAAATATCCACACTGAGATACATACAGAACACACCTGCAGTTTTAACACCAGAGTCTTTGTGTTGGTGATTGTGTGCCTCCAGTGGTCCTAACCCTCCCATCGCCAACACCACCGTGTCCAGCTTCTGCTCCAGCTCTGCTGTTTGCTGCTGCAACCCGACCTGAGAGGAACCAAGGAGAATAAAATAGTACAGCTGGGATCTGTACAGTAAACCAGTGTAACATCATACGGTAATCTAACCTGCAGGGCAGCTGCCTCTTCTCTCACAGTCATCATCTCTGCAGTGAGGGCATCAATCAGTCCACGCTGCTCCCTCACCACCTCCTCCAGTCGTCTCCTTTCCTGAGCTTCTCCGTGAGCTTCCTCTTCTCTCTACGGACAGTTAAATTCTAATCTGATCAATACTTTCAAGAATTAATCCCAATGAAACAATTTTTCTTCTTCTTGTCTTCCCAATCAAAATCATTTCAGTTATAAATAACAAAAAGTAGCACATCCCTGCATCCAATAAGTTTTTTTAAAACTGGAATGACTAACTGATTATCTTGTAGACGTATGAGTACGTATCTTATTGAATCAGTTACCATACCTGTTTGAAGAGGTGCACTAAACGTCCTAGAGTGGAGATCAAGGCTACAGAGAATCCAGTGAGGCCTTGTTTTCCATTAACTTTTTGACTCTGTGCTGAAGCGGCTACAGTATCACTACTCAGAGCATCCAAGTCTGCTTCCACCTGACCCAACATGGTCTGTAAGAGGCCCAGACTGGACTGGTCCCCAGTGTGAGAGGCAGAAGAGGAGCAATCCAACTCTGAACTCTGACAAACACACTTCCTGGTCTTGTTGGTACAACTCTTCATTTTTCCTGTAAAACACAGAAAGAAAAAGACACCATAATTTCTTACAGTATTTAGCATTTTATATGATAACATATTATTGTGTAGCGACTGTCTCGATATTACTTGGCTGGTTGGGAGGAACCTCGGGATTCAAAACCTGAGAAACTGAGACTGACTGTTCCTCCTTTCCTTCATCTGACTTGTTCTGCTTGGGCCGAACATTCTCGACACACAGTGTGGCGTTAAGTGCTGAAAAAGGGTGGGAGTTTGGGACAAGAATTGGAAACCTGATCAAAAACGAACTTTTTCCATGACATGATTGCATTAAATAAAATCTTTTTCCCCTCTCCTTGGGGAGTTCATCTCTTCATCCTACCTGTTTGGTCTGTTGCTCTGCCTGAAACAGGATCACCTTCGTTTGTATGGTCCAATTTTGGATACTGTTGCCGTGCAGATCGAGACCTTGCCTTCATTTTTCGCAGGTTTGTGCTACAAACAAAGCATCACAAGCTGTTCACTAGTATCAGTTGGATCTGAAACATCAGGCTTCACAGATAAACCCCATCACAAACAAATCAACTCTTTATTTCATACTGTGATGGCAGGTATCATTTATTATAAAGACTTCATTACCTTTTGACTAGAAAGCCTGAACTGCAAGTAGGAGAAGCATCTTCATCACTATAGTCTTCTTCTAAAGCCTCTACTTCATTAAGGGCCTAAAAAATAATCATTTTAAATAGAAAACAAGTTAATAGATAAGTCATGAATGTAGAATATTACAGAAGATTAAATTATTAGCGACAAAACAGTATAAAGAAATTGATTTAATTTGATCAAGACATTAAGAAAAAACAAAAATACATGGCTTCATCTTGAAACACACACACACACACACACACACACACACACACACACACACACACACACACACACACACACACCTGTTGGTCCATCATGGACTGGCTGAGCAAGGATAGCTGAGTTGGAGGATTTGGCTTCTGGTGGACGGGCAGTGCTGAGTCCCAGTTACAGTTTGGAGCCATTGTCACACTGGGGTGCCCTGTGAAAAAACATAAGTTCACCGTATGCATCCAAAAAGCCAAACATATGTCAGGAGAAATATGTGTTTGCTGAATAACATCTAATCTCCTCAGATGATCAAATATCTTGTTGAAAACTGTTAAAGTACTCATTTACAAACAGTGAAAAACTGGACAGTACTTGAACAGTTTCAAATGTATTTTTTGCATTTAAAAGTAGAGTTATGTGTCTGTATCATTGACAGAATGTTGAAGAAGCTTCCTACCTGTTTGCCTGCGTGGAGCATCTCCAAACAAGTCTTTGACCACAGCCATAGCTCTGTCAGAGCGAGCTAACACATCCTGCAGCAGCAGCTTATCAGAGAACACCTTCAGCAGTGAAACACATCAATATCATCATCCTGAGAGGCAAAAGAACTGACACATGCAAAAGGCAAAAAGAAGCAATCATGCTCATATTAGCACCTTTACTGTCACAAAATCACCTCTCATTCACATACAGTACCTCCCTGATGATGCTGAGGCTAGCTTGATCTAAAGGCGAAGGGCTTGCATGGTCCCCAAATCGACGCTGTAGGGCTTTCTCTCTCAGCTCCCATTGAGCTGCAGCTTTGTTGTGAGACTTGTGAATCTCATGCCGATGGTTCTACAGGAGAAGTAAACAACTACAACAATGAATATGACCTGCAAATGACCAGACTCACTCAATGATGCATAGCATGAGAAGAAACAGCATGAGCTACTACTTTAATATAGATCACCATCTTACCAGCTCTGCAGTTGTCAGCTTATGTACAGACAGATCAGTGACAGTGCTCTGAAACCACAGTAACAACATCAATTTCTCAAATGATTTCAAAATGTAGAGATATTTTCTTTTTTACATAAAGTTCTTGCTCTCAGTGCTCACCACCCATTCTCTTTTGGGAGCTGTCCTCTTTATGCGAACAGGCCTTTTTCCTTTGACGTGTTGTTGACGACCCGTTCTTATAAACGACATCCCTTCAGGTAAATTGAAAAGATTAGAGAAATAAATCAGAAGTTCCTTGTCATTTTATTTAAATTTGTAGCTTACACAAGTACACACTGGGCTTAACAGAATAATAAAGGTGCGAAGTTAGCTAGCTTATCAGGCAAAGACGTGTACGTACACAACAGTAAGCTATTAGTTGTTTGACTAATATTGAAACAAAACACTTACTTCCACGTCACGAAGCCACGTTTAGCTATCTTAAAAGAACGCTTTCGGTTTTATACCGCTTTACCAACGCAGCTTCACGATCCACTCAGCTCATTACCATTAAAAACATCCACTTCGACTTGTGAAAGATTTTGAAGAGTCGCGCGCCACTTCCTGTGCTGTTGCTACGGGCGCCGCGTCACAGCTGAGAATGATGGGAAATGAAGTACTGGCGAGTAGAGCGGAAGGTGAATCAATGAAATGTGGCGCTATTGAGTTAATAAGTAGATTACATATGGAAAAAATCAAGTAGATTTTCTCAGATTTGCAGGAAAGTATCATTTTTTAAAATACATTCTCTATCAGTTTACTGATCTATCAGTTTACTGATAGAGAATATCTTTACAAAAATGACAAATGACGACTTTAAAACTCTACACCTGTATTTCAAATCCACTAGATGTCGCTGTCTTTATGTAAATCGTGATGCTGCGGGTAAGGGAGAATACTTGCAAGTGCAGCGCCAAACTAAGCGCCAATTTATCAAACATTTCAGGTGCTGTACTTTTGACCACAAGATGTGTGACAGCTATTCAGAAACGAGTGACTTTAAAAAAGAAAGTTTGACCAGAGTTTGGGGTAACTGTTACAATGATAATCTCTGCATTAAGTTAGCAATAATGTTTGACCGGAAAAAGTTGCTTACATTTAAAAATAAAAGCATTTTCTAAATTGAATTTATGTTAAACAACGGACGCCAAAAAAACACAACAGCATAACTGATAACCAATACAAATAAAAGGGAATACTTAAAAGATAAGATATAGACACAAGAAAAAAAGATCTGATTTCCCTACAAAAGGTTTCAGATCCGGATGGCAGGATACTGATTGTCCCAATTGTCTTCATTTATTCATCAGAATTTTTTTTTTTTTTTTCAAATTCCAGTTTTGCACGTTGGTAAGTAAAAAAAAAAAGTTCTCTGCAAAACTAACGCGTTCGTCTTACGTCATGTTTTTATTTTAAAAGTTTCAACCAGAAGTTATAATTATTCTTTGCATCTTCACACTTGTGATTCCTGTAGTTTATTGCTCTTGTAAAGGTGGATGTGTGTTTGAATCGGACTTCTTTACACGCCTCTCACTCTGACGCAGACTGGTGGACAGACTCTGCGCGCTTTGGTTCAACCGGGCTCCACTGACTCACGCTCAGTTGGTTCTCTTCTGGCGCCCAGCAATGTGTATCCAGCCACAGGAGTTCGAAAAGTTAAATTAGCGCACAGAGCTGGCGGCGAGGGGTCCCGTGGGTGACAGCGGGATGGATCAGACTACGAGCGTTGGTTTCTTTGCACCCCCGCGGAGAGTCATTTGAAGAACCAGCGAAAGACACAGACAGCCTACCTGCGGTGCGTAAGGAGATCATTCAGTCCTGGATTAATTACGCGCTGCCACCTGGATTATCATTCAAATTTACGGCTTTTTTAAAAATTTCTTTGACAGTTTTACTTCCACAAGTATCTATTAATTTGTTTTGTTCAACTTTTGGATAATCACGTACGTTGTGGATTCACTTCTGGAGAATTACGCACGGGATTCCTCTAACAAATGACAACTTCTTCTGCTCTTTCACTTCTTGCCCTGCACTCCCTGTATCAAATCGATCTTCCTCATCTCTCCCCTCAACAAATTAGGTAGATTTATGGAGTTAAAATCCCTCTATTTCTCCCAGTGCGTTAACATGCGGCCGTGGGCCACCTGGCCGAGGATGTGGGGCGGTGGTTTACCGATGTACATCACCGTGATTGCGACTCTACTCCTGGTCATTATTGACGTGAAGGCCAGTGGGGAGTACTGCCATGGCTGGCAGGACAATCAGGGTGTTTGGAAAGAAGGTTTCCAGTGCCCAGAGAAGATCGACGGAGAGGACGCCATCATCTGCTGCGGGAAATGCGAGCTGCGTTACTGCTGCTCCAGCACCGACGCACGGCTGGATCAGGGCAGCTGCGACAACGACCGGCAGGCTCAGCAGCCCGGGACAGAGAACAAGGAGGAGAAGGACTCAGATGCAGGTATCAGCTCATGACTTCTACTGTTTCAACAACTGTTGTTAATTACCATCAGTTCTAAATAACGAAATACACCCCAAAATAGTACGAATGCAGTGGGAAAAGTAGTTTTCACAAAAGAATAACACTCATCAAATAAGATTTTGATTGATTCTTGTGGAATGATGTCACATTTGGAGCATGGGGACTGTCACCAGGAAATATATTGTAATCTCACTTTAATTTAACGGAAAGTACTTATAAATAAATAAAGAACCTAAGCGTGTTGACGCCATGCCCATGGCGCATGCACAGGATGTTGTAGTAAATTGCAGACCCATGACAAGGTTCGGTTTCCTCTCATAAACCCAGCAGTCTCACAGTATCTCTCTGTTCAGAGGTTCATCTGCTGCCTGCCCCTGTTGGCACCGACAGCTGCAGAGGAGACAGCAGCAGACTCTTCCAAAACATGTTAACTGCGCTCACAAATGGCGAACTGTGCCGTGCTGCACTTATAAATAGACGTGTTTGTTCTGGTGTGTGACAGTGCAGGAGACTCAGATCACGTTGTCCCCACGGGGATCAAGTTTGGACACGACCGGATCCTGTACAGTGGCTCACCGGACGCGCTGACAGGCCTGCATGTAAAAAATACAAATTGCGTTATGTATCATTTCCTACCAGAGTCCTAGTGTCCCTTTCTCACCATGGGGCTCCTGCTGTAATCCGCCAGATCCCCCCTCTAGTCTGTGTGGACTTCCAAGGATTTCTCACTCTCCTATGATTAAGAAAAATGTGGTTTTATTTATACAGAATAGTTGGCATCAATATCAAAATTCAGAGCAAAATATTTCTGCTGTGCTTCAGTTCAGTTCGTGTATTGTTCACCATTCATCTTGCTTAAATTCCCATAAATTAATGTACCATTAAGTCCTTGAGTCTGCGGTGTATCTTAGATGGAAGATCAACAAGTAGATAACCGAAGTCCAGAGAAAACTGAGCAAATGTTGGACATCAGAGAAAATGGCACCACAGGCTTAGTTCATGATTCCCTGGAGGATACTATGTCCTCTTTTGGACTCCCAGCTATAATCTGTCATTTGTTAAAGCTATCATGCCTTATCACTACAGGAAGAGGTATACACATTTCATTCTGTGGCCTCCAGCCAAGAAAACTTAAAAGAAAAGAAGCTTTTATTTGCTTTTTTTTTTTTTTCATACAAAGCCAAGTTCTGTTTGCGTATTTCGATCATTTTTCATATTCCCGCAGCATATTAATCATCCAGGGAAGGATACACGCTGTGATGTCCATGGATAACAGGCAGGAAATTATTAATGTGCTCAACATGAAGTAACATATGGTATTTAGGAACAGGAGAATGCCCGTGGGATAGCTGCAGGAGACGAAGGAGAGTCCAGACAGCACAGCCACAAAGACTGTGCCCAAAACAAGAGCTTAAGAGACAGGGCTGCTGTTACAGCATGGCGGCTACAGCTCAACTACAGCAACAGGTGTGGACGAGTGACAGGGAACAATAGGAGGGTAGACAGATGAAGGGCATCTCTGAAATATCATGGACGATGGTTTTCAAGTTTGGATTCAGGGGTGGAAAGTCACTAAGTATATTTACTCAAATTATTCCCATATATTTCTAATGGGAAAACTCCACTATACATTCTTTTTATCCTAAATATGTACAAATATGGCCATTTTTCAACAACTGTTTTGGTTCAGACTTAAATTTCTCAACAACTATTGGCTCTATTTCTGTCAAATCTGATACAGACGTTCGCCCTCCCCAGAGGATGAATCACAATGATGACGCTGATGGTTTTGTTTTGTTTTTTCTCTTGTGCCTCCAGCAGCTTTATGTTGTGGTTTTGAGTGGAATATCTCAGCAACTGTCGGATTTGCTTTGATTTTTTGGTACAGTCATTAATTTCCCCCCAGAGAATGAAATGTAATCTCAACTTTTATTCAGATTTGTCCAACACTTTGGTTTATATTGCTTAAACTCCAATTACATTCACATCAGCCCTAGTTAGCTGTGCTTGAGGCGCTAAGGATCAAATGCTGGCATTTAAATGATGCAAATGCTAAATTACCTCCTGAATATCAGCTCATAACAACATTTCACATTGCACAGTCTCACAATGGTGCTAAGACTGAGGACTCTGACGCTTGTTTCTTCTTTCTGAACCATTTTATGATCTCCCAGATTTATCTTGTGACCTTTAAAAAGAGCCCCACCCCTTCAGCTTAATCTACCCAACTACCTCTATAACAACAAATACTTCAGTAATAAATCAGTATGGATCTAATGATGTGGTATGTATTTCTTATTATTTTACTTTTGATACATTAAGAACATTTTATATATAATATGTCTGTGATATGACTTAAGTTAGTTTTTTTCTTGTCATAGACTAGTTTAATAATGCTGTAATGGTATTTGTACTTAGGTAAAGGATTTGAGGACTTCCTCTGTCGTTCTATTTGCTGAACTCTTAAGTGGGGCTTTTTCCCCCTGCATTACAGATTTACAGTCCAGCTTTTTGGAAAGTAGTTCAGCAAGGAACGTAAGGAAGAAGTAACGCAAGACAAAGTTTTTTGCAGTTACTAGTCCTTGTCATCCATTCAGAAGACGGGAGTGGAAGTTGAGATGTTGACACGTAGGCTGTATTGGTGCAGAAAAAGAGAGCAGCCATTGGCTCCCCTGGAGATTTGTGTGCTTGTAACTTATATGTGTGTGTTTCCATAACAGAATTCCTGTTGAAACCTGTTTACAGGACGTTTAGCTGTGAGGTACACTAACCTCTGAGGCTGACAAAGGGATGGGTGAAGGTCCCAGTTCATTCCATAACCTGGCCTCCTCTGCCGCTGGCTTGTGTCTTTATTCACCTGGGCTTCCAGTCTCAGCCAATGAATGTCCTCCAGCTCTTAACAGGTTTCAGGCAGTAATCCCCTTTAATACCCTGTTACTTTTGATGAGCATTTTGAAAAGTTTCTCAAGGCCGTATGGATGTATTTCAAAGACACAAAAGGAAACTGGAGCCAGTTGCCACCTTTCTCTCTTTGGCATACAGTTACACCTCATAACACATGGGCACATTCAGAGTTGAAAATAACTACACCCTGCGGGAACAATAAAACACAACCAATCACTTATAACGTAACACGGTCATTATTGTGTTCGTAAGGTGTTTGTGAGCGTGCATGGGAATGAACGAGTCAATCAAAGCACCTCAGACGCGACCCTATCGCCTGTCACACTGCAGTCTGCCAGAAACCTTCACTCTAAGCTTTTGTTATTTGGCAGAAAGAATGAAACGAGAAGGCAAAAAAAAAAAAGAGAAAAGTTATGGTTGATCATGTTTCAAGGTTATTATTGGAGCTTATTCTGCTCACTGGAGCTGAGATCTTCACACATAAATATATAGCGATCCATAAAATACCTGCTTGTAACGCTTCTGTTATTTGAGTCGGCAAATCACGCTGATTGGTGGGGCTGTGGGAGTTACGCAATGGCTCTTTCAACTCTGATTCTTTTTTAAATGAAAGAATAGGCCCGCAAGAAGGAGTCTGCTTTCACCTTTGATTTAAAGATGATTGTCCTCCCAAGATTTGACTAACTTCCAATTCAGCAACGTTAAATCATTCAACGTTAAAAACCCTTCTTTAAGGTGAAGCCAAACGCTGCAGTCATCGGGTGAGTCGTAAATAGCCAAGGGAAAAAAAAAAAGAATGGTCACAAATATTTGCTGGCAACCAGGTCTTAAGAATGTCGTCCATGCAAACACGCACACAGGTCTGCGGGGTCGATGAGGCCGGGGGACACAGCAGGGTGCCGGGGATTAAAAGAGATCAAAACAAAGTTAATAACTGCTAATGAGAGCCTGGACTCCCAGGGGAGCCAATCCCAGTGCGCCCTTCATTCTTCTACTCCAAACACTTCTTTGCTCAGTAATTGTTTCACCATCTTAACCAGTCTTTATTCACATGTAGGAGCTTTGCCCAAGCATGGAAGTAACGCGCGATTGTGACAGCAAGATTAATGTTCAACTTAGAAGTTCTGACTTTGCCACAAAAGCTGCTGTGATTGTTGTTTCCCATAATGAGACTGTGTCTTTTTCCTTCCCTGTCTGCAGTGCCCATCTATGTGCCGTTCCTGATTGTGGGCTCCGTGTTTGTAGCTTTCATTCTGGTGGGTTCTGTGGTTGCCGTGTGCTGCTGCCGCTGCCTCCGACCCAAGCAGGAACTGTCGTCAGGGGGGGCGACGGGAGGCGGCGGCGGCAGCGGTCGACTCCTTGAAACCATACCCATGATGTCCAGCTCGGGGACGTCCAGAGGTTCGTCGTCCCGTCAGTCCAGCACGGCCACGTCATCCAGCTCGTCCGCCCCACCCGCCGCTCCCCGCCCAGCTCCCCCTCCCATCCTGCGTGCTCAGGCTTCCTGCTGCCTGCCCCCCGACGCCAGCGTCTTCGTCAACATGCCCACCAACTTCTCCGTACTCAACTGCCAACAGGCCACGCAAATAATGCCTCACCAGGGACAGTTTCTACACCCGCAGTACATCGGCTACGCCCACACTGTGTCCCCCGCCCCGGCTTTCTTGGATCCCGCTCAGGGAGGATACAGACCCCTCCAGTCACCCTGCCCTCCTCCAACCAGTGGCTCCAGTGTCACCAGTGACCAGAAATTCCCTCCAGTGACTGTGTGATGACACACAGACCACTCTGCCACACGAGGTCGGGGTTTACCTGTGAGGACTGCGTCAGACGCCTTCAGGGGAACGCTGCCGGAGTGGAACTAGCGAGGCAAACTCACATGAAGGACTGTTGAGGCAGCAGGGTCTGCTCTGCTATTGTGTGTGTGTGTGTGTGTGTGTGTGTGTGTGGTGTGTCTGTTCAGTGTGTCCTGTGCGATCTTGGCATGTTTAAATGAGCCAGGCTCAGAATATTATGGGATAAGATGGATTCATAACTCGACAAGACAAAGACAAAACTGCATAATTAAACAGCCCAGATGGGAAGTAACGCACGCGGCCTGCAGATCAAAAAGTGTTTGTGTTTCGCTGTATCCATGTGTGTGTATGAGTAGAGGAAAAATTGTTGGCCTATAGGTGCGGGAATGAGTGACGACTGGATGATTTATAGCAACTAAATGAAAAATTGATACGCAAGCAAAAAAAAAAAAGGTCACATGCTGTTTATGCCAGGTGCACATCGGCACTTGTGAACGGTTGGGGCTGGTTTTTACACTACAGTACACTTATATTTGTTTGTGTTGAAAGCATGAGAACAGAAAGCATGTGAAAAGATGTTTTTCTGTATGTGTGGAGGTTAGCGTGAGGTGTGGAGCGATGTGGACGTATGAGTAACTGTGAGTGATCTGTGTGTAATGGGAAATGCACGTGGTGTGATGTGAAAGGCAGTTGCAATCTCCCCGCAGACCATTTAAATTCAAATGAAGTGAACACGGGACACGGACTGTGACGCTCCACCCAATGCATGCCACTCAAAACACACAAATACACACCAAAAAAACCCCAAAAAAACTGTCTTGAGTGGAAACACAGTTCCCAAAAATTAAAAAAGAAATTCATGCAAGACTGACGGTAAATGTACCTGAAAAGTGTGAGTGAGTCGCAGAGACGTCCAAGATGAAAGATGATGGAATTAATTATACGGTGAAAAACCCCAGCCATCTGCCTCCTTTACTTCACTCTTTTGTGAGGTGTGTGTGTGTGTATGTGTGTGTGTATGTGTTTGCGTATTTAACACTCCCCATAGTTTGGTTCAGTGTGTTGGTCGAGGGCATGGGCAGCTCCAGGGCAACTTTGAGTCATTATTTTCCACTTAAGGTGGGCACAGAAATGGTGCTTAGCATTAAAAAAAAAAAAAAAAAAAAGAGTTCAAATTGCATTTTTCATCCATCCTTTGTCCCGTTGTTCAGCCGGGTCACTGGTAACTCAGTAACATGCAACTTGAGGAATGTACTGCTCCACTAAGCATGATGTCTGAGATGTCCCACTGAACTGAGACCAGTATGTTTGTGCCTCATCTGTACGCCCTACAGTCAGAAAGTAATAATCTGTAAAACTACATATGAAATCGGCGCAATTCGATGCAGGAGTGGCGTTTTTCATATGAATTAAAACCTTTTGAACAGGATGGTGTGTTCTGAGAGTCCATGTGCTTCCTGTACTATCACAAACTTCTTCCTTTGCTGCTGGAGCCTCTCTGCATAAGTGATATTTACCCACGACACACTTGGAAATGTGGTTAACAAAATACAAAATGTGCGCTGCAGGAGTTTTACACTAAGAGCTCCGCCTGAAATTCCCCTCCGAACACAAACAGTCTCTCCTTAAACACTAATTACAGCCGTTCACAGACAGGTATACCACCCACAGAGGACAGAATGAATACCTGTCACAACGCCCGACAGAGGGACACACACACACACACACACACACACACAATGAAGCACAACAATGGACAGTCTGAAACTATATGTGGAGGTGTAGCTTTGGCAAACTCCTCTAAAAACTCAGCTGTGGTGATACAGAAAACTGAGAAGACCATTGGGGAGTCGCTGGGGGGAGGAAAGCATAAATGGCTCCCTGGCTCCCACTCAGCCGTGGCCCAATGGATTCTCCATACTGGAGCAGCTGTAGTCAGATTGGTTCTGGGTCGCATCCAAGAAGGTGGGTGGATAGCGGTTGAACTCCAGTCGCTGGGGTGGGGGGGAGTATTAATCGGCTAATGGTCCGTCCACACTGACTCTCCTGAGTTTAAAGATGGAGCGTGGGAGAGGTGTGATTCTGGTAAGTCATGAAGTCCATAGTTTTTGATAAATTCTTTAGCTCAAAATGCAAACCGACCTCCTCCAACTGAGTGGACAGCTGACAACTAAGAGACAGAGACAGACATTTATTCAGGCCATGGACTGATTAGATTTAATGATTAGGACCCAGATGGACAACCCCCTCTTCCACCCTTTCAGTATTGCATTCCTGAACCAGAACTTCCTCAATACGGAGCACACAGACAATCAGGCCCTACATTCAGACAAATCCCAGAGTCAGAAAAACATACGATCCAGGCAGATTCCTCAGTCAGGTTCCTTCAAAATGAATGCCTATTAGTACTAGTTCAAGTAAAATATTCCGTCTATGACACGCCTCCATGTGTGAATACAAAAACAATGACAGGAAAAAAAATATATTAACACATAACCATTGGTGTCCACCTTGATTAAAAAAAAAAGAGAAAAATAGTCCGGTAAATAGCAGAAATCCGACGGAGCTGCAGAAGGACAGCCGGGTTTCGCTGCTTTTGTGTGACGATGCTTAACAGGCGGCATCAGGAATCACGTCATTGGTCGAGAAAGAAGCGGAGGCTGGAGACAGGCTGGGAGACGGAGACGATATGAAGACAGACATGAAGGGTGAGACAGGAAGGAGGAGGATATAGAGGTGCTACAGCGAGGTGGTGAAGGTCCAGTTTGGCTTGAGCGTTCTGCCTCAGTGGCATCCCAGCGGTGTTTGGCAGTGAGGCCATGGGACATGAAACGTGTCTGGGGGGGTGGGTGTAGAGCTGGGTGCAAAGCTCCGGTGGTCCTTGGTTTCTGGTTCCATCCCTCCCTTTTGAAGGAATTCACCGGTGCATGTGTGTGTGTATGTTTTGACATCCCCTCCACATCCTGCACCAGCATCTCATGGCGGATCAGCTAAAGTCACCTCATGAGACAGAGACCAGAAGGAACTGTCAAAGCTATCACACACGGCCTGCACACACCTACACAAACACTTCCAGACCTACATGCACAGGCAGATAGACACACTCGAATGAATACACACACACACACACACACACACACAAAATGACAAGAGGCAAACCCAGCCTGTGGGGTATACAGATATGAGCATCGGTCTCTGAGTTTGACTCGTCATGTCTGTGCGTGGACGTGATCGCTCATGCTTGAATGTTTATTCCGTAAAGTCAGCTCTCAAGTCGGTCCTCCGTGCGCCGGCGACAGCCTCCACGCCTGACTGTGACCCCTGTCCCCGCCGAGGGGTCAGGTCATAGTTCCAGTAAGGCCACAGCGGCGGGGGGTGGGGGTTAGGGTCACGTGAATCTGTCCCCTTGACAACCGTTGCCACGATGAGTGGAAACCTTGGAGAGGTGTGAGGCTAGAGGCTGGGGCGCTGGCGGGTGGTGTCGTAGGAGCGCACTACCTGGGATTGGGACACCACGCCGTGCTCCTCCTGAGAGAAGGCGTAACCGTCTGTGGAGAGAGAGAAAAAGATGGATGTTGAAATAAACTCAAGGATGTGCAGAACAGCAACACTTGACTTTAGCTTCTGCCACAAACCGCCGCCTCAAAAATGATCGTAAAGTCGAACTGACTTCCACAAAGATGGTATTCATTACAGGACTGTTATGTTGGATTGCCTAACTATGAACATGATTTCTGGTATGTGTTGCAAAATATCATCTGAATAAAAATGTCATGTCTAAGTTATGCAAGTTAGAAATACTGAATAGCATCTCTTTCTCTCTCCATTTACTCTCGACAGACAGTTTTCTCCTCTTCATCTACATTCTTAGTTTATACTGGCACAATGTGGGCTTTTTCTTTTTTTTTTTTACGAGTATATTTCGTGTCAATAAAAGGACAAGAGAAAGAATGATGCACAGTTCTCCTTTCACCCGCGGCGTAATGAAGCGGCTGTTAATGAATGTCTGGGGATGATCGTGAGAAACATTGAAGCCCTGAACTGAAGCGGTGTTTGGATAAGGGTACGGTATGCGTGTTTGGGAAGGACACTCACGTGACACCGTCTGCTGCACAGAGTTGGAGCGTCCGACGCTCGAAGGTGTTTTCCTAAAGACTCTTGTCAGCAGATGGGCCCGTTCGTTTAGACTGCAGTGGAAGGAAACAGGAATCGGTTACTGCAGAGCGACGTTCGCTCTTGGGGAGAGAATCTTGTCAACTCACACGGCTACACAACACTATTACCAGCAACTACGCTCTATGTCTTGTTTTTTTTTTTTTTGCTTTAAGTTACTAGTACTGTTTTTGAGACAAAATAAAATGTAAACCTTCATAGATTTTAATCTATGAAGGTTTACATTTTAAGTGTTTAAAGACGGTTTAAAGACGGTTCTTCAGATGTCCCAGAGCAGAAAAGAAACTAAAGTGGATAAGCCAAAAGAAAAATTCTCTTGTGAGGATAAACACGCAGATGATCTAACAAAGCGGTTTTAAGACCAGAAAGTCAGTAGGAGGTGGATTTGATACTGACTGCTTCTGACATCCAATTTAACCCAACAGTAAGTCATAAACGGGCTGCAGGGTAACAGGACATCCACAGTAAACTATCCCCCACTCCTCACTCCTCTTCCTCCCCCTCTTTCCAAGAAGAAGACTGGATCCTCTGTTCTAAGACCACACGCCGTCATGGCTCCTCTCCTCCCGTGACCAAAAATAACTAAGCCCTGTCCAGATATTGCACACAAATCCACGCACACACATGCACTTATTTAGTCTGATATTTTTCTTCAGTCTAATCACAGTCATTACAGACATCAAAGTCTCCAGGCCGGGACGTAGGATAGAAATACAAGGGTAATTACCAACTGCATCACAAAATCACTTTTTCGCCAATTTATTTTGAGAGAATACATTAAACTTCCAATGGAGCATTGAATTCACACATGTGGGCTTTCCCTGTCTCTTATGGCGATCAACGGAATAGTTATGGAATGATGCCAGCATTCCCAGGGTTAAAATTTGGATGAAGCAACTTGGAAAATCTCTGTGACCGTTGAGACCCTTCACTGGAGTTTTTATTTAAAAAAAAAATGTTTTAAAAAGTGAGAGATTCTGATGTTTGCTCAAGAAGTCTTTGGCCAAACAAAATGATGTCTGTTAGAAAACGACTGCGCTGAGTGAATGATAAAAGACTAAATGGAGTAAGTATAAATAAATGAAATACAGCTATCCGCTCTTCATCTGTGATATTTCTTTATGGCTAATTATTGACTCAAATAATCCCAAGGATGTGCCTTGTTTGAACTCTTCCCTCGCTGCTGCGCGCCACCTTTCCCATCCCTACCTCAGGACCTCCCCACGAACTACAAACACAGATGTGCTCTTTTTCCATTTTGCTCCGCTGCACCTTTGCCCACAACTACTTCACTTCTCTCTTTCTAAAGAGGGAGGGCCCCAGGACCCGGACCCACTTTCCTGGGTTTAAGGCAGGGTCAGCCCAGGACGGGGCCCTCCGTGAGGGTCAGGAGCAGCATTGTGGTTCCTGCCTCAACCTGAGAACATAACTAGACACAGTTCTACTCAAGAACCAAAAGGCTCCATGAAAACAGCTTGTACTGGTTACTCACTCACATCTGGCTCTTGGTACTAGTGAGTCATAATGGCAGAATACTATAAAACGTTTTCTAATCTTAAAGTGGTGGAAAGGGCGCTCTGATCCTTCATTAAAGTAAAGGTAAAGCACCACAGTGAGAGAAACTGAAATCTTAAAATCCATTTCATTAGTTTGAAACCTGATCCGTCAACTGAAAACTACTTCCTTCGGATGTATTGTCTTTTTTTTTTTTTTTTTTTACATTTTTAACAGCAGGTTTATTCACAATAAACAAATTACAAAATACTCCCATTCATGTGAAATTCACATTCAAAAGTAACTAGTAGTAGGAAAATAATAAACAAACTAAACAAAATATAATTGTAAACCTACAATGTGGTTTACTTTTGTGTAGAATGAATCAATCGAAAATTGGTTTGCTGAACGCTCTGATAAAAAAATGACATTTTGAAAAAAATGAAAACAGAAAAAGGGAACTGCTGAATAATAAAAGCATCTGAACAATAAAAATTGATCAAAGTCATTTGCTGTGGGGTCATATAAAGCACAAAATCGTACTTAAGTAACTGCACTTTGTTTCTTCCACCACTTCTTTACTATAGTGTAAGACAGTAGTAAGATAGTCAACCCACTTCAATCCTGAGAACACACTAACAAAATCTATCTACCACAGCTCTAGTAACACCAGACACACAGCTAAATCCTAGTGACAGAGATCTGAGACACACCAGGTCTGTACAGCAGTTCAGCCACCTATTAGGCAAACCAGAGACAGAGAGACAAATAAAAGGGTAAACAAACTGATTAGCAAATAAACAAACAAAGGTATGAAAAAAAAAAAAAAGAGTCACTCGAAAGGAAGTTTGCGATGAGGCACACGGGTCATGTGAGGGCAGAGTTCACACAGTGCAACAGCGAAAACCCAGAAACTACCTCCTTGATCATGTGACAGCTCTGCTGCTACAGCGGGACCTCAGCCTTGGCTTTGGTCCTGTCGACGGCACCGCCGGGGGGTTAGAAACACAGTCTGACTTAGAAACACACTGGCCACATCATGAGGTAGATTTATGTACAATAGTTCACCCACAGATTATTTCCTTGTTAGGCTTCAGATTTATATCCAGAGAACTGAGACGTTTAAGGTTGTGGATTATTTGTAGATTTGATTTGTTGTGGAAGCATCTGACAATGGATATTAAAAATGTTACCATAACAGGAGCATCGTGTATTTCTTTCATCTTAACTAAGGAACGGAATACAATCCTAATTTGTTTTAAAAGTGTACCTAAGTATGTGGCCACTGAGCAATGCAGCTTCACAATGAGTATGGACACACAGCACATGAATAATAACGGAGTCGTGAAGACTTACATTACACAAAGCTAAATGGAATAAAACAAATGAAACTGCATATGAATGCTCATGATGCCATCAGTACCTGCGGCCGCTGGCGTCCCTCAGTACTGCGGCCCCCGGGTCGACGGCGCGAGCCTCCAGCTCCTGCACCTCCTCAAGGAGCGTCTTCCTCACAGTGCGACGGGTGCTGCAAAGGAAACAAAGGAACGCTTGACTGTTTTATTGACAGTCACCAGTGATTCATGATATAAAGTCAGCAGAAGTCTCGCCTCAGACTCAATATGGGTTATGTAAACGCTTCACTTAAGTTAAATAGTGTCTGTACGGGTTTCCCATGTGTTTACATTAAATATGTTCTACTTACGCGGTCCAAGCGAAGTCCTTGAGTAAACACGCAGTGGGCACCAGGACCAGGCCCAGCCAGAAGTACCAGCACTGCATCACCTTGCCAGCCTACAATGACAACATACAGGGTCCATTTATTTTGCATGTATATTAATTAAAATTGAGTATTAAGTCATTTTCTCCGCAGAGTAAAAAAAGGGGAAAAGGCAGCCACAAACGCACATTGAAAGCCCTTCACATCATAAAAATTAGAAGCTGGCCAGAGATGTTAAACATATTTTACAACTTTCTCACACCCTGCAACTACACTAAAAACTGGCTTTAACGCTATATTCCCACAGCTGCGCTGCATTACTTTTATCGTGGTGAAGATAAAAATTCTGTTGGGTAACCAAATATTCCCCCTACTGGGCTCCACAGCCGTGCTGCAACCAGCCTCATTAACCTTTGACCCTCATCCTCGGTCGGTCTCAAGGGATTAATCTGGCATCTTACCGCTGTCTGGGTTTGTCAGTTGGTCTATCTCCTTGTTACTCCTTCAGATTTCTTTCTCTGGCTCCATCCAATCGTACTCTTTCCCAATTCCACTATTAGTGGCAGCGTGTTCTGCTGCTTGTCCTCACTTGTTACTGTAAATCCCTTCATCTTCCGCTGATTACCAAATGTCTCCTTCCTGCTAATCTGAAAAACCTCTGGTGTTCCACAAGTCTCAGTCTTTGTTTCTAGATGTGAGTCTTTATGTCCTGAAACATTATTTGCTTCCACTGCTTTATTACCTATTTAATGTATTTCCTGTTTGGATCTGAAGATATAGAAAATTTGGTTTCCAGAGGAAGAAGCAATCAGGAAAATACATCAGAAAACCATTAGGAAATATCCTCGGCAGCAGCAGCTGGAATCACAACCAAGTCACAGACAATCCAGCTGGACTCACACACACACACACACACACACACACACAAAAAACACTATCACCTACACACACAGGAACACTGTTCATCTTTATAGAGCGCTGGACATATGCTATATCACCATGTTTACACACCCGGAGAAGGTCTCCGATTGGTCATATCTATGGAAACCAACTGTTGATCCCCTCAGTCAACACAAATCACACATAGCTGGACACATGGTGCATTAATTCTCATGTGAAACCTGAAACACACACACACACACACACACACACACACACACACACACACACACACAGCATTTCTATGCTGAAATAAAAAGATTATTTCTATGTTATCCCCCATAGGCAGATGAAAAAAAAAAAAAAAATATATATATATATATATATATATATATATATATATATATATACACACACACACACACACACACACACACACACACACACACACACACACACACACACACACACACACACACACACACACAGTGCTAAAGTAGGGGGAATAAGAGAGCTACTATGGTAGTTTGGGGGGTGATGGATCATTGGGGGAGGGTGTTCAACTACTATTGCGCGGTCAGACTGAGCAGCTGCAGAGATATTTGACCGCATTCCTGATTTCTGACACAAATTGAATTGATGGGTTGAGGGGAGTTTAAATGACCCTCTTCCAAGATTCACCTCAAACACCCCCCCCCCCGCCCCCAGACACAAAAAAATAAGTCTCTCAATCAAGAGGTCACCATGTATATCCTCCTCACCCCCATCGGACCCTCATCATAACCAAAGCAGCAGCCCACCTCTTGAGTCAACACCTCCACAGAGGGCAGTTTAAAGGGGGCGGGGGGGGGGGGGGGCTCTCGGGTGACACACAGCAGGTGCAGGAAGCCTGGTGAGAGGGGCTGCCGGGGCATAAATCTCCCCCGAGGCTCCAGCGGTGCCGACGTGGAACACCCAAGAGGTGAGGTTTTTGTAGGCCCGACGTACCGGCAGCCGAAAACAAGGCAGAGGCAGGTGAGAGAGATGGCATAAAAGAGACGCATGGAGGGGCTGCTATTTTAACCCCCTTCACCCCTTGTTATTGAAGTGACTGATGCTGTTTATGGAGACAGAACTTGCCTGGCCCAGCATGTCAGGAGCGATGGGTATGGTGGGCCAGATGGCGGAGTACACCCCGAAAAAGACGATCCACAGCGCCATGCTTCCCCAGACTGCCAGGTGGGAAAACTTCAGCCGAGACAAAAGAGAGAGAATAGGAGGAGGAAACGGATGAAGAAGAGGAGAGGATGGATATTAAGAGACAGAGAAGAGACACAGCATGAGGTTGAATAGTTTACATACGACTCATCCTAATATACACAACATTTCCCTCTCTCTTTCCCCCTGTCTTCATCCTGCTTGCTGTGATCTGCTGTAAGGGGACACGGTGTGAATTCCACTGGGATACCGCTTCATTACTGCCAGACTGTTGTGGGGACAGCTGAACGGACAAAAGTGTCAGCGCCATTTTGACCTGAGCTGCATGTTTCTGCTGTCAGTGTCTGACGCTTCCAGCTAGCAGCTGGATAGAAATGATAGATATTAGTCACATGTTGGCTAAATGTTGAGCGCCGCAAACAAATTCCCCTTTTATGCTGGTTTAAAGCAGTCGTTTGTTTTGTTCAGTGTCTGCATCCTTGATGTTTGTCTTGGATACGTGCCCTGAAATTTACATCAGTGACCTACAGAACTGCAGCCTCTGTCAGTAACCATATAGGGGGAGTCTAAAATTAGATTTCACATGACTTAAACAAAACTTTCTTTGAAAGTAAAGACGGCATCTGTGGTAAATGAAATCCATTTTGCGTTTATGTTTCTATATGTTCTTCGCTGAGAAAATCCCTGAAAACTGAGATTATCATGAGTGTGAGCAACAATTTCATTCATAAATTACAAGATTCATATCATAAAAGAAATTCACAAGTTATTTTTCCTGTGGACTTGAGATATTTTTCTATATCTGGAACTCCTTTGTGTTTATTTGTGTACTGTAGCACCCAGATTTACTAAAATATATCTGCAAATGCAGGAAAGAACAAAACTACAAGCTACTGATTGTGTTGTTTACACATGTGTGAGTTATAATACATAAAAAATGGTTTTACAAATGCTTTATGAGGAGGTAAATGTACTGAAAGAGTTTTTTGGGAACAGTAATGTGTTTATTCCTGGGAATACACACGGGGTGTGTCGGTGAAATTTACAATGGGAAAAACCTGATGTGAGGTAGATGAAATAAAAAGACCTTCAGGCTCCCACGTCAATAAAGGTGAAGATGCCAACTAGCAAGGCCTCACATCATGACATGTGGAGCCTTCACGTGGAAATACTTCCTCCTCCTCTTCCTCTTCTCCAGTGTAAAATACAACACGTGTGTTGTGAGATGTTAGAGTGTATTTTTGTTCCTACCCTGGTCCATGCTGTGGTCTCCATTCCAGCTTTCAGACAGACTGTAACTACAACATACTACACACACACACGCGCACACACACACACACACACACACACACACACACACACACACACACACACACACACACACACACACACACACACACACACACACACACACACACACACACACACACACACACACAGGGAAGAGGGAGGGCACATGGGTGCATGTGAGAACAGAGAACACACAGAGAACAGGATTAACTTATCTGTGGAGACAATTAACATTAATGTTGTGTCTCCAACTCAGCTGAGGTGGGGGGCTTAAGGACTCCCACCTCCTGCAATCCACACACACACACACACACACACACACACACACACACACACACACACACACATATATAATGCAACAAATAAATGCCACTGATATTGCGCGAGACTGTCAGGAGTAAAGCGATAGCAGGAGCCTGAGCTTGATATCGATGTGTCGAGAGGAGACGAGCAGGCTAGACGAGACTAGATGGAGCGGAGGGTCTGAATGACTCTGAGAAAGCAGCACAAGACTTACACAAATCTGCAGGCCAAGAGACACTAATAAAAAAAAGGGAGACTGTCATAATACATAAAATGAATCTAAGAATGATGCTTACTGTGTAGACCATGTTTCCAACAAACAGATAGTCGTTTCCCTGACCGTTACTAAAAGGAGAGTCTGTGGAGATCACACACACACAAACACACACAGAAACACACACACAGGTACAGAACAATAGGTTTATTTACCAGAGTTAGACAAATGTGGTTCAGTTACTCGAGTAATTCACTTACCATGCTCTAACATTTTGAGTGGAAACCAAAAGAGAATAATTGAATGAATCAGTGCATTGATACAGTGACCCCAAAAAACCTGAAAGAGAGAGAGAGAGAGACAGAAAAGGGAGGGATGGAGGAGAATGAAGAGGAAAATAAGTCAGTGCAAATTAATGCCAGAGCACCCACACATAAATACACACACACACACACACACACACACACACACATGCACGCACACATACACACACACACATACACACTCATAAAAACAGACGTTCCTCACAGTTTAGTACAACTTCCGCTGTTTTCTTGCCACCATGTGTCCTCCTGTACAGCACAGACACACACATGACCAAACACTCCTGAACACACAGTTGGTTTGGTTGGTGAAACTCTCCAAAATGAAAGACTTCCTTATTCTGGCACTATGAATCTCATTAGAGGTTACCATGGAGACGTCTCTCTTGTTTACTTTCTGGTGCACTAAACAGCAGGTATCACTGCGTCCGTCCCACAGACACACACCACGAGTCACGACAAGTCCAAAGCAGGGAGTAAAAATGACAGATAAAGCTTTGATTTGACGTGCGACACGCGGTTTGTGTGTTTGTGTATCGCAGATGCAAAGCGGAATGTAAATGGTTGTACCTTGGTGTTGAAGCCCTCGGCATTCTGGGTGATTCGATAGAGCTGTGGGAAACGGAGCATGTTCTGCTGGCTGCACGGCCGGTCAAATATCCCCAGAGTAAAGGGAGGCAGAGCGGTGAAGATCTGCATCACACAACAGACATGCATAACCCTTACAACACACAGGACAACCCCTCTAATCCTCTTCATTTCCCTTCGGGTATCAAAATAAGTATATAAAATTTTTTTTTTTTTTAAATCATGGTTTGATTTGAAGCACGATGCACCAAAGTTTGGAACTTGCTTAAAGTTAAACCTCTTTTTACCTCCTCCCTTTAGTTTCTAATCTAACCCTCTGAATCCTTTTTTAAATTTTTTTTTTACCAAAAAGGTTCATACTGGTTTGTTCTTTGAAAGGAATTCAAGAAAATAATCATATTTGTTGAAAATGGTCTCCTGTTCACATTTTTTTTAACGTGAGACTTTCTGCACAAAAATAAACTCAATGATGTTTTGGGAAGCCTGAAAGCATCTACAGATATAAGTAGACACAGCAGTCGGTAGACATGATGGAGAGATATGTATAAAGCAAAAGATGGCACTTGACATCAGTGGGGGAAAGGGTGAGATGAAGGCGAGATGGGAGATCTGGAAACTCACCACGTTGTACAGGCCTATGCACCAGCGCTCAAAGAGGATCTGGCCGGAGAAGCCATTGACAAAGGCGAACCAGAGCTGCAACACAAATAGAAAGATGAGGGGAACAATAGCAGAGGGTAAATCTGCCTTAGGGAGGCACTGATAGTGGAAACAGCAGGGAAAGATAGCATCTCTGTGCCTCTGTTGACTTAATTATAAGGACATGTGATGAAATATCTTCAGAGCAACATGGGGCATCTTATATTTTACACTGCTAGAAGAAAACAAGAAGCATAATGACTCTCTTAACTGTATTTTGCCCACAACCTCCATTGTGGCTTTTGGCAAGATGTTTTAAATACATTCACACAGGTTGTGTTTGGCTCTGGAACCACTTTCTGTCTTTATGGAGGTTCATCTAGTGAGAAAACGTCTAAATGTGACTTTGTCCCAGGGGAAACTTCATTTAACGCCTTCATACACACACCGCAGACCGGTAGATCTGAAGACAGATACAGAAAATGTTTGGGGCCCCTGGTGGGAGTTGTGGCATTCCTGGGCATACAGTGGAGCACACGGCCTAGGGGTGAGGTCAGATACACAAAAGGACACAAACAGACGTACTCATCCCCCTATTTCTGTCTCCATCAAGGGGACGGAGACAGTCTCTAACCTTTGGCCTGCAGTGATCTGCAGGGAGTCAGTCATGTGAGATAATCGTGGAAACACACACACACACAAGCAGAAAGTGGTGTGTTCATGGGACAGTGTGCTATAGGCTGGAGCCCCCATGAGGACCTGCACCTGCTGGCATCCTTAATGTCAGACAGAAGGGGGGGATGGGTGGAGCACAGCTGACGAATGCCCGTCATAACAGGCAGGCCAGGGCAGCAGTGTGCCCCTACATCTCACACACACACACACACACACACACACACACACACACACACACACACACACACACACACACACACACACACACACACACACACACACACAAACGCTTACACACAAAACTGTCAATCGTTGGAGCCAAGGTCTCATCACCGCTGATCTAAACACACATTTTTTCTGTGCATGTGTGTCTGTGTGTTCAAGACACACTGCAGACACCAGAAGGGCACCTCATCCGTCACTGTCAGCCATGTCGGCAAACAGCTGCAGAACATCTCTATTAATGTAACTGTGTGTTTGTGTGTGTGTGTGTGTGTGTGTGTGTGTGTGTGTGTGTGTGTGTGTGTGTGTGTGTGTTTAACACAGGGTGTGGTGGTGAAGCTCCTACCTCTATAATGTAGAGGACGACATTCTTATAGAAACAGTAGAGGATGCACTTGGTGACACGGTTGTAGCTCCACGCCCCGTGGACCAATAGCAGCTTCTCCAGGTAGGAAAACTGCCAATCAGAGAGAGAAACAGACTTATTATTATTCTAAGAGGGGAAAATAAATCCGTAAATCAGTCATAGCATTCAAAGTGAGACAGAGAGAAGAAAAGTTCCAATGATAGAGATAAGTCACGCGAGACGCCAAAGGCTAAGAGATAAGCGGCTCACACAAAGAAAGTGACGGAGAGCATTTGCGTGAGAAAAGATAAGACTCTTCAGTGATTCTCGTCGAGCTGCCATTAAGTTTTCATGCTGTCAATTTATCTGTCAATCAACAAGCCAAATGATCAACCGATCAGCATGAACACAGTTGGATAATCCATTTATTTAAAGAATGATGAGGTTATTTTAAAAGAAATCATTCAGCCTGGACCAGCTTTATTATCTGTTCATGTGTCTTCTTTAAGAATTACATTCCTGGCGAGTCATTAGTTGACACTGAAGACATGATACTTGAGTGAGACATGTAAGTAAATTCTCCCTTCAGTTGACCCCTCCAAGGAGGTCAAAGGTCGGGACCAGATGAACATTAAGTAGGTAAAGATTCTCTAAAGTGTCTCGCCTGAGGACACTGAAGCTCAGTGATCAACCGAGGAGGGGTCCATTACGTTCCCGTCTACCTGTGCTATGGAGTAGTCCGAGGAGTTTGTGGCCTGCATGCCCTCGTTCCCGCTGATCCCCACGCCGACGTGAGCCGTCTGGATCATCCCCACGTCATTCGCACCGTCGCCTATCGCCAGCGTGATGGCCTTCACGTGTTTCTTTACCATATCCACAATTTCTGATTTCTGCAGCGGAGAGACTCTAGAATAAAACCGAAATAGACAGATTACTGGTTGGGTTTTCCGAGTGTGTACATTTGTCTGTAGCAGCAGGGAAGAAGATTTAAGTATATAAAGGAAAAGGGGAAAAAAAACCAAAATGCCAGCTATTAGGAAGGGGGCATCCGAATAACACTTAAAAAACTAAGAAGCAAAGAAAGGGATGAGATGCTGGTAGTAAAACACACACACACACACACACACACACACACACACACACACACACACACACACACACACACACACACTGCGGGGCTGTGTGGAGCTCCATATTGGGAATGAGGAAACAATGATTCACTGTTCAGCTAATAAGACGCACGTTTGATGCCTTTACTTATAGTATGTGTGCTTGACTGTGTTTGTGCATGTCTGCATTCATCTGTGTGTGTGTCTGTGTATGTATACACTCTTTCAGCTTCCAGTGGGACTCCACCCTCTTGACCTGCTTCGCTGATCCTCTTGCTCATAACCGGTTCTGTCTCTCGGATGACAATGAGGGACCCATGGAGGCTCGATTACAGGCTGTAACCTCGAGGGCCACTCAGAGACCATAATAAGGTGATTTTTGCACACTGAGGTTATTTTTTTTTTACTTTATTTTATGGTACCACGTGTTGAACGTGTGGAAAAATGAGACCACAGCTCCATCTAATACCCTGTGTTGTGTTGGTTTCCTATTTGGCTTCACTTGAGAGGTTTTGGAACCGTGTTTTCCTCTCAATCCTTCATTGTTCCCACCGTCAGTCTTGGAAAGAAATGGTGAAGAGTTTGGATTAATGTGAGCTTGAAAAAAAAACAACTCAAAAAAATAGTAAGCAAGGACACCGATGCCCCCGATTATCATAGGTGAAAGTGGGCAAACTGAGGGCAGAAGCCCAAATGTGGCAAAAGCATTCAAATAAGTAACTGAGAAGGAAACCAATTGTGATTTCCTCTCTTTATAAACCCCAAAAATGAAAATCCAACCACATGGAAAGTTTATTTTCTCAAAAGCTAATTCTGGACCTGATGACTATCCGAAATTGTCATCATGTCTGTTTTCAAAACACGCATGATTGTGCTCGGAGGCATTCCCACTGTCATTCACACGCACTCAGCTGAAGTAAGTATTGTTCTCTCCACCGGCAGAAAACTGACACCGGGACTGGGATTAAATCTGTAGAACAATCTATATATACATTCTGTAATGATATAGTAATTACCTGGGCTTCAGTGGTGTATTTTGGGGGAGTATTTCGAACGTCACCACTGGACTATATGTTTAAACTGTGGACAGTACTTCAAAGAGTCACTTTCACAATGACACGCTGTTCCTGCAACCGTGTTAAGCACAGCTCTTAATCTCCGGTCTCACACCAAACGCCCCCCCCCCCCATGTCCGTCACTGCTCTCTTTGTCGTCATGACACGACAAAATCAAATTACGTGTAACTGAATTTGCCGCTGCTTTCAAAACAGAACACACGATGCCTTCGAGATCAGACGTGTGACCTCTCGTCAAGCTGGAATCATTCCTTCCCAGGGAAAGAAGGCTTCAGAGAAAATCCCGGCCTCGTCAGGCTCCGCTGAAGGATGGGATCAACCTCCGTTTCTTCTAATTCCTGTTCCTGTGAGTGTGTCTGCCCGTGCATCTCCAAGGCCTCTGATCACAAATCTCTCTTTATCTCTCTCCCGTCTTACCATACCCCTCGTTTTAAACACTTCTAACGGCGTATGGAATTGTGTAATGCGGCGCTGGAGGAGATGAAAGGCTCCCAGGGAACTTCACAGTGGAATCGAGTAGAAAATAAGCAACCGCTAATTCCTCCGATAAACATATGCAGTCAGGAAAGCCGTGCGTGCGAGTCCACCCCGACTCCGCCACACATTCCCAAACTGTAAAACAGCTCACGCATGCAGTGGGTGAGGCATGATGTCACATTCATCTCTATACTTAGGAGACCAAGCTCATTATTACAGGCACCTTATTAATGGTATCATGTCCTAGGTGCACCCACACAGGAAATAACATCACTGGTTCCCAAGAATTCCAAATGGCACGAAGAAAAAAAACACAACTTTTTCTTTCTGTATACAAACCCACAATTGTTGGGACGCCAATTATCTACAGCACAAAACCCATACTATATTT